>CM055120.1:200353940-201066440 GCA_029206835.1 Rana muscosa
CTGGTCCACAGACCAGCCCTTTAGCCAGATCAGGCGCCGTATTGCTACTGCATAAACCGAAGCTTTTGACAGCAGGGGAATAGTATCCATGTCTGACTTAAGGCTCTGGACCAACTGGTCAGCCAAAGTTATCTCATTAGGAGGAGCATCTCGCTCTTTTAACCCCTGGAGTAGCAATTTTGCCCATTCAGTAAGTGTCTGAGACACTAGGGCCCCCGCCAATGCCGGGCGTACTGCCGAGCCTACCACTGAGTATAGGTAGCGAGCGAGTGCTTCAGCCTTCTTATCCACAGGGTCCTTGAAAACAGGAGCCCCTTCTACTGGAATAGTGGTGGCTCTATTAAGTCTGGACACCGAAGGGTCCACTATAGGGGGAGAGGTCCATATCTTCAGAAAACTCTCCTCAAAGGGGTACCGTACCGCAAACCTCTTTGGGGCTGTAAAGACCCTCAGTGGGTTCTCCCATTCCTTGTATAAGAGTTTGTCAAAATAAGACACACAAGGGAACACCTTAGCAGTGCGGGCAGGTTTACGAAACCCAAAGGGGACTGGAGTTTCTGCTGCTTCTGCAGAATTTTCCAACTTTAGCATATCCCGCACTGCAGTAATAAGGTCAGATACCAAAGCCGTCTCGCAGGGGAGTTTTACTTACCTATCCTGCATGTATTTGCTGGAAGACATTCCAAACAGATCATCGTCCGCGCACGGAAGGTGACTGTTGGCCAGGCATGCTGTGATTGGACCCAAAAGGGACAATCATATGTATGCCCTGGAGCGTGACGCTCACCGGACAGGCTGCTGCGACTCGGCCGTAAGGTCAGCCGAAGCTGAGCGGTCCGATGCAAGCCTTGGAGCGTAAGCTCACCGGCCAGGCTGCTGCAACTCGGCCGTAAG
Source organism: Rana muscosa (assembly GCA_029206835.1). Classification (NCBI taxonomy): domain Eukaryota; kingdom Metazoa; phylum Chordata; class Amphibia; order Anura; family Ranidae; genus Rana; species Rana muscosa. The sequence goes on from CM055120.1 coordinate 200,354,835, forward strand.
GTCAGCCAAAGCTGAGCGGTCCGATGCAGGCCCTGGAGCGTAGGCTCACCGGCCACCCTTGGAGCGACGGGTATGTCGCGGAAAACCCAGTGCGTAGCTAGGGTCGGCACACGCTCGATGGCCGAAACTGGGGAGACTACACGGATTGAGGATCCAGCCTGTCACCCAGTCGGCAGTTGATCGAAGATCGCAGGAAACAAAAAATGTAGCAAAAAATTATATCTTTTTCCCCCGGCCAATGGGCCCGAAGGGAGCCATGTCCTACTCCTTGCTAGACAGAAAAAAAACCGATCTGCGAGATGCAGATTGAGGGGATATACCCAGAGGGTCCACCCCCTGGGCGGTACTGTAGAAGGTGTGATGCAACACTTTTTACAAGTTTTCTGCCTAGTCACTCCTAATTAACGGATAATACCCACTTTGTCAATAGAGAAGCTGTGTCGGTCCATGGACGAAAGAGTAAGAAAAAACGCAGCTGAAAGCTAGCGCGGGGAAATGTGCACTGAATTCAATGCAAAACGCAGAAAAAATCGCGTTAAAAACGCTGCTTTTTTCCTGGCGTCTGAACTAGCTTTACAGCCCGTTTTTTAAAACATCTGTGGGCATGAGGCCTAATGCCGCGTACACACGATCATTTTTCCCGTCGGGAAAAATTACATTTTTTTTTTCGCCGAGAAAAACGATCGTCTGTGGGCTTTATGCCGTTTTTCTCGTTGAGAAAAACGGCAGGAAAAACGACGAGAAAAATTAGAACATGTTCTAAATTTTCTCATCGTTTTTTCCATCTTTTTTTTCCGCGGCAGTTTTCCCATAGGGAGACACTGCCGCGGAGCCCACAGACGGTCGTTTTTCTCGTCAAAGAAAAAAATGACGGGAAAAACGGTCATGTGTGGGGGAACATGCCGTTCCCTCGTTTTTCATTTTTTTTCATGCCGTGATTCACGGCGGTGTTTTCACCGCCGTGAATCACGATCGTGTGTACGCGGCATAAGAAAGAAGAGGGGGGAAAAAAAGCACTGGACTGCATCAAAAACGCGCATGCAGAAAAGCACCTGAAACGCATCCGGACTGCGTTTCCAAGGTGTGAACTGGCCCTTATGCCCCATACACACAATCGTTTTTCTTGCCATTTTTTTTCTTGCTGTTTTTCACGTCGTTTTTTTTCATGTTTCCTCTCAAGCCTGTCTTGCGTACACACAATCATTTTAAAAAACTTTAAAGCAAAGCGCAGTGACGTACAACGCGTACGACGGCACTATAAAGGGGAAGTTCCGTTCGAATGGCGCCACCCTTCATGTTAGTAAAGTTTGTTGAGCGACGATTCGCGCTTTTCAGCCTCGTGCTTTTTAGTCCGTTACTGTGTGATGAATGGGCTATCTCCATTACGAACGCTAGTTTTACCAGAACGAGCGCTCCCGTCTTATACTTGATTCTGAGTATGCGCGTTTTTTTTCACGTCGTTAAAGCATACACACTATCGTTTTTCACGTCGTTAAAAAAAACGACATGAAAAACGACGTGAAAAAAGAGAGCATGTTCGAAATTTTTAATGGCCGTTTTTCACGTCGTTAAAAATGCTCTGGAGCCTACACACGATCATTTTTAATGGCCATTTTTTTTAATGGCATTTTTAACGGCATGAAAAACGATCGTGTGTATGGGGCATTAGGAAGTTGCGTTTAACCTCGTTTTTCACAAAGCAAAAAAATGCGGTCAGACGCCAAAAATTTCCACGTTTTAGACGCCAAACGCGGCTAAATGCGGGTACCGGCATTTAGCCGCGTTTTCGTTTATAAGCGTTTTTAAAGGTGACCTATTTACATTGAAAAACTCCAAAATGATGGCAAATGATGAAAAACCTTAAAAAATAGATTTAAAAAAAACTGTAATTGCTTGCATTGCATTGTGTACAATTCACAACTTGTGGCAGGTGATGTGGCCAGGTGACGTGACGTGGCAGGTGACGTGGCCAGGTGACATGGCAAGTGGACAATCCACAACTTGTGGCAGGTGACGTGGCAAGTGGACAACCCACAACTTGTGGCAAGTGATGTGGCAAGTGACACGTTAAATACAAGTACACTGCTGCTCTCTCAGCTGCTGTTACTCACTGTGGTCTCACAAAATAGCTGAAATGGTTAATAATACTGTTTTTTGAGCTTAGGGAGGGTCCTTATGATGTTTCCTAACTAAACGCTTATAGACGCAAATGCGCTAAAACGCGGCAAAACGCACGCTTATAAACGCCGATTTAACCTTAGTTCAGAAGACTTTGCACCAGCGTCCTGTGTACATGGGGCCTAAAAACGGCTATGCCATTTTCAGCTCAAAAACGCCATGGTGGGCATGAGGCCATAGGCTAACATGGAGAGGCGTTTTTTAAGCTGCAAGAAACATTCAAACAAGCGGCTGAAAAAAAAAGGCTGTGTGCATGTAGGCTTAAATTAACCTCTTGCTTACTGGGCATTTAAACCCCCTTCCTGCCCAGACCAATTTTCAACTTTCAGTGCTGATGCATTTTGAATGACAATTGCGTGGTCATACAACACTGTAACCAAATACAATTTTAATCATTTATTTCACACAAATAGAGCTTTCTTTTGGTGCTATTTGATCACCTCTGTGTTTGTTTTTTCTTTTTTTCTATAAATACAAAAGACCGAATAAAAATAAAAAAATAGGATATTTTAACCGCTTCAGCACCGGGCCTATTCTGGCACTTCTCTCCTTTATGTAAAACTCATATTTTTTTGCTATAAAATGACTTAGAACCCCCAAACATTATATATGTTTTTTTATCAGACACCCTAAGAAATAAAATGGCGGTCATTGCTAATTTTTATCTCGCACGGTATTTGTGCAATAAATTTTCCAACGCCTTTTTTTGGGAACAAAAATGGTTTCATGAATTAAAAAATAACAAAACAATAAAGTTAGCCCAATTTTTTTATATAATGTGAAAGATGTTGTTATGCTCAGTAAATAGATACCTAACATGTCACGCTTTAAAATTGCACACACTCATGGAATGACACCAAACTTCAGTACTTAAAAATCTCCATAGGCGACGCTTAAATTTTTTTTACACATTACCATTTTCGCGTTACAGAGGAAGCCTAGTGCTAGAATTGTTGTATTCATTCTAACGCACGCAGCGATACTGCACATGTTTTATTTATTTATTTTTACTTAATTTTTTTATTTTTACACTTTTTTTTACTTTTTATTTTTTTAATCACTTTTATTCCTATTACAAGGAATGTAAACATCCGTTGTAATAGGAATCTATTGTGACAGGTCCTCTTTATGGAGAGATGCGGGGTCAATAAGACTCCACATCTCTCCTCCAGGCTGGAAAGCATGAGATCGGTAAAAGAAAAAATCACCAATCTCATGCTGACAGCCGAGATCACGGCTTTGTTTACATACGGGAACCCGGCGTTACGTCATAACATTGCCCCGGGCCTCCGACGGTCATAGAGATGACTGGTGACCATCTGGTCACCAGTCATCTCTATTCTTCCCATCCGGCGCCAGGAAATTAGTTCTCCGGGCCCCCGATGGCACGGGAGAGCCTGGAGAAGCTCCGGATATCAGCGGGAGGGGGGGGCGTCACCTCGCGCTGCCTATAAGAACGATCAAGCGGCGGAACTGGCGCTATGATCGTGTTCATCATGCACAGAATCGCCGGCTGAAATGCATTCAGATATCACCGCACAAAGTCAAGGACTTCATTTGACGGTGGGCAGTAGGGAAGTGGTTAATATTTAGTTCGAAAATTTAGAAAAAAGGTAATTTTTCTCCTTCATTGATGTACACTGATGAGACTGCACTGATGGGCACCGACCGATAAAGCGGCAAGGGTGGGCACTGAGAGGTGGCATTGCTAGTTGGCACTGGTGGGCACTGAGAAGTGGCACTGCTAGGTGGCAATGATAGTTGGCAGTGATGGGCACTGATAGGCAGCACTGTTGGCATCAGTGGTGGGCATTGATAGGTGGCACTGGCAGGGGCTACTGATTGTCACAGATGATGCAAAATTGCCTCTTCCTCTTCGGGGCCGATGTCCCTTGCACATAAGCCGGTGATGGCCTTTTTTTATGCTCACGCTGTCAGCACAAGGAGAAAACAAAAACCATTACCGAGCTTTTGTTTACATCACGTGATCAGCTATCATTGGCTGACAGCTGATCACGTGGTAAGGGGCAGGGATCGGCCCCTTACTCGGATCTGTCATCACCCGAGTCTCGGTGACTCAGTGACCACAGCGACTCGGTGACTCAGTGACCACAGCGACTCGGTGACCACAGCGCGCGTGCGAAGAGGAGGACATTTATCGACGGACTCCCGGGCAATTGAGGACCGTGCTGTGGCAGTCGATCAGCTATAGCGCTGATCTCAAGTGGTTAAAGAGGATCTAAATGGGCCATTGACATGCATCACAATTGAACTTAGGAATGTGTCTTTGGAAAGTTAAACTAAATGAAATCCTTTCTTATTTTTGCTTGGGGATAGAGTGCAGAGGGATTAGAAGTCTGCAGAGGCGTTGCAAGGGGGGCGGGGCATGAGCACGTAGGCATGAGCACCGCCACCAGCGCTTGCAGGATGAGGGGGGGGTGGAAATCCTCCAGCCAGGCAGTCTCTTGCACTGGTGGCGGCTGCAAAGAGGGGCCGCCTCGGCGGCTCTCTTTCTCATCAGTGAGAACGGCTTTCGGGGAGGGCGATATATGTAAATCCCTCCCTGCTTGCAGCCCGCCCAGTGGGAGGGAAGAAGTAACAGTGAGCGTCTGCTACTGTAAGCAGCGCCACTGTGCCTGACTCTGTTAACAGAGCAAGGGAAGAGTGACTCCTTTCTTCCTGGAGGAATGAGAGCCAATAGGAGAGCCTTTGCCATCCAATGCCAGAGAGTGGGCGGGTCTCCAAGGGGCTCGGGCGCTGAAGCATGAACAGGTGGAGGATTGCAGAGAAAATTGTATAGGCAGCTATGGAAGCGTCCCTGGATTCTGGAAGCAAACTGAGGGTGGCAAGTCCTGGAAACAAGTTAGAAAAGCCCGGAGCAAAAAGAAAGAATGCAATAGGCGGAGGGCTGGCATGACTGAGTGAACAGGGTATGGAGATGTAAAAGTAAGAGTGATTGGCTAAGAAGTTAAAGGGGGGAGGGGACAAGTCTGAACAAAAAGGTAATCCACGCCCCCTAAGGCAACACAGCGCGGGGGAAAGTTCCAGCTAGCAGCAGCATGTCATCTGTTGAAAAACTTCTGGCCCAACTGCGGGCAGAGGCCGCGACACGGGGCGAGGATAGGCTCCAGGAGACCCTGGGACCAATGCTGTCGGGTCCGTCTGGCTCAGCGGCAGACAAAGTCCCCCTAGGGCCCCTTCGGGCCCCCCGGCCAAGCAGACTGCCTTGCCTAGGGCGGGGGGTACCGGGAGGAATCCCCCTCATGATCAGAGCTCAGCGGGGGGCCGCACTGGGAGTTTCAGTGCAGCTGCTAGGCCCGCGTGGCGCATGGAGTCTGATGGCGTGGGCTCCGCCCCTGGGGGTCCCGGACTTCGTCCCCAGGACAATCGGCCGGGAAGAAAAAGGGGGTTTGCTGGCAGTACAATGAGGGCACATGCAAGTTTGGGGGGTCCTGCGGATACAAGCATGAGTGCTCCGGTTGCGGCCATGCAACATGTGAGGTGGTCGCCGACAAACTGCGCAAGGAGGTTGCTTTGGGTCGCATGGGCGGTCCTTTCCCTTCCCCCCCTTAGCGAATTTGGTGGTCTCCCCGCTCGGGGTTGTCCCCAAGAAGGAGCCCAACAAGTTCCGTCTCATTCACCATCTGTCCCTTCCGAAGGGTGGGTCGGTCAATGACGCGATTGATCCAGAAGCGTGTACAGTGAGTTACACTTCATTTGATGCAGCAGTAGGTTGGGTTCGCTGGTATGGGCAGGGGGCATTGATGGCTAAAGCCGACATCGAGGCGGCTTTTAGGCTGTTGCCGGTACACCCGGACAGCTTTCACCTCCTGGGATAACGCGTTTTATGTGGACATGTATTTACTGATGGGATGCTCCATATCATGCGCGTTATTTGAACAGTTCAGCTCATTTGTTGAATGGGTGGTCAGGGACGTGTCGGGGGTGAATTCCATTATTCACTACCTGGATGACTTCCTTTGTGTGGGTCCGGCCTCGTCCAGGGTCTGTGCGGTGCTCCTGGCCACCTTGAAGCACATCGCAATGCGTTTTGGCATTCCATTGGCGCCCGACAAAACTGAGGGACCTCGCACGGTTATTACGTTTTTGGGCATTGTCCTGGATTCAGATGCCATGGAATGCTGCCTGCCATTGGACAAGCTGAAGGCTAGGGATGAGCTTGGAGTTCGAGTCGAACTCATGTTCGACTTGAACATTGCCTGTTCGCCCGTTCGCCGAACAGCGAACAAATTGGGGTGTTCGCGGCAAATTCGAAAAATCTATAGGAGAAATCTAAAGTGTTAATTATAAAGGCTAATATGCAAGTTATTGTCCTAAAAAGTGTTTGGGGACCGGGGTCCTGCCCCAGGGGACATGTATCAATGCAAAAAGAAGTTTTAAAAACGGCCGTTTTTTCGGGAGCAGTGATTTTAATAATGCTTAAAATGAAAAAATAAAAGTGAAATATTCCTTTACATTTCGTAACTGGGGGGTGTGTATGATATGCATGTGAAGTGGCGCATGTTTCCCGTGCTTAGAACTGTCCCTGCAAAAAATGTCATTTTTGAAAGAAAAAAAGTATTTTAAAACTGACTCGCGGCTATTAATGTAATGAATTGTCGGCTCCCGGCAATACATACAAAAGTCATTGATAAAAAAAAAAAAAAAAAGCGTGGGGGTTCCCCAGAATTCAATTACCAGGCCCTTCAGGTCTGGAATGGATATTAAGGGGAACCCCGCCGCAAATTTAAAAAAAAATTGACGTGGGGTTCCCCCAAATATCCATTCCAGGCCCTTCAGATCTGGCATGGATTTTAAGGGGAACTCCACCCCAATTTTTTTTAAAAAATGGCGTGGAGTCCCCCTAAAAATCCATACCAGACCCCTTATCCGAGCACGCAACCTGGCCGGCCGCAGGGGAAAAGGGGGGGACGAGAGAGCGGCCCCCCCTCCCTCCTGAACCGTACCAAGCCACATGCCCTCAACATGGGGAGGATGTCCCCATGTTGATGGGGACAAGGGCCTCATCCCCACAACCCTTGCCCGGTGGTTGTGAGGGTCTGCGGGCGGGGGGCTTATCGGAATCTGGAAGACCCCTTTAACAAAGGGGACCCCCAGATCCCGCCCCCCCCCTATGTGAATTGGTAAGGGGTACATTGTACCCCTACCATTTCACAAAGAAAGCGTAAAAAAATGTTTAAAAAAACACACAAACACCTTGAAAAAGTCCTTTATTTAAAATAATAAAAAAAAACATTCCAGCGGTGAAATCCAGTGTCCCGCGGCGATCCCGATGTCCAGCGCTGTCCTTCATTGGTTGTGCCTGAGCGGACCTGATGGGGAACTCCCTCTCAGTATTTTAAATGTATAGACCCGCCCCTTCTAAAGTTCCCCATCAGGTCCGCTCCCTCGGTATGTCGGACCCGCCTACGTCATTGGCTTGAGCGGGGAAATTTAAATTACACAGTGAAGGAAGTTCCCCGCTCAAGCCAATGACGTAGGCGGGTCCGACATACCGAGGGAGCGGACCTGATGGGGAACTATAGAAGGGGCGGGTCTATACATTTAAAATACTGAGAGGGAGTTCCCCATCAGGTCCGCTCAGGCACAACCAATGAAGGACAGCGCTGGACATCGGGATCGCCGCGGGACACTGGATTTCACCGCTGGAATGTTTTTTTTAATTATTTTAAATAAAGGACCTTTTCAAGGTGTTTGTGTGTTTTTTTAAACATTTTTTTACGCTTTCTTCGTGAAATGGTAGGGGTACAATGTACCCCTTACCAATTCACATGGGGGGGGGCCGGGATCTGGGGGTCCCCTTTGTTAAAGGGGTCTTCCAGATTCCGATAAGCCCCCCGCCCGCAGACCCCCACAACCACCGGGCAAGGGTTGTGGGGATGAGGCCCTTGTCCCCATCAACATGGGGACATCCTCCCCATGTTGAGGGCATGTGGCCTGGTACGGTTCAGGAGGGAGGGGGGGCCGCTCTCTCGTCCCCCCCTTTTCCCCTGCGGCCGGCCAGGTTGCGTGCTCGGATAAGGGGTCTGGTATGGATTTTTAGGGGGACTCCACGCCATTTTTTTAAAAAAATTGGGGTGGAGTTCCCCTTAAAATCCATGCCAGATCTGAAGGGCCTGGAATGGATATTTGGGGGAACCCCACGTCAATTTTTTTTTAAATTTGCGGCGGGGTTCCCCTTAATATCCATTCCAGACCTGAAGGGCCTGGTAATTGAATTCTGGGGAACACCCACGCTTTTTTTTTTTTTTTTATCAATGACTTTTGTATGTATTGCCGGGAGCCGACAATTCATTAATAGCCGCGAGTCAGTTTTAAATGCATTTTTTTCTTTCAAAAATGACATTTTTTGCAGGGACAGTTCTAAGCACGGGAAACATGCGCCACTTTACATGCATATCATACACACCCCCCAGGTACGAAATTTAAAGGAATATTTCACTTTTATTTTTTCATTTTAAGCATTATTAAAATCACTGCTCCCGAAAAAACGTCAGTTTTTAAAACTTCTTTTTGCATTGATAAATGTCCCCTGGGGCAGGACCCGGGTCCCCAAACACTTTTTAGGACAATAACTTGCATATTAGCCTTTATAATTAACACTTTAGATTTCGAACGTTCGAGTCCATTGTATTTAATAGGGTTCTAAAGTTTACACGAACATTTTGTCTGTTCGCAGGTTCTGGTACAAACCGAACAGGGGGGTGTTCGGCTCATCCCTGCTGAAGGCTCTTAAGCGGGAGCTGGAGGTCATGATGGGTCTAAGAAAGGTTCAGCTTCAGGCGCTGCAGTCGCTGCTGGGTAAGCTTAACTTTGCGTGCCGCATTCTTCCGATGGGCAGGGTGTTCTGACGACGGTTGTCGGCCAGCATGGCTGGGGTCTGGTCACCCACACACTTTGTGCGTTTGGGCAGGGAACACAGGGAGGACTTGCAGGTCTGGCATTCCTTCCTGGAGTCCTTCAATGGCAGGGCTTTGTGGATGTTCGGACCGATTAGCAATTTTGATATATACACTGATGCAGCTGGGGGGTCAGGGTTTGGGGCTTTCTTTCAAGGCAAGAGGAGTGCGGGCCCCTGGCCACAGTCGTGGATTGATGCTGGCTTCACTAAGAACTTGGTCCTGTTGGAACTGTTCCAGGTGGTACTGGCGGTAGAACTATGGGGTGCATGTTTCAGGGATCTGAAGGTGAGGTTTCACAGGGACAACCTAGGGGTGGTGCAGGTGATCAATAAGGTGTCAGCATCCTCCCCTCCGGTGGTGCTGCTGCGCCACCTGGTGTTGAGATGCTTACAACTTAACGTGTTTGTGTATGCGGTACACCTCTCGGGGGTGGACAATGTCATAGCTGACGCGCTGTCTCGCTTTCAGTGGGACAGATTCCGGGAGTTGGCACCGGATGCGGAGCAACGTGGGGTCCCTTGTCCAGGCTGGCTGTTGAGGATTCCGTTGGAATAGTGTCAGGTTGGATCAGAAAATCGGTGAGTAAGGGCACATGGGCGGCTTATGAGAAGGTGTGGCTGGAGTGGCAACAGTTGGTGCGGGAGGCTGGATCTGACCCGGTGAGTTCTGATGTGAGGTTATTGGTGTTGTATTTTCTGTCCAGGAACATGGAAGCTGGGGTGTCCTAGGTCGAGTCTGAGTAAGAAGCTAGCAGGGTTGGTTTTTCTGTTTAAATGGCAGGGGTGTCCTGATTTTACCAAGGATTTTTGGGTCAGTCAGGCATTCAAGGGCTATGGACGGGGGGGGGGGGACAGAAGAAAGACGGCAGGCGGCCCGTCTCGTTTGCTCTGTTGGGAGGGATCATGAGGCAGTTGACGGGTCTGTGCTCGTCTGGGTATGAATTCTTGCTGTTCAAGGTGGCGTTTTCCTTAGTGTTTTTTGGAGCATTTCGGATAGGTGAGTTGGTTAGCCCATCCAAAGCGGTGCATGGGGGTTTGTTGGACAGTGAAGTAGGGTTGATGGAGGAAGGAGTGTCATTAGTGCTCAGGAAATCTAAGGCGGACCAGATGGGAAGAGGTAAGTTGGTGCAAGTTTTCCCGTTTCGAGGTTCTCAGTTGTGCCCAGTAGGGGCGGTGAAGGGTTACTTGGAGTTTCGCCCATCCGTTGTGGGTTCATTCCTGTTATACGCGGACGGGACCCATCTTTCCAGATATCAGTTTATTGCTGTATTTAGAAAGTGTGTTCGGGCTTTGGGGCTCCAGGATAAGGAATTCTCCTGTCACTCTTTCCGGATTGGGGCGGCTACAGAGGCGGCCAGGTGCGGAATGGATGAGGAGGCGGTTAAGAGGATAGGCCGGTGGGAGTCTAGACGATTCCGGCTGTATGTCCGCCCTCAGTTACTGGTGGGGTTGGCATAAAAGGGGGTAAATGCCTGGGGTGGTTGTCTATGACTATGTAAATGTTGGTTCAGGGGTTCATGGCAGTTGTTGCTTTCTTCTTTTATTTTCAGGCGGGATGCAAGGTTTGGTCTGGATACTGGGCCATTCGTTTGTGTTCTGGGGGGCTAAGAGGGCTGACATTAGGCCTGAAGGTCGGCAGCTGGGGTTCCCGAGACATGAAGCATGCGTCCGCTGGCTGGGAGTTCCTGGTATGCTGTGGAGCAGAATGGTTCTTGAAGTGCACCGTTTTGCTAGGTTGGACAGGCCACCTGACGTTTTAATACTGCACGTAGGTGGCAATGATCTGGGAATGAGGTCCATGTTGGATGTGTCGAGGGTCATAAAATTTGATTTTCTGTGGCTCCGGATGTCCTTCCCGGACATGATCATTGTGTGGTCCGATATGGTTGCGCGGACTGCCTGGAGAGGGGCGAGGTCCGTGGAGGGCATCAACAGGGCTCGCAGAAAAATTAATCGGGATGTAGGGAGGTTTGTAGTGAAGAACGGAGGGTTGGTGGTAAGGCACGTGGAGCTGGAGGTGGACACATGGCGGTATTTTCGGGGTGATGGGGTCCACTTGAACGAGGTGGGGATGGACTTGAGGGCCTTGGGTCTCTAGGATGGCATTCAACGAGCCCTGAGGGTTTGAAGGGGCACCAAAGGGTAAGGAGTTCCCCTTTGGTGCTGTGGTGGGTGTTTGGCCTTTGCGGGGGAATGAAGATACCTCAAAAAGCAAGTGGTCAGGACCTATCAGTGGTATGAGTTCTGAAGGGTGTATTCCAGCTAACAGTGGTTTAGCTGGAATAGTTTGATAATGGGGGCACTGCGGTCAGTGGTCGTCTCTGAGCAGCTGGTGGGCTTGAGGCCTATGACCAGTTGAAGGTACCGCAGTGTCAGGTAGGTTGTTATTGTTATGATTATTATTATTATTATTATGGTAATTAGAGGTCCCTGCAAAGACCAACGCTAGGAGGCAATGTTAGGAGAACATGGGTTTAGATTATGTTTGATGGTTGATGTTTTTGATAACTGGTGTAACGTTTAAATAAATGAGGCTGCTACGGCCATGTTTTACTCCAAACTGAATGTGTGGTCTCATGTATTAGGTATAAGTAAGATTATGGGGTAGAATGTGGTATGCAGGTCATAATACATCTGTTATACAATAGTCAAGTGTATTTACAGAACTACAGTGTGTCAGCAGGGTACAGACTGGTCATATGCCCTGTAACCCATATTGTACATTATATACAGACTAGTCTGTACCCTTATACCGTGATGTACATTGTATACACTGGTCTGTATATAATGTACAATATGATTTACAGGGTATAAGACTAGTCTGTACCCTGCTGACACCGTATTGTACATTATATACAGATCCGTGTATACAATGTACAGCACAGTGTATAGAGAGTATAGCACAGTGTATCAGAGCCTGGTGACAGATTGGAGCTGAGCCCGGCCATGTGTGGAGGTGGTGGGGTCCCCAGAACTATTACCAGAGGAGGGATACCTGCATTGAACTGGGGTAGGGGGGGAGATAAGATATGTGCGGGGGGGATTAAGACCCCCCCAGGATATGTGCTGAGGGACACTTTGGCAGAAGAAAGGACCTATGCTAGAAGTGGAGGTTGCATTTAAAATCCAACCTCCCACAAGAGCATAAGCCCTCTCACCTCCCAAAGCACCCCCCAGCACATCTGACCCCCCACCTCCTTACAAGCACAGGTGGAGAGGGGTGTGTGTACTGAGGGAGGGGATCTTTACAGAGGGAGAGAGGGAGGGGGTCTGTACTTAGTGGAGGGGGGTCTGGACTGAGGGACAGAGGTCTATACTTAGTGGAGAGGGTGGTCTGTACTAAGAGAGGGGATCTATACTTAGTGTAGAGGGGAGGTCTGTACTGAGGGGAGACTATACTTGGTGGAGGGGGGGGCGACACCATGTTTTCCCGCACCGGGTGACACCAACCCTAGTGACGCCACTGGAAGTCTGGACAGTTTTTGGGGATGTCTGCACCCCTGATAGGGTGAAGGCAACTCCCAAATTTGGCCACTTTATCCTTCCAAATGATTCACTTCCTGTCACATAGCCACACAGGAAGTGAGGGCAAATCCCTACCAATGTCTTTTCTTGGGGACACACACACACGTCAATCTAAATCGTTTCCCCATTATGTCAATTGCACATCAGCATTTTGCTGGGTACACCCCAAATTATTAGGTATCTTGGACTTTGGGGTTTATTTACTAAAGGCAAATCCACTTTGCACTACAAGTGCACTTGCTGGATATCCGAGGGGGACATGCAAGGAAACTAAAAAAAAAACACCATCTTTATTTCTACATGATTGGATGTTAAAAATCACCAGTGCTTCTCCCCTCAGATTTTCAGCAACTACACTTGTACTGCAGAGTGGATTTGCCTTTACTAAACCCCAAACTACCTAATGATTTGGGGTGTACACAAAGTGCAATTTGCTTAATGGGGACACTAGTTAGATTGATCTGTGTCTCCCCAAGAAAAGACATTGGTAGGGTTTTACCTTCACTTCCTGTTTAGCTTTGTGACAGGAAGTGAAGCCAATTTTACTAAAAGGGACACAAAGCCCAACCTAAAAAAAAACAAGCAGGGGTTCCAACACTTACTTGGTTTCCATCAAAATGCCCACTATTAGAATAGTATTGCCTTGAACTATTTTTTAGTGCAGTGCTCTAAATCAGTGCTTCTCAATTACCCCCAACAGGCCATGTTTGCAGGTTTTCCTTCATCTTGCGCAAGTGCTTTAAATCACAGTCAATGGTTTGGTATTTTGGACAGCAATTCACGATAAGATAAATTCACAAAACATGTCCTGTTGGGGGTACTTGAGGACTGAGGCTGAGAACCACTGCAGTAAAAAGGAAAATTGAATACTTACCGCTCTGTATTTTTCATTTCCTGGTGACTATCCATGGCAGCACACAATCCATGCATATGCTACCATGAATGCACCAGGTTAGACAAATCACACCTGTTTTGTTTTTAAATGCCAATCAGCATAGTTAAGCTGCAGCTGCCACATTTGTTGCATAGAAAACAAAAAAACAGCAAACTTTGCATCAAATTTTATTGGTCAGCAAAACAGGACTTGGAAAAAACATAGGGAAGCCAAAAAAATAAAAAAACATGAAGGTAAATTTGAAACAGTCACAACATCTTGAAAAAGATTTAGCAAAATAATGCAGCACAGACAATTATATCAAAGTGAACAAACGACACACATTAACATCAAAAATATTTCAGGGGAACATATCCCCCACACAACAAAATACAATCAACAAAAGTAAAACAAACATCTGTTTTGCAAAGACATAACAAATAAAATACATGTGTTACAAACGCGATAAGGACACCAAAATGTACTTTTTGCCGGCCGGCCACACACAATCTTGCCTCTTTTCAGGGCAAGGGAGAGAATGCTATCTGCAAGCTTTATATAACATAGGTTTGTGTGCTAATGAGGCAATTGAAAACACATGCACAGTCCATGAAACACCCAAAATGCAAGTTACCCAATGTAGATACTAAACTTCAGAGTGGGTACACCTGTTAAGGATGTCCTTCAATTACTAACCCAAAAAACACATTCTCTGAGCATGCCCAGAAACATCCAGGTGCTGTTCACACACAAAAAGCACCAAAAAAAAAATCGAAGTCCCTGACCATGCTCAGACCGAAATGCAGCTAGCAGAAAATCAGACCCCCCCCCGTCCAAAATTAAGCACATCATCCAGCATGCTACAAAATTAGAGATGAGACAAACACCCCCCAAACAAAGAGCCTAACATGGGCAAAAGTTATACAACAAATACCATTGCAGTCTATGGGAACTGACTTGTTCATTTTGCTAGTCCCCACTTGGCTGGCTTATCTTCTAGTTATTGGCCTTAAAATGGGTATGGGGGCCCAGGTCCCACCCTAAGGGACATATATCAATGTCACCAATTTGGACAACACCAAAAACAAAACAAGGAGAAGTGCCTTTAAATATGCCAAATTGCTTAAGGGCCATTTCACACCACATGCAGTCCATTGCGTTTTTTATGCATCAAAAATGCATGGACAGTTGGTTATATGGTTCTAAATGGCAGTGTTTGTTCCAGTGCATTCCAGTTCCACAAAAAAAGTAGAACATGCTGCATTTTACCTGCACTGGAATGTACTGGAACACTACAAAACGCATCAAAAACACACTGGAACGCACCTAAATGCATCAAACACGCACTGGAACACACTTGTCCTTATCTATGGTTAATAAAAAAGAGGGGTGAAAAAAAGCACTGGACTGCATCAAAAACTCATCAAAAATGCACTGGAAAGCATCAAAAACGTGCATGCAAAAAAGCACCTGGAACGCATCCGGATTGCGTTTCTATGGTGTGAACTGACCCTAAGGGCCAGTTCACACCATAGAAACGCAGTCTGGATACGTTCCAGGTACTTTACTGCATGCGCATTTTTGATGTTTTCCAGTGCATTTTTGGTGCGTTTTTGATGCAGTCCAGTGCTTTTTTCCCCTCTTTTCACTTAACCTTAAGGGCCAGTTCACACCAGACGCAGTTTCGTTCAGTTTCATGCGCATTTTTCTAACCAGAAACTGACCAGAAACTGACTGCATGGTGTGAACTAGAGCCAACTAGAGCCATTGGAATACATGGAAAATACTGTGCATGCATTTTGTGCAGAAAAAAAGCACACGGAATTGAACGGAACTGCGTCTGGTGTGAACTGGCCCTAATAAGGACAAGTGTGTTGCAGTGCATCTTTGGTGCATTTAGGTGCATTCCGGGGCATTCCAGTGCGTTTTTGGTACGTTCCGGTGCATTTTTGATGCGTTTTACTGCGGTCCAGTACAGTTCTGTACATAAAAAATGCAGCATGACCATTTTTTTTCCCTGTCTGAAACGCACTGGAACGGACTGCAGTGGTGTGAACTATGCCATTGGCATTATTGTGATCAACTTTCTTTGCGTTTTTCATGCATCAAAAAAACGCACTATACTGCATCTGGTGTGAACTGGCCCTAAATATCATACCTGGGGGGTGTCTATAGTATGCCTGTAAAGTAGCGCATTTTTTCCATGTTTATAACAGTCCGAGAGCAAAATGACATTTCTAAAGTAAAAAAATAGTCATTTAAAAGTACTCGCGGCTGTAATGAATTGCCGGTCCCCGTCAATACAGATAAAAGTAATTGAAAGTCCTTGAAAAAAAAAAATGCGTCGGGGTCCCCAAAATTACATTACCAGGCCCTTCAGGTCGGGTATGGATATTAAGGGGAACTCCGCGCCAAATTTTAAAAAAATGGCGTGGAGGTCCCCCTAAAAATCCACACCAGACCCTTATCCGAGCACGCAACCAGGCAGGCCGCAGGAAAAGAAGGGGGGATGAGAGAGTGCCCCCCCTCCTGAACCGTACCAGGCCACATGCCCTCATCCCCACAAGCCTTGCCCGGTAGTTGTGAGGGTCTGCGGGCGGGGGGCTTATCGGAATCTGAAAGTCCCCTTTAGCAAAGGGGACCCCCAGATCCTGCCCCCCCTGTGTGAAATAGCAATGGGGTACAAATGTACCCCTACCATTTCACAAAAAAAGTGTCAAATTTTAAAAATGACAATAGCCGGTTTTTGACAATTCCTTTATTAATGTCTTCTCCTTTCCCCGCTTCTTCTTCCATCTTCTTCTTCTTTTCTCCATTCAGGTTTCTTCCTCCATCTTGTTCTTCCTCTTCATCTTCCTCTTCCTTATTCCTTCGGTGTTCTCGTCCGCATCTTGCTCCGGCTTCTTGTTCCCCGCTTCGTTCTCCGGATGATCCGCTTGCATTGGAGGTTCCCGCTGTGTGACGCTTCAGTTCTTCTGACAGTTCTCCTCTGAGTCCGGGGCCACCCGGTGACCCCGCCCCCCTCTGACGCACATAGACTTCACGGGGACTGCCCTATGGCTTTCCCCGTGGTGTCAGAGGGGGGCGGGGTCACCGGGTGGCCGCGGACTCAGAGGAGAACTGTCAGAAGAACTGAAGCGTCACACAGCGGGAACCTCGAATGCAAGCGTATCGTCCGGAGAACGAATCGGGGAACAAGAAGCCGGAGCAAGATGCGGATGAGAACACCGATGGAAGAAGGAAGAGGAAGATGAAGAGGACGAAACTCGAATAGAGAAAAGAAGAAGATGGAAGAAGAAGATGGAAGAAGAAGAAGCGGGGAAAGAAGAAGACATTAATAAAGGAATTGTCAAAAACTGGCTATTGTAATTTTTTACATTTTTTACACTTTTTTTTGTGAAACGGTAGGGGTACATTTGTACCCCATTACCATTTCACACAGGGGGGGTCGGGATCTGGGGGTCCCCTTTGTTAAAGGGGGCTTCCAGATTCTGATAAGCCCCCCGCCCGCAGACCCCCACAACCACCGGCAAGGGTTGTGGGGATGAGGCACTTGTCCCCATCAACATGGGGACATGGTGCTTTGAGGGGTCACAGACCCCCAAAGCATCCTCCCCATGTTGAGGGCATGTGGCCTGGTACGGTTCAGGAGGAGGGGGCACTCTCGTCCACCAATCTTTTCCTGCGGCCTGCCAGGTTGTGTGCTCGGATAAAGGTCTGGTGTGGATTTTTAGGGGGACCCCCACGCCATTTTTTTTTTAAGTTTGGCACGGGGTCCCCTTAAAATCCATACCAGACCTGAAGGTCCTGGTACGGATTTTGAGGGGGACCCCCACGCCATTTTTTTTTTACATTTAGCGAGGAGTTCCCCATAATATCCATACCAGACCTGAAGGGCCTGCTAATTAAATTTGGGGGGACCCCACGCATTTTTTTTTCAAAGACTTTCAATTACTTTTTTCTGTATTGACGGGAACTGGCAATTCATTATAGCTGCGAGTGCTTTTAAATTACTTTTTTTTTCCTTTAGAAATGTCATTTTGTGCAGGGACTGTTATATAATGGCAAGTTTAGAGGAGCGCCTGTTCAACTTATGCAAATGCATTTACGTGACTTAACATTTATTAAGATTTTGCCGGCACAGTGAACCGGCGCATTTGAACGAGCGCAAATGCCGGGCAGTGTACAAATAGACCTCTCGCAGTTATAAACGTAATTACAGGCGCAGCAGGCTGGTTCAGAAAAAGTTACTTTCTCATTCTATTTTGGGCATATTTGTTACTTGGGCAGTTGTCACTCTACTTCCTCACATCACCCCATTATATTGGACCTCCAGCTTCATTATATTTTGACTTGAAGATGCCGTGCGCCAGGTCCATAGTGGCGCACTGAGCGCCTCCTCCCGTGCGCCGAGGACACGATAGTAAATGGGGAATATCGCTGCATTACCGGCGCAAATGTTTTGTAAACACCAACACTGCGTTGCGCACGCCGATGCGCCGCAAATCATGGCGCAAATGGTTAATAAATCAGCCCAACAGTATTATGCAATAAATTGTGAATCAATAAATTTAAACCTCCAAACAGATACTTGAAACCTCCAAAAAGACACTGCAAATATCATATATCAGCAATGCCATGCAAAAAATGTGAATAAAGCCCTGTACACACGATCAGTTTGACTGATGAAAACCGTCCGATGAATTGTTTTCATCAGACAAACCGATCGTGTATGGGACCCATCAGTCTTTTTTCCATCGGTTTTAAAAAAATAGAACATGTTTTAAAATTATCTGATGGATAAAAAACCAATGGAAATTTCCGATCGTCTGTGGGGAAATCCATCAGATAAAAAACCCAAGCATGCTCAGAATCAAGTCGACACATGCTCAGTAGCATTGAATTTCATTTTTCTCAGCTCATCGGAGTGTTTTACGTCACCACGTTTGGAACGGTCGGTTTTTTGACTGATGGTGTGTAGGCAAGACTGATGGAAAACAGTTTCATCAGATTTCTGATGGACAAATCCATCAGACGAAAATCCATAGGATATCTGATCGTGTGTACAGGGCTTAAGTGTCCCGTTAGTGTAAAATTATATACAAAAAAAAAACAAGAAAAAAATTATAAAAATAAAGTCCTTAAACTGTTCCAACACAAAAATCCATGTGCTGCTTATTGAAGTGATAAAACACAGCTACAGTGCCAAAGCCATAGCGGGTACGCCAAGTGGAAAGAGCCCAGGCCCCGTTGGCTTCACTCCTAAAGCCCCGTACACACGGTCTGACTTTTGCCCAACAAACTTTGTTTTGAGCAAGTTGGACCAACAATCCGACCGTGTGTACGCTCCATCGGACAAATTTTTTTGTTTGGTTTTGGATTTCATCTGACAAAAGTTGGGTCTGCAAACGGACAAATTTTTGCCCAACAAAAGTCCGATGGAGCAAAGTCCGATCGTGTGTACAGAAAACCATCGGACTTTTGTCCGATGGACAAAACAAAACAAAACAAAACAAATCATGTTAAAATCAACCAACAATAGCAGAAGTTGACCAAAGGGTGGCAGTAAAGAGCAGAAAAGACAAGCGATGTTGTAAGAAGTTTTAAGAAAGTTTGCAGAAAAGTCAGAGCGTGTGTATGCTCTGGGTGTTCCCAACCAACTCCGTTCGGACAAAAATCCACGGAAAAGTCAGATGGAAGTCCGACCGTGTGTACGAGGCTTTAGTTTTATAAACTTTTCACCACCCTTCTCACACCCTTTCTAACTAAGATGTTCAACTCTTTAACAGAGGGCTCAATGTTTCCTCCACAAATACTCGAGGCCCACATATCCCTCATCCCAAAGCCGGACAAAGACCCTACTCTTTTGCGCAAACTATAGGCCTTTGATTGGTGTCGATTTGAAAGTCTTTGCTAAAATCCTAGCCAATAGATTACAACCATTATTACCTGGTATAATACACTTAGATCAGGTCGGCTTTGTGAGTGGCCGTGAGGCTAGGGACAATACCCTAAAGACCCTTCTTCTAACTAATTATGCCCGGTCCCATAATATCCCATTATGCCTCTTAACAGTTGATGCAGAGAAGGCATTCGACCGAGTAGACTGGAAGTTCCTTCGACCATCCCTGCAACAAATAGGCTTGGGAACTAATATGATAGCGAGAATAATGTCCCTTTTAGTGATGAGCCGAACACCCCCGGGTTCGGTTCGCACCAGAACCCGCGAACGGACCGAAAGTTCGCACGAACATTAGAACCCTATTAAATACAATGGATGCGAACGTTCGAATTCTAAAGTGCTAATTATAACGACTATTATCCATGTTATTGTCCTAAACAGAGTTTGGGAACCCGGGTTCTGCACCAGGGGACATGTATCAATGCAAAAAGAAGTTTTAAAAACGGCCGTTTTTCGGGAGCAGTCATTTTAACCACTTAAGCCCCGGACCATTTCGGGCCATTAGGACCAAGCCTGTTTTTGGGATTCGGCACTGCGCTGCTTTAACTGTAAATTGTGCGGACATGCAATGTTGTACCCAAATGAAATTTGCGTCCTTTTCTTCCCACAAATAGAGCTTTCTTTTAATGGTATTTGATTGCCTCTGCGATTTTTATTTTTTGTGATATAAACAGAAAAAGACAGAAATTTTTGAAAAAAAATGATATTTTCTACTTTTTGTTATAAGAAAAATCGAATAAACTCAATTTTAGTCATACATTTAGGCCAAAATGTATTCAGCCACATGTCTTTAGTAAAAAAAATGTCAATAAGCGTATATTTATTGGTTTGCGCAAAAGTTATAGCGTTTACAAACTAGGGTACATTTTCTGAAATTTACACAGCTTTAAATTTATGACTGCCTATCTCATTTCTTGAGGTGCTAAAATGGCAGGGCAGTACAAAACCCCCCCAAATGACCCCATTTTGGAAAGTAGACACCCCAAGGAAATTGCTGAGAGGCATGTTGAGCCCATTGAATATTTTTTTTTTTGTCCCAAGTGATTGAATAATGACAAAAAAAAAAAAAATTACAAAAAGTTGTCACTAAATGATATATTGCTCACACATGCCATGGTTATATGTGGAATTGCACCCCAAAATACATTCTGCTGCTTCTCCTGAGTACGGGGATACCACATGTGTGGGACTTTTTAGGAGCCTAGCCACGTACGGGACCCCGGAAACCAAGCACCGCCTTCAGGATTTCTAAGGGCGCAAATTTTTGATTTCACTCCTCACTACCTATCACAGTTTCGAAGGCCATAAAATGCCAAAATAGCACAAAAACCCCCCAAATGACCCCATTTTGGAAAGTAGACACCCCAAGCTATTTACTGAGAGGCATGTTCAGTCCATGGAATATTTTATATTTTGCCACAAGTTGCGGGAATATGACAAACTTTTTTTTTTTTGCACAAAGTTGTCACTAAATGATATATTGCTCACACATGCCATGGGCATATGTGAAATTACACCCCAAAATACATTCTGCTGCTCCTCTTGAGTACGGGGATACCACATGTGTGGGACTTTTTGGGAGCCTAGCCGCGTACGGGACCCCAAAAACCAAGCACCGCCTTCAAGGTTTCTAAGGGCATAAATTTTTGATTTCACTCCTCACTACCCATCACAGTTTTGAAGGCCATAAAATGCCAAGATGGCACAAAACCCCCCCAAATTACCCCATTTTGGAAAGTAGACACCCCAAGCTATTTGCTGAGAGGCATGTTGAGTCCATGGAATATTTTATATTTTGCCACAGGTTGCGGGAATATGACAAACTGTTTTTTTTTTGCACAAAGTTGTCACTAAATGATATATTGCTCACACATGCCATGGGCATATGTGAAATTACACCCCAAAATACATTCTGCTGCTTCTCCTGAGTACGGGGATACCACATGTGTGGGACTTTTTGGGAGCCTAGCCGCGTACGGGACCCCAAAAACCAAGCACCGCCTTCAAGGTTTCTAAGGGCATAAATTTTTGATTTCGCTCCTCACTACCTATCACAGTTTTGAAGGCCATAAAATGCCAAGATGGCACAAAACCCCCCCAAATGACCCCATTTTGGAAAGTAGACACCCCAAGCTATTTGCTGAGAGGCATGTTGAGCCCATTGAATATTTTTTTTTTGTCCCAAATGATTGAATAATGACAAAAAGAAAAAAAAATGTACAAAAAGTTGTCACTAAATGATATATTGCTCACACATGCCATGGTTATATGTGAAATTACACCCCAAAATACATTCTGCTGCTTCTCCTGAGTACGGGGATACCACATGTGTGGGACTTTTTGGGAGCCTAGCCGCGTACGGGACCCCAAAAACCAAGCACCGCCTTCAAGGTTTCTAAGGGCATAAATTTTTGATTTCGCTCCTCACTACCTATCACAGTTTTGAAGGCCATAAAATGCCAAGATGGCACAAAACCCCCCCAAATTACCCCATTTTGGAAAGTAGACACCCCAAGCTATTTGCTGAGAGGCATGTTGAGCCCATTGAATATTTTTTTTTTGTCCCAAATGATTGAATAATGACAAAAAGAAAAAAAAAATGTACAAAAAGTTGTCACTAAATGATATATTGCTCACACATGCCATGGTTATATGTGAAATTACACCCCAAAATACATTCTGCTGCTTCTCCTGAGTACGGGGATACCACATGTGTGGGACTTTTTGGGAGCCTAGCCGCGTACGGGACCCCAAAAACCAAGCACCGCCTTCAAGGTTTCTAAGGGCATAAATTTTTGATTTCACTCCTCACTACCTATCACAGTTTTGAAGGCCATAAAATGTCAAAATAGCCCAAAACCCCCACAAATGACCCCATTTTGGAAAGTAGACACCCCAAGCTATTTGCTGAGAGGCATGGTGAGTATTTTACAGCTCTCATTTGTTTTTGAAAATTAAGAAAGACATTTTTTTTTCTTTTTTTTTTCTTTTTTTACATTTTCAAAACTTTGTGACAAAAAGCGAGATCTGCAAAATACTCAACATACCTCTCAGCAAATAGCTTGGGGTGTCTACTTTCCAAAATGGGGTCATTTGGGGGGGTTTTGTGCCATCTGGGCATTCCATGGCCTCCGAAACTGTGATAGGCAGTGAGGAGTTAAATCAAAAATTTACACCCATAGAAATCCTGAAGGCGGTGCTTGGTTTTTGGGGTCCCGTACGCGACTAGGCTCCCAAAAAGTCCCACACATGTGGTATCCCCGTACTCAGGAGAAGCAACAGAATGTATTTTGGGGTGTAATTCCACATATGCCCATGGCATGTTTGAGCAATATATAATTTAGTGACAACTTTTTGTACATTTTTTTTTTTGGTCATTATTCAATCACTTGGGACAAAAAAAAAAATATTCAATGGGCTCAACATGCCTCTCAGCAAATAGCTTGAGGTGTCTACTTTACAAAATGGGGTCATTTGGGGGGGTTTTGAACTGTCCTGGCATTTTATGCACAACATTAGGAAGCTTATGTCACACATCATCCACTCTTCTAACCACTTGAAGACAAAGCCCTTTCTGACACTTTTTGTTTACATGAAAGAAAATTTTTTTTTGCAAGAAAATTATGTTGAACCCCCAAACATTATATATTTTTTTAAAGCAAAGGCCCTACAGATTAAAATAGTGGGTGTTGCATTTTTTTTTTCCACACAGTATTTGCGCAGCGATTTTTCAAACGCATTTTTTGGGGGAAAATCACACTTTTTTTATTTTTAATGCACTAAAAAACACTATATTGCCCAAATGTTTGATGAAATAAAAAAGATGATCATAGGCCGAGTACATGGATACCAAACACGACATGCTTTAAAATTGCGCACAAACGCGCAGCGGCGACAAACTACATTCATTTTTAAAAGCATTTAAAAGCCTTTACAGGTTACCACGTTAGATTTACAGAGGAGGTCTACTGCTAAAATGACTGCCCTCGATCTGACCTTCGCGGTGATACCTCACATGCATGATGCAATTGCTGTTTACATATGACGCTAGACCGACGCTTGCGTTCGCCTTTGCGCAATAGCAGGGGGGGACAGCAGTGCTTTTTTTTTTTTTTTTTATTATTTATTTGGCTTTTTTATTTTATTTTTAAACTGTGCCTTCCATATTTTATTTTTTTACCATTTTTATCGTTATCTCAGGGAATGTAAATATCCCCTATGATAGCAATAGGTAGTGACAGGTACTCTTTTTTTGAAAAAAATTGGGGGGTTAGACCCTAGATCTTTCCTCTGCCCTCAAAGCATCTGACCACACCAAGATCGGTGTGATAAAATGCTTTCCCAATTTCCCAATGGCGCTTTTTATATCCGGGGGGGGGACATTCCCTCCCACTGCTTGTAAAAGCAGTCTAGAGGCTAATTATCTGCTAGAATTGCTTTTACATGAAAGCCGGCTGCTGGCTGAAAAGAATGATACCAAGATGATACCTAAACCCGCAGGCATCATTCTGGTATAAACATTCAAAGTCCAGCAACATACCAGTACGTTGCTGGTCCTTGTTGGACATGTATTGTAATCTTTTTTTTCATACAGCCTATTGGCTGAACGAAAAAAAGAGATTGATTGGTGGGTATGCCCACCATTAGAATACCTCCCTTCATCCACCCACTTCTAATGATGGGCATCAATGCCGAAGCATGGGGGCATCCTCCCGCAAAAAAGTTATGCCGCGTACACACGGTCAAGCCTTCGTCGGAATTTCGACCGTATGTACGCGGCATAAAAGGTTATGCCGCGTACACACGGTCGGACTTTTCCACGGATAAGCCTCCGTTGGAATTTCGACCGTATATACGCGGCATTAGGAGCAAAATCGCTCCTCCGCCCCTGCTGCCCCCATGCTTCGGCATATATGCTCTTTTTTTTAACTGTGGTGGTGAAATCACCTCCTACAGCGTTGGAGTCACGGCTTTATGTATCGTGGGAGCAAACGCTGTTGCTGTCAAGATAAATAGATCCGCGCTGCAACTGAATGGCGTACCTGCTAAGCAAATGGTGGTTAACATTAAAACAAAGTAACATTACAGTACAACAGTAAGACCATACCATGCCATACCTGCAAAGCAAATACCAAAACAAAACCTAGTAAAAAATAAAAAAATGTTTTAACGCAACCTGTGCCTAAAATATATATATGCCGAAGCATGGGGGCATCCTCCCGCAAAAAAGTTATGCCGCGTACACACGGTCGGAATTTCGACCGTATGTACGCGGCATTAGGAGCAAAATCGCTCCTCCGCCCCTGCTGCCCCATGCTTCGGCATATATGCTCTTTTTTTAACTGTGGTGGTGAAATCACCTCCTACAGCGTTGGAGTCACGGCTTTATGTATCGTGGGAGCAAACGCTGTTGCTGTCAAGATAAATAGATCCGCGCTGCAACTGAATGGCGTACCTGCTAAGCAAATGGTGGTTAACATTAAAACAAAGTAACATTACAGTACAACAGTAAGACCTTACCATGCCATACCTGCAAAGCAAATACCAAAACAAAACCTAGTAAAAAATAAAAAAATGTTTTAACGCAACCTGTGCCTAAAATATATATATGCCGAAGCATGGGGGCATCCTCCCGCAAAAAAGTTATGCCGCGTACACACGGTCGGAATTTCGACCGTATGTACGCGGCATTAGGAGCAAAATCGCTCCTCCGCCCCTGCTGCCCCCATGCTTCGGCATATATGCTCTTTTTTTTAACTGTGGTGGTGAAATCACCTCCTACAGCACTGGAGTCACGGCTTTATGTATCGTGGGAGCAAACGCTGTTGCTGTCAAGATAAATAATTCCGCGCTGCAGTTGAATGGCGCACCTGAAAACAAAAAATTACATACCTGAAAAGCAAGCATGATAAAACATTGCAGAATAGAATACAGTAAAAAAGAGCAGAACAATAGAGAGAAAATAGAGAGAGAGAGAACAATAAAACGACAACTATTTTTGGTTTTTTTATTTTATATTTTTTTTGTGTTTTGTTTTTTACGTTTTTTTTTTCTTTTTTACACTTTTTTTTGTAACTTTACAACTGTAATGGTTCGGGTCTCTCAAAATGTAATGGCATCTTGGGAGACCCTGTGTAAGTGTGTCCTAGTCTGTGAAATGCTGTACCCTACGCTAAAACTTCACTTTTGAGTGGTAGCGTTCAAAACATTCACCTTGGCAAAGACCAGGCTTGTCAGGACAGAGTGGACAAAAACTACGGGTGTCACGCCTAAATCCGCGCTTGCTACAGACACGACATCTTTTTTGGGGGTGGCTTTGGGTAGGGGTACTCGGGAGGACATACGAATAATGCCTCTCATGCAGCCGGCTTACTGCATTTGGTTGGGGATGGTGAGGTGCAGAACCGCCTGGATACAGGAGTTCTGTGACTATCTCATTCTGGAATTTTAGAAGAGATAACGTCCCGCCTGAAGCTCTGTATAGCACATGAGCGTTCAGCAAAGCCAATTGGAATAATGATAGAGACACTTTTTTGTACCAGCGTCTCGCCTTACGGTCAATTAGATACGGCGCCATCAACTGGTCGTTGAGGTCCACCCCTCCCATATTTTGGTTATATTCGTGGACACAGAGGGGTTTCTCCACAACACCAGTCGCCGTACGAATTTGGACTGTCGTGTCTGCATGAAGGGAGGTAAGAAGGAAAACATTCTTATTGTCCCTCCACTTCATAGCGAGCAAGTTATTACACTTCAAGCAGGCTCTCTCCCCCAGCCTAAGACGGGCATCTACAAGCCGCTGGGGAAAGCCCCGGCGATTAGGTCGCACGGTGCCACATGCTCCAATCTTATGATCAAACAAGTGACTAAACAGTGGCACGCTCGTGTAATAATTGTCCACATACAAGTGGTACCCCTTTCCGAATAAGGGTGACACCAAGTTCCACACTATCTTGCCAGCGCTCCCTATGTAATCCGGGCAGTTGACCGACTCAATCTGACTATCTTTTCCCTCATAAACCGTAAAGTTCACTACATAGCCTGTTGCCCTGTCACAGAACTTGTAGAGCTTGACCCCGTATCTGGCACACTTGCTGGGAAGGTACTGCTTGAAAGACAAGCGGCCAGAAAATTTAATCAGGGACTCATCAACGCAGACAACTTGATCGGGAGTAAACAAGGCTGCAAAACGTTCGTTGAAGTGGTTTATGAGGGGCCGAATTTTATAGAGCCGGTCGTATTCAGGGTCCCCACGTGGACGACAAAGTTCATTGTCGTTGAAGTGCATGAACCGCAAAATCTGCTCGTATCGTGCCCTGGACATGGAGGCAGAGAACACGGGCATGTGGTCAATTGGGTGCGTGGACCAATAAGCACGCAATTACGGAAATTTATGTGTGCCCATGTTGAGGGAAAGGCCCAGAAAGGTCTTAAATTCGGAAACCGTAATTGGTTTCCAATTTCTGGCAATTTTAGGCAACTGGGGGTTAGCGGCGATAAATTGACCAGCATATAAATTACTCTGGTCCACAATAGATCTATAGAGATCTTCCGTGAAAAACAGCGAATAAAAATCGATTGGCATAAAATCAGCTGTTTCCACCTGAATACCGGGTTGGGCAGTGAATGGGGGAAGTACGGGTTCTGCAGAAGTGGTGGGGACCCAATCAGGATAGGCGAATTCTGCAGGAAGGGCAGTATGGGCACGACGGGCCTGCCTTTGTCTTCTTGGTGGCAGCGGGACACTACTTGTGCTTGCCACCTCGCCAGCTTGAACTGCACTTATGGGACTCGCCACGTCACCAAGTGTTACTGCAGTGCTGGATGTACGTCCAGGCTGTACTAGGCCGCTGGTGCTTGCCAGTTCACCAGAAGGAATAGCGGCGCTAGTACTACTCTGCTCCATGATACGAGAGACCTGCGGTTCTTGCTCCTCAACAACCTCAGAAGATCGGGATCGGGTACGCCTGACCTTAGCAGGGACCTCAACTTCGTCGTCAGAGCTATCTGACGTGGGGCCGCTGACGTCACTGTCTTCTACGGGAAGATATTCTGAGCCTGAATCTGACAGATACGTGACCTCCTCTTCACTATCTGTCATGCTCAGAATCTCGTAGGCCTCTTTACTAGTGTACCTTCGTCTTGCCATTTTGGGCTCTAAATTTAGGGGTACACTAGTAAGATTCACAGGAAAAAAAGCACCCGACTGTCGTCAGCAAATATATCAAACGCTACAAAAAAACTGTTAGCGATCGCAGGGATCAGGCCTGTCTCTGCGAACGCTGCAGTTATGTGTGTTGTGTTTGGTAAGTGACAGTGATCGATCGATACTGCACTTGGGTGGGCTGGGCTGGGCTGGGCTGGGCGGAGGGGCTAAACGCAGGCGCTAGCAGGTATCTGGGCTGATCCCGCTAACACTGCGTTTTTGGGAACCCTAAACCGCTGGGGATGCTAGTATAGATCTGATCAGATACTATACCACTAAGGGGGTGTATGCTTTGCGCGTGGGTGTTAGCGTTACTGGCACTAACCTAACACTGCCTGGGGCGACGCAGACCCTCTCTGGCGCTAAAACCTAATTGATCTCACCCGCCGGGCGATCAGGGGGGTTAAACCTTTATTGGGTTATATACGGCGGGTGCCCTGATGCTATAAAAAGCAAACTAATCAACCAGCGTCACCCGTAACCTTTATATGGTGATCACTGGTGAAAGGGTTAACTAGGGGCAATCAGGGGGTTAAAACCTTTATTAGGTTAAATATGGGGGTACCTGACACTATATAAAAACCTGACGGGTAACCTAAATAACTAAATAACTTACTGGCTAACCAGTGACACCAGTGACGCTTATACGGCGATCACTGGTGAAAGGGTTAACTCTAGGGGCAATCAGGGGGTTAAAATAATATATGGGGGTACCTGACACCAATAAAAACCTGCGGCAAACCTAAAAAAAAAATAACTGCCTATCTAAAACACCAGCGACACGAATACAGCGATCGGAAAAACAATCGCTTAGTGACGCTGAAGTTAGGGGGTGAAAGGGTTACCTGGGGGGTGATCAAGGGGTTAAACCTTTATTAGGGGGGGTTAGGGGGCTACCCTGGACCTAAAGGGGCCTAATCCTAACTGCCCTGCAACTTTTTACAATCACAGATGACACTAAATGCAGTGATCAGTAAAATAAATGATCACTGCAATCAGTGACACTGTGATTGGGGGCTTTGGGGTGACCTGGGGGGTGATCTGGGGGTGACTGGGGGGTGATTTGTGTGCCTATGTGTACCTACGTGTCAGTGGACTGTTGGAGCACTAACCTCTGTCTTCACTCCTCGGCGCCGGGAACGAAAAGACCGCGGCGAGGGAGATGACATCACTTCCTCCAGCCTGTGTTTACATCACATGGCGGAGGAAGCAATTTCATTGGCCGGGAGCGATCGCGAGGGGGGGGGCGGAATCGAGCGGCCGCCCCCTCATGCCTAAAAAATTATAAAATGCAGCGCTAGCGAATATAAATGTGCTCAATACAAACGTATGTGTGAATGTCAACCATCTAAACCTTTCGGGATGATGGTACACACTATTAGTGAAAAGATTATGCACCAATGATTGGTGTCACCAGAAATGCAGTGGGTGTAATACTAAATGTTACCACTAAAAAGTGATCAACTAAGTAAAACCAGAAAATATACTGTGCAAAACATTAAATGAACTGAACAACCAGGCAAATAGCTCTAGGAGTAATTCACAGTACTACAGATGGTTTTCAACATCAAAGAAATAATGTCCCATTTGCAACAGTGGTTGTAATATAGAAGGAAGGGAAAAAAAAATAAAAATGCTTTAAAATAAAATAAAAGTCACCCAACATCCAACTTCTAGGACCAATAATGTTCGGTGAAATTCAACAGTTGGCTCAATAGCAGCAGAGATCAGAGGACCATGTGGGGAATAAAAAGAAAAAGCAACTTGTGAAGTACCGCTTAGGAACAGATTAACAATACGCTGTTATTGGGAAAACTCACAAGCCTTCAATGATAACCGAGCGTCAGTGTGTTCCGGGTTCACAACGGCGTGCGTTCCACAAGAACCGGAAGCAGCGTCACTGGTTCTTAGTGTTGACCGGAAATTTGTCAATGCATTTCGCCCCTCCTCCAGGCCCCCTCATGCCTGATCGCTCCCGAACACTTAACGGCCGCTCACTGCAGTGAAGGGGGGTCCGGATGGACCCCCCAACTGCACAAAGGCGATCACGTAGATCTACGTGATTCTGCCTGTCCGTGCCATTCTGCCGACGTAAATCGGCGGTGGGCGGTCGTTAAGTGGTTAATGATGCATTAAGTGAAAAAAAAAAGTCAAATATTCCTTTAAATATTGTACCTGGGGGGTGTCTAAAGTATGCCTGTGAAGTGCCACGTGTTTCCCGTGTTTAGAACTGTCCCTGCACAAAATTACATTTCTAAAGGAAAAAAAAGCCATTTAAAACTGCTTGCGGCTTTAATGTAATGTCTGGTCCCGGTAATATGGATGAAAATCTTTAAGAAAAATGGCATAGCTACCCCATCACCCCCCCCCCCTACCCCACTCCATTACCAGCCCCTTTGGGTCTTGTATGGATATTAAGGGGAACCCCGCACACAAAATAAAAAAGGCCCTATATACTCTGAACAGCCGTATACAGGCGGTGCATACAAGACAGGGACTGTAGGTTTGTTCTTATGTAGAATCTGTTTGTAATTTTGAACAGCTACATTGTTTAAGTGTAGCTCCAGCCCAAATACCTATTTTTAAGCTTTTTGGAAAACATAGGGAAGGGTTATCACCCCTGTACCATTTGTTTTGCTGTCTGTGCCCCTGTTCAGAACATTTCACCTCACTTTGCGTCCCAATGACAACTGTTTTTGAAATGTGGTGTTTTTATTGAAACAAGGATTGGTGATAAAGCATCAGTAGAGAGGAGACACCTTTCTCCCATATTAATTCTTACAGGAGAGAATTTTCCTTCCAAGGGGTAGATTTCCTCTCACTTCCTGTTGTCTTCTTCGGTTTGCAAGTAGTAGACGTTTGTAAGTTGGATGTTTGAAAGTAGGGACCTGCCGTATATACTCTGCAGAAATTGGCCCCTTAGGTGTTGGTGTTGGCACAACACTGTAAGCACTCACAGTTACTCTTGGTGGGTGCTGGAACGCCCTGCTGTCAACTATTATATCAGGAATTGTAATAACATATAATTGTTGAACAGTGGTAGAAAAAATTGGGCCTTTGATGGTGGTGCTGGTGCCAAAACACTGTAAGGCCTGACAGTTACTCTTGGTGGGCGCAGCAATGGGCCCTGCTGTGAATTATTAGATCAATAATTATAATTGCATGCCCCTGTTGAACAGGGGCTGAAAAATTGGGCCTTTGGTGGTGGTGGTGGTGGTGGTGTTGACACAACACTGTAAGGCCTGACAGTTACTCTTGGTGGGCGCAGCAATGGGCCCTGCTGTGAATTATTAGATCAATAATTATAATTGCATGCCCCTGTTGAACAGGGGCTGAAAAATTGGGCCTTAAGCACTGGTGGCACAACACTGCAACCCCTCACAGATACTGTACTTGGAGCACAGCAATGAGGCCTGTTGCGAAGTATTGCATCAAAAATTGTAATTACACGCCCCTGTTAAACAGGGGCTGAAAAATTGGGCCTTAGCCACTGGTGGCGGCACCCATAAACCAAAATGATCTTCCAAGCTATCATCATTAATCGGATCATTGAGGAGGAGGAGGAGGATAGCCAGTCAACATAACAGCACAGGCACTCAGCATCAGCATCAGTCTTGAAGGGATGTGACATTTTAAAATCAATTAGTCTGTTATATCAGCATCAGGTGTGTGGTAGCTGGTGGTGATCCAAGACTGGTTCATCTTGATGAAAGTCAGTCGATCAACCGAGTCGGTGGACAGGCGCACCCTGTGATCCGTGACAAATCCTCCAGCAGCACTGAATGTGCGTTCTGAAAGAACGCTGGATGCAGGACAGGCCAGTAGCTCAATTGCATACTGTGCAAGCTCTGGCCAGTGATCCATCCTCAAGACCCAGTAAGCCAGAGGATTTTCGGTGGGGAAGGTGTCCAAGTCTGACCTTGCCCCTAGGTATTCCTGCACCATGTATATCAGACGCTGGCGATGGTTGCTGGAACCGATCATACTTTGGGGCTGCGGACTAAAGAATTGTCTGAACGCATCGGTCAGACGGCCACCTTCCCCACCGCTCCTTCTTTGACTGCCCGAAGCCTCAGCAACTCGTTGTCCAGGACCAGGAGTTTGTAACCTCCCAGTCTCTGGGAACGCGTTGCACAGACCTTTCTGCAAGGCCTCCCGGAGTTGTCTCATCCTCTGCTCCCTCTGCGACGGTAACATAAGGTCCGCAACCTTACCCTTGTACCGTGGATCAATGAGAGTGGCCAGCCAGTAACGGTCCCTCTCCTTGATCCGAAGAATACGAGGATCCTTCCGCAGACTTTGCAGGATCAGGGAGGCCATGCAGCGTAGGTTAGCTGAGGCATTCAGTCCGGAGTCCTCTGGGTCACTAAGGACGACATGATCCGCAGCCACCTCCTCCCAGCCATGTACAAGTCCACTGGTTTCTTGGGACTGTAAATCATCCCTAAAAGACTGCTGCTGATGATGCTGAGTGCCAGCCTCCACCTCCATGCTGACACAATCCTCCTCCTCCTCCTCTTCCTGTGCGATGGGTGGGACAGAAGGAACACTGTCTGGGTAAAGGGGGCCTTGAGAGGCAAGGAAGTCCTCCTCTTCCTGCCTCTGTTCTGCCTCAAGTGCCCTGTCCATTATTCCACGCAGCGTGTGCTCCAACAGGTGGACAAGAGGTACAGTGTCACTGATGCATGCACTGTCACTGCTCACCATCCTCGTGGCCTCCTCAAATGGTGCCAGGACAGTGCATGCATCCCTGATCATGCCCCACTGGCGTGGTGAAAAAAACCCGAGCTCCCCTGACCCTGTCCTGGTGCCGTAGTCGCACAGGTACTCATTGATGGCCCTCTGCTGCGTGTGCAGCCGCTGCAGCATGGCCAACGTTGAGTTCCACCTGGTGGGCATGTCACATATAAGGCGGTTCTTGGGCAGGTTCAACTCCTTTTGCAGCTCAGCCAGGCGAGCACTGGCATTATAAGATCTGCGGAAATGCACACAGACTTTCCTGGCCTGCCTCAGGACATCCTGTAAGCCCGGTTACCTGCCCAAGAACCACTGCACCACAAGGTTAAGGACGTGAGCCATACAGGGCACATGGGTCAGTTGTCCCTGTCGGAGGGCGGAGAGGAGGTTGGTGCCATTGTCGCAAACCACCATTCCTGGCTTAAGCTGGCGTGGCATCAACCACCTCTCGGTGCAGACAGGACCTCTGCCCCAGTGTGGCTCCTGTCCCCCAAACACACCAGCACAAGCACGGCATGGCATCTTTTTGCCTGCGTACTTACGTAGCCCTTTGAACGCCTACGGAGCACCGCTGGTTCCGAGGACAAACCACAGGAAGAGGCCATGGAGGAAGAAGAAGAGGAGGGGGTGGAGGAGAGAGGTGTGTCACAACCAGTAGTAGCATTTTGGAGGCGTGGCGGTGGAACAACCTCCAACACTACTGCACCTTGTCCTGCATCCTTCCCAGCTGCCAAAAGAGTGACCCAATGGGCCGTGAAAGAAAGGTAACGTCCCTGTCCATGCCTGCTGGACCATGAGTCAGCGGTAATATGCACCTTACCGCTGACCGCCCTGTCCAGCGAGGCCAAGACATTGCCTTCCACATGCCTGTAGAGAGCCGGAATCGCCTTCCGTGAGAAAAAGTGGCGTTTGGGAACCTGCCACTGAGGAACCGCACATTGCACAAACTCACGGAAGGGGGCTGAGTCTACCAACTGAAAAAGGCCGCAGTTGAAGCGCTAGCAATTTAGCCAAGCTAGCATTCAACCGCTGGGCATGTGGATGGCTGGGAGTGAACTTCTATCGACGGTCCAGCAGCTGGGGCAGGGAAATTTGCCTGCTAGAATCGGACGTCGGTGTACTGCTAGCAGAGTGGCCGCAAGTACTTGGCTGTGACACACCTAATTCTACACCTTCATTCCTCTCAGTGCAGGTTTCAGAGAGGACTGAAGGTATAGTGGGGTTGGAGATCCCAGCTGATGCGGTGCAAGGAGAGGTCCGCTTTGTTCTTTGGTGTGGGTCTTTAAGGTAGGCTTGCCAACGAGCTGCATGGCAGGTCAACATATGTCTGATCAAGCATGTGGTGCCCAAGCGGCTGATGTTTTGGCCACGCGATATACGCTTGAGACATATGTTGCAAACAGCAGCTGTGCGATCTGATGCACTCGCCTCAAAAAAGTCCCACACCAAAGAACTTTTTGAATAACGGGCAGAGGCAGCGCCCTGCACAGGCGGAGCTCTGCGGTGTGATTCCGTCGGTGTGCTGCCCATACGCTGGCCACCCAAGGGCATCCTGCCTCGTTGGAGATGTGCCTCCTCCTCATCCTCCTCCTCCTCCTCTCTCCTATTAGGCACCCACGTGGAGTCAGTGACCTCATCATCCCCTCCCTCCTCATCACTGGAGCCAATCTGGCAGTATGCTGCAGCTGCTGGAGCATGACTGCCAGATTGGTGTCCTTCTTGAGCATCCCCTCTCTCTGCTCTCACGCTACTGCCTTCCTCTAGCTGGGTATCATCATCAGATCCTTCGAAACGCTGGGCATCCTCCTGGAGCATGTACCCAACACTGTGCTCAAACAGTTCGGGGGACTCCTCAGGAGGAGGACATGGTGGGTCTAGGGAAGGAGTGACTAATGATGACATTGATACCAGAGAAGAGGACGCTTTGGCAGCTGCTTTGCCAGTACCCTGAGCCTGGGTGAGAGAGGATGAGGAGGATGAGGTGGGCTTGGTCATCCACTCTACCAAGTCTTCGGCATGATGTGGCTCAACATGTCCAGCTGCCGAAAAGAAGGACAAGCGTGTCCCATGGCCATGTGCTGATGACAATGCACCGCGTCCATGACCAGCACTGTTGCCCCCAGACACAGAGCCTGCTTGCCCTCTTTTTTTGCCTCCTGACTGTCTGCCTCTCCTTGTTTGCCTTCCAGACATTTTAATGGATGGCCTGCAGGGAGATGGGAAAAACAGCAATAAGGGCTACCTTCAGGTGTATACTGTGCAGGAGGCTTAGCAACAAAGACACTGACACTGTCCCCTGCCTATCCTTCTCTGTCCCTAAACTCAAGGATTTCAAATATGGTTCAGCAATATTGGTTTAGCACAGAATAGCACACTGATAGTTTCCCTCACTGTCCTTCTCTGTCCCTACAAACAAGATTTAGCACAGAATAGCACACTGATAGTTTCCCCGAGTGTCCTTCTCTGTCCCTAAACTTAAGGATTTCAAATATGGTTCAGCAAGATTGGTTTAGCACAGAATAGCACACTGATAGTTTCCCTCACTGTCCTTCTCTGTCCCTACAAACAAGATTTAGCACAGAATAGCACACTGATAGTTTCCCTGAGTGTCCTTCTCTGTCCCTAAACTCAAGGATTTCAAATATGAATCAGCAAGATTGGTTTAGCACAGAATAGCACACTGACACTTTCCCTCACTGTCCTTCTCTGTCCCTACAAACAAGATTTAGCACAGAATAGCACACTGATAGTTTCCACGAGTGTCCTTCTCTGTCCCTAAACTCAAGGATTTCAAATATGGTTCAGCAAGATTGGTTTAGCACAGAATAGCACACTGACACTTTCCCTCACTGTCCTTCTCTGTCCCTACAAACAAGATTTAGCACAGAATAGCACACTGATAGTTTCCACGAGTGTCCTTCTTTGTCCCTAAACTCAAGGATTTCAAATATGGTTCAGCAAGATTGGTTTAGCACAGAATAGCACACTGATAGTTTCCCTCACTGTCCTTCTCTGTCCCTACAAACAAGATTTAGCACAGAATAGCACACTGATAGTTTCCACGAGTGTCCTTCTCTGTCCCTAAACTCAAGGATTTCAAATATGGTTCAGCAAGATTGGTTTAGCACAGAATAGCACACTGACACTTTCCCTCACTGTCCTTCTCTGTCCCTACAAACAAGATTTAGCACAGAATAGCCTACTGATAGTTTCCACGAGTGTCCTTCTCTGTCCCTAAACTCAAGGATTTCAAATATGGTTCAGCAAGATTGGTTTAGCACAGAATAGCACACTGATAGTTTCCCTCACTGTCCTTCTCTGTCCCTACAAACAAGATTTAGCACAGAATAGCACACTGATAGTTTCCACGAGTGTCCTTCTCTGTCCCTAAACTCAAGGATTTCAAATACGGTTCAGCAAGATTGGTTTAGAACAGAATAGCACACTGACAGTTTCCCTCACTGTCCTTCTCTGTCCCTACAAACAAGGTTTAGCACAGAATAGCACACTGACACTTTCCCTCACTGTCCTTCTCTGTCCCTACAAACAAGGTTTAGCACAGAATAGCACACTGACACTTTCCCTCACTGTCCTTCTCTGTCCCTACAAACAAGGTTTAGCACAGAATGACACGCTGACACTCTCCCTACCTATCCTTCTCTGTCCCTAAACACAAGGAATCCAGGTTTAGTAAAGGAAAAAAATGACACTGTCCCTGCCTATGCTTCTCTTTCCCTGCTCCGGAACACACTACACAAGGCCGCCGCGCTGGCGGCCTTTTATAGTGTGGGGCGTGTACTAAACCCCCTCAGCAATAATTGGCCACAGGCATCCTGCCTGTGGCCAATCATTGCTCTCCTCGCTGCCGGCGCTGTGATTGGCCAAGCATGCGGGGTCACAGTGCATGCTTGGCCAATCACAGCGCCTGGATGACACTGCGATGGCGTAGTGCATTGTGGGCCGTTCGCGTCACTTGAATTTTGCGCGAACGGCCCAAATCGTTCGATCTTCGTCGAACGATCGAACAGCCGATGTTCGAGTCGAACGTATGTTCGACTCGAACACAAAGCTCATCCCTAGTCCCTTTACTCCTCTCCATCTGCTAGGATTAGACTGAATGATTCACTATCTCTAGCCTTTTCTATTTCTAACGGGACACGACAGGGATGCCCATTGTCCCCCCTCCTCTATGTTCTAACTATGGAACATTTGGCTATTGCTCTACGTAACAATTCCTCTATCCAAGGCATAACAGTCGGGCCCACCCATACTAAACTCGCCCTCTTCGCAGATGATCTGCTCCTGTTCTTGACACACCCACACACATCCTTGCCCTCAGTATTTCAGGAGTTCCAGAAATTTGGAGCAGTTAGCAACTTCAAGGTAAATTACAATAAATCGGAAATCCTTAACATATCCCTGCCTAAGTCGGACCTACAAAGACGATCGACTACTTTCTCCTTCAAAACTGGTTCCACTTCCATCAGGTATCTCGGAATTCAAAGACCGGCGGATGCATCGCAGCTCTTTTCCCAGAACTTTGCCCCCCTACTCCTTAGGACCGAAGCAGATTTATTTACTTATGCGTCCAAACGGCTCTCATGGCTAGGTAGGGTGAAAATGGATGTTCTCCCTTGGTTCCTGTATTTGTTTCAAAACATTCCTATACACATACCTAATTCGTACTTCAAGAAACTACGCCAGCTGTTTCCCAAATTTATTTGGAATACTGCCTGTCCCAGAATACGGTATGAAACATTATATCTTCCAAAGGTTCAGGGGGGGGCGCTGGAGCCCCAGACGCCTCCCTATTCCATAAAGCAGCGGCACTCACTCGCATACTAGATTGGTTTCACCACTCTTCAACCAAGCTTTGGGTTCAAATGGAAAGTCACATGAACCCATTTGAACTCTCCGCTCTCCCATGGATTTTGCCCATGGTCCGGGGGGGGGGGGGTTCGGGCCCCCTCAATGACCTTACCCGTCAAACGATCCAGTTCTGGGATTGCATGCTGTCCAGAAGAGGCTTATCGAACCACATGGGGCCTATGACTCCCTTCTTTGGGACCCTGGCCTTTCCACCAGCTATGTATGTAACAAGATTCGGACCATGGCGAAAAGAAGATCATAGGAGACTTGCCCAAGTCGTTTGAGCAGACCCCACTTTAAAGCGGAGGTCCACCCTGTTTTTTTTTTTTTAAAGTCAGCAGCTACTAACAGTGTAGCTGCTGACTTTTAATAAGGACACTTGCCTGTCCTACTCACTCGCGATGTTGGTCCCCCGATGGCGATCGATCGCTGCTGGCAGGTCCCGGCTCCTCCATCCTGACTAAGG
Organism: Rana muscosa; assembly: GCA_029206835.1. Classification (NCBI taxonomy): domain Eukaryota; kingdom Metazoa; phylum Chordata; class Amphibia; order Anura; family Ranidae; genus Rana; species Rana muscosa. Next base: position 200,392,574 of record CM055120.1, read on the forward strand.
GAAACAGGCAGTGAAGCCTTACGGCTTTACTGCCCGTTTCCTACTGCGCATGCGCCACTCGCACGGTGCTTTGTGAATGGGCGGCTTGCCTCCTGGGATACACACAGTTCCCAGAAGGCAGCGCGCCCCATTCACAAGAAGAGGAAATGGAAGTTATCAATCCGAGGATAAGGAAGAGGCACATTAGAGGCAGATTAGGGGACTTCCGCATAGCAACGGGCATTTCGGGTGAGTATAATTTTTTTTTCTATTAATATATATATATATATATTTATTTTTTTTCTGAATTTTAGTGTAAACATTTTTTCAGGGTGGACCTCCGCTTTAAGGACAGATACCCCTGCCGGTCCAACCTCCTGACACCCCATGCAGTGGCTTCAGAGACAACAGACTACTTCCTGCATTCGGACTTTCCCATCCATTCCAGACATCCTTGCTGAACCGACAGGATTTGAGGAACTGCTCATGCAGGCGGAACCTCCAACACATGTGGTATCTCAACTTTACCCCCTCTTGCTCAATATCTCCTCCCCTGACTTCCCACCGTTTACGGTGGCCTGGGAGGCAGAACTACATCACTCTATCTCCCCTATTGACTGGCAAAAATGTTTTCTCCTGACACACAAACTATCCCTAGCCACTAAGACCCAGGAAAAGGGATTTAAACTGGTAACAAGATGGTACAGATGCCCATTGACTGTAAACCATTTCAACTCAGCAGTACCAGATACCTGCTGGCGGTGTCTTAGCTCCCGGGGAACCATGCTCCACATCTGGTGGGAATGCCCTCCTGTGCAGGGGTATTGGCAACAGATCTTCAAACTATACTGCAAACTGATGTGCGACTTCTATTGACCCTTCACCTGAGGTGGCTCTCTTATCTATACTCCCTGGTATGTTCAAATCCATCAAAACAGATGTATTACGACACTTTCTGGCGGCGGCCAGAGTAGTGATTCCCCGTCATTGGAAATCGGCAACCATGCCTTCCCTGGGGGATTGGGCTACTGAAGTGGACCACATAAGGGACCTTGAACATCTGTTGGCAGAGGAATATGGTAAAGACGAACAGTTTTCTCTCAGCTGGACTTCATGGTCCATGTTCCGATACTCCTCGGAGTTTATCTCCTGGGCTGAACACGGCCTAGATGACATCGCCCTGGGACCATGATGGAGTGATTTTTGTTCCCTATCTTTCTGCCCCCTCTTGTCTGCCCCTGGTCCTTTTTTTTTCTCTATATTTAAATACACCCGTAGGAATCCATAAAGCCAACGTACCATGGCTTCGACTTCTCTATTGTTACTGATTCGGTGACCCCTACGTCATATTTTTCATACAGATTTTTATATAATCTCTTCTGATGCACTATGTTTGGGGCACCTATGATCCCCTTAACTGAAATGAGGGTGAAGGTTACTTTAACTTGTATTTTTTACAGGGATTTCTATCACAAAAGGTCTCCAGATGGGCCTTATACACATGCCTTCAATCCTTTTATATGTAACCTAGACATGTTTTTGTTCTGACACACACAATGCCTATTGTTGGTGTGCCTTATCACTGTTTGTAATGTTTAAGAAAATATCTGTCTTTCTTTGTTTCTCTGTTGAATAAAATAAGATTCAATTAAAACACAGCTACAAAAAAAAAGTGCTCCATCACCAGTGATGCCAATAATGCACTCACCAGAGCCCTAAGGCCCACTGGACCAACACGCGTTTGTTATATAGCCAAGATAACCAGCATGGAAATCCAAATCAGCATTTCTTCATCCCACAGGAATGTTCTCCCCTCAACGGATATGCACCAAATCACCCAAAAAAGGAAATGACAGGCAGTGCCGGAACAAGATCATCCAGCACCCAGGGCAGAGATGCCAAATTGCGCCCCCCCCCCCCATGGTGTGCAAGCTTAGGGGATCCAATGCCCAGCGGTCACTCGTACACTACCCCTGTCAGCATTGTAAAACAAAGAAGGCATCCTCATCTCTACAGTAAACCATTGAGCCCACGGCAGCTTCCCCTCTCGCCCACCCCTAGTCCCGGCCCTGATGACAGGGTAATCATGCAACAGTTTTTTTAAGATCTTCCTTTAAAGTGTTACTAAACCCACAACAGTAAAATCTGTCTGTATATGCAGCGTAGCATGCTTGTTATACTCGCTGTGAAACTTAAGGGGTTAATCCTCTGCATTGTGTAAAAAAGCTGTATTATCCTGTATGCATAGATCCTCGCCCTCCTGCAAGGTCTAGCTTGGGAAAGCCAGGAACACAGGCACTAGCCAACCTGCACATGTTTAGTTGTGTCTTTTATGCTGGAGAGAATAGTTACTTGTTGTCAGAGATAGCTAGGTCACATGATTTTGGCATCACACATGTGGGCGTGTATACAGGCTGCAGGGAAATTCTCCACCTCTCAGCACTGGAGAAACTCTGCAGTTTATCATGTAAGCATGGTATTAAGTTTAGCAAAAAAAGAGGTATATAGTGGCAGTATTTTAATGTAAAAAGAAGATTTATAAGCTGTGGGCACTGTGTGGGGGAGGGACAGATAAACTATTTTCATATTAATTGGTTCAGTAACACTTTAACCATTTCAGTCTGGGAAGATTTGGTTGCTCAATGGCGATTTGCAATTTTTATCGGGACTGCGACATTATGGCGGACAGATCGGACACTTTTTTGGGACCATTGACAATTATACAGCGATCGGTGCTATAAAAATGCACTGATTACTGTGTAAATGTCACTGTCAGGGAAGGGGTTCACACTAGGGGGCGATTAAGGGGTTAATTGTGTTCCCTAGTGTGTGTTCTAACTGTAGGGGGTTGGGACTGACTAGAGGAGATTACAGATCACTGTTCCTAGCTAGTAGGAACTCACGATCTGCCTCTCCTCACAGAACAGGGATTTGTGTGTTTACACACACACGTCACTGTCCTGGCTCTCGTGCCGCCGGCCACGTGCATCAGGAACCCCTGCAGTGCAGTGGGCACGCTCGCCGCCTGCTATCCCCCTTAAAGGAGCTGACGTACAGCTACAACGGCTTGCGGGATCGTGCCGACCTGCCGCAGTATGACAGTGGCTGGTCGGCAAGCAGTTAAAAACACTTCCCCAAATAATATGATGCTGAAGTTGGCTTCTGATTCGGCCAGCTTCTTATTCAGGTTGGATCTTTATTCACAAAGGTGATTTACTAAACAATCTGCAAAGTTTATAATAAAATTGTGAACTTTAACAATTCTGGCTAACTGCCATGTATTTAAAGGGGTAATTCTGAATAAATACTTTTGTATATGAAAACCATCTTGGCTCACCCAGATGCGACTTGTTTTCATATAACTGGGCACCCCTCTATTAGTTAAAGTTCAATTTGGCCTAAGCCAAGTGATCTAAATAATAAAATATGGCACCAAAATGTGGCACCATGATAGCAATGCATTTCAATGGGACATTTTGAAGAAGAAGCCAAGTTATTCCTATATGAAAACTATCTTGGCTCGCCCAAATTCTACTTGTTTTATACTCATTGGGCATCCTTCTATATAGAAAAGTTCAATTTGGCCCGAGCCAAGTGATATAAATCATAAAATATGGCACCCTGACAGCCATGCATTTCAATGGGAAATTCTAAATAAGAAGCCAATTCTTTCATGAAAACCATCTTGGCTCACCCAAATTCCACTTGTTTTGTACTCATTGGTCATCCTATATAGAAAAATCTCTCTTCTGTGATCATGGCCCCTCCCTCGTGTTCAGTGTCCCCACAGCAAGCAGATTGCTATGGGGGCACCCGAGCCAAGTCACAGCTCCTTGTGTCCATTCAGACACAAAGCCACTTTCCCCCGATTGGCTATCTGACTTTGACATCAGTGGCAGACAATGGCACCGCTGCTGTGCCTTAGCCAATCAGGAGGGAGAATCTTGGACGGCTGAGACACGGGTGGATATCGCTGGACAGAGGGACCTCCTGTAGTTATTAGGGAGGCTAAGGGGGGCTGCTGCACACAGAAGACTTTTTATCTTAATGCATGAATGCATTAAGATAAAAAAAACCTTCTGCCTTTACAACCACTTTAAGTCTAATGTATCTGTAAAAGTTCTCATTTTGGTGTAAATGTGATGCAATTTCAGCCATACATTTTGTATGGCTGAACTCGCATTGCACAGACATCACATGTGTTTCAAATAACATGCAATGTCTGTGTTCACACAAGTTTGAACCCACCGATTTCCCAGTAGTTATGTATCATTAGCCATTTTTTTTTTAGATACATTTTTTTTTTGCCCTTTGGTATGTATTTTTTTATTTTCTGTAAACGGTTAGTAGTTTCCTGTGTATTTCTGTGTCACCATGTGGGGGTCATGGGTTTGTTAGTTTGTTTTAGTGTTAATATTTATAAATACGGAGCTTAAGAAAACTGAGTTGGATTACTTAGTGGTTGAGAGGCAGGTGGGGTGGCTGTAGAAACTCGTTATAAAAGAAAAAAAGCCCTAGAGCAAACGCTGCACTAGAAAGTAATTAATGACTGAGTGAATTATGTGAAAATAGAATAAAGCAGCCAGCACTTAATGTTCAATACAAAAAACGTAAACAAGATAAATTACAAAGTGAGTGCAGGGCTAAGCACTTTGTGAAACTGGTCGATAGATTGGTGAATAAGTGAATAATTCCTCCCACTGAATTCTTGGTCTCACGTCCATTCAGGACTCTACCTCACCAGGAAAAACTTGTGTTCCAGTGAAGTCTAGGATGATGCTGTAAGGTTGGGCTCATGACTAAGCTCTCTGGCCACCTCCACAAGGATGTTAGGGACTTTGTAAAAGCCTGTCAGGTCTGTACCTATATCAAGTCCCCTAACCAAGCTGTGGCAGGACTCCTCCCATTGCCTAGCCCCAGGGAGCCTTGATGCCACATCGCTATGGATTTCATAACTGACCTTCCTCTGTCAGAGGGCTGTACTGTAGAGGGGGTTGTGGTAGACCGATTTTCCAAAATGGCACACTTTCGGCCTCTTTCCTCACTGCTTTCTGCAACTGGTGCCAGTCTTCATTTGTGAAATCTTTAGACTCCACGGGATGCCTATAAGTATTCAGGAGAGCTCTTTGTAAATTCTTCGAAGTGTCACCGCAGTTTTCTTCAGCCTACCATCCTCAGTCCAATGGACAGTCTGAAAGAACCAACCAGTCCTTGGTAGACATGTGCATTAGTTTTCGTCCGAATGCATTTTCGTCCGAATTTCAGGTATTTTTGTTATCGTTTTGCCAAACGAAAACGAAAGCACAGAATCCGAAAACCAAAAGATCCGACATAAACAAATGCTTTATTTTCGTTTTCGTTGCTACAACAGTTCGATATAGATAGGAGATTCGACATGACGCTGACAATAACAATCTGTGTCCATCGAACCTGTGGTCGAATGTGACTAACCTTAACTCTATTAGTCCAAGATTATTCTAAATAGAGAGAAAAGATTCGACATAGAAAAGATTCGACATAGAGAGAAAAATTTTACATTATAGAGCGAAAAGATTTGACATTATAGAGAGAAAAGATTCGACATAGAGAGAAAAGATCGCTGCTGGAATTGGGTGGAGGAAGTAAAATAAAAATAATGATGATGATGAATGTTATTGGCTGATTGTAACCAAAGAGGAGGAGCAGTAAAATAGCTAGAACTAACTTGACAAATCAACATGAACGACGAAGATTTGACAAAGCATTGAAAACATACAAACATTGAATCTGTCATTGAAGGCTTATAGTGTCTGTCGAAAGTTATAAGAAGATTCGACGGAGCAGCTAAACTGTACGACACTGCAATCGTACATTTCCGGTCAAATGATCGGCTCATAGGCTATAGAAAAATTCTAATGTTGGTTGACTAGTAATAATAATTAATAAATACAATTATTACTAGTCATAAAACATTAGAATTCTACTATAGCTAGCTTGTAGGCGGAACATTCGACCGGAAGTGTACGATTGAGGCGTCGTACAGTTTCGTTGCTCCGTCGAATCTTCTTTGAACATTCGACAGACACCATAAGCCTTCAATGACAGATTCAACCTTAATTAATTCAGATTTTCAGACGAATGCAATTTCTACCGAAAAACTAAATAAATAAAAACGAATTTCGGGAGTAACTAAATCAATTTATTTTTCGGACGAAAACGAAATTCCGAAACAAAATATTTCAGTGTGTACATGTCTAGTCCTTGGAGCAGTTCTTTCAAGCATGTGTGTCTGTCCACCAAGATGATTGGGTCACCCTTCTGCCTTGGGCAGATTTCGCTCACAATAATCATCCTAATACCAGCACTCGGGAATCTCTATTCTTCAAAGTTTTTAGTAAACACCCACGCCTTCCTCTGCCTATACCCTGCACTCCTGAGATCCCTGCCTTAGAGGCCTTGCAAAATAGTATGAATCAGATTTGGTCTCAAGTCCAGACCCTACTTCTGCAGGTGGCCGACAGACAAAAGATTTGCTGACTGACATCGCCGAGACATCCCTCTATCCAAGCCTAGGGACAAGATTTGATTGGCTACTAAGAATATCCGCCTAAAGGTTCCCTCCATGAAGTTTGCGCCTCATTATATTGGGCCTAATGTCATCTCTGCCAGGATCAGCCCAGTTTGCTATAGATTCTGTTTGCCTTCATCTTAAAATGCCTAATTCCTTTCATGTATCTCTATCTGAATACATTTTCTCGCTCATCTATGCTGGTATCTCCCTCCTACCAGTCCATCTCAAGAATATGAAGGTGATCAAATACTGGATTCCAAAGTCTCCCGTGGTAAACTCCAATATCTGATTGATTGGAAGCGGACCCTCCTGTTCCTCTGGTGTTTGCTACTGCTGAGTATTCCCTTACTCTGTGTGTATGGTTTTATCCAGTCTTTGTTCTCAGTGTTTCCCCCTGGCTGTGCAGGTATATTCACTTTGTTTCTGTGACGGACCGCCAGGCACCCAACCTGGGTGCTTCCTCCAAGATACAGCTTCCTCCACACTGGAACCAGGAATTATAGCTGACGATTGCACCAAAGAACTAGACGATATTATCTTAGGAAACTGAAACTGAGTTTATTGTAAATTCACACAGAATATATACCACACAAAATCAGGTAAAAGCTTGATCACATTATTCGAAACAATGCAAACTGTACACAGTAAACTGTTTGTCTAATGAACAGCTAACATAAACAGCAATCTAATTAAACCTAAGCATATAACATCCCACAATAGTTTGGTGAAGTTGACACAATACTAGCAGACAGAAACAGGTGACTTAATTAACAATGGACAATCACACCTAGGAGACACACAATCAGGAAATATACCATGAGAGAATGACACCTTAACAGATTAAAGCAGGAGACCCCAGTATCAGGTTGTCTTTAGCCAATTACATTACCATCTATTCTCAGTCTGGGAGGAGGGGGGGTGAAGCAGTAATTGCTGGTCGTGCACAGAGGCCTTAAATCTGTAACCAGATCCTAGGTTCCCAGAGTGCGTTTCGGGGGAGACCCAAATCCAGAGCAAAACCACTCCAAAGATCCCCAGGCACACACCTCCCAAAGAATAGAGCCCCCTAAAAAGGCCAGGGCCCTTGTCCCGGTTAGGTCTGTCACAGTTTCTGTCCGTGGATCCCTTCATTTCCTGTTGCTGTGTGTGTCTCCCTCAGTATAGTCTGTGTGTACCCTGTGTCCTTCCAGCATGCTTTTTAGCTGCATTGTGCCCGCATGGGTGTGCTAGAGAGCCGTAACCTGGGAGCTGCCATGCAGCTCAACATCCACACCTCCAATGGCTCCGATGAAGACCGGGTGGCTCTGTAGATCCTGCGACTCGGGCATACCGCTGTTTGCATGACGTCACACTGTTCCTGCATCTGTGAGGACCCGTTCCCGGGTATACCTGGTTGTTGCATTAGCTGCTAGATCTTGAGCTACAGTCCCAGGTGATCTTGCCCTCAGATCATGACAGTTGGCTTATTGTTTTCTTGAAAAGACGAGCGCAGGCTGGAGAGAAGTTGGGCTGTTTGGGCTTTGTCCATGAGTAAAGAGGCATTCAAAATGCCAAAATTTAGAATTTAGTGAGGTGTGTATTCTGGGAAGGCTAAGGTTAGGGTGATTGCGTTGTGATAAGCCAAAAGCATGGGCTTAATGGTAGACTTGGAGAGCAAACAGCAAGTCTGGTTGAGGCAAGAAGTAGTCCAGCCTGGAATGGCAATTATGTGGTGCTAAAAAAAATAGGTGTAGTCGGGGGTATCGGGCTTGAGGGTATGCCAAGTATCATGGACTAAGATCTTGTAGAAGAAGGCATATGTCACAGAGCTCGATAGGTAAGTGATAAAAAGCCAGTAGACATGTCTAAGATGGGTTGTAGCGGGATGTGAAAGATTGCAGTATCTGCCAAGGAGTCAGTAATTGTTAGAGGGATGTGCTTGGAGAGGAGGATGGAGACACCTTTGGTTTTAGCTAGGTCATTGGTGGCATGATGTGCTATGGAGTAGTAGTGATTAGTCAGTTCAGAGATATGATTAGTGCGGAAATGTGTTTCTTGAATTATCAGTCCATTATTTATGCATCAGCAACAGGAGCTGAGAATACAAAATAAAAAGGGGGGGGGAAGGATACCATTTAGGGGGAAGGTGAAGGAAAGACAAGGGAGGAGGAATGCTAAGCTCGGGGGGAGGGGGTTGTGTGCAGGATAAAGGGGAAAAGGTACACTCCCAGAGGCAGGGAAGAAACAGCTAACCTGCCCTCGTTAATTTCAGGGGATTGCAGAGGATTCCAGCAGATAAAGCAGGGCAATGCACCAGGTGTTTGAACGGTATGGATTGTGACAGGGCCTGGGGGTAAACTATTTACAATGACTAAGTGGAGGGGATTCTAGAATAATGAAGAGGCCCTATTGAGTGGGCTTAAAAAAAAAAAAAAAGAAAGGCACATAGTAAATGTCATATGGAGGTGCAAGAGTGCGAGCAAGTAAGAATGAGGATGGCATCGCCAACATACAACTCTCTTTTTTTTTTTATCAAATCATCTTTTTATTGTTTTTTGTTTTACATACAAACATCAAAAACACCAAATACAACATACAACCCATGCCCGCATTGAGAGGAAAAAAAAAAAAAAAACACAACACAAATTGCGTCCCCCTTACCCCTAGCTCCCATGGTCTCCCTCCTCTCCCATCTCTACTCACCCATCCCTCCTCCCCTCATACTTCCAAGATATCACACCACCCTCTCCATATTTTTTCAAATTTCCCCGGGCACCCTCTGCGTAAAAAAATATACTTTTCTTTGATTACCGTTTCCCTTACTTGTATTTGCCACTCTTCTACAGTTGGTGGATTTGATGATAGCGATATAACCCACTGGGCTTCTTGATTAATCCAGTATACCCAGAAGGCAACCCCCAGGCTCCATGAGCATCCCGCTCTCAAATACACTATTAATCATAGATACCACCCCAGACCAATAGCGATGAAGTTTAGGGCATCTCCATATCATGTGTATTAGATTGGCTACTCTCCCTTTACATCTAGGGCAACGGTCTGTAACTCTACAATCCCATTTAAATAATTTATCTGGTGTCTAATGTGCCCTATGTAGGATAAATAGTTGTGTTAAATTTTGTGTTGGAGATAGAGAGGCCTGAGGTATTACTGATAGTGCCTGTGCCCACTGTTCATCTGATATTGTCCCAATATCCCCTGAACATGCTAGTCTTGCTGGTATGTCCACAGTTTTTTTAAATTTATCAAATAATATATCATATATTTGTGATATCAGACCCTTTTTTTGTTTTGCCCTGTCTTCTCCAGCAAGGCTATCACCACTGACTTATTAAACTTCAATTCCTGTATACGACCCTGTGTTTTTAACGCATGCCTAAGCTGAAGGCATTGAAAAAATCTTTGATTTGAAATATTATATTCTTTACTTAATTCACTAAAGGTTTTTATCACATCTTCCTCAAATAGCTGTGGCATATACCTTAGTCCTTTCTGCCTCCAAAACTCAAGCCCCTCCAATTTCCCCAGTTCCACATATCTACTATTATTCCAAATTGGCGTGTATGAAGTAAATCCCTTTACTTCAGTAATTTTCCTCATTTTCTGCCATACCATGTCAAATAATTTACCCGAATGGATTTCTCGATTCTAGTAAAGAAATAAGTGGATAAACTTCATAAACTGATAATAGCAGATTCTGTATAGGATCAGACTATAATACTTTTGTCCATCCACTAAAATGTTGTATTTGTGAGACTAAAAAGTAGTTTTTGGGATGGGGGATTGCAAGACCACCCTCTTCCTTATTTAACAATAAAGTTGTTAACTTTATACGTGGTCGTTTATTCCTCCAAATCAACTCTCTAAAGAGAGATTCTATTTTTCTAAACCAAAAGGCTGTAATCCATACGGGTGAATTATTAAACACATAAAGTAATTGCGGGGCCCAAATCATTTTGATAAGATTTGCTCTTCCTATCACCGTCAGAGGTAACTTACACCAACTTCGGCATTTATCTTTGAATTTTGCTAATAATGGTTTAAAATTTAAATTAATATAGTCTTTTACATCCCGAGAAATCTCTATCCCCAAATATTTCACTGTGTTCTTAATTTGGATTTTAGAGGCTTGATTTAATAATGGGGTTTTTAACTCATCTAATGGTAATAGTATGGATTTATCCCAGTTAATCTGGAAACCCGAAAATAACCCAAATATGGAAATAAGGCTCATAAGTTCCGATAATGAGTTTGAGGTATCCCCCAGGAAAATAAGAGCGTCATCTGCATAAAGGGCCACTTTATACTCTCTTCCTGCCCGACAAAACCCGACTATTTTGGTTGATTGTCTAATGGCAAGGGCAAGGGGCTCTACTGCTATAGCGAACAGTAATGGCGATAGGGGACAACCCTGTCTTGTCCCTCTAGATAAGGTAAACAGGCTAGATAGTGTATTATTAATTCTTACCCTTGCTTTAGGGTCCATACAACTCTCTCATGCTATATTCTTGGGATGGTGGGCTGGGTTGTCTCGTTCATAAGCTGATTGGGATTCTAGGAACCTTTCAAGGCACTTTTCAGGAACCTGAGGGTGTTATAGTATATTTGAGATAGGAGGATTGTTACAAGGATCTTAGATGGGCTGAGGGTATGGAAGGGGACCAGGTTTGCTTAATTTGAGGGTCATGTATTTGTTTTCCCCAAAGAGTAGGCCCAAGATTTATGTTGCCCAAGGTTATCATAAATATGTAACATCGTGGTGGATCATATAGCCAAATAAGAGGCTTCTATAATTTTAGTCTCCTGGGTGAAAACAAGGGAGGTTGGCACTATGATGTCAAAGGTCCTAAATTTTCTGGGCCTCATTCAGCCAGAGATAGGCCTGGTAATAATTTTTTTATTTTTATGGCGTTGAAGGGCTATGTACACAAAGAGGTATTTGTGGAGTAGGGGAGTAATTTTACTATAAGTAGATATTATCACTCATATTGTGGCATTGAGGCATTTTAGCTAGATGCCAACATCACCTGTTATGTTTTTGGTACTGAGTATCACACTGAGACAAGATGAAAAGCACAATCAGCATATCAATACCAAGTGGTAGGAGCAATGGGTGTTACCATCATGGGACCGTTAGACAACAGTGAGGCCAATGGTGGAAGTAATTGTCCCCGGGGTGTAGGGGAAGATGCGCAAGGTGTGTGCTCATTAGGTGGGAATTGAGGTCAGATTAGGGGCTTGCATGTGGCAAGCTACCAGAGGTCTGGGGGTTATTTTCTGAGGTGTGTTCCATTCTGGTAAACAGCCCTTGCAGTTTGATGTGTGGTGACCATCTCAACCTCAGGCACCTTGTCTGCTATGGCTTGTATGTCATGGTGGAGGTCCACTATGGCACTTGAGAATGTGGCAGAGAGAGTGTTTATCTTTGCCGCTGCGCTATGCAGGTCGCTCAGGCTGGGAGAGTACTGGGTGGCAGAGAGCCTCTAGCTGGTACAGCTGTAAGTTGGCTCTGTGTGCCACGTGTGTGGAGGCCTGTACAGAAGATGCTGAGGTCACCGCCATGTTAGAGGGCTGGGTGCAAAAATTTGTTTGTATCTGGCGGCTAAACTGCATGTCCTGGTCCCCTAGAGAAAGCGAGCGAGATGTGGAGCTGCCACAGCACGATATCCCATGCATGCCTGACTGGGTCTTGGCTTGAGCAGAAAACAATCCCTTAGTCGGCTGGAGTTCTGGATCTAAAGAACCATGTTGGTCCTCAGTCAGGTCAGGCCCCCCAGATTCCCTTCATCTCTACCAGATCCTTGTCCTAGATGAGGAACTGATATAAATGTTAAAAGGGGGAACTCCACAAAAAACAAAAAGGCATGGGGTCCCACACTTATGTATACCAGACCGTTCAGGTCTGGTATTTAATTTAAGGGGGACCCCATGCAAAAGATATAAAAAAATGCTATGAGGTCCCCTCCAAATGATAAACTGTACCCATTAGGTCTGGTATGGATTTTAAGGGGGAATCCCACACAAAAAAAAGAGGGGCCTCCCCAAAAATCCACATCAGTCCCTTATTTGAGCATACAGCCTGGCAGGCCAGAAAAGGAGGGCGACATGTGTGTGCCCCACTCCTGAATCATACTAGGCCACATGCCCTCAACATGGGGGCATGGGGAAGAGGCACTTGCCCATCCCAACATAGGGATAAGGTGCTTTGTCAGGGGGCAAGGTCTCCCCATCTTGAGGGCCTGTGGCCTGGTATGGTTCAGAAGGGGTGTACACGGCAGATACATTCAGGGGTGGAGCCTGAACATGACACTGCTAGGGATCTCACGCTTGGAGCTTTGGGTGATTCCATCCAGCATATGAGGATTTAAAACTCCTCCAGTCTACCCCTACATACTGCCGTCTGTCCTGTGCTGGATTGAGCAGGAAGGAGCGGTTGGTCGGCAACGGTGATGGGGAGTGCTAAGGCTGGGAGCGGTCTGGCTGGCAGATGCGGCAGAGTGGTGCGGTATCTGTCTCAGAGAGAGAGAGAGGAGAGGCTTAGCTTAAGGAGTGACCGGGGGCGGCCATGACAGAAGCGCTCGGCTGAAGCCGATTTTGGGAAGAGATGGAGGAAGCCCGAGGGTGATCGGACAGGCTGGGCTCGGCTTAGAAGCAGTAGAGTGGGATGGAAAACCACGTAGAGGCCCGAGCTTCGGGGAAGTGGAGTGAGAAAGCCAAGCGGTGATCGGAGCAGGGGTGCCCTGGTGAAGGAGACAAGTCCGCAGCCAAATCTACAATCCCATAAACCTAAACCAAGGAATTACGAAAATAATCTACATATGAATGCATATAAATGCAGAAGGATTGTGTTTTGTTGAACCTTTTCCAGAGTAGCAAAGGCTGGAAAAAGTGCAGTGAGGAATAATCAAAATTAACCACTTGCTTACTGGTTACTTAAACCCACTTCCTGCCCAGACCAATTTTCAGCTTTCAGCGCTGTCACACTTTGAATGACAATTGCGCGGTCATACAACACTGTACCCAAATTTTCCCCACAATAGAGCTCTCTTTTGGTGGTATTTAATCACTGCTGGGTTTTTTATTTTTTGTAAAAAACAAAACAAAAAAAGGGCGAAAATTTTGAAAAAAAAACAAACAAAAGTTTTCTATTTTGTTATAAAATTTTGCAAACGGGTAATTTTTCTCCTTCATTGATGGGCACTAGGGATGAGCCGAACACCCCTGGGTTCGGTTCGCACCAGAACCCGCGAACGGACCGAAAGTTCGCACGAACGTTAGAACCCTATTAAATACAATGGATGCGAACGTTCAAAATCTAAAGTGCTAATTATAACGACTAGACTTGTGCACAACGGAAAAATTCATTCCGTTTCGGTTCGTTTCTTTCCGGTCCTGTTGATTCGTAATCATTCGTAATTTTGCTAGACGTGATTTTTCGTGTTCGGACTCATTCGTATTTTTGCAAGCGACATTTTTCGTTGAATTTTTTGTTGCTTTATAATTCGTACTTTCGGTAGAGTACGTTGTTTTTCGTTGATTCTGGACACAACTCCTACTTTCGTAACTTTTTTTGGGTTCGTACTTTCGGTAGAGTACGTTGTTTTTCGTTGATTCTGGACACAACTCCTACTTTCGTAACTTTTTTTGGGTTCGTTGATTCGTAATTTTCCGTGTCTCTCTCACAACGACGCTGCCTATTATGCCTAATGTGCTTCGAATGGATTTGTACTTTTCTAAATACATTGCGGTTATTTGTAACGATTCGAAATCTCGTATTTTACTTTCGTTTTTTACATGCGGCTATAGCCTCTGCCCCTGTACACCATTTTGAGAGGGTTCAGCACGGTGAGGGAGAAGCAGAGAGCAGAGCAGAGTGTTATTGTGCTTCGAATGGATTCGAAATCTCGTATTTTACTTTCGTTTTTTACATGCGGCTATAACCTCCGCCCCTGTACACCATTTTGAGAGGGAGTTCAGCACGGTGTGGGAGAAGCAGAGAGCAGAGCAGAGTGAGTGTTATTGTGCTTCGTATGGATTCGTACATTCGTAACTTTTTCATAACGAATTATGCCGAAGACATTCGGGCATTCGCTATTTGCGGTATAATTTATTTCGGATTCGGTCTTATTCGTAATTGCTTTGTTCGGAAATTCGAATGCTTCCGAATGTCCGAAAGTTGCTAAATTTGGACGAATTTCAATTTGTTACGAAACGAATTGCACAAGCCTAATAACGACTATTATGCATGTTATTGTCCTAAAAAGGGTTTGGGAACCCGGGTTCTTCACCAGGGGACATTTATCAATGCAAAAATAAGTTTTAAAAACGGCCGTTTTTCGGGAGCAGTCATTTTAATGATGCATAAAGTGAAAAAAAAAAAGTCAAATATTCCTTTAAATATCGTACCTGGGGGGTGTCTAAAGTATGCGTGTTTCCTGTGTTTAGAACTGTCCCTGCACAAAATGACATTTCTAAAGGAAAAAAAAGCCATTTAAAACTGCTTGCGGCTTTAATGTCATGTCTGGTCCCGGTAATATGGATGAAAATCTTTGAGAAAAATGGCATAGCTACCCCATCACCCCCCCCCTCCCACCCCAGCCCATTACCAGCCCCTTTGGGTCTTGTATGGATATTAAGGGGAACCCCGCAGACAAAATAAAAAAGGCCCTATATACTCTGAACAGCCGTATACAGGCGGTGCATACAAGACAATTACTCTTGGTGGGCGCATGAATGGGCCCTGCTGTGAATTATTAGATCAAGAATTGTAATTGCATGCCCCTGTTGAACAGGGGCTGAAAAATTGGGCCTTTGGTGGTGATGGTGGTGGTGTTGACACAACACTGTAAGCCCTCACAGTTACTCTTGGTGGGCGCAGGAATGGGCCCTGCTGTGAAATATTAGATCAAGAATTGTAATTGCATGCCCCTGTTGAACAGGGGCTGAAAAATTGGGCCTTTGGTGGTGATGGTGGTGGTGTTGACACAACACTGTAAGCCCTCACAGTTACTCTTGGTGGGTGCAGGAATGGGCCCTGCTGTGAATTATTAGATCAAGAATTGTAATTACATGAAATTCTCTCCTGTAAGAGTTAATATGGGAAAAAGGTGTCTCCTCTCTACTGATGCTTTATCACCAATCCCTGTTTCAATAAAAAAACCACTTTTCAAAAACATTTGTCATTGGGACGGAAAGTGAGGTGAAATGTTCTGAACAGGGGCACAGACAGCAAAACAAATGTTACAGGGGTGATAACCCTTCCCTATGTTTTCCAAAAAGCTTAAAAATAGATTTTTTTGGCTGGAGCTACACTTAAACAATGTACCTGTTCAAAATTACAAACAGATTCTACATAAGAACAAACCATCAATCGGATCATTGAAGAGGAGGAGGATAGTCAGTCAACATAACAGGACAGTCACTCAGCATCAGCATCAGTCTTGAAGGGATGTGACATTTGAAAATAAATTAGTCTGTTATATCAGCTTCAGGTGTTTGGTAGCTGGTGGTGATCCAAGACAGTTCATCTTTATGAAGGTCAGTCGATCAACCGAGTCGGTGGACAGGCGCACCCTGTGATCCGTGACAAATCCTCCAGCAGCACTGAATGTGCGTTCTGAAAGAACGCTGGATGCAGGACAGGCCAGTAGCTCAATTGCATACTGTGCAAGCTCTGGCCAGTGATCCATCCTCAAGACCCAGTAAGCCAGAGGATTTTCGGTGGGGAAGGTGTCCAAGTCTGACCTTGCCCCTAGGTATTCCTGCACCATGTATATCAGACGCTGGAGATGGTTGCTGGAACCGATCATACCTTGGGGCTGCGGACTAAAGAATTGTCTGAACGCATCGGTCAGACGGCCACCTTCCCCACCGCTCCTTCTTTGACTGACCGAAGCCTCAGCAACTCGTTGTCCAGGACCAGGAGTTTGTAACCTCCCAGTCTCTGGGAACGCATTGCACAGACCTTTCTGCAAGGCCTCCCGGAGTTGTCTCATCCTCTGCGACGGTTAGATAAGGTCCGCAACCTTACTCTTGTACCGTGGATCAAGGAGAGTGGCCAGCCAGTAATGGTCCCTCTCCTTGATCCGAAGAATACGAGGATCCTTCCGCAGACTTTGCAGGATCAGGGAGGCCATGCAGCGTAGGTTAGCTGAGGCATTCGGTCCGGAGGTCACTAAGGACAACATGATCCGCAGCCACCTCCTCCCAGCCACGTACAAGTCCACGGGTTTCTTGGGACTGTAAACCATCCCTAAAAGACTGCTGCTGATGATGCTTAGTGCCAGGCTCCACCTCAATGCTGACACAATCCTCCTCCTCCTCCTCCTCCTCCTCCTCATCCTCCTCCACCTCCTCCTCCTCCTCCTCCTCCTCCTCCTCTTCCTGTGCGATGGGTGGGACAAAAGGAACACTGTCTGGGTAAAGGGGGCCTTGAGAGTCAAAGAAGTCCTCCTCTTCCTGCCTCTGTTCTGCCTCAAGTGCCCTGTCCATTATTCCACGCAGCGTATGTTCCAACAGGTGGACAAGAGGTACAGTGTCACTGATGCATGCACTGTCACTGCTCACCATCCTCGTGGCCTCCTCAAATGGTGCCAGGACAGTGCATGCATCCCTGATCATGCCCCACTGGCGTGGTGAAAAAAACCCGAGCTCCCCTGACCCTGTCCTGGTGCCGTAGTCGCACAGGTACTCATTGATGGCCCTCTGCTGCGTATGCAGCCGCTGCAGCATGGCCAATGTTGAGTTCCACCTGATGGGCATGTCACATATAAGGCGGTTCTTGGGCAGGTTCAACTCCTTTTGCAGCTCAGCCAGGCGAGCACTGGCATTATAAGATCTGCGGAAATGCACACAGACTTTCCTGGCCTGCCTCAGGACATCCTGTAAGCCTGGGTACCTGCCCAAGAACCGCTGCACCACCAGGTTAAGGACGTGAGCCACACAGGGCACATGGGTCAGTTGTCCCTGTCGGAGGGCGGAGAGGAGGTTGGTGCCCTTGTCGCAAACCACCATTCCTGGCTTAAGCTGGCATGGCGTCAACCACCTCTCGGCCTGCCCCTGCAGAGCAGACAGAACCTCTGCCCCAGTGTGGCTCCTGTCCCCCAAACACACCAGCGCAAGCACGGCATGGCATCTTTTTGCCTGCGTACTTGCGTAGCCCCTTGAACGCCTACGGAGCACCGCTGGTTCCGAGGACAAAGCACAGGAAGAGGCCGTGGAGGAAGAAGAAGAGGAGGGGGTGGAGGAGAGAGGTGTGTCACAACCAGTAGTATCATTTTGGAGGCGTAGTGGCGGAACAACCTCCAACACTACTGCACCTTGTCCTGCATCCTTCCCAGCTGCCAAAAGAGTGACCCAATGGGCCGTGAAAGAAAGGTAACATCCCTGTCCATGCCTGCTGGACCATGAGTCAGCGGTAATATGCACCTTACCGCCCTGTCCAGCGAGGCCAAGACATTGCCTTCCACATGCCGGTAGAGAGCCGGAATCGCCTTCCGTGAGAAAAAGTGGCGTTTGGGAACCTGCCACTGAGGAACCGCACATTGCACAAACTCACGGAAGGGGGCCGAGTCTACCAACTGAAAAGGCAGCAGTTGAATCGCTAGCAATTTAGCCAAGCTAGCATTCAACCGCTGGGCATGTGGATGGCTGGGAGTGAACTTCTTTCGATGGTCCAGCAGCTGGGGCAGGGAAATTTGCCTGCTAGAAACGGACGTCGGTGTACTGCTAGCAGAGTGCCCGCAAGTACTTGGCTTTGACACACCTAATTCTACACCTTCATTCCTCTCAGTGCAGGTTTCAGAGAGGACTGAAGGTATAGTGGGGTTGGAGACCCCAGCTGATGCGGTGCAAGGAGAGGTCCGCTTTGTTCTTTGGTGTGGGTCTTTAAGGTAGGCTTGCCAACGAGCTGCATGGCAGGTCAACATATGTCTGGTCAAGCATGTGGTGCCCAAGCGGCTGATGTTTTGGCCACGCAATATACGCTTGAGACATATGTTGCAAACAGCAGCTGTGCGATCTGATGCACTCGACTCAAAAAAGGCCCACACCAAAGAACTTTTTGAGAAACGGGCAGAGGCAGCGCCCTGCACAGGCGGAGCTCTGCGGTGTGATTCCGTCGGTGTGCTGCCCTTACGCTGGCCCCCAAGGGCATCCTGCCTCGTTGGAGATGTGCCTCCTCCTCCTCCTCCTCTCTCCTATTAGGCACCCACGTGGAGTCAGTGACCTCATCATCCCCTCCCTCCTCATCACTGGAGCCAATCTGGCAGTATGCTGCAGCTGCTGGAACATGACTGCCAGATTGGTGTCCTTCTTGAGCATCCCCTCTCTCTGCTCTCACGCTACTGCCTTCCTCTAGCTGGGTATCATCATCAGACCCTTCGAAACGCTGGGCATCCTCCTGGAGCATGTACCCAACACTGTGCTCAAACAGTTCGGGGGACTCCTCAGGAGGACATGGTGGGTCTAGGGAAGGAGTGACTGATGGATGACATTGATACCAGGGATGAGGACGCTTTGGCAGCTGCTTTGCCAGTACCCTGAGCCTGGGTGAGAGAGGATGAGGGGGATGAGGAGGGCTTGGTCATCCACTCTACCAAGTCTTCGGCATGATGCGGCTCAACACGTCCAGCTGCCGAAAAGAAGGACAAGCGTGTCCCATGGCCACGTGCTGATGGCGATGCACCGCGTCCACGACCAGCACTGTTGTCTCTAGACACAGAGCCTGCTTGCCCTCTTTTATTGGCTCCTGACTGTCTGCCTCTCCTTGTTTGCCTTCCAGACATTCTAATGGCCTGCAGGGAGATGGGAAAACCAGCAATAAGGCCTAGCTTCAGGAGTATATTTTGCAGGAATTACACTACGCCTGCTGTAAGTGCTGCAAATGCCTGTTGGTGTAACACACTAGGAAAACACAGAAATACGGCCTAGCTTCAGGAGTATATTTTGCAGGAATTACACTACGCCTGCTGTAAGTGCTGCAAATGCCTGTTGGTGTAACACACTAGGAAAACACAGCAATACGGCCTAGCTTCAGGAGAATATTTTGCAGGAATCACACTACGCCTGCTGTAAGTGCTGCAAATGCCTGTTGGTGTAACACAATAGGAAAACACAGCAATACGGCCTAGCTTCAGGAGTATATTTTGCAGGAATCACACTACGCCTGCTGTAAGTGCTGCAAATGCCTGTTGGTGTAACACACTAGGAAAACACAGCAATACGGCCTAGCTTCAGGAGTATATTTTGCAGGAGGCACACTACGTCCGCTGTAAGTGCTACAAATGCCTGGTAGTGTAACACACTAGGAAAACACAGCAATACGGGCTAGCTTCAGGTGTTTAATGTGCAGGAGGCACACTACGTCCGCTGTAAGTGCTGCAAATGCCTGGTAGTGTAACACACCAGGAAAACACAGCAATACGGGCTAGCTTCAGGTGTATAATGTGCAGCACGCACACTACGTCCGCTGTAAGTGCTGCAAATGCCTGGTAGTGTAACACACCAGGAAAACACAGCAATACGGGCTAGCTTCAGGTGTTTATTGTGCAGGAGGCACACTACGCCCGCTGTAAGTGCTGCAAATGCCTGGTAGTGTAACACACCAGGAAAACACAGCAATACGGGCTAGCTTCAGGTGTATAATGTGCAGGAGGCTTAGCAACAATGACACTGACACTGTCCCCTGCCTATCCTTCTCTCTCCCTGCACACAAGGTTTAGCAAAGAATATGACACTGACACTCTCCCTGCCTATCCGTCTCTCTCCCTGCACACAAGGTTTAGCAAAGAATATGACACTGACACTCTCCCTGCCTATCCTTCTCTCTCCCTACAAACAAGGTTTAGCAAAGAATATGACACTGACACTCTCCCTGCCTATCCTTCTCTCTCCCTACACACAAGGTTTAGCAAAGAATATGACACTGCCACTCTCCCTGCCTATCCTTCTCTGTCCCTACACACAAGATTTAGCAAAGAATAGATTTGACACTGTCCCTGCCTATCCTTCACTTTCCCTGCTCCGGAACACACTACACGAGGCCGCCGCGCTGGCGGCCTTTTATAGTGTGGGGCGTGTACTAAACCCCCTCAGCTATAATTGGCCACAGGCATCCTGCCTGTGGCCAATCATTGCTCTCCTCGCTGCCGGCGCTGTGATTGGCCAAGCATGCAGGGTCACAGTGCATGCTTGGCCAATCACAGCGCTGGGATTGCACTGCGATGGCGCAGTGTATTGTGGGCCGTTCGCGTCACTCGAATTTGGTGCGAACGGCCCAAATCGTTCGTTGTTCGCCGAACGCGCGAACAGCCAATGTTCGAGTCGAACGTAAGTTCGACTCGAACACCGAGCTCATCCCTAATGGGCACTGATAGGTACTACTGAAGGGCACTGATATGCACTGGTGGGCACAGATGTGACTGTTCCTCTTTGGGACCGATGTCCCTTTCACTGAAACCGGTAATCAGCTTTTTTTTCTCCTCACACTGTCAGCAGGAGGAGAAAAAAATGCGTTTACCGATCTTCTGTTTACATCATGTGATCAGCTGTCATTGGCTGACAACTGATCACATGGTAAGGGTCAGGGTCGGGATCGGTCCCTTACTTCGATCTGACATCAGTCGAGTCTCATTGACAAAGTAGGTCCATGCTGTAGCCATCATTGAGCTATAGCACGAATGTGAAGGAGGTAAGGAAGTATTTGAGACTCTGGAAAAAAAACAAAAACCTTGCTGCATTTTATTATAGCTATAGCTGACAGAACCTCTGCCCCAGTGTGGCTCATGTCCCCCAAACACACCAGTGCAAGCACGGCATGGCATCTTTTTGCCTGCGTACTTGCGTAGCCCCTTGAACGCCTACGGAGCACCGCTGGTTCCGAGGACAAAGCACAGGAAGAGGCCATGGAGGAAGAAGAAGAGGAGGGGGTGGAGGACAGAGGTGTGTCACAACCAGTAGTAGCATTTTGGAGGCGTGGCGGCGGAACAACCTCCAACACTACTGAACCTTGTCCTGCATCCTTCCCAGCTGCCAAAAGAGTGACCCAAATGGGCCGTGAAAGAAAGGTAACGTCCCTGTCCATGCCTGCTGGACCATGAGTCAGCGGTAATATGCACCTTACCGCTGACCGCCCTGTCCAGCGAGGCCAAGACATTGCCTTCCACATGCCGGTAGAGAGCCTTCCGTGAGAAAAAGTGGCGTTTGGGAACCTGCCACTGAGGAACCACACATTGCACAAACTCACGGAAGGGGGCCGAGTCTACCAACTGAAAAGGCAGCAGTGGAAGTGCTAGTAATCTAGCCAAGCTAGCATTCAACCGCTGGGCATGTGGATGGCTGGGAGTGAACTTCTTTCGATGGTCCAGCAGCTGGGGCAGGGAAATTTGCCTGCTACAATCGGACATCGGTGTACTGCTAGCAGAGTGCCCGCAAGTACTTGGCTGTGACACACCTAATTCTACACCTTCATTCCTCTCAGTGCAGGTTTCAGAGAGGACTGAAGGTATAGTGGGGTTGGAGATCCCAGCTGATGAGGAGCAAGGAGAGGTTTGCTTTGTTCTTTGGTGTGGGTCTTTAAGGTACGCTTGCCAACGAGCTGCATGGCAGGTCAACATATGTCTGGTCAAGCATGTGGTGCCCAAGCGGCTGATGTTTTGGCCACGCGAGATACGCTTGAGACATATGTTGCAAATAGCAGCAGTGCGATCTGATGCACTCAACTCAAAAAAGGCCCACACCAAAGAACTTTTGGAATAACGGGCAGAGGCAGTGCCCTGCACAGGCGGAGCTCTGCGGTGTGATTGAGTCGGTGTGCTGCCCTTACGCTGGCCCCCGGAGGGCATCCTGCCTCGTTGGAGATGTTCCTCCTCCTCATCCTCCTCTCTCCTATCAGGCACCCACGTGGAGTCAGTGACCTCATCATCCCCTCCCTCTTGATCACTGGAGCAAACCCGGCAGTATGCTGCAGCTGCTGGAACATGACTGCCAGATTGCTGCCCTTCTTGAGCATCCCCTCTCTCTGCGCTCACACTACTGCCTTCCTCTAGCTGTGTATCATCATCAGACCCTTCAAAAAGCTGGGCATCCTCCTGGAGCATGTACCCAACAATGCTCAAACAGTACGGGGGACTCCTCAGGAGGACATGGTGGGTCTAGGGAAGGAGTGACTGATGACATTGAGACGAGGGAAGAGGACGCGTTGACAGCTGCTTTGCCAGTACCCTGAGCCTAGGTGAGAGAGGATGAGGAGTTTGAGGAGGATGAGGAGGGCTTGGTCATCCACTCTACCAAGTCTTCGGCATGATGTGGCTCAACACGTCCAGCTGCCGAAAATAAGGACAAGCGTGTCCCATGGCCACGTGCTGATGATGATGCACCGCGTCCACGACCAGCACTGTTGTCTCTAGACACAGAGCCTGCTTGCCCTCTTTTATTGGCTCGTGACTGTCTGCCTCTCCTTGTTGGCCTTCCAGACATAGTAATGGCCTACAGGGAGATGGGAAAACCAGCAATTGGGTAGTGTATATTGTGCTGGAGGTACACAACACTCACTGTAAAGGCTGCAGATGCCTGTATTAGAGAACACCAGCAATAAAGGGTAGATACAGGTGTATACTGTGCTGTGCTGGAGGCACACAACACCCACTAACTCCTGCAGATGCCTTTATTATAGAACACCAGCAATAAATGGTAGATACAGGTGTATACTGTGCTGTGCTGGAGGCACACAACACCCACTAACTCCTGCAGATGCCTTTATTATAGAACACCAGCAATAAATGGTAGATGCAGGTGTATACTGTGCTGGAGGCACACAAGACCCACTAACTCCTGCAGATGCCTGTATTAGAGAACACCAGCAAAAAAGGGTAGATACAGCTGTATACTGTGCTGTGCTGGAGGCACACAACTCCCACTAACTCCTGCAGATGCCTGTATTAGAGAACAACAGCAAAAAAGGGTAGATACAGGTGTGTACTGTGCTGTGCTGGAAGCACACAACACCCACTAACTCCTGCAGATGCCTGTATTAGAGAACACCAGCAAAAAAATGGTAGATACAGGTGTATACTGTGCTGTGCTGGAGGCACACAACACCCACTAACTCCTGCAGATGCCTGTATTAGAGAACACCAGTGATAAACGGTAGATACAGGTGTATACTGTGCTGGAGGCACACAACACCCACTAACTCCTGCAGATGCCTGTATTAGAGAACACCAGCAATAAACGGTAGATACAGATGTATACTGTGCTGGAGGCACACAACACTCACTAACTCCTGCATATGCCTGTATTTAGAGAACAATGGCAATAAAGGGTAGATACAGGTGTATACTGTGCTGGAGGCACACAACACCCACTAACTCCTGCAGATGCCTGAGAAAAGAACACACTGTCCCTGCCTATCTAGCTCTTTCCCTGCACGCCGGAACACACTACACAAGGCCGCCGTGCTGGCGGGCTTATATAGTGTGGGGCATGTACTAAACCCCCTGAGCTATAATTGGCCACAGGCATCCTGCGATGGCGCAGTGCATTGTGGGCCGTTCGCGTCACACAAATTTGTCGCAAACGGTCCACAAAGTTCTAGTTTCGCCGAACAGGCGAACAGCCGATGTTCGACCCGAACACCGAGCTCATCCCTATTGAAGACACACGTCCTTTGGGCAGAACTTAGTATAATTTTTATAATCTTATTGTCCAGAGACAATATTTAAGGGGAAAAAAAATAGATGGACGGAGTCCCACACTGACTCCCACACACACACTCAGGGACCCACCCTGAGGGGCACACTGGGAGAATCACACTATCAGACAGACTGACACCCATGCACCATGCATGAAGACATATCTTTACAATCATGAAGATTTCTAGACACCCGATACCTGAAAGCCAGGGCAGCCATCTTAACTCTGGTCACTTGCCAGTAAGAAATAGACATGTTTAAGGGGTAATTATATCATTTTTGATTTTATTTTGAATTCATTGTTGTTCTAAAAAAGTATTGAAGTATTGAATATTCTGCAATTATGATTTATTCTCATTAACCACTTAAGCCCCGGACCATTTGGTAGCTAGAGGACCAGAGGTGAATTCAGAATTTTGCACTGCGCTGCTTTAACTGTAAATTGTGCGGACATGCAATGTTGTACCCAAACGAAATTTGCGTCCTTTTCTTCCCACAAATAGAGCTTTCTTTTAATGGTATTTGATTGCCTCTGCGATTTTTATTTTTTGCGATATAAACGGAAAAAGACCGAAAATTTTGAAAACAAATGATATTTTCTACTTTTTGTTATAAGAAAAATCGAATAAACTCAATTGTAGTCATACATTTAGGCCAAAATGTATTCAGCCACATGTTTTTAGTAAAAAAAATGTCAATAAGCATATATTTATTGGTTTGCGCAAAAGTTATAGAGTTTACAAACTAGGGTACATTTTCTGAAATTTACACAGCTTTAAATTTATGACTGCCTATCTCATTTCTTGAGGTGCTAAAATGACAGGGCAGTACAAAACCCCCCCAAATGACCCCATTTTGGAAAGTAGACACCCCAAGGAAATTGCTGAGAGGCATGTTGAGCCCATTGAATTTTTTATTTTTTTGTCCCAAGTGATTGAATAATGACTAAAAAAAAAAAAAATTACAAAAACTTGTCACTAAATAATATATTGCTCACACATGCCATGGTTATATGTGGAATTTCACCCCAAAATACATTTTGCTGCTTCTCCTGAGTACGGGGATACCACATGTGTGGGACTTTTTGGGAGCCTAGCCGCGTACGGGACCCCGGAAACCAAGCACCGCCTTCAGGATTTCTAAGGGCGCAAATTTTTGATTTCACTCCTCACTACCTATCACAGTTTTGAAGGCCATAAAATGCCAAAATAGCACAAAACCCCCCCAAACGACCCCATTTTAGAAAGTAGACACCCCAAGGAAATTGCTGAGAGGCCTGTTGAGCCCATTGAATATATTTTTTTTTGTCCCAAGTGATTGAATAATGACAAAAAAAATAAAAAATTACAAAAGTTGTCACTAAATGATATATTGCTCACACATGCCATGGTTATATGTGGAATTACACCCCAAAATACATTTTTCTGCTTCTCCTGAGTACGGGGATACCACATGTGTGGGACTTTTTAGGAGCCTAGCCGCGTACGGGACCCCGAAAACCAAGCACCGCCTTCAGGATTTCTAGGCACAAATTTTTGATTTCACTCCTCACTACCTATCACAGTTTCGAAGGCCATAAAATGCCAAAATCGCACAAAACCCCCCCAAATGACCCCATTTTGGAATATAGACACCCCAAGCTATTTGCTGAGAGGAATGGCGAGTATTTTACAGCTCTCATTTGTTTTTGAAAATGAAGAAAGAAAATATATATATATATTTTTTTTTTTTTTCAATTTTCAAAACTTTGTGACAAAAAGCGAGATCTGCAAAATACTCACAATACCTCTCAGCAAATAGCTTGGGGTGTCTACTTTCCAAAATGGGGTCATTTGGGGGGGTTTTGTGCTATCTGGGCATTCCATGGCCTCCGAAACTGTGATAGGCAGTGAGAAGTGAAATCAAAAATTTACACCCTTAGAAAGCCTGAAGGCGGTGCTTGGTTTTTGGGGTCCCGTACGTGGCTAGGCTCCCAAAAAGTCTCACACATGTGGTATCCCCGTACTCAGGAGAAGCAACAGAATGTATTTTGGGGTGTAATTCCACATATGCCCATGGCATGTTTGAGCAATATATCATTTAGTGACAACTTTGTGCAAAAAAAAAAAAAATTGTTGTTTTTCCGCAACTTGTGTCAACATATAAAATATTCCATGGACTCGACATGCCTCTCAGTATATAGCTTGGGGTGTCTACTTTCCAAAATGGGGTCATTTGGGGGGGGTTTTGAACTGTTCTGGCATTTTATACACAACATTAGGAAGCTTTCATCCACTCTTCTAACCACTTGAAGACAAAGCCCTTTTTGACACTTTTTGTTTACATGAAAACATTTTTTTTTTTGCAAGAAAATTATGTTGAACCCCCAAACATTATATATATTTTTAAAGCAAAGGCCCTACAGATTAAAATGGTGGGTGTTGCATTTTTTTTTTCTACACAGTATTTGCGCAGCGATTTTTCAAACGCATTTTTTGGGTTAAAAAATACACTTTTTTTAATTTTAATGCACTAAAACACACTATATTGCCCAAATGTTTGATGAAATAAAAAATATGATCTTAGGCCCAGTACATAGATACCAAACACGACATGCTTTAAAATTTCGCACAAACGCGCATTGGCGACAAACTACATACATTTTTAAAAGCCTTTAAAAGCCTTTACAGGTTACTTCAGTAGATTTACAGAGGAGGTCTACTGCTAAAATGATTGCCCTCGATCTGACCTTCGCGGTGATACCTCACATGCATGGTGCAATTGCTGTTTACATATGACGCCAGACCGACGCTTGCGTTCGCCATTGGGCAAGAGCAGGGCAGGACAGGGGTGCTTTTTTTTTTTCTTTTTTTTTTATTATTAATTTTGCTTTTTTATTTTATTTTTAAATTGTTCCTTCCAAGTATTTTTTTTTTTTTATCATTTTTATTGTTATCTCAGGGAATGTAAATATCCCCTATGATAGCAATAGGTAGCGACAGGTACTCTTTTTTTGAAAAAACTGGGGTCTTCTAGACCCTAGATTTTTCCTCTGCCCTCAAAGCATCTGACCACACCAAGATCGGTGTGATAAAATGCTTTCCCAATTTCCCAATGGCGCTTTTTATATCCGGGGGGGGCATTCCCTCCCACTGCTTGTAAAAGCAGTCCAGAGGCTAATTAGCCGCTAGGATTGCTTTTACATGAAAGCCGGCCGCAGGCTGAAAAGAATGATACCAAGATGATACCTAAACCCGCAGGCATCATTCTGGTATAAACATTCAAAGTCCAGCAACATACCAGTACGTTGCTGGTCCTTGTTGGACATGTATTGTAATCTTTTTATTTCATGCAGCCAGTTGGCTGAACGAAAAAAGAGATTGATCGGTGGGTATGCCCACCATTAGAATACCGCCCTTCATCCACCCACTTCCAATGATGGGCATACACGCACCATTTATATATGCCGAAGCATGGGGGCATCCTCCCGCAAAAAAGTTATGCCGCACACACATGGTCGGACTTTTCCACGGGCAAGCCTCCGTCGGAATTTCGACCGTATGTACGCGGCATTAGGAGCAAAATCGCTCCTCCGCCCCTGCTGCCCCAATGCTTCGGCATATTTGCTTTTTTTTTTTAAACTGTGGTGGTGAAATCACCTCCTACAGCACTGGAGTCGCAGAGATCAGGCCTGTCTCTGCGAACGCTGCAGTTATGTGTGTTTTTGTTTTGTAAGTGACAGTGATCGATCGATACTGCACTTGGGTGGCCTGAGCTGGACGGAGGGGCAAAACGCAGGTGCCAGCAGGTATCTGGGCTGATCCCGCTAACACTGCGTTTTTGGGAACCCTAAACTGCTGGGGACGCTAGTATAGATCTGATCAGATCAGATATTGATCTGTTCAGATACTATACCACTAAGGGGGGTGTATGCTTCACGCGTGGGTGTTAGCGTTACTGGCACTAACCTGACGCTGCCTGGGGTGTGACTCAGACCCTCTCTGACGCTAAAACCTAATTGATATCACCCGCCGGGCGATCAGGGGGTTAAACCTTTATTGGGTTATATACACGGCGGGTGCCCTGACACTATAAAAAGCAAACTAACTAACCAGCGTCACCCGTAACACTTATATGGTGATCACTGGTGAAAGGGTTAACTAGGGGCAATCAGGGGGTTAAAACCTTTATTAGATAATATATGGGGGTACCTGACGCTATAAAAACCTGCGGCGAACCTAAAAAAAATTACCAGCTACCGATCTGCATCACCGACACTAAGACAGCGTTTAGAAAAACGATTGCTTAGCGACAGTGGTGATGGGGGTGAAAGGGTTACCTGGGGGGGCGATCAAGGGGGTTAAACCTTTATTAGATAATATATTGGGGTACCTGACGCTATAAAAACATGCGGCGAACCTAAAAAAATTTACTGGCTACGATCTGCATCACCGACACTAAGACAGCGTTTAGAAAAACAATTGCTTAGCGACAGTGGTGATAGGGGGTGAAAGGGTTACCTGGGGGGCGATCAAGGGGGTTAAACCTTTATTAGATAATATATTGGGGCACCTGACGCTATAAAAACCTGCGGCAAACCTAAAAAAAATTACCGGCTACCGATCTGCATCACAGACACTAAGACAGCGTTTAGAAAAACGATCGCTTAGTGACAGTGGTGATAGGGGGTGAAAGGGTTACCTGGGGGGCGATCAAGGGGGTTAAACCTTTATTAGATAATATATTGGGGTGCCTGACGCTATAAAAACCTGCGGCGAACCTAAAAAAAATTACTGGCTACGATCTGCATCACCGACACTAAGACAGCGTTTAGAAAAACAATTGCTTAGCGACAGTGGTGATAGGGGGTAAAAGGGTTACCTGGGGGGCGATCAAGGGGGTTAAACCTTTATTAGATAATATATTGGGGTACCTGACGCTATAAAAACCTGCGGCGAACCTAAAAAAAATTACTGGCTGCCGATCGGCATCACTGACGCTAAGACAGCGATCAGAAAAATGATCGCTAAGCGACAGTGGTGATAGGCGGTGAAAGGGTTATCTGGGGGGTGATCAGGGGGTTAAACCTTTATTAGGGGGGGTTAGGGGGCTACACTGGACCTAAGACTAAACTTTGGTGACACTTTTACAGTCACAAATGTCACTGATTGCAGTGATCACTAAATAAATGGTCACTGCAATCAGTGACACTGTGACTTGGGGCTGGGGGGGTGATCTGGGGGGTGATCTGGGGTGATCTGGGGGGCCTGGGGGGGCGATTTATGTCCCTATGTGTCCTGGTGTCAGTGTAGTGTTGTGTGCACTGACCTGATATCTTCTCTTGTACGGCGCTCGGTATATGTGAGCGCCGCACCAGAGATGACATCACTTCCTCCTGCTCCCTCTGTCTGACACAGACAGAGGGGGCATTTCCATTCGCCGGGAGCGATCGCGAGGGGGTGGCCAGAAACGAATGGCTGCCCCCTCATCCCGGAACGCTCCCGGACACTTAGCCACCGCTCACTGTATAGGAGGGGGGTCCGATTGGACCCCCCAACTGTACAAAGGCAATCACGTATGCTCTACGTGATTGTGCCTGTCGGTGCCATTGTGCCGACGTATATATACAGTGAGCGGTCGTTAAGTGGTTAACCAACAACTGGTAGATGTTTTTTGTAAAGATTCAATTTTTCATTATATTTTTCTTTTTGCATAGTTCCAATCTTAGTGACAAAACAAACGTCCAATTTATTTCACATTGTTAACCACTTACTTACCTGCAGTATAGTAACGGTTAGATGTGTGAAATACAGACGTTCTGTTTCATTGTCAATTATACAAGATTGTTGAACCTATTGAGAATTTATCATGACAGCATTATGTCAAAGGTACTTCATGCCCATTTTGCGGGTACTGTTATTGATTTTCAAGTCATTCATGTAACGCAATTGGTATTTTAATTTCATGTAAATATTTGCTTTTTGTCAACTAATAAATGTAGCTATTTTGTATGATCACACGTCTCCATGAATAAGTTTTTACATTATAGACTATGTCATATAGATTGACTTGTATTTAAAAATATATTTCGTTAAAAATTACTCAATAATTAATATTGTGCGGGCAAACTGTCCCTTGATAAGCACAACAATAGGCTTAGAAAATTCAATTTGTAAATAGACTTATAAGCAGATGTTAATGGTTCATACTCTGAATGGTCTAAATTTGTTAGAGATGTACCCTAAGGTTTAATGTTGGGACCATTACTTTTTAACCTGTTCATAAATTATGTACATACAGTTTAGGATTGTCAGCACCATGTTTGTGTTTGCAGATCATACAATCTATGAACAGTTGTGGTATACAGTTCCTACAAGATGTCTCAAACTTACAGTACAAGCTGTGGATGCACCTTCTAATTGGGCATCTACTAGAAAAATTAGGTTTAATGTTGATAAATGAAAAGTTCTAAATCCATGCACAGATCATAAAGTCTAGGGGGAATACATATGGGTTAACCAATAACAGAGAAACCGCTGCAGTTTAGTGTGTGGGCAGTGTGAATGGGCCCTTAGAAGTGATTACCCCTTGGGGAGTATCTCACCAAAACGTACAATTCTATTGCAGGGCGTGCTTAACATCTGGATTTTATCTTGGTGTAGACTTCTGGTAAAATCAATCAGCCAATCACACAAGAAGGAAATTAAATTTTTGGAGGCATTCTGTACACCATCTGTGTACAAAACACTTCCAGGTTGCAATATTGTATTGAATTTCACAGAAAATTACATTGCTGCAGATTGAAAAAGATAGACCATTTTTATTAACATTAAATTACAGCATGGCATTACCAGGCCCACACTGGCCATAGGCCATACCGGGCATATGCCCGGTGGGACGCGACGGCCCGCGGGCCACCGGGCCGCATGTCACGTCACCCCCCAGCCCTGTAATACTCCCCCGTCCCTCGGGATCTCCACTGTCTCCGGAGGCAGCCGGAGTTGGTGGGCGGAGCTGGGGGTGTGGCTGCCCCCTCCACTCCTCCCACAGACTCGTTCACTCTGGCTGATCCCACAGCTGAAGGAGAAAGAAACGAAGACACAGCAGCCAGAGTGTCTTCATCTCCAGGCATGCTATAAGTTACTGCACTGCTGCACATGTCACTACATAGAGTCCTAACCTGGCACCATACCCCCCAAACCTGCCCTATGCCACCGCATCCTGCCCTATGCCACCCCAACCTGCCTAATGCCACCACACCTTGCCCTATGCCACCGCACCCTGCCCTATGCCACCGCAACCTACCCTATGCCACTGCAACCTGCCCTATGCCACCGCACCCTGCCCTATGCCACCGCACCCTGCCTTATGACACCGCACCCTGTTCGATGCCACCGCAACCTGCCTTATGCTACCGCAACCTGCCCTATGCCACCAAAACCTGCCCTATACCACCCCAGCCTGTCCTATACCACCACAACCTGCCTTATGCCACCGTACCCTGCCCTATGCCACCGCAACCTGCCCTATGCCACCGCAACCTGCCCTATGCCACCGCAATCTGCCCTATGCCACTGCAAACTGCTCTATACCACCCCAACCTGCCCTATGCCACCGCAACCTGCCCTATGCCACTGCAACCTGCCTTATGGCACTGCACCCTGTCCTATGCCACCGCAACCTGCCTTATGCCACCACAACCTGCCCTATACCACCACAAACTGCTCTATATCACCCCAACCTGCCCTTTGCCACCGCAAACTGTGCTTTGACACCCCAACCTGCCCTATGCCACGCAACCTGCCCTATACCACCACAAACTGCCCTATACTACCCCAGCCTGCCCTGTGCCACCACAAACTGCTCTATACCACCCCAACCTGCCCTATGCCACCGCAAACTGCTCTATACCACCCCAACTTTCTCTATGACACCGCAACCTGCTCTATGCCACCACACCCTGCCCTATATTACCCCAACCTGCTCTATGCCACCCAGCCTGCCCTATGCCACCCAGCCTGCCATATACCACCGCAAACTGCCCTATATCACCCAAACCTGCTCTTTACCACCCCAGCCTGCCCTATACAACCCCAACCTGCCCTATGCCACCCCAGCCTGCCCTATATCACCCCAACATGCACTATACCACCTCAACCTGACCTATATTACCCCAACCTGCCCTATATTGCCCCAGCCGGCCCAATACCACCCTATACTTTAATTTACATGGGTCATTTGGGGGTGCACCTCGTGACCGTGCGCTGCCTGCAGGGTGCTGGGCAAGATAGACAGGAGGGGGGTGACACCATGTTTTGCTGCACCAGGTGACACCAACCCTAGTGACGCCACTGCCCCAGTGCACTCTCAGCTGCGAGTCGGAGCCACATTTGAGTGACAGTGACACCCTTCGGCACATCAGGGGGCCGGGACCCGCAACGATCCCCTCCTCTCTGGCAAGGTGGCCGCGGCACTGATGATCTGATCAGTCTCGGCTCGGCTGTCTCACACAGCCGAGCAGAGTGAAGCCGCCTCCCCCTCCTCCTTTATGTCCACACAGGGGGAGGGGACCCAACATGCAGTCCCGCGCTGATCTGAGGTACATTATGGGTCTGAAGGGGGGTCTGTATTGTAGGGGGGGGTTCTGTATTGTAGGGGTGGTCTGAAATGTAGGGGGGGTTCTGAAATGTAGGGGGGGTCTGAAATGTAGGGGGGGTTCTGTATTGTAGGGGGGTCTGAAATGTAGGTGGGTTCTGTATTGTAGGGGGGGCTGTATTGTAGGGGGGTCTGTAACGTAGGGGGGTTCTGTTTTGTAGGGGGGTCTGTATTGTAGGGGGTCTGTAATGTAGGGGGGTTCTGTATTGTAGGGGGTCTGTAATGTAGGGGGTTCTGTATTGAAGGGGGGTCTGAAATGTAGGGGGGGTTCTGTATTGTAGGGGGGCAGGCTTAAATGTAGGGGGGTTCTGTATTGTAGGGGGGTCTGTAATGTAAAGGGGTCCAGAGGTGCAGGGTGCTGTGTAATGTAAAAAGGTCCAGAGGTGCAGGGTGCTGTGTAATGTAAAGGGGTCCAGAGGTGCAGGTTGCTGTGTAATGTAAAAGGGTCAAGAGGTGCAGGGTGCTGTGTAATGTAAAGGTGCCCAGAGGTGCAGGGTGCAGTGTAATGTAAAAGGGTCCAGAGGTGCGGTGCTATGTAATGTAAAGGGGTCCAGGGTGCTGTGTAATGTAAAGGGGTCTAGAGGTGCAAGGTGCTGTGTAATGTAAAGGGGTCCAGAGGTGCAGGGTGCTGTGTAATGTAAAGGGGTCCAGAGGTACAAGGTGCTGGAACTCCACATCCCATCATTAACCGCCGCCGCAAAGTGCCACCGCCGCGCCCCCCCCCCCAGGCTGCTCAGTCTAAGATGCCCGGGCCTATTTTTTGTCCCAGTCCGGGCCTGGGCGTTACCCTTTAACACAGAAGCTCATTATAGCCACACATAAACCTTTTTTATGTTTAGTGCACATAATATGAATGTCTGTCAATATTTATAAGTTATAACACTGTAGATTGTTGATCCAGGAAATATCTGATTGCCAAGAGCAGTGGTCTCCAAACTGTGGCCCTTTGCTTGCCTTTATGCGGCCCCTAGGGCACTATTCCTCCCACTGATACCAATAATGGGGCACTAATCCTTCCACTGACCCAAAAGATGGAGCACTATTCCTCCCACTGCCACCAATGATGGGGATTATTCTTCCCTCTAATACCAATGATGGGGCACTATTCCTCCCACCAATACCAATGATGGGACAAAATTCCTCCAACTGATACCAATGTGATGGGACATTATTCCTCCCACTGACACAAATAATTGGGATTATTCTCCCCCCTAATACCAATGATGGGGCAATATTCCTCCCACTAATACCAACGAAGGGCACTATTCCTCCCATTAACGCCAATGATGGGGCACTATTCCTCCTACTAACACCAATGATGAGGCACTATTCCTCCTACTAACAACGATGATGGGGCACTATTCTTCTCACTGACACCAATGATAGGGATTGTTCTTTCTACTAATACCAATGATGAGGCACTATTACTTCCACGGATACCAACGATGGAAATTATTCTACCCACTAATACTGGTGATGATGCACTATAACTCCTCCTACAGTAATTTTTTTTACCCCCACTGACCACCAAGTCTGAGGCATTTTCTGGAAAAGAGTTACCGCTCCGATGTGACTGTTGAACCTCTCACTGGATTCAAAGCCGTGAGTGCAGGCAATGCATATAAAGATGCGAAAATTGGAGAAAGTCTGGACAGCCGCACTTCAAAAATAGTTCCTTTTATTGTAAAATCAAATCACCAAAATACATGCCACAGCAAAAAAACAGATGCAAGCTGACGCGTTTCACACTTTAGTTCAGTGCTTATTCATAGCTATGAATAAGCACTGAACTACAGTGTGAAACGCGTCAGTGGCATCTGTTTTTTTGCTGTGGCATGTATTTTGGTGATTTGATTTTACAATAAAAGGAACTATTTTTGAAGTGCGGCTGTCCAGACTTTCTCCAATTTCCGCATCTGAGGCATTTTCTACTCCCACTGTCCACCATCCGGCCTTATTAAAAACTGAAGGACAGTAAACTGGCTCTTAGCTACAAAAGTTTGGAGACCTCTGGCCTAGAGTAGTGATGAGCCGAACACCCCCGGGTTCAGTTCGCACCAGAAACCGCGAACGGACCGAAAGTTCGCACGAACATTAGAACCCTATTAAATACAATGGATGCGAACGTTCGAATTCTAAAGTGCTAATTATAACGACTATTATCCATGTTATTGTCCTAAACAGAGTTTGGGAACCCGGGTTCTGCACCAGGGGACATGTATCAATGCAAAAAGAAGTTTTAAAAACGGCCGTTTTTCGGGAGCAGTCATTTTAATGATGCATAAAGTGAAAAAAAAAAAGTCAAATATTCCTTTAAATATTGTACCTGGGGGGTGTATAAAGTATGCCTGTGAAGTGCCACGTGTTTCCCGTGTTTAGAACTGTCCCTGCACAAAATTACATTTCTAAAGGAAAAAAAAGCCATTTAAAACTGCTTGCAGCTTTAATGTAATGTCTGGTCCCGGTAATATGGATGAAAATCTTTAAGAAAAATGGCATAGCTACCCCATCACCCCCCCCCCCCCCCTACCCCAGCCCATTACCAGCCCCTTTGGGTCTTGTATGGATATTAAGGGGAACCCCGCACACAAAATAAAAAAGGCCCTATATACTCTGAACAGCCGTATACAGGCGGTGCATACAAGACAGGGACTGTAGGTTTGTTCTTATGTAGAATCTGTTTGTAATTTTGAACAGCTACATTGTTTAAGTGTAGCTCCAGCCCAAATACCTATTTTTAAGCTTTTTGGAAAACATAGGGAAGGGTCATCACCCCTGTAACATTTGTTTTGCTGTCTGTGCCCCTGTCAGAACATTTCACCTCACTTTGCGTCCCAATGACAACTGTTTTTGAAATGTGGTGTTTTTATTGAAACAAGGATTGGTGATAAAGCATCAGTAGAGAGGAGACACCTTTCTCCCATATTAATTCTTACAGGAGAGAATTTTCCTTCCAAGGGGTAGATTTCCTCTCACTTCCTGTTGTCTTCTTCCGTTTGCAAGTAGTAGTCGTTTGTAAGTTGGATGTTTGAAAGTAGGGACCGGCCGTATATACTCTGCAGAAATTGGCCCCTTAGGTGTTGGCACAACACTGTAAGCACTCACAGTTACTCTTGGTGGGTGCTGGAACGCCCTGCTGTCAACTATTATATCAGGAATTGTAATAACATATAATTGTTGAACAGTGGTAGTAATAATTGGGCCTTTGATGGTGGTGCTGGTGCCACAACACTGTAAGGCCTGACAGTTACTCTTGGTGGGCGCAGCAATGGGCCCTGCTGTGAATTATTAGATCAATAATTATAATTGCATGCCCCTGTTGAACAGGGGCTGAAAAATTGGGCCTTAGGCACTGGTGGCACAACACTGCAACCCCTCACAGATACTGTACTTGGAGCACAGCAATGAGGCCTGTTGCAAAGTATTGCATCAAAAATTGTAATTACATGCCCCTGTTAAACAGGGGCTGAAAAATTGGGCCTTAGCCACTGGTGGCGGCACCCATAAACCAAAATGATCTTCCAAGCTATCATCATTAATCGGATCATTGAGGAGGAGGAGGAGGATAGCCAGTCAACATAACAGCACAGGCACTCAGCATCAGCATCAGTCTTGAAGGGATGTGACATTTTAAAATCAATTAGTCTGTTATATCAGCATCAGGTGTGTGGTAGCTGGTGGTGATCCAAGACTGGTTCATCTTGATGAAAGTCAGTCGATCAACCGAGTCGGTGGACAGGCGCACCCTGTGATCCGTGACAAATCCTCCAGCAGCACCGAATGTGCGTTCTGAAAGAACGCTGGATGCAGGACAGGCCAGTAGCTCAATTGCATACTGTGCAAGCTCTGGCCAGTGATCCATCCTCAAGACCCAGTAAGCCAGAGGATTTTCGGTGGGTAAGGTGTCCAAGTCTGACCTTGCCCCTAGGTATTCCTGCACCATGTATATCAGACGCTGGCGATGGTTGCTGGAACCGATCATACTTTGGGGCTGCGGACTAAAGATTTGTCTGAACGCATCGGTCAGATGGCCACCTTCCCCACCGCTCCTTCTTTGACTGCCCGAAGCCTCAGCAACTCGTTGTCCAGGACCAGGAGTTTGTAACCTCCCAGTCTCTGGGAACGCGTTGCACAGACCTTTCTGCAAGGCCTCCCGGAGTTGTCTCATCCTCTGCTCCCTCTGCGACGGTAACATAAGGTCCGCAACCTTACCCTTGTACCGTGGATCAAGGAGAGTGGCCAGCCAGTAATGGTCCCTCTCCTTGATCCGAAGAATACGAGGATCCTTCCGCAGACTTTGCAGGATCAGGGAGGCCATGCAGCGTAGGTTAGCTGAGGCATTCAGTCCGGAGTCCTCTGGGTCACTAAGGACGACATGATCCGCAGCCACCTCCTCCCAGCCACGTACAAGTCCACTGGTTTCTTGGGACTCTAAATCATTAATAAAAGACTGCTGCTGATGATGCTGAGTGCCAGCCTCCACCTCCATGCTGACACAATCCTCCTCCTCCTCCTCCTCCTCCTCTTCCTGTGCGATGGGTGGGACAGAAGGAACACTGTCTGGGTAAAGGGGGCCTTGAGAGGCAAGGAAGTCCTCCTCTTCCTG
The DNA here is from genome assembly GCA_029206835.1 of Rana muscosa. NCBI lineage: Eukaryota > Metazoa > Chordata > Amphibia > Anura > Ranidae > Rana > Rana muscosa. The sequence goes on from CM055120.1 coordinate 200,430,030, forward strand.
CCTCTGTTCTGCCTCAAGTGCCCTGTCCATTATTCCACACAGCGTGTGCTCCAACAGGTGGACAAGAGGTACAGTGTCACTGATGCATGCACTGTCACTGCTCACCATCCTCGTGGCCTCCTCAAATGGTGCCAGGACAGTGCATGCATCCCTGATCATGCCCCACTGGCGTGGTGAAAAAAACCCGAGCTCCCCTGACCCTGTCCTGGTGCCATAGTCGCACAGGTACTCATTGATGGCCCTCTGCTGCATGTGCAGCCGCTGCAGCATGGCCAACGTTGAGTTCCACCTGGTGGGCATGTCACATATAAGGCGGTTCTTGGGCAGGTTCAACTCCTTTTGCAGCTCAGCCAGGCGAGCACTGGCATTATAAGATCTGCAGAAATGCACACAGACTTTCCTGGCCTGCCTCAGGACATCCTGTAAGCCCGGGTACCTGCCCAAGAACCGCTGCACCACCAGGTTAAGGACGTGAGCCATACAGGGCACATGGGTCAGTTGTCCCTGTCGGAGGGCGGAGAGGAGGTTGGTGCCATTGTCGCAAACCACCATTCCTGCCTTAAGCTGGCGTGGCGTCAACCACCTCTCGGCCTGCCCCTGCAGAGCAGACAGGACCTCTGCCCCAGTGTGGCTCCTGTCCCCCAAACACACCAGCGCAAGCACGGCATGGCATCTTTTTGCCTGCGTACTTGCGTAGCCCCTTGAACGCCTACGGAGCACCGCTGGTTCCGAGTACAAAACACAGGAAGAGGCCATGGAGGAAGAAGAAGAGGAGGGGGTGGAGGAGAGAGGTGTGTCACAACCAGTAGTAGCATTTTGGAGGCGTGGCGGTGGAACAACCTCCAACACTACTGCACCTTGTCCTGCATCCTTCCCAGCTGCCAAAAGAGTGACCCAATGGGCCGTGAAAGAAAGGTAACGTCCCTGTCCATGCCTGCTGGACCATGAGTCAGCGGTAATATGCACCTTACCGCTGACCGCCCTGTCCAGCGAGGCCAAGACATTGCCTTCCACATGCCTGTAGAGAGCCGGAATCGCCTTCCATGAGAAAAAGTGGCGTTTGGGAACCTGCCACTGAGGAACCGCACATTGCACAAACTCACGGAAGGGGGCCGAGTCTACCAACTGAAAAGGCAGCAGTGGAAGTGCTAGCAATTTAGCCAAGCTAGCATTCAACCGCTGGGCATGTGGATGGCTGGGAGTGAACTTCTTTTGACGGTCCAGCAGCTGGGGCAGGGAAATTTGCCTGCTAGAATCGGACGTCGGTGTACTGCTAGCAGAGTGGCCGCAAGTACTTGGCTGTGACACACCTAATTCTACACCTTCATTCCTCTCAGTGCAGGTTTCAGAGAGGACTGAAGGTATAGTGGGGTTGGAGATCCCAGCTTATGCGGTGCAAGGAGAGGTCCGCTTTGTTCTTTGGTGTGGGTCTTTAAGGTAGGCTTGCCAACGAGCTGCATGGCAGGTCAACATATGTCTGATCAAGCATGTGGTGCCCAAGCGGCTGATGTTTTGGCCACGCGATATACGCTTGAGACATATGTTGCAAACAGCAGCTGTGCGATCTGATGCACTCGCCTCAAAAAAGGCCCACACCAAAGAACTTTTTGAATGACGGGCAGAGGCAGCGCCCCGCACAGGCGGAGCTCTGCGGTGTGATTCCGTCGGTGTGCTGCCCATACGCTGGCCACCCAAGGGTATCCTGCCTCGTTGGAGATGTGCCTCCTCCTCATCCTCCTCCTCTTCCTCTCTCCTATTAGGCACCCACGTGGAGTCAGTGACCTCATCATCCCCTCCCTCCTCATCACTGGAGCCAATCTGGCAGTATGCTGCAGCTGCTGGAACATGACTGCCAGATTGGTGTCCTTCTTGAGCATCCCCTCTCTCTGCTCTCACGCTACTGCCTTCCTCTAGCTGGGTATCATCATCAGACCCTTCGAAACGCTGGGCATCCTCCTGGAGCATGTACCCAACACTGTGCTCAAACAGTTCGGGGGACTCCTCAGGAGGACATGGTGGGTCTAGGGAAGGAGTGACTGATGATGACATTGATACCAGGGATGAGGAACGCTTTGGCAGCTGCTTTGCCAGTACCCTGAGCCTGGGTGAGAGAGGATGAGGGGGATGAGGAGGGCTTGGTCATCCACTCTACCAAGTCTTCGGCATGATGCGGCTCAACACGTCCAGCTGCCGAAAAGAAGGACAAGCGTGTCCCATGGCCACGTGCTGATGGCGATGCACCGCGTCCACGACCAGCACTGTTGTCTCTAGACACAGAGCCTGCTTGCCCTCTTTTATTGGCTCCTGACTGTCTGCCTCTCCTTGTTTGCCTTCCAGACATTCTAATGGCCTGCAGGGAGATGGGAAAACCAGCAATAAGGCCTAGCTTCAGGAGTATATTTTGCAGGAATTACACTACGCCTGCTGTAAGTGCTGCAAATGCCTGTTGGTGTAACACACTAGGAAAACACAGCAATACGGCCTAGCTTCAGGAGTATATTTTGCAGGAATTACACTACGCCTGCTGTAAGTGCTGCAAATGCCTGTTGGTGTAACACACTAGGAAAACACAGCAATACGGCCTAGCTTCAGGAGTATATTTTGCAGGAATTACACTACGCCTGCTGTAAGTGCTGCAAATGCCTGTTGGTGTAACACACTAGGAAAACACAGCAATACGGCCTAGCTTCAGGAGAATATTTTGCAGGAATCACACTACGCCTGCTGTAAGTGCTGCAAATGCCTGTTGGTGTAACACAATAGGAAAACACAGCAATACGGCCTAGCTTCAGGAGTATATTTTGCAGGAATCACACTACGCCTGCTGTAAGTGCTGCAAATGCCTGTTGGTGTAACACACTAGGAAAACACAGCAATACGGCCTAGCTTCAGGAGTATATTTTGCAGGAATCACACTATGCCTGCTGTAAGTGCTGCAAATGCCTGGTAGTGTAACACACCAGGAAAACACTGCAATACGGGCTAGCTTCAGGTGTATAATGTGCAGGAGGCACACTACGTCCGCTGTAAGTGCTGCAAATGCCTGGTAGTGTAACACACCAGGAAAACAGCAATACGGGCTAGCTCCAGGTGTTTAATGTGCAGGAGGCACACTACGTCCGATGTAAGTGCTGCAAATGCCTGGTAGTGTAACACACCAGGAAAACACAGCAATACGGGCTAGCTTCAGGTGTATAATGTGCAGCAGGCACACTACGTCCGCTGTAAGTGCTGCAAATGCCTGGTAGTGTAACACACCAGGAAAACACAGCAATACGGGCTAGCTTCAGGTGTTTATTGTGCAGGAGGCACACTACGTCCGCTGTAAGTGCTGCAAATGCCTGGTAGTGTAACACACCAGGAAAACACAGCAATACGGGCTAGCTTCAGATGTATAATGTGCAGGAGGCTTAGCAACAATGACACTGACACTGTCCCCTGCCTATCCTTCTCTCTCCCTGCACACAAGGTTTATCAAAGAATATGACACTGACACTCTCCCTGCCTATCCTTCTCTCTCCCTGCACACACGGTTTAGCAAAGAATATGACACTGACACTCTCCCTGCCTATCCTTCTCTCTCCCTACAAACAAGGTTTAGCAAAGAATATGACACTGACACTCTCCCTGCCTATCCTTCTCTCTCCCTACACACAAGGTTTAGCAAAGAATATGACACTGCCACTCTCCCTGCCTATCCTTCTCTGTCCCTACACACAAGATTTAGCAAAGAATAGATTTGACACTGTCCCTGCCTATCCTTCACTTTCCCTGCTCCGGAACACACTACACGAGGCCGCCGCGCTGGCGGCCTTTTATAGTGTGGGGCGTGTACTAAACCCCCTCAGCTATAATTGGCCACAGGCATCCTGCCTGTGGCCAATCATTGCTCTCCTCGCTGCCGGCGCTGTGATTGGCCAAGCATGCAGGGTCACAGTGCATGCTTGGCCAATCACAGCGCTGGGATTGCACTGCGATGGCGCAGTGTATTGTGGGCCGTTCGCGTCACTCGAATTTGGTGCGAACGGCCCAAATCGCTCGTTGTTCGCCGAACGCGCGAACAGCCGATGTTCGAGTCGAACATAAGTTCGACTCGAACACCGAGCTCATCCCTAATGGGCACTGATAGGTATTACTGAAGGGCACTGATATGCTCTGGTGGGCACAGATGTGACTGTTCCTCTTTGGGACCGATGTCCCTTTCACTGAAACCGGTAATCAGCTTTTTTTTCTCCTCACACTGTCAGCAGGAGGAGAAAAAAATGCGTTTACCGATCTTCTGTTTACATCATGTGATCAGCTGTCATTGGCTGACAACTGATCACATGGTAAGGGTCGGGGTCGGGATCGGTCCCTTACTTCGATCTGACATCAGTCGAGTCTCATTGACAAAGTAGGTCCATGCTGTAGCCATCATTGAGCTATAGCACGAATGTGAAGGAGGTAAGGAAGTATTTGAGACTCTGGAAAAAAAACAAAAACCTTGCTGCATTTTATTATAGCTATAGCTGACAGAACCTCTGCCCCAGTGTGGCTCATGTCCCCCAAACACACCAGTGCAAGCACGGCATGGCATCATTTTGCCTGCGTACTTGCATAGCCCCTTGAACGCCTACGGAGCACCGCTGGTTCCGAGGACAAAGCACAGGAAGAGGCCATGGAGGAAGAAGAAGAGGAGGGGGTGGAGGAGAGAGGTGTGTCACAACCAGTAGTAGCATTTTGGAGGCGTGGCGGCGGAACAACCTCCAACACTACTGCACCTTGTCCTGCATCCTTCCCAGCTGCCAAAAGAGTGACCCAAATGGGCCGTGAAAGAAAGGTAACATCCCTGTCCATGCCTGCTGGACCATGAGTCAGCGGTAATATGCACCTTACCGCTGACCGCCCTGTCCAGCGAGGCCAAGACATTGCCTTCCACATGCTGGTAGAGAGCCTTCCGTGAGAAAAAGTGGCGTTTGGGAACCTGCCACTGAGGAACCACACATTGCACAAACTCACGGAAGGGGGCCGAGTCTACCAACTGAAAAGGCAGCAGTGGAAGTGCTAGCAATCTAGCCAAGCTAGCATTCAACCGCTGGGCATGTGGATGGCTGGGAGTGAACTTCTTTCGATGGTCCAGCAGCTGGGGCAGGGAAATTTGCCTGCTACAATCGGTCATCGGTGTACTGCTAGCAGAGTGCCCGCAAGTACTTGGCTGTGACACACCTAATTCTACACCTTCATTCCTCTCAGTGCAGGTTTCAGAGAGGACTGAAGGTATAGTGGGGTTGGAGATCCCAGCTGATGAGGAGCAAGGAGAGGTCCGCTTTGTTCTTTGGTGTGGGTCTTTAAGGTACGCTTGCCAACGAGCTGCATGGCAGGTCAACATATGTCTGGTCAAGCATGTGGTGCCCAAGCGGCTGATGTTTTGGCCACGCGAGATACGCTTGAGACATATGTTGCAAATAGCAGCGGTGCGATCTGATGCACTCAACTCAAAAAAGGTCCACACCAAAGAACTTTTGGAATAACGGGCAGAGGCAGTGCCCTGCACAGGCGGAGCTCTGCGGTGTGATTGAGTCGGTGTGCTGCCCTTACGCTGGCCCCCGGAGGGCATCCTGCCTCGTTGGAGATGTTCCTCCTCCTCATCCTCCTCCTCCTCCTCTCTCCTATCAGGCACCCACGTGGAGTCAGTGACCTCATCATCCCCTCCCTCTTGATCACTGGAGCAAACCCGGCAGTATGCTGCAGCTGCTGGAACATGACTGCCAGATTGCTGCCCTTCTTGAGCATCCCCTCTCTCTGCGCTCACGCTACTGCCTTCCTCTAGCTGTGTATCATCATCAGACCCTTCAAAAAGCTGGGCATCCTCCTGGAGCATGTACCCAACAATGCTCAAACAGTACGGGAGACTCCTCAGGAGGACATGGTGGGTCTAGGGAAGGAGTGACTGATGACATTGAGACGAGGGAAGAGGACGCGTTGACAGCTGCTTTGCCAGTACCCTGAGCCTAGGTGAGAGAGGATGAGGAGGATGAGGAGGATGAGGAGGGCTTGGTCATCCACTCTACCAAGTCTTCGGCATGATGTGGCTCAACACGTCCAGCTGCCGAAAATAAGGACAAGCGTGTCCCATGGCCACGTGCTGATGATGATGCACCGCGTCCACGACCAGCACTGTTGTCTCTAGACACAGAGCCTGCTTGCCCTCTTTTATTGGCTCGTGACTGTCTGCCTCTCCTTGTTGGCCTTCCAGACATAGTAATGGCCTGCAGGGAGATGGGAAAACCAGCAATTGGGTAGTGTATATTGTGCTGGTGGTACACAACACTCACTGTAAAGGCTGCAGATGCCTGTATTAGAGAACACCAGCAATAAAGGGTAGATACAGGTGTATACTGTGCTGTGCTGGAGGCACACAACACCCACTAACTCCTGCAGATGCCTGTATTAGAGAACACCAGTGATAAACGGTAGATACAGGTGTATACTGTGCTGGAGGCACACAACACCCACTAACTCCTGCAGATGCCTGTATTAGAGAACACCAGCAATAAACGGTAGATACAGGTGTATACTGTGCTGGAGGCACACAACACCCACTAACTCCTGCAGATGCCTGTATTAGAGAACACCAGCAATAAACGGTAGATACAGATGTATACTGTGCTGGAGGCACACAACACTCACTAACTCCTGCATATGCCTGTATTTAGAGAACAATGGCAATAAAGGGTAGATACAGGTGTATACTGTGCTGGAGGCACACAACACCCACTAACTCCTGCAGATGCCTGAGAAAAGAACACACTGTCCCTGCCTATCTAGCTCTTTCCCTGCACGCCGGAACACACTACACAAGGCCGCCGCGCTGGCGGGCTTATATAGTGTGGGGCGTGTACTAAACCCCCTGAGCTATAATTGGCCACAGGCATCCTGCGATGGCGCAGTGCATTGTGGGCCGTTCACGTCACACAAATTTGTCGCGAACGGTCCACAAAGTTCTAGTTTCGCCGAACAGGCGAACAGCCGATGTTCGACCCGAACACCGAGCTCATCCCTATTGAAGACACACGTCCTTTGGGCAGAACTTAGTATAATTTTTATAATCTTATTGTCCAGAGACAATATTTAAGGGGAAAAAAAATAGATGGACGGAGTCCCACACTGACTCCCACACACACACTCAGGGACCCACCCTGAGGGGCACACTGGGAGAATCACACTATCAGACAGACTGACACCCATGCACCATGCATGAAGACATATCTTTACACTCATGAAGATTTCTAGACACCCGATACCTGAAAGCCAGGGCAGCCATCTTAACTCTGGTCACTTGCCAGTAAGAAATAGACATGTTTAAGGGGTAATTATATCATTTTTGATTTTATTTTGAATTCATTGTTGTTCTAAAAAAGTATTGAAGTATTGAATATTCTGCAATTATGATTTATTCTCATTAACCAACAACTGGTAGATGTTTTTTGTAAAGATTCAATTTTTCATTATATTTTTCTTTTTGCATAGTTCCAATCTTAGTGACAAAACAAACGTCCAATTTATTTCACATTGTTAACCACTTACTTACCTGCAGTATAGTAACGGTTACATGTGTGAAATACAGACGTTCTGTTTCATTGTCAATTATACAAGATTGTTGAACCTATTGAGAATTTATCATGACAGCATTATGTCAAAGGGACTTCATGCCCATTTTGCGGGTACTGTTATTGATTTTCAAGTCATTCATGTAACGCAATTGGTATTTTAATTTCATGTAAATATTTGCTTTTTGTCAACTAATAAATGTAGCTATTTTGTATGATCACACATCTCCATGAATACGTTTTTACATTATAGACTATGTCATATAGATTGACTTGTATTTAAAAATATATTTCGTTAAAAATTACTCAATAATTAATATTGTGCGGGCAAACTGTCCCTTGATAAGCACAACAATAGGCTTAGAAAATTCAATTTGTAAATAGACTTATAAGCAGATGTTAATGGTTCATACTCTGAATGGTCTAAATTTGTTAGAGATGTACCCTAAGGTTTAATGTTGGGACCATTACTTTTTAACCTGTTCATAAATTATGTACATACAGTTTAGGATTGTCAGCACCATGTTTGTGTTTGCAGATCATACAATCTATGAACAGTTGTGGTATACAGTTCCTACAAGATGTCTCAAACTTACAGTACAAGCTGTGGATGCACCTTCTAATTGGGCATCTACTAGAAAAATTAGGTTTAATGTTGATAAATGAAAAGTTCTAAATCCATGCACAGATCATAAAGTCTAGGGGGAATACATATGGGTTAGCCAATAACAGAGAAACCGCTGCAGTTTAGTGTGTGGGCAGTGTGAATGGGCCCTTAGAAGTGATTACCCCTTGGGGAGTATCTCACCAAAACGTACAATTCTATTGCAGGGCGTGCTTAACATCTGGATTTTATCTTGGTGTAGACTTCTGGTAAAATCAATCAGCCAATCACACAAGAAGGAAATTAAATTTTTGGAGGCATTCTGTACACCATCTGTGTACAAAACACTTCCAGGTTGCCATATTGTATTGAATTTCACAGAAAATTACATTGCTGCAGATTGAAAAAGATAGACCATTTTTATTAACATTAAATTACAGCATGGCGTTACCAGGCCCACACTGGCCATACCGGGCATATGCCCGGTGGGCCGCGACGGCCCGCGGGCCACCGGACCGCATGTCACGTCACCCCCCAGCCCTGTAATACTCCCCCGTCCCTCGGGATCTCCACTGTCTCCGGAGGCAGCCGGAGTTGGTGGGCGGAGCTGGGGGTGTGGCTGCCCCCTCCACTCCTCCCACAGACTCGTTCACTCTGGCTGATCCCACAGCTGAAGGAGAAAGAAACGAGGACACAGCAGCCAGAGTGTCTTCATCTCCAGGCATGCTATAAGTTACTGCACATGTCACTACATAGAGTCCTAACCTGGCACCATACCCCCCAAACCTGCCCTATGCCACCGCATCCTGCCCTACGCCACCCCAACCTGCCTAATGCCACCACACCTTGCCCTATGCCACCGCACCCTGCCCTATGCCACCGCAACCTACCCTATGCCACTGCAACCTGCCCTATGCCACCGCACCCTGCCCTATGCCATCGCACCCTGCCCTATACCACCGCACCCTGCCCTATGCCACCGCACCCTGCCTTATGACACCGCACCCTGTTCGATGCCACCGCAACCTGCCTTATGCTACCGCAACCTGCCCTATGCCACCCCAGCCTGCCCTATACCACCACAACCTGCCTTATGCCACCATACCCTGCCCTATGCCACCGCAACCTGCCCTATGCCACCGCAACCTGCCCTATGCCACCGCAATCTGCCCTATGCCACCGCAAACTGCTCTATACCACCCCAACCTGCCCTATGCCACCGCAACCTGCCCTATGCCACCGCAACCTGCCTTATGGCACTGCACCCTGTCCTATGCCACCGCAACCTGCCTTATGCCACCACAACCTGCCCTATACCACCACAAACTGCTCTATATCACCCCAACCTGCCCTTTGCCACTGCAAACTGTGCTTTGACACCCCAACCTGCCCTATGCCACGCAACCTGCCCTATACCACCACAAACTGCCCTATACTACCCCAGCCTGCCCTGTGCCACCACAAACTGCTCTATACCACCCCAACCTGCCCTATGCCACCGCAAACTGCTCTATACCACCCCAACTTTCTCTATGACACCGCAACCTGCTTTATGCCACCACACCCTGCCCTATATTACCCCAACCTGCTCTATGCCACCCAGCCTGCCCTATGCCACCCAGCCTGCCATATACCACCGCAAACTGCCCTATATCACCCAAACCTGCTCTTTACCACCCCAGCCTGCCCTATACAACCCCAACCTGCCCTATGCCACCCCAGCCTGCCCTATATCACCCCAACATGCACTATACCACCTCAACCTGACCTATATTACCCCAACCTGCCCTATATTGCCCCAGCCGGCCCAATACCACCCTATACTTTAATTTACATGGGTCATTTGGGGGTGCACCTCGTGACCGTGCGCTGCCTGCAGGGTGCTGGGCAAGATAGACAGGAGGGGGGTGACACCATGTTTTGCTGCACCAGGTGACACCAACCCTAGTGACGCCACTGCCCCAGTGCACTCTCAGCTGCGAGTCGGAGCCACATTTGAGTGACAGTGACACCCGTCGGCACATCAGGGGGCCGGGACCCGCAACGATCCCCTCCTCTCTGGCAAGGTGGCCGCGGCACTGATGATCTGATCAGTCTCGGCTCGGCTGTCTCACACAGCCGAGCAGAGTGAAGCCGCCTCCCCCTCCTCCTTTATGTCCACACAGGGGGAGGGGACCCAACATGCAGTCCCGCGCTGATCTGAGGTACATTATGGGTCTGAAGGGGGGTCTGTATTGTAGGGGGGGTTCTGTATTGTAGGGGTTGTCTGAAATGTAGGGGGGGTTCTGTATTGTAAAGGGGTCTGTAATGTAGGGGGGTTCTGTATTGTAGGGGAGTTCTGTATTGTAGGGGAGTTCTGTAATGTAGGGGGGGTCTGAAATGTAGGGGGGTTCTGTATTGTAGGGGGGTCTGAAATGTAGGTGGGTTCTGTATTGTAGGGGGGGGTGTATTGTAGGGGGGTCTGTAACGTAGGGGGGGTTCTGTTTTGTAGGGGGGTCTGTATTGTAGGGGGTCTGTAATGTAGGGGGGTTCTGTATTGTAGGGGGTCTGTAATGTAGGGGGGTTCTGTATTGAAGGGGGGTCTGAAATGTAGGGGGGGTTCTGTATTGTAGGGGGGCAGGCTTAATTGTAGGGGGGTTCTGTATTGTAGGGGGGTCTGTAATGTAAAGGGGTCCAGAGGTGCAGGGTGCTGTGTAATGTAAAAAGGTCCAGAGGTGCAGGGTGCTGTGTAATGTAAAGGGGTCCAGAGGTGCAGGGTGCTGTGTAATGTAAAGGGGTCCAGAGGTGCAGGGTGCTTTGTAATGTAAAGGGGTCCAGAGGTGCAGGTTGCTGTGTAATGTAAAGGGGCCCAGAGGTGCAGGTTGCTGTGTAATGTAAAAGGGTCAAGAGGTGCAGGGTGCTGTGTAATGTAAAGGTGCCCAGAGGTGCAGGGTGCAGTGTAATGTAAAAGGGTCCAGAGGTGCGGTGCTATGTAATGTAAAGGGGTCCAGGGTGCTGTGTAATGTAAAGGGGTCTAGAGGTGCAAGGTGCTGTGTAATGTAAAGGGGTCCAGAGGTGCAGGGTGCTGTGTAATGTAAAGGGGTCCAGAGGTACAAGGTGCTGGAACTCCACATCCCATCATTAACCGCCGCCGCAAAGTGCCACCGCCACGCCCCCCCCCCCCCCGGGCTGCTCAGTCTAAGATGCCCGGGCCTATTTTTTGTCCCAGTCCGGGCCTGGGCGTTACCCTTTAACACAGAAGCTCATTATAGCCACACATAAACCTTTTTTATGTTTAGTGCACATAATATGAATGTCTGTCAATATTTATAAGTTATAACACTGTAGATTGTTGATCCAGGAAATATCTGATTGCCAAGAGCAGTGGTCTCCAAACTGTGGCCCTTTGCTTGCCTTTATGCGGCCCCTAGGGCACTATTCCTCCCACTGATACCAATAATGGGGCACTATTCCTTCCACTGACCCAAAAGATGGAGCACTATTCCTCCCACTGCCACCAATGATGGGGATTATTCTTCCCTCTAATACCAATGATGGGGCACTATTCCTCCCACCAATACCAATGATGGGACAAAATTCCTCCAACTGATACCAATGTGATGGGACATTATTCCTCCCACTGACACAAATAATTGGGATTATTCTCCCCCCTAATACCAATGATGGGGCAATATTCCTCCCACTAATACCAACGAAGGGCACTATTCCTCCCATTAACGCCAATGATGGGGCACTATTCCTCCTACTAACACCAATGATGAGGCACTATTCCTCCTACTAACAACGATGATGGGGCACTATTCTTCTCACTGACACCAATGATAGGGATTGTTCTTTCTACTAATACCAATGATGAGGCACTATTACTTCCACGGATACCAACGATGGAAATTATTCTACCCACTAATACTGGTGATGATGCACTATAACTCCTCCTACAGTAATTTTTTTTACCCCCACTGACCACCAAGTCTGAGGCATTTTCTGGAAAAGAGTTACCGCTCCGATGTGACTGTTGAACCTCTCACTGGATTCAAAGCCGTGAGTGCAGGCAATGCATATAAAGATGCGAAAATTGGAGAAAGTCTGGACAGCCGCACTTCAAAAATAGTTCCTTTTATTGTAAAATCAAATCACCAAAATACATGCCACAGCAAAAAAACAGATGCAAGCTGACGCGTTTCACACTTTAGTTCAGTGCTTATTCATAGCTATGAATAAGCACTGAACTACAGTGTGAAACGCGTCAGTGGCATCTGTTTTTTTGCTGTGGCATGTATTTTGGTGATTTGATTTTACAATAAAAGGAACTATTTTTGAAGTGCGGCTGTCCAGACTTAATCCAATTTCCGCATCTGAGGCATTTTCTACTCCCACTGTCCACCATCCGGCCTTATTAAAAACTGAAGGACAGTAAACTGGCTCTTAGCTACAAAAGTTTGGAGACCTCTGGCCTAGAGTAGTGATGAGCCGAACACCCCCGGGTTCGGTTCGCACCAGAACCCGCGAACGGACCGAAAGTTCGCACGAACATTAGAACCCTATTAAATACAATGGATGCGAACGTTCGAATTCTAAAGTGCTAATTATAACGACTATTATCCATGTTATTGTCCTAAACAGAGTTTGGGAACCCGGGTTCTGCACCAGGGGACATGTATCAATGCAAAAAGAAGTTTTAAAAACAGCCGTTTTTCGGGAGCAGTCATTTTAATGATGCATAAAGTGAAAAAAAAAAGTCAAATATTCCTTTAAATATTGTACCTGGTGGGTGTATAAAGTATGCCTGTGAAGTGCCACGTGTTTCCCGTGTTTAGAACTGTCCCTGCACAAAATTACATTTCTAAAGGAAAAAAAAGCCATTTAAAACTGCTTGCAGCTTTAATGTAATGTCTGGTCCCGGTAATATGGATGAAAATCTTTAAGAAAAATGGCATAGCTACCCCATCATTATATCAGGAATTGTAATAACATATAATTGTTGAACAGTGGTAGTAAAAATTGGGCCTTTGATGGTGGTGCTGGTGCCACAACACTGTAAGGCCTGACAGTTACTCTTGGTGGGCGCAGCAATGGGCCCTGCTGTGAATTATTAGATCAATAATTATAATTGCATGCCCCTGTTGAACAGGGGCTGAAAAATTGGGCCTTAGGCACTGGTGGCACAACACTGCAACCCCTCACAGATACTGTACTTGGAGCACAGCAATGAGGCCTGTTGCAAAGTATTGCATCAAAAATTGTAATTACACGCCCCTGTTAAACAGGGGCTGAAAAATTGGGCCTTAGCCACTGGTGGCGGCACCCATAAACCAAAATGATCTTCCAAGCTATCATCATTAATCGGATCATTGAGGAGGAGGAGGAGGATAGCCAGTCAACATAACAGCACAGGCACTCAGCATCAGCATCAGTCTTGAAGGGATGTGACATTTTAAAATCAATTAGTCTGTTATATCAGCATCAGGTGTGTGGTAGCTGGTGGTGATCCAAGACTGGTTCATCTTGATGAAAGTCAGTCGATCAACCGAGTCGGTGGACAGGCACACCCTGTGATCCGTGACAAATCCTCCAGCAGCACTGAATGTGCGTTCTGAAAGAACGCTGGATGCAGGACAGGCCAGTAGCTCAATTGCATACTGTGCAAGCTCTGGCCAGTGATCCATCCTCAAGACCCAGTAAGCCAGAGGATTTTCGGTGGGGAAGGTGTCCAAGTCTGACCTTGCCCCTAGGTATTCCTGCACCATGTATATCAGACGCTGGCGATGGTTGCTGGAACCGATCATACTTTGGGGCTGCGGACTAAAGAATTGTCTGAACGCATCGGTCAGACGGCCACCTTCCCCACCGCTCCTTCTTTGACTGCCCGAAGCCTCAGCAACTCGTTGTCCAGGACCAGGAGTTTGTAACCTCCCAGTCTCTGGGAACGCGTTGCACAGACCTTTCTGCAAGGCCTCCCGGAGTTGTCTCATCCTCTGCTCCCTCTGCGACGGTAACATAAGGTCCGCAACCTTACCCTTGTACCGTGGATCAAGGAGAGTGGCCAGCCAGTAATGGTCCCTCTCCTTGATCCGAAGAATATGAGGATCCTTCCGCAGACTTTGCAGGATCAGGGAGGCCATGCAGCGTAGGTTAGCTGAGGCATTCAGTCCGGAGTCCTCTGGGTCACTAAGGACGACATGATCCGCAGCCACCTCCTCCCAGCCACGTACAAGTCCACTGGTTTCTTGGGACTGTAAATCATCCCTAAAAGACTGCTGCTGATGATGCTGAGTGCCAGCCTCCACCTCCATGCTGACACAATCCTCCTCCTCCTCCTCTTCCTGTGCGATGGGTGGGACAGAAGGAACACTGTCTGGGTAAAGGGGGCCTTGAGAGGCAAGGAAGTCCTCCTCTTCCTGCCTCTGTTCTGCCTCAAGTGCCCTGTCCATTATTCCACACAGCGTGTGCTCCAACAGGTGGACAAGAGGTACAGTGTCACTGATGCATGCACTGTCACTGCTCACCATCCTCGTGGCCTCCTCAAATGGTGTCAGGACAGTGCATGCATCCCTGATCATGCCCCACTGGCGTGGTGAAAAAAACCCGAGCTCCCCTGACCCTGTCCTGGTGCCGTAGTCGCACAGGTACTCATTGATGGCCCTCTGCTGCGTGTGCAGCCGCTGCAGCATGGCCAACGTTGAGTTCCACCTGGTGGGCATGTCACATATAAGGCGGTTCTTGGGCAGGTTCAACTCCTTTTGCAGCTCAGCCAGGCGAGCACTGGCATTATAAGATCTGCGGAAATGCACACAGACTTTCCTGGCCTGCCTCAGGACATCCTGTAAGCCCGGGTACCTGCCCAAGAACCGCTGCACCACCAGGTTAAGGACGTGAGCCATACAGGGCACATGGGTCAGTTGTCCCTGTCGGAGGGCGGAGAGGAGGTTGGTGCCATTGTCGCAAACCACCATTCCTGCCTTAAGCTGGCGTGGCGTCAACCACCTCTCGGCCTGCCCCTGCAGAGCAGACAGGACCTCTGCCCCAGTGTGGCTCCTGTCCCCCAAACACACCAGCGCAAGCACGGCATGGCATCTTTTTGCCTGCGTACTTGCGTAGCCCCTTGAACGCCTACGGAGCACCGCTGGTTCCGAGTACAAACCACAGGAAGAGGCCATGGAGGAAGAAGAAGAGGAGGGGGTGGAGGAGAGAGGTGTGTCACAACCAGTAGTAGCATTTTGGAGGCGTGGCGGTGGAACAACCTCCAACACTACTGCACCTTGTCCTGCATCCTTCCCAGCTGCCAAAAGAGTGACCCAATGGGCCGTGAAAGAAAGGTAACGTCCCTGTCCATGCCTGCTGGACCATGAGTCAGCGGTAATATGCACCTTACCGCTGACCGCCCTGTCCAGCGAGGCCAAGACATTGCCTTCCACATGCCTGTAGAGAGCCGGAATCGCCTTCCGTGAGAAAAAGTGGCGTTTGGGAACCTGCCACTGAGGAACCGCACATTGCACAAACTCACGGAAGGGGGCCGAGTCTACCAACTGAAAAGGCAGCAGTGGAAGTGCTAGCAATTTAGCCAAGCTAGCATTCAACCGCTGGGCATGTGGATGGCTGGGAGTGAACTTCTTTCGACGGTCCAGCAGCTGGGGCAGGGAAATTTGCCTGCTAGAATCGGACGTCGGTGTACTGCTAGCAGAGTGGCCGCAAGTACTTGGCTGTGACACACCTAATTCTACACCTTTATTCCTCTCAGTGCAGGTTTCAGAGAGGACTGAAGGTATAGTGGGGTTGGAGATCCACGCTTATGCGGTGCAAGGAGAGGTCCGCTTTGTTCTTTGGTGTGGGTCTTTAAGGTAGGCTTGCCAACGAGCTGCATGGCAGGTCAACATATGTCTGATCAAGCATGTGGTGCCCAAGCGGCTGATGTTTTGGCCACGCGATATACGCTTGAGACATATGTTGCAAACAGCAGCTGTGCGATCTGATGCACTCGCCTCAAAAAAGGCCCACACCAAAGAACTTTTTGAATGACGGGCAGAGGCAGCGCCCCGCACAGGCGGAGCTCTGCGGTGTGATTCCGTCGGTGTGCTGCCCATACGCTGGCCACCCAAGGGCATCCTGCCTCGTTGGAGATGTGCCTCCTCCTCATCCTCCTCCTCTTCCTCTCTCCTATTAGGCACCCACGTGGAGTCAGTGACCTCATCATCCCCTCCCTCCTCATCACTGGAGCCAATCTGGCAGTATGCTGCAGCTGCTGGAGCATGACTGCCAGATTGGTGTCCTTCTTGAGCATCCCCTCTCTCTGCTCTCACGCTACTGCCTTCCTCTAGCTGGGTATCATCATCAGATCCTTCGAAACGCTGGGCATCCTCCTGGAGCATGTACCCAACACTGTGCTCAAACAGTTCGGGTGACTACTCAGGAGGAGGACATGGTGGGTCTAGGGAAGGAGTGACTAATGATGACATTGATACCAGAGAAGAGGACGCTTTGGCAGCTGCTTTGCCAGTACCCTGAGCCTGGGTGAGAGAGGATGAGGAGGATGAGGTGGGCTTGGTCATCCACTCTACCAAGTCTTCGGCATGATGTGGCTCAACATGTCCAGCTGCCGAAAAGAAGGACAAGCGTGTCCCATGGCCATGTGCTGATGACAATGCACCGCGTCCACGACCAGCACTGTTGCCCCCAGACACAGAGCCTGCTTGCCCTCTTTTTTTGCCTCCTGACTGTCTGCCTCTCCTTGTTTGCCTTCCAGACATTTTAATGGATGGCCTGCAGGGAGATGGGAAAAACAGCAATAAGGGCTACCTTCAGGTGTATACTGTGCAGGAGGCTTAGCAACAAAGACACTGACACTGTCCCCTGCCTATCTTTCTCTGTCCCTAAACACAAGGATTTGCAATATGCTTCAGCAAGATTGGTTTAGCACAGAATAGCACACTGACAGTTTCCCTCACTGTCCTTCTCTGTCCCTACAAACAAGGTTTAGCACAGAATAGCACACTGATAGTTTCCCCGCGTGTCCTTCTCTGTCCCTAAACTCAAGGATTTCAAATATGGTTCAGAAAGATTGGTTTAGGACAGAATAGCACACTGACATTTTCCCTCACTGTCCTTCTCTGTCCCTACAAACAAGATTTAGCACAGAATAGCACACTGATAGTTTCCCCGAGTGTCCTTCTCTGTCCCTAAACTCAAGGATTTCAAATATGGTTCAGCAACATTGGTTTAGCACAGAATAGCACACTGATAGTTTCCCTCACTGTCCTTCTCTGTCCCTACAAACAATATTTAGCACAGAATAGCACACTGATAGTTTCCACGAGTGTCCTTCTCTGTCCCTAAACTCAAGGATTTCAAATATGGTTCAGCAAGATTGGTTTAGAACAGAATAGCACACTGACAGTTTCCCCGAGTGTCCTTCTCTGTCCCTACAAACAAGGATTAGCACAGAATAGCACACTGACACTTTTCCTCACTGTCCTTCTCTGTCCCTACAAACAAGATTTAGCACAGAATAGCACACTGATAGTTTCCCCGAGTGTCCTTCTCTGTCCCTAAACTCAAGGATTTCAAATATGGTTCAGCAAGATTGGTTTAGAACAGAATAGCACACTGACACTTTCCCTCACTGTCCTTCTCTGTCCCTACAAACAAGATTTAGCACAGAATAGCACACTGATAGTTTCCACGAGTGTCCTTCTCTGTCCCTAAACTCAAGGATTTCAAATATGGTTGAGCAAGATTGGTTTAGAACAGAATAGCACACTGACAGTTTCCCCGAGTGTCCTTCTCTGTCCCTAAACTCAAGGATTTCAAATATGGTTCAGAAAGATTGGTTTAGGACAAAATAGCACACTGACACTTTCCCTCACTGTCCTTCTCTGTCCCTACAAACAAGTTTTAGCACAGAATAGCACACTGATAGTTTCCATGAGTGTCCTTCTCTGTCCCTAAACTCAAGGATTTCAAATATGGTTCAGCAAGATTGGTTTAGAACAGAATAGCACACTGACAGTTTCCCTCACTGTCCTTCTCTGTCCCTACAAACAAGGATTAGCACAGAATAGCACACTGACACTTTCCCTCACTGTCCTTCTCTGTCCCTACAAACAAGGTTTAGCACAGAATAGCACACTGACACTTTCCCTCACTGTCCTTCTCTGTCCTTACAAACAAGGTTTAGCACAGAATGACACACTGACACTCTCCCTACCTATCCTTCTCTGTCCCTAAACACAAGGAATCCAGGATTAGTAAAGGAAAAAAATGACACTGTCCCTGCCTATGCTTCTCTTTCCCTGCTCCGGAACACACTACACAAGGCCGCCGCGCTGGCGGCCTTTTATAGTGTGGGGCGTGTACTAAACCCCCTCAGCAATAATTGGCCACAGGCATCCTGCCTGTGGCCAATCATTGCTCTCCTCGCTGCCGGCGCTGTGATTGGCCAAGCATGCGGGGTCACAGTGCATGCTTGGCCAATCACAGCGCCTGGATGACACTGCGATGGCATAGTGCATTGTGGGCCGTTCGCGTCACTCGAATTTGGCGCGAACGGCCCAAATCGTTCGATCTTCGTCGAACGATCAAACAGCCGATGTTCGAGTCGAACGTATGTTCGACTTGAACACGAAGCTCATCCCTAGCCTAGAGGATCAGAAACTATATTTTTCCCCTTTTGGAGCAAATGGGACTATGCTTTATAATGTTTTCCCTTCCTCTGGATCAACTCTGGGTTTAGGGTTTTCCAGGTTTTCCAGGTTTTTTTCTGTATCAGTTGAACTTGAGGAACATGTGTCTTCCAACCTGCTTAACTATATACAATATATAAAGAGTTAATATGGAGGCCTGAAAGATAGATCCAAGCTTGCAACAAATTTAAGAGCTGCATATTGTTTCATGCCATTTTCATTAATTCTGATTATGCAGTTTTCATCAGTTTGAATTTTCCAGGTTTAGGACAGTTTTTGTTTCCAGTACACTATGCATTATTTGGATGTACGTACCTCTACAGATTGGAAAGCTTGAACTCCAGCCATAATGAAAGCATTGGATAGAGCTTGGGCCTTCTAGGCTCCTGTTTTCTGGACATGTAAAATAGACAACTTTACCGAACAGTACTTTTGTTTCTTTCGTTTTCGAGCCTACTTTTTGTTTTATTGTACAGAAAATTCCTGTGAAGGGGAATTATATATATATTAAACTTTGCATATATAAACTGTAGTCATTATACATACAGTATGTACACTGAAATATATAAAAGAAAGCCACTATTGTTTAAAATAAACACAATCTTATTTTTGGTATGTTATTACAATCCAGTAACATATTTGTAATATCTTTTACAGACACATCTATAGTTTAAAGCAGAGTTCCACCCAAAAGTGGAAGTTCGGCTTTAAGCACTTCTTACCCCCTTACATGCTATTTTTTTGGGGGGAGCAGGTACCTAGTTTTGACAGGTACCTGCTCCCACTTCCGCTCGGGCCGCCTAGGTGGCTCGAGCGGAAGTTCTCCTCTCCCCTCCCTGCAATCTTCACAGGTCCTTGAAGATTGCCACTTCCATTGAGGAGGCCTGGCCATTGAGGTTTTTTACTGTCCTTCAGCCGCAAGCTGTCACAGTCGGGTGCCCACACCTGCAATGTCGGTACCGGGGAGAGATGAGAGAGAGAGCTGAGGGGTCGGGCGGCTGCATCGCTGGACCGTGGGACAGGTGAGTGTGTGTTTATTAAAATGGATATAGTAAGACACTTGCGCCTTGGTACTGTATAACAATATGATTGACAAGTGGAAGTATGACTTTGTTTCACACACAGAGCACTGCAGCACTCTCTTTTTTGCACTAATAAGAACTTCATTGCACTTATATCACTTTAATTACTGTCACTTTGTATCCATTTATGTATGCACTTTAATCATTGTCACTTTATATGCTACGATGTATAATTACGGTAACTGTATTTTGGTTTACATAAGTATGCACGTAAGCAAGTAATGTAAATTCATTGTGTAGCGGCCTCCTCACTCCCCTCTTTCTCTTGTCTCGTCTTCTTCTTGTCTAGGGGTATCTCAGAGGGGAGGGAGCGGGGACACCACGCCAGGCCTCCACCACATGTGTCAGTGCGGTATAAGCAACGTTCTTGTATTACCTTCGGGTCAGTGCTGTGCACCTGGATCCTCCCTCCAAGAGTCACCTTGAACAGTGTCTGTCAGGAAATGAGCCCCACACCATTAAAGTCCAACACTCCTTTATTCTCATGCGAATGAACACAATTAGTTGAACTCCCTTGAAGAATAGCACAGGAAAGGAGGTGTGGATGCGAATAGGCCCAGACACAATTGTTCTCCACTTTCCTTCCTGAAAGTGGGTTGCGGTCTCCGCACGAGGGTGGAATTTCCTTCCAGGTGGTCTCCGATGAGAGGCTCACCCGTCACCGGCAATATGCTGCACTGGGTCTTCAAATGAGGAGCTCCCCCCGGTCCATTACGCCTTCCGGATTCAGGTACCCGCTCCCGGGGTTCATTAGGTTCTCCTTCCCTCGCGGAACCCAGTGTTGGGCACTGAGCTCCGGACCTCCGTCCAAGTACCTCACCCCAGGCTAAAGGTGCCTGGGATGGAACATGATCTCCGGTTGTCCTCTAGGCCTAGGCCGCCTAGAGGACCGACACGAACCATCGCTTGCAAGCTGAAGGTGCCTGGGACTACGACCCCTTTACAAAGATGGCCGGCCCCCCTTATACCCTCTCCCAGCAAGCACGGCGGGTTCCCCGCCCCACCATACCGCGGCTGAAAGAGGACAAAAAGGAGGCTCAGCACACAGCAATGGTTCAACCCTCAGCCCGTGGCGACAGCACCACCTGCTGGGCCGCAGGGAATCACACATCACTGGTGTCACCGCCAGATTCAAATTTACACCCGGGAAAGTGCATACCCGCTACAATTGCGATATTTACCAATCCAAGGTTATAGACACATACAAGAGTTTAATACGGGTATAGCCTAAAGAGGGATTTTGGTATAAAAGGAGGAGCAGGCGCTGTCTATTTTCCATTTAAATTTGTGTTTATTAAAAGTCAGCAGCTACACTTTTTGTAGCTGCTGACTATTAATAAACACAAAAACGTCTGGAACTCCGCTAAAGCCCTGGTTCACACTGGTGCGATTTGATATGCGATTTGACATGATATTTGCTGCAAATTGTCGGCAATGGCATCTGCGGCGCTGCACCGATTTCAAAAAGTAGTTTCTGTACTACTTTTTGCGATTTCGGCCGCGATTTACATTGACATCTGTTTCATATGTCTTTGAAATCGTGGCTGAAATCGGGACTGCAAGCGGGAGTGAAATTGTGCGAGTTCAGCTGAACTCGCAGGCTTCACTCCCGCAAGCCCCAGTGTGAACCTGGGCTGAGGCTGGGTTCACACTAGTGCGACACGACATCCGTCCTACTTTGGATCCGACTTTGCCCTGCGACATGAAGCCGACATATGTCCGACTTTCAATGAACGGGGATCCAACTTGGATCCCCGCCAATATCAGGCACTGTGTTTGGTATGAATCTTGAGGGGGAACTCCAGGCCAAATTTTAAATAAAAAAAAAAACGGCGTGAGTTCCCCTCCAGAGGCATACCAGGCCCTTGGGTCTGGTCTGAATTTGAACGGGCGCCCCTACGCCGAAAATACGGCGTGGGGGCCCCCCCAAAATCCAAACCAGACCCTTATCCGAGCACACAACCTGGCAGGCCGCAGGGGAAGAGGGGGGGGGGACGAGAGAGCGGCCCCCCTCCCTCCTGAACCATACCAGGCCGCATGCCCTCAACATGGGGGGTTTGGTGCTCTGGGGCAGGGGGGCGACCTGCGGCCCCCCCACCCCAGAGCACCCTGCCCCCATGTTGATGAGGACAGGGCCTCTTCCCGACAACCCTGGCCGTTGGTTGTCGGGGTCTGCGGGCGGGGGGCTTATCGGAATCCGGGAGCCCCCTTCAATAAGGGGGCCCCCGGATCCCGGCCCCCCCACCCTATGTGAATGAGTATGGGGTACATCGTACCCCTACCCATTCACCTGGTGGAAAAAATTGCAATAAAAAAACACTACACAGGTTTTTAAAGTAATTTATTACACAGCTCCGGGGGTCTTCTTCCGACTCCGGCGCTCTTCTTCCGACTTCCGGGGGTCTTTTCCGACTTCGGGGGTCTCCGGTGTCGTCTCCCGCTCTCCGGTTCTTTCTTACGCCGGGCCTCTGGGCCTCCGCTAACTTCTTTTTAGCTCTTTTGCTAACGGAGGCGCGGTCTTCCCGTCGTCGCCGTCGGCTTCTTCTTCCCTCTTCTCCTCCTCGATGTTGACGCGTCGCTTCCTCCCGCTGTAATACTGGCTCTCCGCTCCGCATTAATATAGGCTTCTCATGACGTCACAGTCACATGTTCCGGGGCACATGGCCCCGGAGCATGTGACTGTGACGTCATGGGAACATGTGACTGTGACGTCATGAGAAGCCTATATTAATGCGGAGCGGAGCGGAGAGCCAGTATTACAGCGGGAGGAAGCGACGCGTCAACATCGAGAAGGAGAAGAGGGAAGAAGAAGCCGATGGCGACGACGGGAAGACCGACCCCTCCACTAGCGAAAGAGCTACCAAGAAGTTAGTGGAGGGGCCGGCAGAAGGACAACGGAGAGCCGGACGAGACAACGGGAAGACCGGGCCTCCGTTAGCAAGAGAGCTAAAAAGAAGTTAGCGGAGGCCCGGCGGAAGAAAGAACCGGAGAGCGCGGAGACGACACCGGAGACCCCCGAAGTCGGAAAAGACTCCCGGAAGTCGGAAGAAGAGCACCGGAGTCGGAAGAAGACCCCCGGAGCTGTATAATAAATTACTTTAAAAACCTGTGTAGTGTTTTTTTTATTGCAATTTTTTTCTACCAGGTGAATGGGTAGGGGTACGATGTACCCCATACTCATTCACATAGGGTGGGGGGCCGGGATCCGGGGGCCCCCTTATTGAAGGGGGCTCCCGGATTCCGATAAGCCCCCCGCCCGCAGACCCCGACAACCAACGGCCAGGGTTGTCGGGAAGAGGCCCTGTCCTCATCAACATGGGGGCAGGGTGCTCTGGGGTGGGGGGGCCGCAGGTCGCCCCCCTGCCCCAGAGCACCAAACCCCCCATGTTGAGGGCATGCGGCCTGGTACGGTTCAGGAGGGAGGGGGGCCGCTCTCTCGTCCCCCCCTCTTCCCCTGCGGCCTGCCAGGTTGTGTGCTCGGATAAGGGTCTGGTTTGGAATTTGGGGGGACCCCCCACGCCGTTTTTCGGCGTAGGGGTGCCCGTTCAAATCCAGACCAGACCCAAGGGCCTGGTATGCTCCCGGAGGGGGAACCCACGCCGGTTTTTTATTTAAAATTTGGCCTGGAGTTCCCCCTCAAGAGCAGTACAGCACAAGTCGCATGCCAAAGTCGGACCATGCAAGACTGCGGTCCGACTTTGATCCGACTTCAATGATAGTCAATGGGCTGAGGTCGGATCAAAGTCGGACCAAAGTAGTACAGGGAGCATTCTCAAAGTCGGACCGACATGTGTCGGACCAGTTAAAACATTGATTTTCACACGTCATGCGACATGAGCTCCCAATGTCGGAGCGTTTGTCGCCCCAGTGTGAACCAG
Source organism: Rana muscosa (assembly GCA_029206835.1). Taxonomy (NCBI): domain Eukaryota; kingdom Metazoa; phylum Chordata; class Amphibia; order Anura; family Ranidae; genus Rana; species Rana muscosa. The sequence goes on from CM055120.1 coordinate 200,453,859, forward strand.
GCCTTAGGGTTGAAGATAAGCCATGCACTGAGCTTGTAAGTATATTGCTGAATCAGCAATCTAAAGTGGTTGCAGGAGCAGAGGTCAGAATGCAGGCAAATTGCCACCAGGTGGCCTTTCTATAGCTGATGTGACTTATGTCAAAAATGTAACTTTAGGAAAGCTTGAGGTAATTGTAGCCTTATTTCTGCACTTGCAAAATAAGCAATTGAGGACTGTCCATACTTTTTTATTGCAGTAAGTACTAATACACAAAATTTTAACAGAATGTTAAAGTGGAGTTCCACCCAAAACAAAAAAATTAATTTATGTGCGTGTAAATGGCTGTTGCTATGCGGTCCCTCGAAATCTTCCTCCATCACCAAGGCTCCTTTCGTCACTTCCCTCTGCACCTCCGCTCGCTACTACTCCTGGGAGATGTGTGTCATCATTTCCCAGGAGTCAGTGGGAAGCGTCGAGGGCTAGGTTGCCATAACAACGGGGCAGGCACTTCCAACGCCACTTCACGTTGTTATGGCAACCTGTATTTACAGCGCCGATATGGCCCATTACTGCGCATGCACGAGAACGGGGCACAGAATTCCGGAAACAAATGCTTGTGGGCTTCACATGCCCACAAGCAAAATGAGAACGGCCTGACCTTAGTTATATAAGTGTATTTTGCCTATTACACAGAGGATCGGGGGAGGAATTCTTCCAAAAACGTAATTGACTAATGAAATGTTTTTTTTATAATTAGTTAATGTAGTTGGAACTCCACTTTAAGTAAAACAATCCCTGAGGGAAAAAAACACACATAACCATACACAGCAATGGTAAATAAACTGGGATAGTTAATGAGATAAGTTATAGACTGAGGGGCAGAGCAACAGTCACAGAGGAGAGAAGGACCCTAGAAACTGTTAGATAATAATTTAGAAAACCAAGGTCTACATTTAGTCCATAATCTTTTGTGTCAAATAGAATTATCATTCTTAGTTCAAAAGTTTTCCTTTCCTGAGGTGTTCTAAAGTTACCTTTAAGATCTAAACACCTTCATGTCTTCCATAGTGTGGTCTGTTTGTGAGAAATGATGCCCCACAGGTGTGCAGAAATCATCTTCCTTCTAATCCGTAGACCCCTTTCACACTGGGGCGTTTTTCCGATGCTTTTGGGCTAAAAATAGCGCCTGTAAAGCGCCTGAAAAATGGCTCCCCTGCAGTCTCAGTGTGAAAGCCTGAGGGCTTTCACACTGAGGCGATGCGCTGGCAGGATGATAAAAAAACTCCTGCAAGCAGCATCTTTGGAGCGGTGAAGGAGCAGTGTGTACACCGCTTCTCCACCACACCTGCCCATTGAAATGAATGGGCAGCGCAGCGGAACCGCTGCAGCAGCGCTTTGCGGGTGCAAATTCATCCTTGTTTGCAACTTCTATCTTGTTTTACCAATGTAGCACACCCTACATAGAGGCTGCAGATGAAAGGGATCCCCCACTCCTGCACAGCCAGACACACCAAATCTTCAAAAGCACCCCAGAGACAGAGAACAGTCCGTGATTTCGTTTTTTTGTTTTATTAGGGGGTTTCAACTTGGATAGGGATGGGAGGTTAAGGGATGCCCACTTGACTTCAACAAAACTTCAGGGATAGGAATGGGCTGGATGTAGAACAAACAAACAAATGGGGCGCTCACGGGAAGTTCACCCGCTCTGGAGCGCCCCATAATGCACTGCGAGATCGCAGTGCATTGAGGGCTGCTGATTGGCCAAAGCATGAACATGACCTGTATGCTTTGGCCAGGGCCTTCTTTAATATTGGTTGAACCCTGGGCAAACATTTTCTTGCCCCCTCCATGCAATTTCACTCCCCACCTGCTCTAAGTCATACAATTAATAGCAGCTACACTCAAAATCAGTTTACTGAAGCAGATTAGGCAGCCATTGTGATTGGTTGCCACAGGTTACAGTGTATTATTACCGCTCACTGACTGGCTGCTAGACGTTACAGCACACATTATGGCTCACTGATTATTTGCTAGAGGTTACAGCACATGACTTCTGCTTGTTGATTAGTTGTTAGAGATTAAAGTACATCAATACTGGTCACTGATTAGTTGCTAGAAGTTACTGGACATCCTTACCACTCACCAATTGGTTGCTAGAGGTGACTGCACATTATTACGGCTCACTGTTTGGTTGCTAGAGGTTACTGCATATCCTTACCTCTCAATGATTGGTTGCAAGAGGTTAGTGCACATCAATACTGCTCACTGATTGGTTGGCAAAGGTTACAGCACATCATCTCCTTACTGCCTGCACACCATGGACTGGGGAGGTGAGGGGACCCATCAATAGACAGAAAACTCCTAGGGATCCTGGTATCTGTGGCAATGCTGTGGGAGGGGGTGTGTGATCAGTGGGGGGTTGATGGGATCAGAGGCAGTGGTGGGTGATGGGATTAGTTAGGAGGTAGTACACTGTGGCAAATTCTGAATCATGTAGAGCAGTGGTTCCCAACTCCTGTCCTCAGGACCCACTAACAGGCCAGATTTTAAGCATTACCTTGGTGAGATGCAGACTAGAATACTGCAATCCCTGAGCAGCAAATTATATCACCTGTGATGCATTTCAGTTATCTTGCAAACCTGGCCTGTTGGTGGGCCCTGAGGACTGGAGTTGAGAACCACTGATGTAGAGCAAAGCTGGAAATCTTTGGCAAGTGGGGGATTCTACACTGACCACAAATGTAATGGGGAATTCACAATGACCACCATGTAATAGGGGATTTTATGCCACCCACCTATATTAAGAGGGATTTCTCCACTGACACCAATGTAATAGGAGTATTTACACCAACCACCAGTATATGGGGGAATATACAACGACCCCCCATGTAAGGGGGAATGTACACTGACAACTATTTTCAAGGAGATTTGTACTGGCCACTGTAAGGTGACACTTCTACACCAACCACCAGTGGTAGGGTTGAATTACACTGACCACCAATGTAAAGGGGGATTTACACTGACCATCAGTGTAAGGGCAATTCTGTACATACCACCAATGTAAAGGGAAATGTACACTGATCACCAATATAATTAAGAATTTACCCTGACAACCAATGTAATGGGGGATTTACACTCGCCAACAATTAAAAGGGGGCTTCTACATGGACCACCTATATAATGAAGGATTCGAAACTGACCACAAATGCAAGTTTGGATTTTTTTACCGATTACCAATATATATAGGAATTTACACTGACCACTAATGTGATAGGAGAATATACACATGCACCAAAATTCACGGTGCTGTGAGACCATGTTATTTTGAAAAAGGGTTCCACCTCCAGTTTTTTTACCTTTGCAGAACAGGCTGATGTTAGGCCTAATGACCACAGTTGTAGGCAGGACTTTCAAGCATGCTCCTTTACCTCCCAAGTGGGCAGCATTCAGCAGAAGTGATGGTGGATATGACTTCAGGGGGGGGGGTGATATACATTTGAATGCTGCCTCTATTTACACATCAATGCCGCCGGTCCGCGGCTATTTACATATTAATGCGGCCGCTATTTACATATCAATGCAGGTTATTTACATGTAAACACAGGGTTTACAGGTGAGTCACCTGTACACGACAATAGGGTAGAGCTGAGCAGCATTAGTAATAGAACTTCACACTGAGATATGGGGACACAGCATGGGACTAAAACTTCAAGGGACAAGGGAATTTAGACTGGGATAGTTGGCAAGTTTGAGGCAGCCATTTTGGGCCACATAACAATGATGGGGCCCAGGGCAGTTGCCCCTTTTGCCCTACCTTAAAGCCGGCCCTGGCTTTGGCCAATCACAGCGCAATGTGCTGTGAGAGCCATGCTTGGCCAAAGGCAGGGTGCCTTTGGCCAATCATGGCTCAGGGACTAAGTCCACACCCCACACAATATAAGGCTGCTTACACAGCGGCCGTATAAAGTGTTTAAGTTGTGGAGAAGTGTAAAGCAGGGTTAGGTAATAAAAAAATATCCCAAGCTTTGAACATCTCACGAAGCACTGTTCAATCCATCATCCGAAAATGGAAAGAGTATGGCACACCTGCAAACCTACCAAGCCATGGCTGTCCACCTAAACTGACAGGCCGGGAAAGGAGAGCATTAATAATAGAATCAGCCAAGAGGCCCATGGTAACTCAGGAGGAGCTGCAGAGATCCATAGCTCAGGTGGGAGAATCTGTCCATAGGACAACTATTAGTCATGCACTCCACAAATCTGGCCTTTGTGGAAGAAGAAGGCCATTGTTGGAAGAAAGCCATAAGAAGTCCTGCTTGCAGTTTGCGAGAAGCCATGTGGGGGACACATCAAACATATGGAAGAAGGTGCTCTGGTAAGATGGGACCAAAATTTTACTTTTTGGCCTAAAAACAAAACACTGTGTGGTGGAAAACTAACACTGCACTGCACTAACCCTGCACATCACCCCATCCCCACTGTGAAACATGGTGGTGGCAGCATCATGTTGTGGGGATGCTTTTCTTCAGCAGGGACAGGGAAAATGGTCAGAGTTGATGGGAAGATGGATGGAGCCAAATACAGGGCAATCTTAGAAGAAAATCTGTTAGAGTCTGCAAAAGACTTGAGACTGGGGCAGAGGTTCACCTTCCAGCAGGACAATGAAACATACAGCCAGAGCTACAATTGAATGGTTTAGATCAAAGCATATTCATGTGTTAGAATGGCCCAGTCAAAGTCCAGACCTAAATCCAATTAAGTATCTGTGGCATGACTTAAAAAATTGCTGTTCACAGACGCTCTCCATCCAATCTGACAGAGCTTGAGCTATTTTGAAAAGAATGGGCCAAAATATCACTCTCTAGATGTGCAAAGCTGATAGAGACATCCCCAAACAGACTTGCAGCTGTAAGTAAGTAAGTATTGACTCGGGGGGGGGCTGAATACAAATGCACGCCACACTTTTCACATTTATTTGTAAAAAAAAATTGAAAAACATTTAGCATTTTCCTTCCACTTCACAATTATGTGCCACTTTGTGTTGGTCTATCGCATAAAATTCCAATAAAATACATTTACGTTTTTGGGGGTAACATGACAAAATTTGGAACATTTCAAGGGGTATGAGTACTTTTTCAAGGCACTGTATATGACAGTGTAGTGTAGAGTATATAACAGTTTAGGGCAGAGTATATATGACATTGTAGTGTAGAGTAAATAACAGTGTAGGGAAAGTATGTATGACAGTGTAGTGTACAGCATATAACCGAGTACTACAGAGTATACTGTATGTATAGCACAATGTAGGGCAGAGAATACAACAGTACTGCGGAGTATATAGCACAGTGTAGGGTGGAGTATATAGCATAGTGTACAGCGGAGTATATAGTACAGTGTAGGACAGAGTATATAGTAAAGTGTAGGACAGAGTATATAGCACAGTGTACTGTGCAGAGTATGTAGCACGGTGTGGGGCAGAGTATATAGCACAGTGTAGGGCAGAGTATACAGCACAGTGTAGGGCAGAGTATATAGCACAGTGTAGGGCGGAGTATATAGCACAGTGTGGGCGGAGTATATAGCACAGTGTACTGCGGAGTATATAGTACAGTGTACTGCGGAGTATATAGCACAGTGTACTGCAGAGTATATAGAACAGTGTAGATCAGAGTATATAGCACAGTGTAGGGCAGAGTATATAACGCAGTGTAGTGCGGTGTGCAGAATACAGTATTGTGTAGTGTGAATAACACAGTTGTGGTGCTAATGAAGTGTTGGTGTGTACAACACTTCTGTGTCACCACTGATCTATTTTTTTTTTCATTAGCAATTTATTTTTTATTTTTTGCAGTATCAGGTTCTGTTGCTGCATTATTAGTGCTCCCCCTTCTGTGTCACAAATGTAATTCCTTCTGTTAGCACAGCAGTGGTATACTTTTTTTTCTTTCTTGATTTTTTTTCATATTTTTTGGTGGCGCAGCAGCACTAAGAATATTTAGAGCATAACTGCTGTTCCCCCTTCTGCGTCGAAGGTGTTCCTCTTTCTGAGTCAGCAGTGGTTCCCTTTTTTTTGGGCTTATTGATTTTTTTTTTCCAGCAGCAGAAAAAAAATGTCTCCATAATTGCTGTTCCATCTTCTGAGTCACAGGGGGTTTGCCTTCTGCGTCACCGCTGTTTTTTTTGTTTTTTTGCCTTTCCTAATTTTTTTTACATTTATTTTATTTTTATTTTTTTGCAGCAGCAGAAGTAAAAAAAAATTCTACACAATTTCTGCACCCTTATTTTCTTTATTTAAAAAAAAAATAGAACGGTTTGTAGTGCACTGGACACAAAAGTATTACACCCAAGCACCATATTTCCATCCCAAACTCTATAATAAAAAGTTTTCAAAAATGCCCCCAAAAAATCCTCATCATGCTTGGAAGTCCAACAAGGAGAGGCAGATGCTCAGAGGCCACTAAAACATGGCAAGCAACCTATGTGTCTACAGTGAAAAGAGGTGGTCTTGGACAAGGTACATCCTCTGTAGGCGGGGCATGCTTCTTTTTTTCCAGTGCTGGCCATGCTATTGAGCCACAAGAGGCCCAATTGCAGAAGAGGCCCAATTTTTCTGCACCTGTTTGACAGGTGCATGTAATTTCATTTTTTTTTTCCTCATTTTAAACAGCAGGGTCCGTTCCTGCGCTCAGCAAGAGTAACTGTCAGGGGTTACAGTTTTCAGGCACCAACACCCAAGGACAAATTCTTCTTCACCTTTATGTAAATAAAAAAAAAAGGGAAAAAATGACATGGGGGGACCATTTGGGTCTGGTATGAATTTTAACCACTTCACTATCGGTGCATTGTAAAATGACGCCAGCAGGAACACCCCCTCCCTCCTGCAGCCCATCAGAGTACCCGAGTACCTGTTGCCAGCTCATTATACTACCTGACTACCTATCTGCAGCCCATCAGAGTACCCGATTACCTATCTGCAATCCCATGCCTCACAGAATATACGCTGGGGTGTTTTCTTTCCAAAATAGGGGCATTTTGTGGGTAATTCCACTGTCCTGGTGCTCCAGGAACTTCAAAAGTGTGATAGGTAGGAATGAAATTAGATGTGTAATTTATGCTCCTAGAACACCTGATGGTGCTCCCTGCATGTTGGGCCTCTCTATGTGGCCAGGCTATGTAAAAGTCTCACACATGTGGTATCGCCATACTCGGGACAAGTAGCAGAATGTGTTTTGGGGTGTACATATGCTTTGTGTGAGAAATAACTTGTTAATATGACAATTTTGTGAAAATAAAATAAAAATAATTCTTAATTTTCCCAAGAATTGTGGGAAAAAAGTACAACCTCAAAAACTCTCTATGCCTCTTACTAAATACATTGGACTGTCTACTTTCCGAAAAGCGGTCATTTGGGAAGTATTTGTACTGTCCTGGAGTTTCAGGGCCTCAAGAAATGAGATAGGCTGTCAGTACATCAGGATTGATCACATTTTTATGATTTGTACCATAGCTTGTAGACTATACCTTTCACACAGACTAAATAATATCTACTAATTTGTGTTATTTTTACCAAAGAAATTAATGATATCAATTTTGGCCCAATTTTTTTTTAACAAAAACTACTTATTTATTTGTGTAGCAGTACCCCCATAGGGGGCTGCAAATGTAGTGGTCTGTCTATCACCCTGCCCAGCCAGGCAATCAATTTCTCAAGCATCCCAAGTCATTGAACAGTCCATACACTTTTTTGTATTTTTAATGAGGGCATTAACTTGGATGGGGTTAGGGAAAATCATGAGATGCCCAGCGTGATTAAAAGCAATTTGTTTTGGGACAACTATGTACACTCCCTCTACATACTCCTTCAGTTTCCTCCTGCACATCACTTCCTCTTTAATCCTCAGGTCTTTCTCCTCCTGCACATCGCTTCCTCTTTAATCCTCAGGTCTTTCTCTTCCTGCACATCGCTTCCTCTTTAATCCTCAGGCCTTTCTCCTCCAGCACATCGCTCCCTCTTTAATCCTCAGGTACAGCTATCATGAAGTGGTTAGGGATCAATTGATTTCATTCTAAGTCTGTAATTGCTGCACTTCTCTCTTTTGCCACTAGATGGCCGGGCACTTGGTGCATTAGATAAGACAAGGGCCATGCAAGGTCAGATTATGAGTATATGGGGTATCCCAGCCAATGGGCAGGGGTTTTCTTAAATCCCTTGGCCTGCTGGGAGGACCTATATATTTGGGTGGAGTTATTTGATCTGTGTTCTGTGCCACATGGACGGCTGTCTGGGTGGACATTTGTCAGATTGTCTGGGCTGCTAGGCCAGAGTTTGGGCCTATCCCAGGCACATCTGGCTGCTAGGCTGTCTGAGGGCCTATCCAGAAGCAAGAGAGCAGCGCAGGGTTGGGATTGCAGCTTGCAGGCCAACCAGAATTGACGGTTCTGCTGGCTGGAGAACCTGTCGTGGTCGAAGGTAGAGGGGAAGCTGTCGCCACTAAGACACCAATAACCTTATTACCAGGGACCACAGTGAGTAGCTGAAGTAAGTACCGGAGCAAAATTCTCACCAACCGGGGACAGTGAAGAATCAGGAAACTTCAGCGGATATCATGCCAGGGAGCCAGCGGAGGTGACGCTTGCAGAGCAGCCTTGTGTGTCAAGCCAAGGACAGAGCAGGCCAGTGGGGTGAATCTTGAAAAATATCTGGAGTTCCAAGCTAGGGACCCAGCAGAGAAGCAGGGGTGACGCTTGAGGAAGATACTACGGTGAAGATTGGAGGAGCTCAAGGGATTCAGTGGCAGTGAATCATCTAGTCTAGTGAGAGAGACTGGGAGGTTGTAGAACTACAAGAAGTGATTGTAGTAGAAGTAAAGGAACTGTTACACCTTGCGTTAGAAACTGTTAAAGAATGTTACCATAGGAGACAGCATTCCTACACATGCAGATGTGGTGTCTTGCTGGATGCCTTTCCCTGCATGGCTGTCTACCTGTAGAAGTCTCTGAGTCTGCCAAAATAACATTGCAACTGCCCAAGGGTGTCCTGGCTCTAACCCTCTCTCCCAAAGTTCTGTTTAAGAGAAATAAAATCTCTTTGCATTCAAGAAGTGTCTGGCGCCCATGAATCTACTTGGGCGCCAGACACGCTGAGTGAGTGAGTGAGTGAGTAACTTGTATAGCGCTGCAATTGCGAACTAAATCGCCTCAAGGCGCTTTGCATCCAGTGTCGTTGAGATCGTTAGAAGAGATGGGTCTTTAGTATTTTCCGGAAGGCCCGATGATTTTCTTCCATGCGGATATTCGTGGGTAGCGCATTCCATAGCCTTGGTCCTTGGACAGCAAACCTTCGTTCTCCCTTGGCTTTGTAGCGGGTCTTGGGGATGTGGAGGAGGTTTTGGTTAGTTGATCGAAGGTCACGAGTAGTGGTGTAGTGTTTTATTTTCTCGCATAAGTATTCAGGAGCGTTTCCTTGTGCGCATTTGTGGGTGAGGCAGAGGGTCTTGAATGTGATCCGATCCTTTACGGCTAGCCAATGGAGGCTTTTCAGGGATGGTGCGATTGATTCCCAGGGTTTTTTCCCTGTTACCAGTCTGGCCGCTGTGTTTTGGACGACTTGTAGACGTGCAACTTGGTATTTGGGTAGTCCTAGGTAAAGTGAGTTAGCGTAGTCAAGCCGTGAATTGATAATGGTTCCGACTACTACTACTCTGTCTTTTTCCGGGATGAACGGGATGAACGCTGTACGACTTGGGCGCAAGTAACATCTCTACTTCTCCTAGACTGTGTTATTGTGCATACTAATAATGTGGGGAATAACCAACAAGTCACATTGCTCATGGGGGAGGATCAGCCTGGTCTTTTGGCACTTCCCGTCAGCACTGTAAAGGTTAAAAGACTCCAAAATGGACTCCATTACAGTCTTGGCACGCCACAGCATGAAGAAGGCAGGCATTGCAGTTTCCAGAAAGAATCTGCACCAACACGTTGGCAGGGGGAGGAGTCCCTGCTCTGTGGAGGACGCACCATTGTTGCATCGCAGATTGCCAGGTGAGCCCAATTAAAAGGAAAAAATACTAAATAAGGGTGTTCCACATTATTAAGCAGAGCACCATTTTCAAGCAATATGGGGAAGAATAAGGATCTCTCTGCTGCCGAAAAGAGTGAAATAGTTCAATACCTTGGACGAGGTATGAAAACATCAGATATTTCACAAAAACGTAAGCATGATCATCGCATTATTAAGAGATTTGTGACTGATTCAGAGCACAGACGGCTTTTGTGCAGATAAAGGCACATTGAGGAAGATTTATGCCAGATTCATGCATCGAATCAAGAGAGCAGCTCCTAAAACACCATTACATACCAGCAAACAAATATTTGAAGCTGCTGGTGCCTCTGGAGTCCCACGGACATCAAGGTGTAGAGTCCTCCAGAGTCTTACAACTGTGCATAAACCTTCCATTCGGCCACCACTAACCAATGCTCACAAGCAGAAACGGCTGCATTGGGCAGAAAAAATAGGATTTTTTACTCACCGTAAAATCCTTTTCTCTGAGTCCATGGACCAACACAGCTTCTCTATTGACAAAGTGGGTATTATCCATTAATTAGGAGTGACTAGGCAGAAAACTTGTAAAAAGTGTTGCATCACACCTTCTACAGTACCGCAAAGGGGGCGGACCCTTTGGGTATATCCCCCTCAGTCTGCATCCCGCAGATCAGTTCGTCAAAAAGCAGTACAAACTTAAAAGGAGGGGTGGGTGCTGTGTCGGTCCATGGACTCAGAGAAAAGGATTTTACGGTGAGTAAAAAATCCTATTTACTCTTTCGTCCATGGACCGACACAGCTTCTCTATTGACAAAGTGGGACGTCCCAAAGCAGTGTCAGAGAAAAAACGAGGGGTGGTAACAGCATAAAAAAAACCTTCACCCCAAACACAAAACAGCACTCCTCCAACGGAGGAGCTGCAACTCTAAACAGCCGCTTGCAAAACCTTGCGGTCGAAAGAGGCATCCGAAGATGCACCTACATCAACTTTGTAGGATTTTGTGAAAGTGTGAGCGGACGACCAAGTCCCCCCTTTACATAATTGGGAGACAGACGCTTGATGTCGGAAAGCCCAAGAGGCACCTATTGCCCTGGTCGAAATGTGCTGTGACCGGAAAGGGGGGCGCTTGACCCTTTAAGGCGTGAGCCTGGATTACTATCTGTCGGATCCACCTAGAGATGGTGGCCGACGAGACTGCTTGGCCCTTCTTGGGACCAGCCACCGAAACAAACAGCGAGTGTGACTTCCGGAACAGGGAAGTAGCAGATAGGTATACTCTCAAAGCTCGGACAACGCCCAAGGAATGCAACGCCGACTCCTTAGGATTCGACGGGTGAGGACACAAGGATGGAAGTACAATGTCTTCGTTGAGATGAAAAGCGGAAATGACTTTCGGAAGAAAGGAAGGCTGCGGCAGCAGCACCAACTTATCCTTGTGGAAAATCAAATAGGGAGCCTTGCAGGACAAGGCTGCCAGCTCAGAGACTCGTCTCACTGACGTAACAGCCACCAAAAGGACCACTTTCTGAGAAAGTGTCAACAGGGGAATAGCTCTAATATTTTCAAACGGTGCCTTCTGAAGCACCGAGAGGACCAGGTTCAAGTCCCACGGAGGTAGCTGGGGATGGACCGGAGGGGCCACATGTCGAACCCCCTGCACAAATGTACTCACAAGAGAGTGAGTCGCCAGGGGTCGCTGAAAAAAGACAGCCAGGGCAGATATCTGTCCCTTAATCATACTTAGGGCAAGCCTTTGGTCCACCCTATGCTGTAAAAACAGCAGGATTCTGGAAACCAAATAAGTACGCGGATGCCATTTCATTTCCTCACACATGGAGATGTAGGCCTTCCAAGTGCGGTGATAAACCTTCCTAGAGGACGGTTTTCAAGCACTTCTTATAGTAGAGAATACTGAATCTGACAGGCCCCGGTCTCTCAGTACCTGGTTCTCAACAGCCATGCCGTTAAAGCCAGTGACCGTAAAGCAGGATGGCGTATGGGACCTTGCGATAGCAGGTCCTTCTGTAGTGGTAGGCGCCAGGGGACGTCTGCTACCAGACGTACTAGATTGACGTACCAAGGACGCTGAGGCCGATCTGGAGCAATTAGGATCATTGGAATTCCCTCTGCCTCCACTCTGTGGAGCAGAAGAGGAAGAAGCCTTAAGGGAGGGAAGGCATAGATTAGCCGATACTGACCCCACGATGCCACCAACGCGTCCGTTGCATCTGCCCATGGGTTCTCTTGACCGGGCCACAAACCTCAATACCTTCCGATTGAGTCGGAAAGCCAGAAGATCTACGTCTGGTGTGCCCCATCTTTGGCAGAGGAGTAGGAACACCTCCAGGTGTAAGGACCATTCTCCCTGGTCCAGCATCTGGCGGCTCAGGTAGTCCGCCTGCCAGTTTTCCACACCCGGAATGTACACGGCCGACAGTGCCGGTACGCTCCTCTCTGCCCACTTCAGGATGCGAGCGACCTCCGATGCTGCAGCTGAGCTTCTTGTTCCTCCTTGATGATTGACATATGCCACTGCTGTGGCGTTGTCTGACTGGATCCTGACTGGACGCCCTTGCAGCCTCTGAGACCATTTGAAGAGGCACAGCCTGATCGCCCGGATTTCCAGGACATTGATCGGCAGGAGGGCTTCCTCTGGGGTCCAGCGACCTTGCGCCGACTGAACACCCCAGACTCCCCCCCCAACCTGTAAGGCTGGCGTCCGTCGTGATCACTATCCAGTAAACCGGAAGAAATGACTTCCCGGCCATTAGAGCCGGTTCTGTCAGCCACCATACCAGTGATATCCTGACTAGGTGGCTCACTCAGATTTGATAATCCAGAGATGATGGACATCTGTTCCATCTGGACAGAACTTCCTTCTGTAACACTCGAGTGTGGTATTGAGCATATGGGACCGCCTCGAAGGAGGCTACCATGAGGCCTAACACTCGCATTCAAAAAACGGAGTGACGACCAATTCCTGGAAGTCAGCTGCCATACTGCAGCCCGGAGGGTCTGCAACTTCTCCACAGGGAGGAATACCTTTGCCTCTGAGGAATCCAGAATCAACCCCAGGTACACTAGGCGTTGAGTGGGCACCAATACTGACTTTTGCGTGTTTAGTTTCCAACCACAGTCTCGAAGAGTCTGACAGGTAATGGACGCGCTTACCTCTAATTCTGAGCTTGAAGGGGCCTTCAGTAGCAGGTCATCCAAGTAGCCCATGATAGCGATACCCCGCTGTCTTAGAAGTACCAGAATCGGAGCGAGCACGTTGGTGAACGTCCTGGGTGCTGAGGCAAGGCCAAACGGGAGGGCCACAAACTGGTAGTGGTTCTTCCCGATAGCAAATCGCAGAAACCTCTGGTGTCTGGAGTATATGGGGCCAAGCAGGTATGTGTCCTTGAATCCAAGGAGGCCAGAAAGTCCCCCGGATGGAGAGCCGTGACTACAGATCGAACCGACTCCATCCAAAATCTTTGTACCTTCACAAAGCAATTGAGGGCTCTGAGATCCAAGATTGGATGAACCCCATCCTTCTTGGGCACAATGAACAGATTTGAGTAAAAATCCTGACCCCGTTCCTGTTCTGGAACTGGAATAACTACCCCGCGTTCCAGTAGACCCTGGACCGCCCCATACAGGGCCTCCCGACGGGTCGGTAGTAGCTGGAGATTGGAGGTGATGAATCGACCAACTGGTCGGCCAATGTTATCTCATCAGGAGGAGCATCTCGCTCCTTAACCCCTGGAGTAGCAATCTTGCCCATTCAGTAAGTGTCTGAGACACTAGGGCCCCCGCCAATGCCGGGCGTACTGCCGAGCCTACCACTGAGTATAGGTAGCGAGCGAGTGCTTCAGCCTTCTTATCCACAGGGTCCTTGAAAACAGGAGCCCCTTCTACTGGAATTGTGGTGGCTCTATTAAGTCTGGACACCGGAGGGTCCAATATAGGGGGAGAGGTCCATTTCTTCAGAAAACTCTCCTCAAAGGGGTACCGTACCGCAAACCTCTTTGGGGCTGTAAAGACCCTCAGTGGGTTCTCCCATTCCTTGTATAAGAGAATCTGGGCCCTGAGCCGTAGCTGGACCTGGTTCTGCATCAGGTTTATCCCCAGAAGCTTGCAGGGGACGGGGGCGTTTACTACCCCCCGTATTCCCGTGTGCTGCTTCCACCCTGGCAGCAAATGCCTCTAGGATTGCCGTCATATCGTTCATAGACACCTTAGGGGCACCAGCTGCTAAATCTGGTGTTTCAGAGGAGAAGACATCTGGCTCAGATGCCATGCTGACCATGCGCTGACACCCACAGGTCTCCAGGCAAGATATCAATAGGCCACCCTCCTGTGCTGCAGAGATGCTGGGTCACCCAGAGGACTCACCACCCTTGGATCGGTACCGCTATGCTGCTGTGCTGCGCCTGTGATGCTGTCCCACCGCTGCTGTGTCAGTCTGCTTCTCTTATCTGTGCTTCCTGTGTGAATTTCTCCCACCAGTGTAATGCACCCTAGAGGCCGGAGACTCTTGCAAAATGGCCGCTAAACGTCTGTATGGAAGATAATGTGGGCTCTAAGAAAATGGCCGCTGAGCCAAAGATAGAGGCCAAAGCAGTCATAGACCACAAAAATATGGCCGCCCAATGGCAATATATACATACAGCGTGGATCATTAAAAACATGGCCGCCGATCAGTCGATAGAGGCCAGAGAGTGTGGAACTACAAGAAAATGGAGCAGAAACCACAGGAAGATGGCCGCCGGGCAGTCACTAGAGGCTGAACCCAGCATGGACGACCGCAAAATAGCCGCCGAGAGCATGGAGGGGGAAGACGCACACACACAGGTAAGCAGAAATGACATCTGTTTAAATGTTAGTTACAGCCAGCCCCGCTCCAGTGGAACCCCCTAGGTGACCCCCAGCACCCAGCAACCTTAGCTAGAAGCCCAGGGAGGAGGGAAGGGCAAGGAGAGAGGGAAGAAAGGGGCCACAACCACTTACTTGGTCTCTCCAGGAATGTCCAGCCAAATCACCCAGCCGAGGCAGGGGCGTTTACTTACCTATCCTGCATGTATCATGCTGGAAGACATTCCAAACAGATCATCGTCCGCGCACAGAAGGTGACTGTTGGCCAGGCATGCTGTGATTGGACCCAAGGGGACGATCATATGTATGCTTTGGAGTGCGACGCTCACCGGACAGGCTGCTGCGACTCGGCCGTAAGGTCAGCCAAAGCTGAGCGGTCCGATGCAAGCCTTGGAGCGTAAGCTCACCAGCCAGGCTGCTGCGACTCGGCCGTAAGGTCAGCCGAAGCTGAGCGGTCCGATGCAGGCCTTGGAGCGTAGGCTCGCAGGCCACCCGTGGAGCGACGGGCATGTCGTGGAAAACACAGCGCGTAGCTAGGGTCGGCACACGCTCAGTGGCCGAAACTGGGGAGACTACAAGGATCGAGGATCCAGCCTGTCACCCAGTCAGCAATTGATCGAAGATCGCAGGAAACAAAAAAATGTAGCAAAGAAATATCTTTTTCCCCTGGACCAATGGGCCCGAAGGGAGCCATGTCCTACTCCTTGCTAGACAGAAAAAAAATGATCTGCGAGATGCAGACTGAGGGGATATACCCAGAGGGTCCGCCCCCTGGGTGGTACTAAAGAAGGTGTGATGCAACACTTTTTACAAGTTTTCTGCCTAGTCACTCCTAATTAACAGATAATACCCACTTTGTCAATAGAGAAGCTGTGTCGGTCCATGGACAAAAGAGTAATACATGAAGACTAATTTTCAAACAGTCCTGTTCACTGATGAGTGCCGTGCAATCCTGGATGGTCCAGATGGATGGAGTAGTGGATGGTTGGTGGACGGCCACCCTGTTCCAACAAGGCTGCGATGTCAGCAAGGCGGTGGTGGAGTCATGTTTTGGGCCGGAATCATGGGAAGAGAGATGGTCGGCCCCTTTAGGATCCCCAAAGTTGTAAAGATGACCTCTGCAAAGTATGTGGAGTTCCTGACTGACCACTTCCTTCCCTGGTACAGAAGGAAGAACTACGCTTTCCGTAATAAAATAATCTTCATGCATGACAATGCACCATCTCATGCTGCAAAGAATACCTCTGCATCAATGGCTGCTATGGGGATAAAAGGAGAGAAAGTCATGGTGTGGCCTCCATCCTCCCCTGACTTCAATACTATTGAGAACCTTTAGAGAATCATCAAGTAAAAGATCTATGAGGGTGGGAGGCAGTTTACATCCAAACAGCAGCTCTGGGAGGCTATTCTGACATCTTGCAAACAAATGCAAGCAGAAACTGTCCAAAAACTCACAAGTTCAATGGATTCAAGACTTGTGAAGCTGCTATCAAATAAGGGGTCCTATGTTAAAATGTAACGTGACCTGTTAAAATGTTTAAAAAGTTAAAATGTTGTTCAAAGTTTGATTGTAATAGCTTTTGATTTCAGTAACTATGCTGCAAACTAGGGATGAGCTCGGTGTTCGAGTCGAACATAGGTTTGACTCGAACATCGGCTGTTCGCGCGCGTTCGGCGAACAACGAACGATTTGGGCCATTCGCGCCAAATTCGAGTGACGCGAACGGCCCACAATACACTGCGCCATCCCAGTGTAATCCCGGCGCTGTGATTGGCCAAGCATGCACTGTGACCCTGCATGCTTGGCCAATCACAGCGCCGGCAGCGAGGAGAGCAATGATTGGCCACAGGCAGGATGCCTGTGGCCAATTATTGCTGAGGGGGTTTAGTACACGCCCCACACTATAAAAGGCCGCCAGCGCGGCGGCCTCGTGTAGTGTGTTCCGGCGCAGGGAAAGAGAAGGATAGGCAGGGACAGTGTCATATTTTTTCTTTGCTAAACCTTGTGTGTAGGGACAGAGAAGGATAGGTAGGGAGAGTGTCAGTGTCATATTCTTTGCTAAACCTTGTTTGTAGGGACAGAGAAGGATAGGCAGGGAGAGTGTCAGTTTCATATTCTTTGCTAAACCTTGTGTGCTGAACCATATTGCTAAACCTTGTGTGTAGGGACAGACAAGGATAGGCAGGGAGAGTGTCAGTGTCATATTCTTTGCTAAAACTTGTTTGTAGGGACAGAGAAGGATAGGCAGGGAGAGTGTCAGTTTCATATTCTTTGCTAAACCTTGTGTGCTGAACCATACTGCTAAACCTTGTGTGTAGGGACAGACAAGGATAGGCAGTCGAGAGTGTCGGTGTCATAATCTTTGCTAAACCTAGTGCGCTGAACCATATTGCTAAACCTTGTGTGTAGGGACAGACAAGGATAGGCAGGGAGAGTGTTAGTTTCATATGCTTTGCTAAACCTTGTGTGCTGAACCATATTGCTAAACCTTGTGTCTAGGGACAGACAAGGATAGGCAGGGAGAGTGTCAGTGTCATATTCTTTGCTAAACCTTGTGTGCTGAACCATATTGCTAAACCTTGTGTGTAGGGACAGACAAGGATAGGCAGTCGAGAGTGTCAGTGTCATAATCTTTGCTAAACCTAGTGCGCTGAACAATATTGCTAAACCTTGTGTGTAGGGACAGACAAGGATAGGCAGTCGAGAGTGTCAGTGTCATAATCTTTGCTAAACCTAGTGCGCTGAACCATATTGCTAAACCTTGTGTGTAGGGACAGACAAGGATAGGCATTCGAGAGTGTCAGTGTCATAATCTTTGCTAAACCTAGTGCGCTGAACCATATTGCTAAACCTTGTGTGTAGGGACAGACAAGGATAGGCAGGGAGAGTGTCAGTGTCATATTCTTTGCTAAACCTTGTGTGCTGAACCATATTGCTAAACCTTGTGTGTAGGGACAGACAAGGATAGGCAGTCGAGAGTGTCAGTGTCATAATCTTTGCTAAACCTAGTGCGCTGAACCATATTGCTAAACCTTGTGTGTAGGGACAGACAAGGATAGGCAGTCGAGAGTGTCAGTGTCATAATCTTTGCTAAACCTAGTGCGCTGAACCATATTGCTAAACCTTGTGTGTAGGGACAGACAAGTATAGGCAGTCGAGAGTGTCAGTGTCATAATCTTTGCTAAGCCTAGTGTGCTGAACCATATTGCTAAACCTTGTGTGCAGGGAGAGAGAAGGATAGGCAGGGGACAGTGTCAGTGTCATTGTTGCTAAGCCTCCTGCACAGTATACACCTGAAGCTAGCCCTTATTGCTGGTTTTCCCAGCTCCCTGCAGGCCATTAGAATGTCTGAAAGGCAAACAAGGAGAGGCAGACAGTCTGGAGCCAATAAAAGAGGGCAAGCAGGCTCTGTGTCTGGGGGCAACAGTGCTGGTCGTGGACGCGGTGCATTGTCATCAGCACATGGCCATGGGACACGCTTGTCCTTCTTTTCGGCAGCTGGACATGTTGAGCCACATCATGCCGAAGACTTGGTAGAGTGGATGACCAAGCCCTCCTCATCCTCCTCATCCTCTCTAACCCAGGCTCAGGGTACTGGCAAAGCAGCTGCCAAAGCGTCCTCTTCCCTGGTATCAATGTCATCATCAGTCACTCCTTCCCTAGACCCACCATGTCCTCCTCCTGAGGAGTCCCCCGAACTGTTTGAGCACAGTGTTGGGTACATGCTCCAGGAGGATGCCCAGCGTTTCGAAGGGTCTGATGATGATACCCAGCTAGAGGAAGGCAGTAGTGTGAGAGCAGAGAGAGGGGATGCTCAAGAAGGACACCAATCTGGCAGTCATGTTCCAGCAGCTGCAGCATACTGCCAGATTGGCTCCAGTGATGAGGAGGGAGGGGATGATGAGGTCACTGACTCCACGTGGGTGCCTAATAGGAGAGAGGAGGAGGAGGAGGATGAGGAGGAGGCACATCTCCAACGAGACAGGATGCCCTCGGGGGGCCAGCGTAAGGGCAACACACCGACGGAATCACACCGCAGAGCTCCGCCTGTGCAGGGCGCTGCCTCTGCCCGTTATTCAAAAAGTTATTTGGTGTGGGCCTTTTTTGAGGTGAGTGCATCAGATCACACAGCTGCTGTTTGCAACATATGTCTCAAGCGTATATCGCGTGGCCAAAACATCAGCCGCTTGGGCACCACATGCTTGACCAGACATATGTTGACCTGCCATGCAGGTCGTTGGCAAGCCTACCTTAAAGACCCACACCAAAGAACAAAGCGGACCTCTCCTTGCACCGCATCAGCTGGGATCTCCAACCCCACTATACCTTCAGTCCTCTCTGAAACCTGCACTGAGAGGAATGAAGGTGTAGAATTAGGTGTGTCACAGCCAAGTACTTGCGGCCACTCTGCTAGCAGTACACCGACGTCTGATTCTAGCAGGCAAATTTCCCTGCCCCAGCTGCTGGACCGTCAAAAGAAGTTCACTCCCAGCCATCCACATGCCCAGCGGTTGAATGCTAGCTTGGCTAAATTGCTAGCGCTTCAACTGCTGCCTTTTCAGTTGGTAGACTCGGCCCCCTTCCGTGAGTTTGTGCAATGTGCGGTTCCTCAGTGGCAGGTTCCCAAACGCCACTTTTTCTCACGGAAGGCGATTCCGGCTCTCTACTGGCATGTGGAAGGCAATGTCTTGGCCTCGCTGGACAGGGCGGTCAGCGGTAAGGTGCATATTACCGCTGACTCATGGTCCAGCAGGCATGGACAGGGACGTTACCTTTCTTTCACGGCCCATTGGGTCACTCTTTTGGCAGCTGGGAAGGATGCAGGACAAGGTGCAGTAGTGTTGGAGGTTGTTCCACCGCCACGCCTCCAAAATGCTACTACTGGTTGTGACACACCTCTATCCTCCACCCCCTCCTCTTCTTCTTCCTCCATGGCCTCTTCCTGTGCTTTGTCCTCAGAACCAGCGGTGCTCCGTAGGCGTTCAAGGGGCTACGCAAGTACGCAGGCAAAAAGATGCCATGCCGTGCTTGCGCTGGTGTGTTTGGGGGACAGGAGCCACACTGGGGCAGAGGTTCTGTCTGCTCTGCAGGGGCAGGCCGAGAGGTGGTTGACGCCACGCCAGCTTAAGCCAGGAATGGTAGTTTGCGACAATGGCACCAACCTCCTCTCCGCTCTCTGACAGGGACAACTGACCCATGTGCCCTGTGTGGCTCACGTCCTTAACCTGGTGGTGCAGCGGTTCTTGGGCAGGTACCCGGGCTTACAGGATGTCCTGAGGCAGGCCAGGAAAGTCTGTGTGCATTTCCGCAGATCTAATAATGCCAGTGCTCGCCTGGCTGAGCTGCAAAAGGAGTTGAACCTGCCCAAGAACCGCCTTATATGTGACATGCCCACCAGGTGGAACTCAACGTTGGCCATGCTGCAGCGGCTGCACACGCAGCAGAGGGCCATCAATGAGTACCTGTGCGACTACGGCACCAGGACAGGGTCAGGGGAGCTCAGGTTTTTTTCACCACGCCAGTGGGGCATGATCAGGGATGCATGCACTGTCCTGGCACCATTTGAGGAGGCCACGAGGATGGTGAGCAGTGACAGTGCATGCATCAGTGACACTGTACCTCTTGTCCACCTGTTGGAACATACGCTGCGTGGAATAATGGACAGGGCACTTGAGGCAGAACAGAGGCAGGAAGAGGAGGACTTCCTTGCCTCTCAAGGCCCCCTTTACCCAGACAGTGTTCCTTCTGTCCCACCCATCGCACAGGAAGAAGAGGAGGAGGAGGAGGAGGATTGTGTCAGCATGGAGGTGGAGCCTGGCACTCAGCATCATCAGCAGCAGTCTTTTAGGGATGATTTACAGTCCCAAGAAACCAGTGGACTTGTACGTGGCTGGGAGGAGGTGGCTGCGGATCATGTCGTCCTTAGTGACCCAGAGGACTCCGGACTGAATGCCTCAGCTAACCTACGCTGCATGGCCTCCCTGATCCTGCAAAGTCTGCGGAAGGATCCTCGTATTCTTCGGATCAAGGAGAGGGACCATTATTCCACGGTACTAGGGTAAGGTTGCGGACCTTATCTTACCGTCGCAGAGGGAGCAGAGGATGAGACAACTCCGGGAGGCCTTGCAGAAAGGTCTGTGCAATGCGTTCCCAGAGACTGGGAGGTTACAAACTCCTGGTCTTGGACAACGAGTTGCTGAGGCTTCGGTCAGTCAAAGAAGGAGCGGTGGGGAAGGTGGCCGTCTGACCGATGCGTTCAGACAATTCTTTAGTCCGCAGCCCCAAGGTATGATCGGTTCCAGCAACCATCTCCAGCGTCTGATATACATGGTGCAGGAATAGCTAGGGGCAAGGTCAGACTTGGACACCTTCCCCACCGAAAATCCTCTGGCTTACTGGGTCTTGAGGATGGATCACTGGCCAGAGCTTGCACAGTATGCAATTGAGCTACTGGCCTGTCCTGCATCCAGCGTTCTTTCAGAACGCACATTCAGTGCTGCTGGAGGATTTGTCACGGATCACAGGGTGCGCCTGTCCACCGACTCTGTTGATCGACTGACCTTCATAAAGATGAACCAGTCTTGGATCACCACCAGCTACCAAACACCTGAAGCTGATATAACAGACTAAATTATTTTCAAATGTCACATCCCTTCAAGACTGATGCTGATGCTGAGAGTTTGTCCTGTTATGTTGACTGACTATCCTCCTCCTCCTCAATGATCCGATTGACGATGATAGCTTGGAAGAACATTTTTGTTTCTGGGTGCCGCCACCAGTGGCTAAGGCCCAATTTTTCAGCCCCTGTTTAACAGGGGTGTGTTATTACAATTTTTTATGCAATGCTTTGCAGCAGGGCTCATTCCTGCACTCCAAGTAGAGTATCTGGGAGTGGTTGCAGTGTCGTGGCACCAGCACCAGTGGCTAAGGCCCAATTTTTCAGCCCCTGTTTAACAGGGGCGTGTAATTACAATTTTTGATGCAATACTTTGCAACAGGGCTCATTGCTGTGCTCCAAGTACAGTATCTGTGAGGGGTTGCAGTGTTGTGGCACCAGTGCCTAAGGCTCAATTTTTCTGCCCCTGTTTAACAGGGGCATGTAATTACAATTCTTGATCTAATAATTCACAGCAGGGCCCATTCCTGCGCCCACCAAGACTAACTGTGAGGCCTTACAGTGTTGTGTCAACACCACCACCACCACCAAAGGCCCAATTTTTCAGCCCCTGTTCAACAGGGGCATGCAATTACAATTCTTGATCTAATAATTCACAGCAGGGCCCATTCATGCGCCCACCAAGAGTAACTGTGAGGGCTCACAGTGTTGTGGCAACACCAACATGTAAGGGGCAAATTTCAGCTGAGTATATACGGCAGGCCCCTACTTTCAAACATCCAACTTACAAACGACTCCTGCTTGCAAACGGAAGGATACAACAGGAAGTGAGAGGAAATCTACCCCTAGGAAGGCAAATTCTCTCCTGTAAGAGTTCATATGGGAAAAAAAGTGTCTCCTCTCCACTGATTCTTTATCACCAATTCTTGTTTCAATAAAAACCCCAAATTTTCAAAAAACATTTGTCATTAGGACGGAAAGTGAGGTGAACTGTTCTGAACAGGTGCACACTGCACAGACAGCAAAACAAATGTTACAGGGGTGATAACCCTTCCCTATGTTTTCCAAAAAGCTTAAAAATAGATTTTCTTTTTCGTACATCACGGGACACAGAGCGACTTAGTCATTACTAATGGGTTATATAGTTTACCTTCAGGTGCTGGCACTGGCAACTTCCAAACCGGAAGTACCCTCCCCTATATAAGCCCCTCCCATCCGGGAGCACCTCAGTTTTTTGCCAGTGTCTAAGGTGTTGGCCAAAGAGTAACATGTGTTTTCACTGGGCTTGCGTACAGGTTCTTTTGGGCCTTAGTAAGCTGTTCCGGATCCCACCAAAAAAGCTTCATAGCTAAACGGTCGGTACCCGGGCCTTGCAGCAGAAGAGCAAGGTTTTGCCTGTAATGCCTCTCTTAGGAGGGCTGGACCCTGGGATCCAGAGCTCTGGTCATACCCACGACCAAGATGTTGTCTGTGCAGGGTGCTATACAGGTCCAGGGGAGTGGAATCCTTGGGAACCCGGTCCCTGAAGGTTTAATTACAATGCCTGCCGTGATAGGTGAAGTTTGGGCTTCTGTGGACCAAACAGAGTCCTGCGGCGGGGAACAGGTAAGTGGGGGCCCCCAGGAACTTGGTTCTATTGGGGGACCCCCAAGCCTAATTTGTCTGTCTGTTACCTAACGGTATTCCCGCTAATATCTGTGTATGCCTGTAACTACTGAAAATGTAAAATTTTAATAGTAGTCAAGAAAAAAAAAAAAAAAGAGGACCGCGGTACCTGTGTTAAACCACTAGAGGCCGCTGTAGTCCATTTTTCTTGTCATGTGGATCTTTGGTTTTCTCAAGTCAAAAGATCCAGGCAGTTGGTAAGTTTCTCTGTGGGAATCCACTTCCTCTGCCCTGTTGCTGCGCTCATCCACCGCACAGGCCCTCCGGCAAAAAGGGCCCTGGCTCCTAGTCCCTGTTTGATTTTTGAAAAGGGCGCCAATGGCGCACGGGCGCGCGCGCGGGCGCGTGCACGCGCCTCCTATGAAAAAAAAGGGGCGGGGCGGGTGGATGACGCTCGATGCGCGCCACGGTGCTTCTGCGCATGTGCAGGCGTCCCAGCTTGTATAAAGACACAGTACAAGTGTCAGCTGGATGCAAACAGAGCTAGCAACAAACAGTGGCACACAGAGGCGGTTGATGCAGGCATCCCCATAGAAAGGCACTTTAGTGGACACCAGCTGGTATATAGCAGCAACTGTGTTAGACTATTACCAGCAAAATTGGTGTATGACGACGGGAATACCTCAGCTTTGTGCTTAAAGGATATGTCGTCCAGACGCTCCGGAAATAAGTCTTCCAGGAAGCCAAAGGGGTCTCCATCGGGCTCTGAGGATATTGGGCATGCTTGTACTGCACCAATCTCCCCTGAGAATTCAGAGGTCAGTAGCCGTAGAAACCCCGCAGGAGTGCCTGGTGCTGCGGCTGTCCCCAGTCCACCTGCTCCTGTATATATAACAGAGGAGGTTTTATCCTCAACTCTGGGAGGATTGGAAGAGAGATTAACAGCATTGATCGCTGCTTCCCTGTCACAGGGAAAGCACGTCCGATCTCCGTCTCCTCCTTCAGAGTGCCTGTTAGTGGAGGAACAGCCCCACACAGAGATCGACCTACCTGAAGGGGATCAGGATGAGGTTGATTCAGTTATGGAGGAATCAACAGTGGAAGAACCTTTCTCAGCATCTCAGGCTGAAAGATTATGGGTTCAGTCTCTGACTAACATGGTCCGATCAGCATTTAAAATGCCTCTGGCGGAACCACCATCCACTACGGTTTTCTCGCTGGGGTCGCTAAAAGCTCCCCAGGCTGTCTGTTCCTTCCCAATCCACCCTTTATTAGAAGGGCTTATTTACCAGGATTGGGAGCATCCTGATAAAATATTTGCTCCCCCCAAGAGATTTCCGGTGATCTATCCCATGGAGGATAAGTTCATAAAAAAATGGAGGGTCCCTACAGTGGACGCAGCCATCTCTTCTGTGAACAAATCACTGACATGTCCAGTAGATAATGTTCCAATGTTCAAAGACCCAATAGATAAAAAATTGGAGTCTTTACTAAAATCTGCTTTCTCTACAGCAAGCATGGTAACACAACCTGCGGTAGCAGCGATTGGAGTCTGCCAAGCAGTGAAAGATCAGTTGAAACAAGTCTTAAGGGACTTACCAGTAGGCTTGTGCACAACGGAAAAATTTGTTCCGTTTCGGTTTGTTTCTTTCCGGTCCTGTTGATTCGTAATCATTCGTAATTTTGCTAGACGGGATTTTTCGTGTTCGGACTCATTCGTATTTTTGCAAGCGACATTTTTCGTTGAATTTTTTGTTGCTTTATAATTCGTACTTTCGGTAGAGTACGTTGTTTTTCGTTGATTCTGGACACAACTCCTACTTTCGTAACTTTTTTTGGGTTCGTTGATTCGTAATTTTCCGTGTCTCTCTCACAATGACGCTGCCTATTATGCCTAATGTGCTTCGAATGGATTTGTACTTTTCTAAATACATAGCGGTTATTTGTAACGATTCGAAATCTCGTATTTTACTTTCGTTTTTTACATGCGGCTATAGGCTCCGCCCCTGTACACCATTTTGAGAGGGTTCAGCACGGTGAGGGAGAAGCAGAGAGCAGAGCAGAGTGAGTGTTATTGTGCTTCGAATGGATTCGAAATCTCGTATTTTACTTTTGTTTTTTCATGCGGCTATAACCTCCGCCCCCTGTACACCATTTTGAGAGGGAGTTCAGCATGGTGAGGGAGAAGCAGAGAGCAGAGTGAGTGTTATTGTGCTTCGAATGGATTCGTACATTCGTAACTTTTTTCATAACGAATTATGCCGAAGACCTTCGGGCATTCGCTATTTTGCGGTATAATTTATTTCGGATTCGGTCTTATTCGTAATTGCTCTGTTCGGAAATTCGAATGCTTCCGAATGTCCGAAAGTTGCTAAATTCGGACGAATTTCGATTCGTTACGAAGCGAATTGCACAAGCCTACTTACCAGATCAGCAGGCTCTTGCCCTAGCTGACTTGCCTAGAGCCTTGTGTTTTGCGGTGGATGCCATAAAGGATACAATCCAACAGGCCTCCCGCTTTACGCTGTCTATAGTACATATGCGTAGGCTTCTGTGGCTCAAAAACTGGTCTGCTGAAGCTCCCTGTAAGAAACTGCTGGTTAGCTTCCCATTTCATGGAGAACGCTTATTTGGAGAAGATCTGGACAAATATATCCAGAAAATTTCTGCCGGTAAAAGTTCACTCTTACCGGTTAAGAACAAGAGTAGAAGTCCTTCTTTTAAGAGGCCTACTTCTCCAGTCCCGGGCACATCGGCTGTGAAGCAGTTCCGACGGCCTCCGCGGTCAAAATCAGGGGGCAGAAATCAGGGACAATCACAGGGTAACAAGAAGCCCTGGATGAAGAGAGGTACAAAACCTCCCCCCAAGTCATGAAGCGTTGCCCCCACTCAATCGGGTGGGGGGAAGGCTTCAGTTGTTCACAGAGACCTGGCGGGACACCATCAGAGACAGATGGGTGCTCTCCGCAGTAAGTCTGGGATACAAGCTGGAGTTAAAAGGCACTCCTCCTGCCCAATTTATGAGGTCAAACGTGCCAAGAGATCCCCAGAAGAGAGGATCCCTCCTTCTGGCACTAGAACAACTATTGCTCCAAGGTGTAATCATGAAGGTTCCCCTGGAAGAAAGCGGATTCGGGTTTTACTCAAACCTTTTCACAGTCCCCAAACCAAATGGGGACGTGAGGCCCATATTAAATCTAAAAGGGCTAAACAAGTTCCTAAATATCAGGACTTTTCAGATGGAGTCGATCCGATCGGTGGCCACCGCCCTACAAGGGCAGGAATGGTTAGCCTCGATCGACATAAGGGATGCTTATCTGCATATTCCCATATTTCCGGCCCACCAGAAATTTCTACGCTTTGCAGTAGAAGGGCGCCATTTTCAGTTCAGAGCCTTACCTTTCGGTCTGGCCACAGCACCACGAGTGTTCACAAAAATTCTGGCCCCATTATTGGCCAATCTAAGAACACAAGGTGTAACGATAATGGCATATCTAGACGACCTGCTACTAATAGACCACTCAGTGGAAAAGCTGGAAGTAGCTATTCACAAGACAATCAAGTATCTGGAATATCACGGTTGGATTATCAACCGGGACAAGTCAGCTCTAAGACCAGTCAAAAGTCTGGAATACTTAGGGCTAAGGCTGGATTCAAATCAGAGAAAGATTTTCTTACCTCCAGAGAAGGTGTCGTCTTTAAAAGATTTGACCCACTTAGTGGGTACAAAAAGAAAACCATCCATACGCCTGTGCATGAGGCTGCTGGGAAAAATGGTGGCTTCATTCGAAGCGGTACCCTACGGTCAATTCCATTCAAGGAATTTGCAAAGGGCCATACTGTCAGCCTGGAACAAAAAAGTTCAGGCTTTAGACTTACCAATGTCCCTGTCCCCTTCCGTTCGCAAGAGCCTCCATTGGTGGTTGGTGCCCCAGAATCTGGAAAAAGGGAAACCCTTCAGTCCGGTTTCTTGGAAGGTGGTCACTACAGATGCCAGCCTCATAGGCTGGGGGGCAGTACTGGAGCAATGGTCTCTCCAGGGCAAGTGGTCAGAAGCAGAAAAGGCCCTGCCCATCAATCTCTTAGAGATACGAGCAGCCCGGTATGCCCTAGTAGCATGGACATCCAAACTCCAAGGGTCCCCGGTCAGAATTCAATCAGACAATGCCACAGCAGAGGCATATATCAATCACCAGGGTGGCACCAGGAGTCATGCAGCCCAGAGGGAAGCAAATTGCATCCTGGAGTGGGCAGAAAGATATGTCCCAGCCATATCCGCGGTTTTTATCCCAGGAGTGGAAAATTGGAGAGCGGACTTTTTAAGTCGCCAACAATTATGCCCGGGGGAATGGTCTCTTCACCCCGAGGTTTTCCAGGCAATATGCCAGCGGTGGGGAACACCGGATGTAGATCTGCTAGCATCCAGATTCAACGCAAAGGTGGACAGATTTGTGTCTCGCACAAGAGATCCCCTAGCTTGCGGCTCGGATGCCCTAGTGTTCCCTTGGGATCAGCTCAAGCTGATATATGCATTCCCACCGCCACAATTGTTACCGCGATTACTCCGCAGAATCAGGGTAGAAAAGAAACCAGTGATTCTGGTGGCTCCAGCGTGGCCCCGAAGGGCATGGTACGTGGAGATTGTAAAAATGGCAGTGAGGAGTCCTTGGACCCTCCCACATCGTCCGGACCTGCTGTCGCAAGGACCGATATACCACCCTTCCTTACCAGCCCTAGGTTTGACGGCCTGGCTATTGAAGCCCACATTCTGAAAAAGAGAGGGCTCTCTAATTCTGTGGTATCTACCATGATCAATGCCAGGAAGCCGGTATCCAGGCAGATCTATTATAGGATCTGGAAGGCGTACATTACGTGGTGTGAGGCCAAGAAATGGCATCCACGTAAGTACGTGATAGGTAGGATTTTGGACTTCCTACAGTGGGCTGTAGATAGGAAGCTGGCCTTGAGTACTATCAAGGGTCAGATTTCGGCCTTGTCAATATTTTTTCAAAGGCCCTTGGCTTCGCATTCACTAGTCAAAGCTTTCATACAAGGAGTGATGCGTATTAGCCCTCCGGTTAGTATTCCCATATGTCCATGGGACTTAAACCTGGTTCTGTCGGTTCTACAGAAACAACCGTTTGAACCATTGCAACACATTTCCTTGGTTCTTCTCACCAGGAAATTGATTTTCTTAGTAGCCATTTGTTCGGCTAGAAGAGTATCGGAATTAGCCGCCTTGTCCTGTAGGGAGCCATATCTGGTTGTCCATAAGGACAGAGTAGTATTAGGTCCTCATCCAGCCTTTCTTCCCAAGGTGGTATCGAGGTTTCATTTGAACCAAGATGTGGTTCTTCCTTCTTTTTTCCCCAAACCTAGCTCGGTAGAGGAAAAGTTATTACATTCTTTGGATGTAGTAAGAGCAGTTAAAGCTTATCTAAAAGCCACTGCTCAGATTCGCAGAACGGATACTTTGTTTATTCTGCCGGAAGGCCCTAGAAAGGGTCAGGCAGCATCAAAATCTACTTTAGCCAAGTGGATTCGACAGGTCATAATACAAGCCTATGGCTTGAGAAAGAGACCGCCTCCGTTCAAAGTTAGGGCGCACTCCACAAGAGCAGTTGGAACTTCATGGGCAGTGCATCACCAGGCCTCCCTGGCTCAAGTATGTAAGGCCGCAACATGGTCTTCGGTACACACGTTTACTAGATTCTACCAGGTAGACGTTAGAAGTCAGGAGGATGTCGCCTTTGGGCGCAGTGTGTTGCAGGCCGCAAAAGATCCTCATGCCTGATGGCGCCCAGCTTATGTATCCCTCCCCTCATTTGGCATTGCTTTGGGACGTCCCATTAGTAATGACTAAGTCGCTCTGTGTCCCGTGATGTACGAAAAAGAAAAAGGGATTTTTATAACAGCTTACCTGTAAAATCCTTTTCTTGGAGTACATCACGGGACACAGAGCTCCCACCCCTCTTTTTGGGACACTTATTGCTTTGCTACAAAACTGAGGTGCTCCCGGATGGGAGGGGCTTATATAGGGGAGGGTACTTCCGGTTTGGAAGTTGCCAGTGCCAGCACCTGAAGGTAAACTATATAACCCATTAGTAATGACTAAGTCGCTCTGTGTCCCGTGATGTACTCCAAGAAAAGGATTTTACAGGTAAGCTGTTATAAAAATCCCTTTTTTTGGCTGGAGCTACACTTAAACAATGTACCTGTTCAAAATTACAAACAGATTCTACATAAGAACAAACCTACAGTCCCTGTCTTGTATGCACCGCCTGTATACGGCTGTTCAGAGTATATAGGGCCTTTTTTATTTTTGTGTGCGGGGTTCCCCTTAATATCCATACAAGACCCAAAGGGGGGTAATGAGCTGGGGTAGGGGGGGGAGGTGATGTGGTAGCTATGCCATTTTTCTTAAAGATTTTCATCCATATTACCGGGACCAGACATTACATTAAAGCCGCAAGCAGTTTTAAATGGCTTTTTTTCCTTTAGAAATGTAATTTTGTGCAGGGACAGTTCTAAACACGGGAAACACGTGGCACTTCACAGGCATACTTTAGACACCCCCCAGGTACGATATTTAAAGGAATATTTGACTTTTTTTTTTCACTTTATGCATCATTAACCACTTAACGACCGCTCACTGTATATATACGTCGGCAGAATGGCACCGACAGGCACAATCACGTAGAGCATACGTGATTGCCTTTGTACAGTTGGGGGGTCCAATCGGACCCCCCTTCTGTACAGTGAGCGGTGGCTAAGTGTCCGGGAGCGTTCCGGGATGAGGGGGCAGCCATTCGTTTCTGGCCACCCCCTCGCGATCGCTCCCGGCGAATGGAAATGCCCCCTCTGTCTGTGTCAGACAGAGGGAGCAGGAGGAAGTGATGTCATCTCTGGTGCGGCGCTCACATATACCGAGCGCTGTACAAGAGAAGACATCAGGTCAGTGCACACAACACTACACTGACACCAGGACACATAGGGACATAAATCGCCCCCCCAGACACCCCAGATCACCCCCCAGATCACCCCCCCAGCCCCCAGTCACAGTGTCACTGATTGCAGTGACCATTTATTTAGTGATCACTGCAATCAGTGACATTTGTGACTGTAAAAGTGTCACCAAAGTTTAGTCTTAGGTCCAGTGTAGCCCCCTAACCCCCCCTAATAAAGGTTTAACCCCCTGATCACCCCCCAGATAACTCTTTCACCGCCTATCACCACTGTCGCTTAGCGATCATTTTTCTGATCGCTGTCTTAGCGTCAGTGATGCCGATCGGCAGCCAGTAATTTTTTTTAGGTTCGCCGCAGGTTTTTATAGCGTCAGGTACCCCAATATATTATCTAATAAAGGTTTAACCCCCTTGATCGCCCCCCAGGTAACCCTTTCACCCCCTATCACCACTGTCACTAAGCGATCGTTTTTCTAAACGCTGTCTTAGTGTCTGTGATGCAGATCGGTAGCCGGTAATTTTTTTTAGGTTCGCCGCAGGTTTTTATAGCGTCAGGTACCCCAATATATTATCTAATAAAGGTTTAACCCCCTTGATCGCCCCCCAGGTAACCCTTTCACCCCCTATCACCACTGTCGCTAAGCAATTGTTTTTCTAAACGCTGTCTTAGTGTCGGTGATGCAGATCGTAGCCAGTAATTTTTTTTAGGTTCGCCGCATGTTTTTATAGCGTCAGGTACCCCAATATATTATCTAATAAAGGTTTAACCCCCTTGATCGCCCCCCCAGGTAACCCTTTCACCCCCATCACCACTGTCGCTAAGCAATCGTTTTTCTAAACGCTGTCTTAGTGTCGGTGATGCAGATCGGTAGCTGGTAATTTTTTTTAGGTTCGCCGCAGGTTTTTATAGCGTCAGGTACCCCCATATATTATCTAATAAAGGTTTTAACCCCCTGATTGCCCCTAGTTAACCCTTTCACCAGTGATCACCATATAAGTGTTACGGGTGACGCTGGTTAGTTAGTTTGCTTTTTATAGTGTCAGGGCACCCGCCGTGTATATAACCCAATAAAGGTTTAACCCCCTGATCGCCCGGCGGGTGATATCAATTAGGTTTTAGCGTCAGAGAGGGTCTGAGTCACACCCCAGGCAGCGTCAGGTTAGTGCCAGTAACGCTAACACCCACGCGTGAAGCATACACCCCCCTTAGTGGTATAGTATCTGAACAGATCAATATCTGATCTGATCTATACTAGCGTCCCCAGCAGTTTAGGGTTCCCAAAAACGCAGTGTTAGCGGGATCAGCCCAGATACCTGCTGGCACCTGCGTTTTGCTCCTCCGTCCAGCCCAGGCCACCCAAGTGCAGTATCGATCGATCACTGTCACTTACAAAACAAAAACACACATAACTGCAGCGTTCGCAGAGACAGGCCTGATCCCTGCGACTCCAGTGCTGTAGGAGGTGATTTCACCACCACAGTTAAAAAAAAAAAAGCAAATATGCCGAAGCATTGGGGAAGCAGGGGCGGAGGAGCGATTTTGCTCCTAATGCCGCGTACATACGGTCGAAATTCCGATGGAGGCTTGCCCGTGGAAAAGTCCGACCATGTGTGTGCGGCATAACTTTTTTGCGGGAGGATGCCCCCATGCTTCGGCATATATAAATGGTGCGTGTATGCCCATCATTGGAAGTGGGTGGATGAAGGGCGGTATTCTAATGGTGGGCATACCCACCGATCAATCTCTTTTTTCGTTCAGCCAACTGGCTGCATGAAATAAAAAGATTACAATACATGTCCAACAAGGACCAGCAACGTACTGGTATGTTGCTGGACTTTGAATGTTTATACCAGAATGATGCCTGTGGGTTTAGGTATCATCTTGGTATCATTCTTTTCAGCCTGCGGCCGGCTTTCATGTAAAAGCAATCCTAGCGGCTAATTAGCCTCTGGACTGCTTTTACAAGCAGTGGGAGGGAATGCCCCCCGTATATAAAAAGCGCCATTGGGAAATTGGGAAAGCATTTTATCACACCGATCTTGGTGTGGTCAGATGCTTTGAGGGCAGAGGAAAAATCTAGGGTCTAGAAGACCCCAGTTTTTTCAAAAAAAGAGTACCTGTCACTACCTATTGCTATCATAGGGGATATTTACATTCCCTGAGATAACAATAAAAATGATAAAAAAAAAAAAATACTTGGAAGGAACAATTTAAAAATAAAATAAAAAAGCAAAATTAATAATAAAAAAAAAGAAAAAAAAAAAGCACCCCTGTCCTGCCCTGCGAACGCAAGCGTCGGTCTGGCGTCATATGTAAACAGCAATTGCACCATGCATGTGAGGTATCACCGCGAAGGTCAGATTGAGGGCAATCATTTTAGCAGTAGACCTCCTCTGTAAATCTACTGGGGTAACCTGTAAAGGCTTTTAAAGGCTTTTAAAAATGTATGTAGTTTGTCGCCAATGCGCGTTTGTGCGAAATTTTAAAGCATGTCGTGTTTGGTATCTATGTCCTCGGCCTAAGATCATCTTTTTTATTTCATCAAACATTTGGGCAATATAGTGTGTTTTAGTGCATTAAAATTAAAAAAAGTGTATTTTTTAACCCAAAAAATGCGTTTGAAAAATCGCTGCGCAAATACTGTGTAGAAAAAAAAAATGCAACACCCACCATTTTAATCTGTAGGGCCTTTGCTTTAAAAATATATATAATGTTTGGGGGTTCAACATAATTTTCTTGCAAAAAAAAAATGTTTTCATGTAAACAAAAAGTGTCAAAAAGGGCTTTGTCTTCAAGTGGTTAGAAGAGTGGATGAAAGCTTCCTAATGTTGTGTATAAAATGCCAGAACAGTTCAAAACCCCCCCAAATGACCCCATTTTGGAAAGTAGACACCCCAAGCTATATACTGAGAGGCATGTTGAGTCCATGGAATATTTTATATGTTTTTTGGCACAAAGTTGTCACTAAATGATATATTGCTCAAACATGCCATGGGCATATGTGGAATTACACCCCAAAATACATTCTGTTGCTTCTCCTGAGTACGGGGATACCACATGTGTGAGACTTTTTGGGAGCCTAGCCACGTACGGGACCCCAAAAACCAAGCACCGCCTTCAGGCTTTCTAAGGGTGTAAATTTTTGATTTCACTTCTCACTGCCTATCACAGTTTCGGAGGCCATGGAATGCCCAGATAGCACAAAACCCCCCCAAATGACCCCATTTTGGAAAGTAGACACCCCAAGCTATTTGCTGAGAGGTATTGTGAGTATTTTGCAGATCTCACTTTTTGTCACAAAGTTTTGAAAATTGAAAAAAAATATATATATATATATATATTTTCTTTCTTCATTTTCAAAAACAAATGAGAGCTGTAAAATACTCGCCATTCCTCTCAGCAAATAGCTTGGGGTGTCTATATTCCAAAATGGGGTCATTTGGGGGGGTTTTGTGCGATTTTGGCATTTTATGGCCTTCAAAACTGTGATAGGTAGTGAGGAGTGAAATCAAAAATTTGTGCCTAGAAATCCTGAAGGCGGTGCTTGGTTTTCGGGGTCCCGTACGCGGCTAGGCTCCTAAAAAGTCCCACACATGTGGTATCCCCATACTCAGGAGAAGCAGAAAAATGTATTTTGGGGTGTAATTCCACATATAACCATGGCATGTGTGAGCAATATATCATTTAGTGACAACTTTTTGTAATTTTTATTTTTTTTTTGTCATTATTCAATCACTTGGGACAAAAAAAATATATTCAATGGGCTCAACAGGCCTCTCAGCAATTTCCTTGGGGTGTCTAATTTCTAAAATGGGGTAATTTGGGGGGGTTTTGTGCTATTTTGGCATTTTATGGCCTTCGAAACTGTGATAGGTAGTGAGGAGTGAAATCAAAAATTTGCGCCCTTAGAAATCCTGAAGGCGGTGCTTGGTTTCCGGGGTCCCGTACGCGGCTAGGCTCCCAAAAAGTCCCACACATGTGGTATCGCCGTACTCAGGAGAAGCAGCAAAATGTATTTTGGGGTGAAATTCCACATATAACCATGGCATGTGTGAGCAATATATAATTTAGTGACAACTTTATTTTTTTTATTTTTTTAGTCATTATTCAATCACTTGGGACAAAAAAATAAAAAATTCAATGGGCTCAACATGCCTCTCAGCAATTTCCTTGGGGTGTCTACTTTCCAAAATGGGGTCATTTGGGGGGGTTTTGTACTGCCCTGTCATTTTAGCACCTCAAGAAATGAGATAGGCAGTCATAAATTTAAAGCTGTGTAAATTTCAGAAAATGTACCCTAGTTTGTAAACTCTATATAACTTTTGCGCAAACCAATAAATATACGCTTATTGACATTTTTTTTACTAAAAACATGTGGCTGAATACATTTTGGCCTAAATGTATGACTACAATTGAGTTTATTCGATTTTTCTTATAACAAAAAGTAGAAAATATCATTTTTTTTCAAAATGTTCGGTCTTTTTCCGTTTATATCGCAAAAAATAAAAATCGCAGAGGCAATCAAATACCATTAAAAGAAAGCTCTATTTGTGGGAAGAAAAGGACGCAAATTTCGTTTGGGTACAACATTGCATGTCCGCACAATTTACAGTTAAAGCAGCGCAGTGCAAAATTCTGAATTCACCTCTGGTCCTCTAGCTACCAAATGGTCCGGGGCTTAAGTGGTTAAAATGACTGCTCCAGAAAAACGGCCATTTTTAAAACTTCTTTTTGCATTGATACATGTCCCCTGGTGCAGAACCCGGGTTCCCACACCCTTTTTAGGACAATAACATGCATAATAGTCGTTATAATTAGCACTTTAGATTTCGAACGTTCGCATCCATTGTATTTAATAGGGTTCTAAAGTTCGTGCGAACTTTCGGTCTGTTCCCGGGTTCTGGTGCGAACCGAACCCGGGGGTGTTCGGCTCATCACTACTGCAAACACAACAAATGACAATTTTCAGTTCTTTACAACCTATAAAGTGTTTTGAAACTTACTGTGCGTAATAATTTGTAACAGTGCATTTTTTTTTTTTTTCAAAATAAAAAACTTACAAACTGTTATCATTAGGAGGTTTGTTCAATAATATTTGAATTGTACTCTTAATAGTTGATAACATGAGAATTGTGCTGACTGTTGTTTACATCAATTATTTAGGTAAATGAGAAAAATATCATTGACATAATAATTTGGAACAGGGTGTATATCTCTCAAAGTTCTGCAGCTATGGGGATCATTTGCCAGTGGTGTTCTGGGTTTGCTCTGTTCTTTCACTCTTGGAGTTGGTGCTATCTATGTGGTGAATTGCTACTGGTGGCTGCCAGACCACCACTACCATTGCAGGTGATAAGGGCAGATTGGTCTCGCGGATATGCCTAGGTGGAGGAACCTACCTCCAGCTCCACTGCCGCTGACCCTGGCCGGCCTGTCCCTGCCCGGGCAGATTCCTCTCCAGAGGAGCACATTTTGTTCGGTGACCACACCGAGACCACAGTGGAAGTGTCAGTTCCCGCTGCCACCGTTCACTCTAAGATATCTACAGCAACTACTAGCCCGGAACAAGCAATACCAGTACCCCACCTCCCTTCTAAGGATAATCAAGTGCCTGCCTCAACTTCCTCACCAGCTGTCACTGTTACTGAGGACTGCGGCCCTACGGTTCTTACTCGCCTGGCCCAGTATGTCCGTTCATCTCGTACCAAGAGAGGTGGACGATCTCGTGTTCCTCCCTGGCCGGACCTGAGACTGGTAAGCGAAGAGAGAGTGGAGGATGTACGAGACGAGTAAAGTGATTTTTGCATGAAGTTGTTGAAATGTTCCGGATAGCAAGACTATTCGTATTGTACTGTTCCTCTTCCTAACCTTAAGGGAAAGGGTATTCTGACCGTTGGCGGAGTCGCTAAGACAGCACCGCCGCACAAGCCTCATGAAAAGTTATTGCCATTAAATATGGTGTAGTACCCGGGGTTTGAGGTCCCCACTGTTACCTGTTTCTATAAATGCCTTTTGGACCAACGTAATTAATATTAACTCTAAAAGAAGGAGATTAAACACTTTGTTATTAAGATGAATGCCAGAGGAGAGTCCTTAATCTTGCAGATTCCGGGTACTACTGGTGAATTCCATAAAGACGCATATGTTCTTTACCTTGTGGATTACAAATGTGTGTTGTGTGATGTCAAGGATACTATGCTGAGAGCCACTTCACACTCACATTCAAGTTGTTGCTAGTGGAGAACATTCCAGAGGGCTGTACTGCTAGGATTGTTCTGGACTGAATGCTGCCGGCAGATACAGGGAGTGCCTACCTGAGCCACATTGGCTAGTGATGGAAGTTGGGGTGTTTCACCCTGAAAAGTGACCTTATTACCAGGGACCACAGTGAGTAGCTGAAGCAAGTATCGGAGGAGAATTCTCACCAATCGGGGACGGTGAAGAATCAGGAGACTTCAGCGGTATCAATCCAGGGAGCCAGCGGAGGTGACGCTTGCTGAGCAGCCTTGTGTGTCAAGCCAGGGACCAAGCAGGCCAGTGGGGTGAAGCTTGAGAAGTATCTGGAGTGCCAGACTAGGCACCCAGCATTGAAGCGGGGGTGATGCTTGAGGAAGATACTACTGTGAAGATTGGAGGAGCTCAAGGGATTCAGTGGCAGTGAATCATCTAGTCTAGTGAGAGAGACTGGGAGGTTGAAGAACTTCAAGAAATGATTGTAGTGGAAGTAAAGGAACTGTTACACCTTGTGTTAGAAAGTGTTAAAGACTGTTATCATAGGAGACAGCATTCCTACACATGTAGATGTGGCGTCTTGCTGGATGCCTTTCCCTGCATGGCTGTCTACCTGTAGAAGTCTGAGTCTGCCAAATTAACATTGCAACTGCCTAAGGGTGTCCTGGCCCTAACCCTCTCTCCCAAAGTTCTGTTTAAGATAAATAAAATCTCTTTGCATTCAAGAAGTGTCTGGCGCCCATGAATCTACATTACACTACACCCACTATGCCTTATAACCCACTCTATATGGAAGGATGTCAGCAGCTCATGGCTCTGGAAATTCTCATTAGACTGAAGGAGGCCTGGGACCTTGTACATAAATATGATGTACATATTCCAGGAGGTTTCAGAAAGGAGGAGATTTAATTCTAGCGTAAGTGAGAATGATGATCGGGGTGGGCTGTACGGACTACAGTTTTAAAAAAAAAAAGGTAAACACACAAAAACATTTTTGAATGCCATTTTAGATTGCAGAGGGAGGTAGAAGTTTGATGATGTCTAATGTATCAATTTAGTGAAGGTCCGCTTTAATGTAAGTCACGTACACACAGGGCCACCGCCAGCATAAGGCAGCTGCCTTAGGGCACCAGGCCGGGGGGGGCGCCAAACCCAGCCTTACCTCAACAAGTAGTTATGCTGGTGCCGTCCCTGCTCGCAGCTTTACCTAGCTGCCTCCAGCCGCTTCTCTCCTGTAGCCCGTGCGATGAGAAACAATATCCTCCGGCTCCCACATAGGCGGCAGCAGTGGAAACACTAGCCAGCACACAGACAATCGCCACTCAGGGGGGAGGCACTGAGTGAGACCAGGGGGAGGGGGTAGGAACCCGCCTCAGCCACGGCTCCTGCACAGAGGCAATCACAGCTAAATTGTGAGAGGAGGAGGGGCAGATTGAGACCAGGAGGAGGTGCCAGAAGGAGCAGGAATGGTATGGGCAGGGCCATCTTTAGCACAGGGCAAATAGGCTAGCTGCCCAGGGCCCAATTACTGTTGGGGGGCCCAAAGCAGATGCCAATTAAGCCCACGCTGCTGCCCGCCGGAGTCCTGCCACTTGTTAGTTGCTCACTAGTCACTACTGTCAGTTGTAGATACAGAGAAGCGCTGCTTTTGTATTTACAAGTAACAGGGCTCCTCTGTCTGTCAGCGGCCGTTCAGAGTCAGACACCTCTCCGCTCTACACATCTCTATATGAGAGCAGAGGAGTGAGAGCGAGGGGGAGGGCGGGGAATGTACACAGGCAGAAGCTCCTTGTGAAGCAGCCAGCACGGACGGACGACCTGTAAGCTTAGTTGAGCTTCTGCAGCTAGCTGCACTCTGACTTTGAGGTTTTCTAGATGCTAGTAGAGGATTTGGGGAGGGAGAAAATCTCTACACTGGAGTGGGGGGGGGGGGGGGAGGGGGTGAGCTCTGAACTGTCATCTGGGGGGAGAGCTTTGTATTTAGGGGGATGGAGAACTTAGATGTACACAGCCCTCAGCCCTGCACTCCATACAAAGTTTACCCCTCAAACCCACATTCAATACATAGCGCACCCCTCAACCCGCATTCCATACGTAGCGCACCCTTCAAGCCCGCATTCCATACGTAGCGCACCCCGCATTCCATACATCGCTCACCCCTCAACCCCACATTCCATACCGAGTGCACCCCTCAACCCAGCATTCCATACATAGCGCACCCCTCAACCCCGCATTCCGTAGAAAGCGCACCCTCAACCCCGCATTCCATACGTAGCGCACCCCTCAAACCCACATTACATATGTAGCGCACCCCTTAATCCCACATTCATACGTAGTTCACCCCTCAACCCCATA
Organism: Rana muscosa; assembly: GCA_029206835.1. NCBI lineage: Eukaryota > Metazoa > Chordata > Amphibia > Anura > Ranidae > Rana > Rana muscosa. Next base: position 200,492,518 of record CM055120.1, read on the forward strand.
TCCAATACATAGCGCACCCCTCAACCCCGCATTCCATATGTAGCGCACCCACAACCCCGCATTCCATACGTAGCGCACCCATCAACCCTGCACTCTATACAAAGTTAACCCCTCAACCGTGCACTCTGTACGTAGCTCAACCCGGCACTCTGTATGTAGCTCACTCCTCAACCATGCACTCTGTACATAGCACAATCTTCAACCCTGTACTCTCTGTAGTGCACTCCAGAACCCTGCAGTGGGTATATGGTGCACTCCTGAAATCCTGGTTTATAACAATGCCTCACTGTTAGTGCAGTTTAGCCACACTTACAACTTGGTGCAGAGGTAATGATGTGCAGTAACCTCTAGCAACCAATCAGTGAACAGTAATAATTTGCTACAATCTCTAGCAACCAGTCAGTGAGCGGTAATGATGTGCAGTAACCTATAGCAACCAATCAGCAAGCAGAAATAATGTGTTTAGCTTCTAGCAACAAGTCAGTGAGTGGCAATGATATGTAGCAAGCTCTAGAAACCAATCGCAATTACTGACTAATCTGCTGCAGTAAACTCATTTTGAGTCTAGCTGCTATTTAATGTATATCCCAGAATCGGGGGGGAGGGGGGGTAGGCTTGCCACCTCTTCCCTTTAAATCCGAACACATATGAATTACACAGGTTCTGTGGCTGATTAAGGTGATAATTAAACTCACTCGGTGCCTCATCTGCATTTAATTAGCCTCAGAACCTGTGTAATTCATGTGTGTTCGGGTTTAAAGGGATGAGGTGGCAACCCTGGGGGGGGGAGGGGGGCTAAGAAAATGTTTGCCCAGGGTCCAATTAATATTAAATATGGCCCTGGGTATGGGAAGCCTCAGAAGAAAGCATAGTATGGTTCTGTGCTGTGTTGCCCCAGCTATCCCCTTCATTGACATTGTGCCTGTGCAGGAAGGCTGGCTGCAGTGTCTGACAGTCTCACTTCACTGAACCCAGCCAGCAGCTCCTCCCCCTCCCTCCCTGCTTGAACAGGAGAAGAGAAAGGAGGATGTGTCTGTTCCACCTCGTCCCGCCCCTCCGTGTGTAAGATGGGAAGCAGCTCTCATTGTCTGAACACTGTTTGTTTAAAATTAAATATTTAACTGTCATTCTGCTGTTTGGCCACAAGATGCCGCTGTTTTTTTTTGACACAGCTAACGGGCTGTTTGGACAGAGATTCATAAAAGAGAGAGAGCGAGCAGGCAGTCATGGAAACAGACTGTGGAAACAGACTTCAGTGACCAGAACTGCAGCTGAGTGAAGCTACTTGTGTCCAAGATCCTGATCCTGTCCAGAGGAACGAGGAATTGCTTACAGGAAGACGGATGAGAGCTGAGGAACAAAACAATATACACTGCGGGACCGTATACTTATTGGAGAGACATTTTGTTCTGGTGAGGCCTCGTACACACGACCGAGTTTCTCTGCAAGAACCAGCAAGAAACTTGCTGGCAGAGATGTCTTGCCGAGAAACTCGTTCGTGTGTATGGTTTCTTGTCAAGAAAACCGACAAGTAATCTCGACGAGAAAATAGAGAACCTGCTCTCTATTTTCTCGTCGAGATTCCCGTCGGCATGTTTCTCGACGAGAAAAGTGAGTGTATGTACACTTACCTGTCCTCCCGGAAGCCCGCGCATGTTCGAAATGAATTCGACGCATGCGCGGTAGCTTCCTAGGCATAGGTAGGGTATACCAAGATGGCGGCGACGGCATCGAATGTGACGAGCGCATGCTCGTCGTAGTCGATGACGTCACCGCGTACGCTCCATTCAAAGAACCGCGGGTTCTTTGAATCAAGCGTGTGTACACTCGGCCGGGACAAGTTTCTTGTCCAAGAATCTCGTCGAAAAAAACGACATGTTTTTTTCGACGAGAATCTCAGCCGTGTGTACGAGGCTTCAGAGTCACCAGCAGATGCAGAGCAGACCCGGGTCGGTAAGATCGTGCACGCACCCCATACTTTGTTGGCACCTAGAGACGGAGACCAGGCCTGTAGATAGTTAGTAGGGTCTCTGTTTGTGTCAGGCCACAATTGTTGCTACTGTTCACTACAGGAACTCCATAACCTAAAGTGACGCTTCACAATTGGAGAGCTGATGAACTTTTTTACAAACTCAAGATAGACTGGCGTCGTGCTCAGGAGGAACACGCAGACACATGATACAACACCGGTTAAGAGAGGGGGAAATACGGTAGAGCTTTGTAAGTTTGTAAACTGCACCGCAGGCTAGCCCGCACCACACACCCATACAGTTATTCTTGTGTTGTTTTTTAGGGTATTAACAGGTAAGGTGTGGCGGTTTGGTTGTGCCCACCAGTAGGCAAATTACTTTGTCTCTCTCCTACATCCTACGTAGGGTGCCGCGCTGTGCAGCATAAGAGTCCCAGCCTTCGGGCTGGGTGTCTGTAAATATATTGTATGTTCCCAGAATTGGCGGTTGGGTTCATTTACCGCTTCTAAGTAAATATTAATTTTTAACAAGAGCTGGTGGTGGAGTTGTTTTCCTTATTCGTGACTTCGCTGTATCCTGGGGAGCCCACCCCGGTACACGTTCTACATCTTGGCGTAGTCGGCAGGATACAGCGACCGTTATGGACGGGAACGCGGCGGGAGACCCTCCTTCAGTGCCATGGGTGCGCCAGTGCAAGGCCAACTTGCCCCCGCCATGTCTGCACCAGTAGGGTTATCCCTGTGGGGGCGCTGTTGCCTCATCTGCCAAAATTTGACGGTAAAAACATGACGTTGCAGGACTGGACTGAAATGGTGCAAAGTGCAGTTAGGATGTGTAACCTGACCCCCGAGATACGGGCAGAGGTTGCGTTGGGGGCTCTAGAGGGTGACGTCAGACGGACAGTGATGGTGAGGTCCGAATCCGAGAGAGACACCCTAGAGAAAATATTCTCCCTTCTGGAGAAAGCCCAGGGGGGGCGTACCAAAGTGGTGCAGTTGTGGAGCCACTTCTTCAACAGACCGCGGCGAGAGGGTGAGACCCTGATGCAGTACTCCAATGCCCTACAGGAAATGTTAAGTGAAATGCAGCGGCGAGACCCCGAGGCCATGGGAGCCTTCCGGGGGGTGGACCAGCTACTACGAGACCAGTTCATAGTGGGGCTCTCCAACAAGTTCTTATGGGACAAATTGCAAGAGATGACCCGGATGTCGCCCAACATGATGTTCTATAATGTCTACCTAGCCGCTGTGGAGAGAGAGGAAGAGCACATGTCTGTGGCGGAGAGAGTAGTCAGTGGCATCCATGCTACAGGAGGGCAGTCTGCATCCGAAGACTCAGAGTCCTTAAGGGATGTGGTTCAGGGCCTGCGGATGGAGTTGAGAGAACTCCGGCTGGAAGTGTCCCAGATGAAGGCAGGATCACCCCGGTGCCCCGCGCTACCCCACCCAGGATAACTCAGGTGCGAGTGTTAGTTAGAAGGGGGGCCCCTTTGCTGAGCTTGTTGACAGTATGGCCATATGGCCAGAGAGTGCCCAGAACAGATGAAGTCTGAGCCGACATTAAACTTCCGACCGCCGTGGTAGCTGGGCGTCCTGCGGCGGTACGCCAGAAGCTAAGCCCTATGCGCGAGGAGCATGACCTATATGCCAGCAGCCCTGTTATGGAAGCCGAGTTGGAAGGCCAGAAGGTACGCTGCCTAGTTGATACAGGGTCGGAGTGCACCCTTATGCCTCTGGAGTTCTTCGAAAGGCACTTTGGACATATGATGGAGCCGGAAGACGGGAGCGTCATCAGGCTGACAGCTGCCAATAACAGGGAGATGGGCGTCCGAGGCATAGTCTGGATGCGGGTCCGACTGTTTGGGCAAGAGACGTCGGCAATAAAGGGATCGTGCTGGTGGACCATTCGTCTCAGAGAGGGATGGACGTGACGCTAGGTATGAATGTGCTGAGAGACCTAGACCATCAACTCTATGCCAAAAAAACGGCCAAAGTATTGGCAACGGGCCACCACACACCAGCCGACCCAGAAGGTTTTACAGCAGATGGTGAGGAGCTGTAGTCTGCAAAATAGCAACATGTCCGGTCGGCCCATTGGACACATGAGGGTGCCGCGGAGGACCCCAGTGAAGGTCCCACCTCATCAAGAACAAATATTGATGCTGCCGGTGGGGGCAGGACGACAACTGAATGGACTGGAGGTCCTGATAGAGCCGGCTTATCAAGAGGAGACGTAGACTCGCCCACTGGTAGCCCGGGCCCTCGCAATTGTGAAGGATGGATGTGTGCCTGTACGCTGCCTCAATGTTGAAGACCGAGTTAACCGTGCCTGGGAATACCTTGCTGGCCAAAGTTTATGTGTCTGAAGGGGATATGCCTCGACGAATGAGCTTCACACTACAGCCAGATAGGAGGTCAGCCTGGACCTTTGCTGTAGAGGTCCATCAACGGGAAACCCCGACAGCGGAGTGGAACGGTCGTGTGATCATGGCTCGGATGGGGGTGGACTGCAAGACCCTGACTCCAGGACAACAGAAGTTGCTGGAAGACACCATTTGGGAATTTCAGGAGGCATTCTCGAGACATGAAGAGGACTTTGGGTGTGCTTCCGCCATTGAACACAAAATCCCCACCGGCGATACTGCACCAATCAGGGAACGTTACCGGCAAATCCCACCTAAACTGTACCAGGAGGTGAAAGATATGGTGGCCAGCATGTTGGAAAACTGAGTGATCCAGGAGAGTCAGAGTCCGTGGGCTGCTCCGGTATTCTTGTTGCGGAAGAAAGATAGGAGTCTCCGGTTCTGCGTGGATTATCGGAAGCTGAATGCCCAGACCGTCCGGGATGCCTACCCCCTTCCGCGGATTGAGGAGTCGTTGTCCACCCTGAGTCATGCAAAGTTCTTCTCGACTCTTGACCTGGCCAGTGGGTATTGGCAGGTACCAATGGCCAAGAGGGACAAAGCAAAGACGGCCTTCATCCTACCTATGGGACTTTATGAGTTTAACCGGATGCTGTTTGGCCTGTCCAATGCCCGGGAACATTCCAGCGGTTGATGGAGCACTGTCTGGGGGATCTCAACTTCGAGTCGGTATTGATCTACCTGGACGACATAGTAGTATTTGGGGCCTCCTTTGAAGATCACCTCCAGAAGCTGCGACAGGTCCTAGGACGGGTGCGAGATCATGGGCTCAAGATCAAGCCCAAGAAGTGCCAACTGTTTAAACAACAGATAGAGTATTTGGGACATGTGGTCACCCAGGAGGGGGTAAAGCCGGCCCCCAGCAAGGTGGAAGCCATCCAGAACTGGCCCCAACCGCATACGCTAAGAGAGGAGCCGGCATTTGTGGGATTGGCAGGCTACTACAGGAGGTTTATACCCAAATTTGCTCATCTGGTAGGCCCATTAAACAAGTTAACAAGAGGTACTGCGGGGGGCCCAAAGAATCGTCCCATCGAGTGGGGACCCCGGCAACAAGAGGCCTACGAGGCAGTGAAGCAGGCGCTGACCAGTGCCCAGATTCTGCCTTATGAGCGGTTCGACACCCCATTCCTGTTGTACACTGATGGGAGCCTACATGGCTTGGGGGCCGTGTTATCACAAGCTCAGGATGGACGTGAAAGAGTCATTGCCTATGGCAGCCGGTCTCAGAGAGTCAGAGCACAACCCTGACAACTATAGCTCCTTTATATTGGAACTACTGGCACTGGTGTGGGCCTTGACCGAAAGGTTTGCGGAGTACCTGACAGGTGCAGAGGTGACCGTAACGACAGACAACAACCCGTTAGCACATCTGGAGAATGCCAAGCTTGGTGCGCTGGAGCAGAGGGTGTTGGCTCGACTTTCTAAGTATCAATACCGCATCAAGTTTTGGTCAGGAAGGGAGAACGGCAACACTGATGCACTCTCCCGAGTCCCTGTTGGGTTATCTGATCGGAATGCTGATGAGAAGCTAAAGGACACTGAAACTCCTGACCTTGGTCGAGTACCCATGTTCCAGGATGTGGCACATTCAAGTGGGGTGGTGTCTGGGATGCACATGTTGCTAGGCAAGATGTTGGCTGATTGGGAGAGAGTCCAGAATGGCTGTCCAGACCTATGGAAAGTGAGAGAATGGATACAGACTAAAATCTGGCCTCGGCCAGAAGAGCGGGCCCGTCTGACTCCAGAGGGCCAAAAGTTGTTGAGGCAGTGGGATAAGCTGACTGTTACCCAAGGCCTCCTGTGTCGGAGCAAATACTTACAGTCAGAGTTGCAGTACCGGCATCAGATTGTCATCCCCATGTCACGGGGACCGGAGGCCGCCCGGGAAACTCATGAAAGGGGAGCCCATTTCGGGAGTGAGAAAACATTCAAGTGGCTTCAACGGCTGGTATACTGTCCCGATCTGGCAGACATGGTGGCTGAGGCATGTCTTAAGTGTCGACCCTGTGGGTTGAGCAAGAGTACTGAACAACGGGCTCCTGTTCAGGCCATCCAGACCTCAGCGCCCCTAGAGCTTCTTATGATCGATTATGTACAGATTGGGTACTCTACCTCAGGACATTCGTACTGTCTAGTCATGACAGATCATTTCACCAAGTATGCGGTGGCTGTACCCACCAGAGACCAGACGGCAGAGTCGACTGCAGATGCGGTCTGTAAACACTTTATACAGGTGTTTGGGTGTCCTCGGAGCATACATTCGGACCAGGGGGCATGTTTTCAGGGTACTCTGATGAATGAGCTGAGTATCAACTGTATGGCATTGAACGTTCCGGCACCACCCCGTATCACCCCCAGGGAAACGGGGCGTGCGAGCGGTTCAACCGCACCTTGTACAAGATGCTGCAGACTCTGGAGGACAACCAGAAGGCTCGGTGGCCCGAGTACCTACCTGAACTGCTGTGGGCCTATAACAACAGGGTACACAGTACCACAGGTTACTCCCCACATATGCTTATGTTTGGGAGAGCCGGACGGGAGATTGAAGATCTCCACATGCCCGATCCGATGAAGCCGATCACCAAGAAATACCACTGCATGGGTGCAAGAGCACTGCCGCCGGCTAAGAGCAATCCACAAGGTTGTGGGGGAGCGCCTGGGACAAGTGGTACATCCTAACCCAAGACCAGTGCAGAGCGATGGGTTTGCCCAGGGTGATCGAGTGATGGTCAAAGCTAAGCGTCCGTCTGGAAAGTTGGATGGGCGGTGGGAGGCGGTCTCTTACACAGTGAAGAAGAGGATAGACCCTGACATCCCGGTTTATGAGGTAGAACCAATAGGGACTGGGGGCCCTTCACGAAACTTGCACCTTAACATGTTGAGACGTTGTAATTTTGATAAGCCTGTGTGCGTGGATGAGATGCCTCCTTCTGCTCAGGGTACAGAACAAATACCCTTGGAGGAGAAGGAGGAATAGTGGGCTGTCCCTGCCCCGGTACCCACAGAGGCTCCCGCCGTGACAAGTTTGCCACCTCGGGAAAGTGTTAAGCAGTCAGCAACCCCTCCCCCATTAGATGTGTCTGACGTCCCCAGTGCTTCTGAACCTATCCCTCTTCGAAGGTCAACCAGGCCCAATGCTGGTGTGCCCCCACAGCGCTATGCCCAGAATGAGTTTGTATGGGGAGGGTTGCCGAGGACGACAACCTCTAGTGGGGTGGCATGTAAGATGGGAAGCAGCTCTCATTGTCTGAACACTGTTTGTTTAAAATTAAATATTTAACTGTCATTCAGATGTTTGGCCAAAAGATGCCACTGTTTTTTTTGACACAGCTAACGGGCTGTTTGGACAGAGATTCATAAAAGAGAGAGAGCAAGCAGGCAGCCATGGAAACAGACTGTGGAAACAGACTTCAGTGACCAGAACTGCAGCTGAGTGAAGCTACTTGTGTCCAAGATCCTGATCCTGTCCAGAGGAACGAGGAATTGCTTACAGGAAGATGGATGAGAGCTGAGGAACAAAACAATATACACTGCGGGACCGCATACTTATTGGAGATACATTTTGTTCCGGTCAGAGTCACCAGCGGATGCAGAGCAAACCCGGGTCGGAAAGATCGTGCACTCACCCCATACTTTGATGGCGCCTAGAGATGGAGACCAGGCCTGTAGACAGTTAGTAGGGTCTCTGTTTGTGTCAGGCCACAATTGTTGCTACTGTTCACTACAGGGACTCCATAACCTAAAGTGACACTTCACAATTGGAGAGCTGATGAACTTTTTTACAAACTCAAGATAGACTGGCGTCATGCTCAGGAGGAACACGCAGATGCATGATACAACACCGGTTAAGGGAGGGGGAAATACGGTAGAGCTTTGTAAGTTTGTAAACTGTTGTGCCGCACCACACACCCATACAGTTATTCTTGTGTTGTTTTTAGGGTATTAACAGGTAAGGTGTGGCGGTTTGGTTGTGCCCACCAGTAGGCAAATTACTTTGTCTCTCTCCTACATCCTATGTAGGGCGCCGCGCTGTGCAGCATAAGGGTCCCAGCCTTCGGGCTGGGTGTCTGTAAATTTATTGTATGTTCCCAGAATTGGCGGTTGGGTTCATTTACTGCGTCTAAATAAAAATACATTTTTAACAAGAGCTGGTGGTGGAGGTTTTTTCCTTATTCGTGACTTCGCTGTATCCTGGGGAGCCCACCCCAGTACACGTTCTACACGTGTCTGCCCCGCCCACAATCCTATAGCCAGTATGAGAACGTGGATGTGGGTGGGAGATTCAAATTCACAGCAGCTTCAGCTGAATGATTGGTGCCCCTGTGTGAGCCATCAGATAGCAGCTTTGGGTGAGTGAGAGCTGAATTGTCTCCATCTCTCTCCCTTCTCACCCCCATCTGTCTCCCTCCCCAAATCTGTTTTTCCAGGAGCTTCACAGACTTGGCAGGTTGATTTCCTGCCCAGGTAGACCAGGCTTTTAAAGTGGTTGTAAAGCCTTTTTTACAACTTTATGCTACAGGTAAGCCTATATTAAGGCTTACCTGTAGCTACCCAGGATATCTCCTAAACCTGCACGGTTTAGGAGATATCCCCTGTCCCAAGGGTTGCCACCTCATCCCTTTAAACCCGAACACATATAAATTACACAGGTTCTGAGGCTAATTTAATGCAGATGTAGCGATACCCCCAGTTAAGAGGGCTGCCTGTATGATTTTGGGCCCTGTAGTGCACCGCTATCAACCCCTGGCAATCGGCTCTAACCTCCCTTGGCACAGTTAGTAGGGGATGATAGGATTGTGAGGCCTGTAACTCACAGCGGCACAATCCTATGACAAGAATACACAGCAATGTTTTAAAACTTCCTTTACCTATTTCTTCTGTAAAGTAAAGAACACAGACACCAATATGCTTAACAGGTGGGTACATGTCATATGCAGAGCCCTGAAATAAACAGTGTTAACAAGCAAACAAGTATTCAACGTTATGCAACTCTAACAGTCCCCTTTGCAGCTACTTCCCCTCGTGGGCAATATGGTGCCCAGGAATGTCTACGCTACCCAGTCAGGCCTGACTGAACTAAAGTGGAAGTTCTGTAGGGAAATCTTTGCTAGCAACGGTGGTGCACTTGAAGAACAGAATTTGTAATCCACCAAGGTAACAAAGGTACTGTGTCTGTTTATGAGCAGGTGCTCTCTCACCAGTCCACGTCCGTTTCTTCCGCTGCGGTGTCTAAGTACACTGATCCATCGACATCCGGGTCTTCGGTCCTCCTGGCAAATGTGCAGTATCAAGGAGAGACGTCCCTCAGGTTCCTCGGTGCGCGCGGAAGGCTCTTTGGAGAAAACGACCAGGCTTCTGGCCTAAAGTCACAGGAGCTCAGACAGCAGTTCAGCTTGCTGGGGGGGCGGTGTCCAAAGAGAAAGAACTGGGCTCCACCTCTCCCTTATAAAGTCCACCCCAGCAGTCCTTGCGCGGGGCAATGCACCCTGGGTGCCTAAAAGTGTACTGGGTAATGTAGTCTCTGAGGGATTAAAGGGCAATACCCCACTACACACTCCCTCCACTTAGAATCTTTGGTCCCCAAAGACAGCATCAACAATATGTACAGACGAGGTAATTAAGGGCTGTAAAGAAGCCTGGCAGGGGAAGCTCCCACCAAGCATGGGGAGAGAGATTGTCCTGCCCACAGGTCACGTCAGTGAGGGTGGCCTGCCTAACTGTGCCAGAAAGTGAGCTGGGGTTGCCCTCCACCAAATGCACAGTGGAGGGATCAGGCTTTTGTATTGTCCTTCTTGCGGTAGTTACAGTGTCCTCAGAGCTTTCTCCCATCTTTGTGTATGTCAACTTCCGAGGAGGGCGGATAATCCTTTTTGCTCTTTGCTCCCTGGGAGTTAGGGGTTCTGGCTCTAAAGGTGTTTCCACTAAAACAGGTACAATGGAACCTTCTTCTTCAAGGATATCCGATTCAGGTACAGGGAGGTATTGAGTGTTCCCTGGATCTTCATCTGGGACTGAGTCTAAAGCATCTTCCCATTCATCACTCTGTGCATTAGAAGGAAAAAACTCTGCAGCTTCTGCTTTCAAATTGTCATTTATGGGGGATTCAGGTAACAAAGGGTACACTGTTAGGGGTTTAGGCACTTGAGACAGCCACAGCCAACTGAGCTCTATTTCCTCTTCTTCACTTTGGTCTGAAATTTCTTCCTCCCTAATAGAGTTGTCTGAGACCTGGTGTTGGGTCTAGGAGTACAAGGAATGGAAGGTAACTCAGAGTAGGGGGCATCCTGACTGCTTCAGAAAGGGGCAGCAGATGGTTTCTGTGCCAGGTCTTCAGTGGCCCCACTCTTCCTTCAGGCTTCAACTGGTACACAGGCAACCCAGGCAGCTTCTTACAAATCACATAAGGTTCTGATCTCCATCTGTCTGCCAGCTTGTGCTTCCCTGGGACTCCTAAATTCCTCAGCAACACTCTGTCCCCAGGTTGTAAATCTTGAATACGGACCCTAAGGTCAAAGTTCCGTTTGTTCCGGGCTCCTCTCTGATCAGAAGTTGATTGAGCCTTCTCATAGGCCAGTCTTAAGCTCTTCCGCAGTCGGTTCACGTATCCTTTGTGTAAGGTGACAGATGTATGGTCCATGGAGGTGCCAAAGGCCAAGTCCACTGGTAGTCTGGCCTCTCTTCCAAACATAACTCTGTAAGGGGAATATCCTGTGACATCGCTGGCTGTACTGTTATAGGCGTGCACTATAGCAGCTATGTGCTTGCCCCAATGTTGCTTCTCCTCACTGTTCAGGGTCCCCAACATATTTAACAGAGTCCTGTTGAATCTTTCTGGTTGGGCATCACCTTGAGGGTGATAAGGGGTAGTACGAGTTTTTTTTATGCCTAAAGAGTCTAGCAACTTCCGAATCAGTCGGCTCTCAAAGTCTCTCCCTTGGTCTGAGTGAAGGCGTTTAGGTAACCCGTAGTGCACAAAGTATTTCTCCACCAAGATTTTGGCTACAGTGGAGGCCTTCTGGTCTTTAGTTGGAAAGGCCTGGGCATAACGGGTGAAATGGTCGGTTATCACCAGAACATTTCCATGTCCACTCAAGTCAGGTTCCAGACAGAGAAAGTCGATGCATACCAAGTCCAAGGGCCCTTGATTCTGCAGATGGCCCATTGGGGCAGCTTGACGTGGCAATGTCTTCCTCTGTATGCAGCGAGCACATGAGTGACAGTACTCCTCCACTTCAGCTCGCATGCAAGGCCAGGAAAATCTATTCCTTACAAGCTGGAAGGTTCGTTCGGCCCCTAAGTGGCCATGGTTATCATGTAGGGCAACCAAGACAGTTCTTCTGTGTTTTTCCGGCAGAAACAGTTGCCACTTCTCTTCCAGGTCATCAGAGGGGCCCCTTCGGTAGACCACCCCTTGATGCACCCGTAACTTGTCCCATTCTTTGTGGATTAATCGAGCCTCCTTTGAGGGATTTTGCAAAAGCCTATCCGGATCCTAGTCTTCCAGAGCTTCCAAAGCCAATCTTCCCCAGGTGTCTTCCAGCTGATCTCTTCTTATGTTCTTGGATAGTTTTGGCAAGTCGTCTTCGCCAATCTGGGTAACGTCACAATAGCATTTGGGCACCCCCACTACCGAAACTCCAATTTCTTCCGCCCTGGATCCGCCACTAGCTTGAAGCTGTGCTCCTTGACATAAAGCCCGCACCCATCTGGGGTTACCTGGGTCCAGTCTTCTGTATGGTAAGTGGGAGCATGAGACCTGGATAATGCATCTGCATCTCTGTTTCCAGTTCTGGCCTATACTTGAGGCTAAAGTTGAATCCAGAGAGGGCTGCCAGCCAACGATGGCCAGTGGCATCCAGCTTGGCTGTGGTGAAAAGGTAGGTTAGTGGGTTATTATCTGTCTTTACTGTAAAGTCTGCTCCATACAGGTAATCTTTAAGCTTATCCACAACTGCCCACTTCAGGGCCATGAACTCCAATTTGTGGGTGGGGTAATTCTTCTCCGCTGGTGTTAGACTCCTACTTACATAGGCGACTGGCTTGAGTTGTCCTTCATACTCCTGGTACAGTACACCTCCCAGACCATCATGGCTGGCATCCACATGTAGTTCATATGGTCTCTTGGTGTCAGCATAGGCCAAGACCGGGGCAGTGGTCAGACTTTTTTTTAGCATTTTGAAGGCCTCTTGACATTTCTCTGTCCACTGATCTTCCACGGACTCTCTAGGCTTCTTGGGACCAGTATCATCCCCCTCTCCTTCTGTCTTTAGTAACTCATTCAGGAGGTTTGGCAATTTTTGCAAACCCTTCCACAAAACTGCGGTAGTAGGAGCAGAACCCCAGGAATGAGCTGAACTCAGTCACTGTAGTTGGTCGGGGCCAGGAGGTAACTGCTTCCAGTTTGTCAGGGTCTGTAGACACTCCCTCTTCAGACACTATGTGTCCCAGATAGTGGACGGAGGACCGGTAAAACTGACACTTCTCCCTGGAGAGTTTAAGTCCCTCTTCGCTGAGTCTCTTCAGGACTTTTTCCAGCCTTTCTTCGTACTCCTCCAGAGTCCTTCCAAAGACAATGATGTCATCTAGGTACACCAGGACTTCGATAAGATTCATGTCTCCCATGGTCTTCTCCATCAATCTCTGGAAACTGGCAGGGGCCCCTGACAGACCCTGAGGCATCCTGTTGAACTCATAGAATCCCACTGGGTGATAAATGCTGTCTTCTCCTTGTCATCAGGGTGCATTGGGATTTGATAATACCCACTCTTTAGGTCCATGACGTTGAACCACTTGGCTCCAGACAGACTCTGTAAGGCATCTTCTATCCTGGAGGTTGTATACTGGTCGGGTATGGTCCTTCTATTGAGAGTCCTGTAGTCTATGCAAAGTCTCAGCGACCCATTCTTTTTCCTGACTACCATGATAGGGGAGGCATATGGGCTCCTGGACTCCCGGATAACCCCAGTTCTCTTAAGCTCCGCCAACTGTTCACGCAAGTCTTCTAAGTCAGCCAGGGGGACTCGCCGGACCCTCTCCCGGAAAGGCTTGTCTTCCTGCAGACAAATCTTATGGGTGGCACTCCTGGCACACCCTACGTCGAACTCGTCCTTTGAAAATATTTTTCTCCATCTAGTCAGCTGGGCCTTGGCTCTCTCCTTCCAGACTGGTGGTAGAGTGGTAGTCTCTATGCAGAGATTCTCTAGAGTGTGTTCTCCTCCTTCAGCTTTCTCCAAGTCGGACAGGGCCACTGGGGTGGCAAGGTTTACTCTTCCCAGCAACATCCGGGCCGGAATCTTCATGGGGGAACTAGTGACATTCCTGATGCTCACTGGGATCTTGTCCTTCGCCTTCCTTCAATGCCCTCAATGGGACCAGTTCGGGGATCACTTCCAACCCTGGGTGGGTGTCTAGGAGATCTGGTTCCAGGACCACAAAGGGGCCAGCCTGCTCCCATGAAAGTTTCACTGTGGCCTGCAGGCAGGTCATCTCACCAGGCTGCAACATCTTCTCCTTCCTTGACAGTCTCCAGACTTTCCCCACCCCCTCTTCTGGGGCCTTCTGTTCCAGTACCAACTTCCGATAGACCTGCTGAAATATGGGGTGGATCCTGTCTCCTGAAGTACCCTGTTCCTGTGCTAGAGGAGTCAGCAGTCTCCTGACCAGATCAGTGTTGGTCCCTATGATCAGAAAACTTGTGTTGGCTCCTGGTGGGCGAGGGCAAACTACTGCCAGCGTTTTAAAGACTTCTGCCTTTCTTGTCACAGAGGGATCGAAAGCCAGCCTGATTGAGACATAACCGTCGTAGGGAAACCGATGAGTACCAATTCCCCATATCTCTAGATCTTCCAGCTTTTGTAGGGGCACGTGACTCAGGTGTAGGGATGAGCTTCGAGTTCGAGTCGAACTCATGTTCGACTCGAACATTGCCTGTTCGCCCGTTCGCCGAACAGCGAACAATTTGGAGTGTTCGCGGCAAATTCGAAAAGTCTATGGGAGAAATCTAAAGTGCTAATTATAAAGGCTTATATGCAAGTTATTGTCCTAAAAAGTGTTTGGGGACCCGGGTCCTGCCCCAGGGGACATGTATCAATGCAAAAAAAAGTTTTAAAATCTGCCATTTTTTTGGGAGCAGTGATTTTAATAATGCTTATAGTGAAACAATAAAAGTGAAATATTCCTTTAAATTTAATACCTGGGGGGTGTGTATGATATGCATGTAAAGTCGCGCATGTTTCCCATGCTTAGAACTGTCCCTGCACAAAATGTCATTTTTGAAGGAAAAAAAGTCATTTAAAACTCACTCGCGGCTATTAATGAATTGTCGGCTCCCGGCAATACATAGAAAAGTCATTGATACAAAAAAAATAAAAAAAAGCATGGGGGTCCCCCCAAATTCAATTACCAGGCCCTTCAGGTCTGGAATGGATATTAAGGGGAACCCCGCCGCAAATTAAAAAAAAAAAGCGTGCAGTTCCCCCAAATATCCATACCAGGCCCTTCACATCTGGCATGGATTTTTCCGCCGACTTTAAGGTCTCCACTTCTAAGTCCCGTTCAGTGGTTACTGCTGCTCTGACTCCCACTGAGGGGAGGGGAGTGGTCCTCTCAACCGCCTGTTGGTCCTTCAACAGGGCTTCTTCGTCCCTTATGATCCGCACAAGGTCTGGGTAACTCAAATCCATGACTCCTTCAGGGGTTTTCAAGTGGAGCCAAACTGGATCCGAATGTAAAGCTCCCCTCAGGATCTGCTTCATCCTAGTTGCATCTATGACTTGGGGCAGCATTCCCTTTTTGAGTACAATTAGGCACAGCATCCTGTTTAACCTCCGGACATATTCGGGTAATTTCTCTCCCGGCTGTTGGAGGGTATGCTCGAATTGGTACATTAGTTCAGTCACCTTCTCCAGCTGGCCGCCAAATTCCTCCTGCAACATAGCCAGATTGTCATCTGCAGTACAAGCAGCATTGCTGAACCTAAGGTTCTTCACAGTCTCAGCAGCAGCTCCCTTCAAACTTTCACTGATGCGCTGCTTCTTCTGCGCTTCAGGTACTTCCCATCCTTCTACTGCCTGCATTGCCTGTTCAATCCAGGTGTCAAAGTCTTTTTCCCCGAAAGGCACAGGTAGCTTCCAATTATGGCCCACTGTTCAGACGGCGCTGTGATTGGCCAAGCATGCGGGTCATAGTGCATGCTTGGCCAATCATCAGCCAGCAATGCACTGCGATGCCGCAGTGAATTATGGGCCGCAACGCGCCACTCGAATTTCGCGCAAACGGCCCATAATGTTCGCAATTCGGCGAACAGCCGATGTTCGAGTCGAACATGGGTTCGACTCGAACACGAAGCTCATCCCTAATTACCATCTTAATCAGCCACAGAACCTGTGTAATTCATATGTGTTCGGGTTTAAAGGGATGAGGTGGCAACCCTACCTGTCCCCTGCATGTAATTGGCCCAGGCGCACTGGGGCAAACTGAAGCAATGGCACCTATGTGCCGTTGCTTCAGTCTTCCTGCCGTTACCGGTGGCTCCCGCGCGCATGCCGTCACAAAGTTACTTCTGGGTATTGCGGCTCCGGCCAATCACAGTGCCGGAGCCGCTATACCGGAAGTAACTTCGGGACGACATGTTGACGGCCGGAGGGGGGGAAACGTGGACGGCTGTGGGAGCTTTGATCTGAGGTAAGTAATACATAATGAACTAGTATGCTATGCATCCTTTGTCTTGCAGGGTTTGTTTGTTGTTTTTTTTTTTCGAGGGTTTACTTCCTCTTTAAAGGCTGCATGCTTTCTCCTCTAAACTTAGATCAGCCCAGGGGGTGAAGAGTCCCAGTGTAATTGCATGAGATTTTTTGTTCAGGAGGAGGGGGATGATCATTATGGAAGTTTGGGGACAGATGACAGCTCTGCAGGTGTGTTGTGACAATGACACCAGCATTGGATAGATGTACACACAGATCACATGCAGTATGTGAGCTTTGTCTCCTGTAGAAGTATGACTTCCTTGTTGTATGTTGGGATCAGTCCTGGTAGTTGTGTCTATGTACTTTTCTTTTTTTTTCTACATGCTTGTATGATGTGGATTGTGTTGAGCCCCCTGTGCGTTGTCTTTTGTTGTGCGTCACATTCAGTATATGAGACATTCATGCTTCTTTCTGGCACTCATCAGTAGAGATGGGCTCAGGCGTGTTCCCATTGAACACGTGCAGAGCCCGCCAAAGAAGTCGGCACCGTCGGAACCGCGCTGCGCTAATTACAGGCAGCGAGACATTTCCCGATCTCTGCAGCCGAGCATCGGGACAATGTCTCCCTGCCTGTGATTAGCGCAGCGCGGTTCCGACTTCCTTGACGGGCTCTGCGTGTGTTCAATGTGAACACGCCTGAGCCCATCTCTACTCATCAGCATACATTATCTTGTGGAATTCCATGATTGATGGAAACCTGTCGGACTTTCCCTGCTCATTTAGCACCATGAGTTATAGCCAGCTGATCAGTGTATGCTGATGGCAGGAAAATCCCCCCCGCGGTCAGAATACAATAGCTCAGTGGGCAGGATTCCCCCATCCACCTTGAGGATATGAATAGGAAGATCAAGTCCATTTTTTTTTTGTTTGTTTTTTTGTTTAACCTGCTGGTGGACCATCTTAAGCCTGGTACACACGATTGAATTTTCTGTGGACAAACCGTAGGGCGTTGACCGTGAACTTGTATTGCATACAAACGGCAAAGAATTGTCGGCCAACAAACACGAAACTACGTGGTTTTTCAGTTCTTTAGCACCACCCTTTGGGCAACTTCTGCTAATGTTGTGTCATGGTTAGCATTGCTTCTGAGCATGCGTGTTTTGTACTTCAGATTTTTTTTTCGACGGACTTGTGTACACACGATTGGATAATCCAACAGCACACATTTGTTGTTGGAAAATTTTAAAGCGTGCTATCCAACATTTGTTGTCGGAAAATCCAACAACAATTGTCCGATAGAGCATACAGTCGGATTTTCCGACAAAAGCCTGCCATCACACAATTCCCGTCGTAAAATCCGATCGTGTGTACGGGACTTAAATCTGCTGTTTTTCCACAGAACATACTGTCCTGCATATGTAGCAGTTAAAGGGATGAGACAAACCATTTACCACTGACAGGGGTGCTTAGAATGATCAGCATTTATGTAAAACCTTTATCCCTAAAGGAAAAACGCTGTTTCTTTAACTGATTATAAAGTGTTAGCTGAAGTTTGTCTTCAATTTATTAGTGTATATAACTCTGCTAGTACATCAGACACTCCCTCTTCTCAGACTGACAATGTTGCTGTTCAAAAGGTGCCCCCTGTGGTCCTTCATCCAGAGTGGGTGCAATCTAATACAGGAGGTGTGTTACTGGCCAGATCACCAGGTGAAAATTTAGGGGGAAAAAAGCCTTAAAAAGAAAACAAATGCAGCTGTCACATCTAATCGGGTATTCTGACAGCCGGTGGTGTCGTCTGTCAGAATACAAACTCCAGCAGGGGGAAGGGGGTGCTCGTCCATCTGTGTTGTTAGTGTGGATGGAGGAATCTGTTAGGCTGGCTAAGCTATACACTATACAATCTGATTGTACAATCTCTTTTAGTTTCACCAAAATTAGTCGTATGAAGACAAACCTGAACATTGTTTTCTTTTAGTTGTTAATAAATCTAAAAGTATTGTACAATCAGATTGTATAGCGTGGGGTTGGCTGTAGATGTGTTGCCATATGGAGCTGGGAGGTTGTATTCTGGAGCACAATGGGGGTGGTAGTAGGACGATAGTGGGGGGCACCAAAATGCACTTTCCCCTGTGTAGACAAAAATCCTTACACCGGCCCTGCGAACACATTACTACATTCATGAATATTTGTTGGGAAAAAATAAATTTAATTTTACAGTACATCTGCAAAGTCCTCTACAAAGTTCCTGGAGTAGCCAGTCACTGTAATCCACAGAAAATAAAACAGTACATTTTTATAAATTTTAATAGAATGAATAAAAGATACCTTTACATTCTGGATTAGGTTGCCATCCATCACTACTGCACTGACTTATGCCTTCCACTTTGTTATCACTACTGATAAATCCTTCATTGCATTTATATATGAAGTACGCTCCAACGTCAAATACATTCCCATTTGTTTTATATTCTCCATTAGCCAGGTTTGGTTTCTGGCAAGATTCTGAAAATGGAAAAAAAAATAAACACAAAATATGTGATATAGAAATATTTGCATGATACTTTCATATGTTATCACAATAATACAAGGACAAGGCATTACACTGTTCACATAGATTACAACCATAAAGCAGAATTTTATTCTTCATCTAGGTGTCTGTAGAGTTCATATGTAATTATAAAGAGAGATTGTTATTAATTTACAGTAGATACAAACGCATCAGCAATTAGAACCTCACAAATATGTGTTTATAAGACCCCTTTCACACTGTGGTAGTTTTTAGGCGCTTTAGTTAAGCACCTGAAAACCACCTCCGATTCATTGCAGTGTCTCTTTTCACACTGGGACGGTGTGCTTGCGGGACGCTACAAAAATTCCTGCAAGCAACATCTTTGGGGCGGGTTGGGAGCGCTGTATTTAGCGCTCCCAAAATGCCCTGCCCATTGCCATGAATGGGCAGCGCTTCCAAAGCGCCTTAAAAGTGCTTTGAAATCGCTGCAGAACGGGAGTTTTTAACCCTTTTTTTAGGGGGCAAAAACTGCCCTGCTAGCGGCCGAAAAGCGACATTAAAACAGAGCTAAAGCGCCGCTAAAACGAGCTTTAGCGGGCACTTTTTTGTAGCTGCTGACTTTTAAATGGGTGGCAATCCGCTTTAAATCCTACCATGTCACATGCCCTCAACATGTTGAGGACAAGAGCCTCTTCTGGTGAAGGGACTCAGGGCTGGGACAAAAGGGGGTGGGGCAGAAGGGGAAACTTGCCCTGGAACGCCGTCTTCATTTGTTTTCTCCCTCATAATTCTACACAGAGTATCAATTACCAACTCTGTAACTCTGTTCCCGCTACTTCAACTTCGCCTTATCTCTCTTGTTTACTGCAACCATTAATCACGCCTCTCCTTCCAAGCTCCCCTCCCTCCATCAACTTGTTCTCCTTCCCGGGTCATTTCAGTCTTCCTTGTTGGTCACTTACAGTTTGTCTGGCACATGTCACTTCCAGCCATCTACAGTACATGTCTCTTTACCTTCCCTGGCCAATCATGTAGTAAGTCAGCACTGATTCTCCTGTTCCTCTCGCCTGTTCACATTAGGCTGGGTTCCCACTGATGTGGTGCGGGAACCACAGTGATTTCTGTGCGGGTTCCCACACCACATCAGAATCGTAGGCAGTTAACATTGCGCTCTGCGAACCGCTGCAGGCGTCAATATAAAGTTAGTGGCACCCCCAAATCGGTTCACAGAACACAGTGTGAACTGCGGAATCGTATCGCATGCGTCTGAACACCCATGCAATACGATTCCAGTGTGTAGTAAAAAAAAATATATATATATGGCTCAACTTGCACCGCAGTGAATTTACATGTCATTTGTACAGGAATCTGATGCAATTCCTGTACAAATGACATACGATTTGGTACACTGCATCAGTGTGAACTCAGCCTAACCCTTCTTCTATCTGCTGTCCCATCCATTAATCTGCACTGCACACATCCTGCAGCCTCTGGTCTCAGCTCTGAGCAATCCCCACACCCATCTGTCTGACATCCCTTCCATCCCAGTTTACTATTATCTCTTCTAACTGTCCTGTTGTAATATATTTATATGTAGCTAGCTTGTTACAGAAAAGTCCACCCCCATCCCTTTTACCTTGAAATGTCTCTGCAGAGTTGGAGGTGGGGCATTCCAAATGTCTGCAACTCAACTGACAGAAGACATTATAACTTATATTCAACGTTACCAACTACAGGCATACACTGCTTTACGTACACTCACTTTACATACACTCGCAAGTACGGACATACCCGCAAATGTATGTGAAGTGCCTCGAAAGTACTGTACAGACATTTTGCAGCCGCAGTAGAAGGAGCTGAAGCTCCGAGAGCATAGCCCGCCCTGTTCCAGTGTGGCCCTGACACACCCACTACAGCCCCTGACACCCCACTACACCCTAGAATGGTATGGTTGAGAGGGGGGGGCGCTTGCCACATACCAGTCCAACCTATCAGCGCTGCCAATCAGTGCCACCTATTAGTGCAGCCCCATCAGTGCCCACCAATGCCACCCCATCAGTGCCCATCAGTGTTGCCTATCAGTGCCCATCAGTGCAGTCCATCAGTACAGTCCATTAGTGCCCATCAGTGCAGCCTCATCAGCGCACATCAGTGAAGGAGACAACTTTCCTGTTTGCTAAATTTTGTAACACACTACAGAATACTTTATTAATCCCAAAGGGAAATTGGGAAATTGTTAGGACACAGACACACTTAACAAAGACAACACAAGATCACAACAATAGACTTAAAAAGATGCAAAAACACAACAAAATTACCAATTACCATCAAATAACAAAATTAAAACTACACTACAAATAAAACATCCATACAATTAAAATACATCATATAATAAATAACACATATTAAAATAACAGGCAAACTACCAAATACAAATAATACACCACCCCAGATAATAAGCAACACAATACCAACATTGATCAGATATATACTAAAACAGTGCTGCACTGCCAATCTATTACATGTGCAAATAATCAGATTAATACGCAATTATACCTGCAAAAAAATGTGCAAAATATAATGTGCAAATAATGAACTGAAATGTACAACAAACATTGATAATAATAAAAGTTCAAAGTGCAAAAAAAGTCTCCAGTTCCTTCTAAAGTGAAGACTTCACCAAATAGTGCAAAATAATAATATAAAGTGCTGGTGCTCTCCTCCAACTCAATATCCTAGCCGCTCACCTCAAGGTGAGGCCCCTTACTAAAGATGTCACGCCCATTTGACGTAACGCGTATAGGGGGAGGAGTCACAGTGGTGACATCATCCCGCTAAAATCTTGCTGTTCATCGCATTCTGAGCCCGCACTGCTTAAGTGCTTTGTTTGAATTATGAGTAATGTTTTATTGTTCTTATCTGGAAAAATAAGCCTTTGGCATACAGAGATTCCTAGATTTGGTGTCTTTTTATCCTATGTTATACCGGAGTCATATGAGGGAGGTCTAGGACTGGTTAAAGACAGAAAATAGACTAATGGTGAAACGGATGTAATAGGAGCTCCACGCCAGGCTGATTAAGTTATTACCCTAAGAGGGGATCTGCTTTATCTGACCTGCGGGTGAAACGGGTCAGATTTTGAGGTGAGCGGTTAGGATATCGAGGTGGAGGAGCGCACCAGCACTTTATATTATTATTTTTCACTATTTGGTGAAGTCTTCACTTTGGAAGGAACTGAAGATTTTTTTGCACTTTGGACTTTTTTTTTATTATCAATGTTTGTTGTACATTCCATTGCATTATTTGCACATTGTATTTTGCAATTTTTTTTGCAGGTATAATTGCTTATTAATTAAGGGCTCCTTAATTGGGCTCAGATGGTAGATTTAGTAGAAGTTTGGCGATGGAAAAATCCACTAATTAGATCATATTCATGTTTCTCAACCTCTTATAAGACTGCCTCACGTATAGATTTAGCCTTTGTCAATTCAGCGACATTAGCAGATACAGTAGATGCTAAATACTTGCCAAGTGGGTTATCCGACCATGCTCCGCTCATGCTTGCACTCTTGCATGCTCACTTTCGCGATGCAGCACAGTGGAGACTGGTCACACATTGGATTTCACACTCAGACATAGTTAACAAAATCCCACCCCTTCTAGTAGAGTGTTGGGAGTTTAATGCAGGATCATCCACTTCGGCAATATTGGATGCTTTAAAGGCATATGCAAGAGGACAATATATATCCGCTATTAAAGCAGCTAATAAGTCCCAACGAGAAAAAAATGATGCTTTAAAATGTATAGTAGAGGAACAAACAGCCCAATATACTGCAGATTCCTCAGAATCGAATTTCAATGCCTTACTACATAGCAAACGGACCCTACATTTGCATATGGCTGAGGCCACGAGGATAGATCTATATAAAAATAAACAGAAATCTTTTGAGCAAGGGGACCGTAATGGACGATTTTTGGCCATGATGGCAAAATCTAAACAATCTAGTATCCTGATTTCAGAAATACACACCACTTCTGGAGATACGGTCCGCACACAGCCTAAAATTTTAGAGACGTTTCGGCAATTTTATCAGACATTATATACATCTCAGTTGCCTTCTAGTTTTCAACCAGATGAGTTAGCGGAGCTGTTGGATTCAGTTGCATTGGCATGGCTAACCAATAATGAGAGAGAGATGCTGATACACCCTATAACATCGGAGGAGGTCCTTTCTGTCATTGGTTCCTTTTCATTGGGGAAGTCACCCGGGCCGGATGGTCTTCCTATTGAATTTTATAGGGCTCATGGAGAGTTTTTAGCTCCTGTATTAGCCTCTCTTTACTCAAATTGTCTGAAAGAGGGATCCATGCCAGACTCAATGAGCCAAGCTCATATAGTCCTAATTTATAAGCATCCAAAAGACCCATTCTCCTGTGCTTCCTATAGGCCTATTGCACTCTTGAATGTAGATTTCAAGATTTTGACTAAGTTAATTTCTCGACTAATACAATCGTTGATGTCTAATATCATCCATTCAGATCAGATGGGTTTTATGCCAGGCAGAGCTACTGATGTGAACCTAAGGAGATTATATACCAATATTCATGCCTCACATCTTAATATGGGATCTAGGGTCATTGCCTCCTTGGACATTGAGAAGGCTTTTGATACCTTAGAGTGGTCCTTTTTGTGGGAAGTACTCCACAGAATGGGCTTCCCAACGGTTTTTATAAAATGGTTACAGGTCTTATATAAAAATCCCATAGCTGCAGTAAAGATGAGAGGAAGATTGTCAGATTCCTTCATATTATTTAGGGGAACTCGTCAGGGCTGCTCTCTCTCTCCAGCCCTTTTTGTGATTGCTATGGAGCCGGTGGCAGAGGCTCTACGTACTTCCCCTAATATTAGGGGATTGCGGATCGGTAGGCTGGAGGAGAGGGTAGCTTTGTATGCAGATGACCTCCTATTTTTTTTAAATGATGCTGGCCCTCGCTACAAGGGGCCCAAGATATACTGGATTTATTTTCAACAGTTACAGGGCTGAAGGTAAACTGGACTAAGTCATTGCTGTTTCCAATAGATATGGAGGCCCGTAGTACGGCTCTGAAAGATATTCCATTACAGTGGGTAGACAATTTCAAGTATTTAGGAGTGGTAATTTCCCGTCAGTCCTCTGAATTCATGTCTCTGAATCTGACCCCAATTTTGGAAGATACTGAGTCTAAATTGAAAGGATGGAAGTCTTTACCATTGTCCCTATTGGGACACATTAATCTTTTAAAAATTAAAATTATACCTAAATTCATGTACT
Organism: Rana muscosa; assembly: GCA_029206835.1. Classification (NCBI taxonomy): domain Eukaryota; kingdom Metazoa; phylum Chordata; class Amphibia; order Anura; family Ranidae; genus Rana; species Rana muscosa. Next base: position 200,516,421 of record CM055120.1, read on the forward strand.
TATTTAGACATTATCCTCAATGGCTCCCTGCATCCTTTTTCAAAAGACCAAATCAGCTGTTTTCATCTTTTTTTATGGCGGACAAAAAATCCTAGATATAAATTAAGTACCTTGATGCGCCCTTGTGAAGAGGGAGGATTAGCTTTTCCGGATCTATATAAATATTTTTTGGCTACTCATTTGGTTACGGCCGCATGGTGACTAAACCCAGATTTATATAACTCCTCCACCTGGCTGGAAGCAGCAGTAGTAGGTTCCGTAGAAGTTCGCAAGGTACTTTTATTTAGAGGCCGTAGAGCACCTTATCAGGTGACTATTCCTATGCTTAATACTATTCAAGCCTGGGAGGCAGGCCTAAGATGCCAAGCCTGATGAAGAAGCACGGATGCTTCGAACGCGTGCATCCTCCCCACTGACCCCACGACCCGGAGGTACTCTGTCGTTGTGTTCCAGCAAAGTCGTCCTCCGCTCCTCCATTGCGAGTGAGCAGTTCCACTCCACGGTATACATCGGCGACTTCTGAGAGGAGGTCCGGAGACACCATCTTCCCTCTACCTCTGGATACACAGCTTCATATTCCCGGGATGAGCGGATGAACCCAACTATTCCAGTCTTTATTCAGATAAGCTCCCTTATATTCTCCTCTTGTGAGTGCATTACTGCTACTGATTTTATATTTTAATAAATGTTAACTGATTGCTACGCTTAGAAGGCGCTGCTTTTTTGTTTTTCTTGTCTTCTTCTAAGATGCGAGGGTTATCCAAGGGGTGCGATTTCTCCAAATGCCCCCTTTGGTTAAACCCTACCCTCCTTCAATTCTTTAAAACACTAGAGCCTATTGCATGGACTAAATACAATATTAAATTACTTGCTCAAGTGGTCACTGATCAGAGACTAGACATTTTCTCTACACTCACCTCAATGTTAAAATTTACCTAGTTCTTATCTATTTAGATATTACCAGCTTTCACATACCTTTCATGCACAGTTTCCACAGAATAGCTTAATGATGATACAATCTACCTTGGAGCAAGTACTTAGGTTTGAGTGTCTGGATAAGCCTACCTCAAGACTCTATTCTCATCTCACTTTAATCTCTATCTTGCCATTACAGAGTCTTCGAGCTAGATTGATGCAAGATATACCAGATCTGAATATGGAGGACTGGAGTTGTGTGTGGGATTTCCCTTTGAGATCTCTTGTCTCCTTGAGGGATCGTGTTATCCAATATAAACTGGTACACAGAGCATATATTACGCCCTATAGACATCAAAAGATAAATCCTGCTTGTTGCTCTAAGTGTTGAAGGTACGGAGCATCTCAAGGGGATTTCACACACATCTACTGGTCCTGTCCATATATAGTAAAAATTTTGGGTGGAGGTAGTGGATCTATTAAATTCTATCACCTCTGTTCCTTTACCAGTTTCAATGTCGGTCTGTCTGTTGGGCTTGGTAGAGGATATTACCCCTTTAGTGAACGAGCGAATATTTATTAATACAACATTATTCTGTGCAAGGAAAGCTATTGCATTACATTGGAAGAAACCTCATGCTCCTTCACTTATATATTGGAAACAACTGATAAATAATAATCTTCAATTGTATAGAGATACCTATAGGAATACGGGTCGTCCTAGTAAATATGATAAAGTTTGGGCAAAGTGGTTGGACAAATCGTATACGGCATCTAATATAGATTGAGGTAACAATGCAAAAAAGGTATGCTCCCTATATGGGATATTTGGGCTAAGAAATTATGGTAATAATAGTAATAATAGAGATAACTATTATAATTTTCCTTTATTTTCTTTGCCATGCAAGGTGATGGGATTGTGTTATTTTATTAATATATTTCAGATTTAATGTGTATGATGTATTGTTATGTTTTGTTTTTGTCTAAGAAATTCAGTAAAAAGATTTATAAAAATAATTGCTTATTAATCGGATTATTTGCACATGTAATAGATTGGCAGCACAGCACTGTTTTGGTATATATCTAGTCAATGTGAAGTGAACATGTTTCTTTGCTAGCAGCAGCCAGGTGGGGGGGGGTATTTTGCTACTTTGCACTTTTGTTGTTATTTTGCACAGTTGTTTATTGTCACTCAGTTTCATATTGATTTGCACTGATAGAAACTAAGTTTACAATACAAACATACTATAAAAACACAAAATCCTGATCATAAACAACCAGAATTAAATCTTCACCTCCCGCCCTCACAGAAAAGAATTATAAATCTTGATCGCCACAGGCAAAAATGATTTCCTGTGTCGCTCTGTGGTGCATTGTGGGTGTAACAATCTATGTAATGAAAAAAAATAATATATATATATATATATATATATATATATAGATAGATCTATATCTATATACATCTATATACATCTATATATAGATATATATATAGATATATATATATATATAGATATATATATATATCTATATATATATTTCCTGGCCAGCCTCACGTCGGCACACTATGGGTTAACCCCTTCCTCCGGTCTCCCAGTACCACCTTCTTTTAGCTGATAAATAGGGGGCCCCTCCTCCCTTGCCCTTGTTCCTTTTTTTTGGTCGGACGACCAGACCGCCACGAAAAACAACAAAACAACACAGAACAAACCCCCCTGCCGAACCCACCCACCCAGGTTCAAGCCTCTCCTGGGACTGGAAGGTCCAGAATACTAAAGGTAGCATCCTTTTAGAACACTGGACGCTCGAGGTGCATGAGCTATGCGGGCATATTGAGCTATAGGAGCTTACATACACGGCTGTGGTGATGCTGTCTCCTCTCATGCTCCATGCTGCTAGGCTCCTTAGGAGCGTGCCGGCCGCCCCCTCCGTGCTTTCTGTGGAATTGCGATGACGTCACGGAGAGGGGCGGCGCTGGGGGCGTGAACTAGCGTGGCTAGAAAAGCCCTGTAAGCCAGGAAAATCATTGCTGTATGCCTCAGTGCTTGAGAGAGACGTCCTGGTGAGTCTCCTTCAGTGAGGGGGAGTGGAGAGATTGTGTCAGCATTATGCACTGCCTGCTTTTTTAAAGTGACATGAACTTTATTTTACCTAACAGCACTCAGTGTTTCTCAAATATACTGCTGCCACCCCTAGAGAATTTGGACTAAATGCAAGGTAAAGAGCATTTATTTAAAAGAGATAACTATTATATATATATGAGAGTGAGAATTTTCCTGTTGCTTATTGGCTATATCCTGTCTTTTATATAGCATGAGCTCACCACAGCCCCATAATGCACGAAGATCACCAGAAAGGTAGGAAGGGTCTACGGGGGCCACAATATAAAAGAGTGCAACACCAAAACTAAAGAGGTGTTTTGTCTTTTAGGAGCAGAAGCCCTAATACAAGACAAGTGCGGAAGAAAAAGTCCCGCCACCGTTGTAAATCTCCGCAAGCGTCTGGGTCTCGGACAATGCACAAATCCCAATCCAGCCCAGGTCGCAAAACTACTCAAACTGCTACAGTAGCAGAGCCAAATGTGACCGGAGGCCGCCCTAATGAGGGGTTTTGCTGGGCATGTTCAGCGCCATCCGCTCCTGGGAAACTCTTATGCGCAGACTGCATCAAAGAGGTAGCCACAGACAAAGAAGCGGAGGCACGCAGAATAAAAGACTATATTCACGAGGCAGTGACAGAAAGCATACAGTCAGCCTCAGGCTTCAGGGCTCCGGGGACCAAAGCTAGAATCAGGAGCACAGCGGAGCAAAGGCGAGATTCGTCTCCAGTGCTAGAGGTGTCGTCACGAGATTCCTCGGACTCAGAGGAACCCTCTGAGTACTTATTTGACTTTCAATGCATAGGTTGCGGCCGTAAAAGAGGCCATAGACTGGGAACAGGATGCCCAGCCACCTGAAAAAATTAAAAGGTTTTTTCCTATCCGGAAGAACCAAGGGGAGACCTTTCCGCTCTTGCCAGAGATCCGAGAGTGGTTCGAGGAGGAATGGGAAAAGCCAGAAAAGAGGTTAAATGTACAGAATCGTTTCGCAAGGCTATACCCATTTAAGACTCCAGAAGCTGCCCTTTGGGAATCCCCACTAGGCATAGACGCGGCCTTACAGCGCTTGGCTAGACAAGTGGCCCTGCCATTGCAGGATTCTACAACTTTCAGAGACCCGATGGACAGACGTGCGGATACAGACCTAAAGAAGGTTTATTCATCTGCTGGTGCGGCTTGCCGCCCTGCCATAGCCTTAACCTCAGTCTCCAGAGCCTTGAAGGTTTGGACCACAAATGTCCAGACAGCTCTAAGGTCTAACGTGGAAATGGACAGAATCATTTCGGCAATGGAGGAATTGGATCTCTCAGCCGACTTCCTGGCAGAAGCCTCTATGGACTTAGTAAAACTTCTCGCTAGGATCATGGCTTTTGCAGTGACCGCAAAAAGGGCCCTATGGCTGCGTCATTGGGTTGCAGACAGTACCTCAAAACTGGGTCTCTGTAATATTCCATTTAATGGCAAAACGTTGTTTGGTGGCACCTTAGAAGAAGCTATTAAACGAGCTACAGGAGGGAAATCGGGCCTGATACCACAAAGACCTAAAAGAAGACAGCAGGCCACCCAGTCAGGCCAATCAGACTACAGAAGGGCGCAGGATGCCAGATCATACAGACCGGGGCGAGAATACACAAGGCCCTATTGGAAGAGCTCCCAGAACTCTTTTCTACGAAACGTAAAGACCAAGGCCGCGCAGACCGCTAAGAAATCGGAGAAGTCTTTTTGACACGTCAGCCGCCCATCCTCCCCAGGTGGGTGCCAGATTGGCATCCTTCTGGAGAGTATGGGCGGAGACGGTCAAGGACCAATGGGTCCAGAAGACGGTCAAGCAAGGATACAAAATAATTTTTCGACAAAGACCACCCAACATAGTGGCCCAGACAGAATGGCCACAAGATCAGAAAAAACGGAAGTGCTTACTAGAATATATAACCGAATTACTTCAAAAAAATGCAATCACACCGGTACCTCTAAAACAGCGGAAAACGGGAGTTTATTCACCAATTTTTCTGGTACCCAAAGCATCAGGAGATCTAAGACCGGTTTTGGACCTAAGATCCTTGAACCACTATATTGTCCCCAAAACATTCAAGATGGAATCAATATTTACGATTATATCAGTTCTGCAACCAGGAGACTGGTTAATATCAGTCGATTTAGCAGATGCGTACCTGCATGTCCCAATCAACAAGAAGCACCAAAAATACCTAAGATTCATGGTAGGGGAAGACCATTTCCAGTTCAGGTGTCTACCCTTCGGGATCAGCACAGCGCCTCGGGTCTTCTCCAAGATCTTGCTAGCTGTCATCGCCGTCATTCGATTAAGAGGCATAAAGATCTTCCACTACCTAGACGACATCTTAGTAGTGGCTCGTACAAGCGAAGAGTTAGCGACACAGCGCGAGCTAGTACTGGAGACTCTATCAGAATTCGGCTGGATCATCAACAAGCAGAAGAGCCAGCTGATCCACTCTCAAGAGATGGAATACCTGGGACTTGTTTTCAACACAAGAAAAGGGCTTGTCTCGCTACCAGGACGCAAGAAAGTCGAGTTAGTAGCCTGCGTAAACAGTGTGATGGAGTCCTCATCACTGTCAGCAAGGGATTGCATGACACTTCTGGGAATGTTCACCGCAGCGATCCCAGCTATCCCCTGGGCAAGATTCCATACAAGAGCATTCCAGACATCCTTCCTGAACCAGTGGGATGGCGTATCATTGCACCAGAAGATCTTCATACCAAGACGGATCCGCCAAGGCCTAGCGTGGTGGATAGCACCAGAAAACCTGTCGCAGGGCATGCCCCTCAGCCCCAGAGACTGGATTCGGATAACCTCGGATGCCAGTCTCCGGGGCTGGGGCGCTCACTGCCTCGGCAGGCAGGTTCAAGGCGAATGGAGCAGGATGGAAACCAGACACTCCAACCTCTTGGAATTACAGGCAGCATACCTGGCCCTGCGGGCCTTCGAGAATCTAGTCCACGGGGCTCGAGTCAAACTGATGTTGGACAACCGAACGGCGGTGGCTTATATAGCCAAACAGGGTGGAACCAAGAGCTTGCCGCTGTTGCAGGTGGCAACCAACATATTCGTTTGGGCAGAAGCGCATGTGGAAGCCCTAATGGCAGCCTACATTCCGGGCAGTCAGAATCACATAGCAGACCGTCTGAGCCGGGATTTCCCCAACAAGAACGAATGGACACTCAACAGGGACGTCCTAGAGACAATCTTCCACAAGTGGGGGACACCCTCGGTAGACCTAATGGCGACTCCATGGAATGCAAGGACACCCCGGTTCGTGTCAAGGTTTCGCTGCGACGAGGCAGTAGCCCAAGACGCCTTCTCAATTCCGTGGGATTTTCCCTTTGTCTACCTTTTTCCACAGTTACCTCTGGTAATGAAAACCCTACTGAAGATTGCGAGGGAGAACGTCCATGCAATTGTAATCCTGCCCTTCTGGCCACGGAGACCATGGTTCCCTCTGCTCCTACAGATGGCGGCAGTCCCCCCAATACAGCTGCCGCTGAAGAGAGACCTTCTACAGCAGGGCCAATGGTGTCATCCCAACCTGGGCAGGTTACAGCTGATGGCTTGGTTGTTGAATCGGCCAGACTACAGTCACAAGGCATCTCGGAGGAAGTAATTTCGACGCCACTAAAATCTAGAAAAGCCACAACCAATGTCACTTATAACAGAATTTGGAAGAAATTTACGGCATTTGCCCTGCAACAGAAGTTTTCTCCGTTATCCCCAAGCATTGCGCAAGTGTTGGACTTCTTACAGTCAGCTCTAAAAGCGGGCTTAGCCTATAACACCATAAAGGTTCAAGTGTCAGCATTGGCGTGCTTCACAGGTCACAAGTGGGCAGGTGAGCCTCTAATAAGACAGTTCCTCAGAGCAGTCATAAAATTGAAACCACCAAGGAGACCCCTGTTCCCAGCATAGGATCTGGGCACGGTACTAAAAGCCCTGCTCCTACATCCATTCATCCCTGCAGAGACATGCCCGCTTTGGTTCTTGACAGTCAAGCTGATCTTCCTTACAGCCATAACGTCGGCAAGAAGGGTTTCAGAACTAGCAGCTCTGTCCTGCAAGAATCCATATTGCATCATTCTCCAGGACAAAGTGATCCTAAGGCCCTCACCGGCCGTAACACCTAAAGTGGTTTCCAAATTCCATGTGAATTGGGAGGCAGTCCTACCAAGCTTCACACAACCACCAAAACAAGCGGAAGAGCTAGATCTCAGACCACTGGACATGGTCAACTTGTTCTCAATTTACCTACACCGCTCTCTACAGGTACGCAAAACTAATACCCTTTTTGTCCTGCCATCCGGGCCTAGGAAAGGACAAGCGGCATCCGCAAGAATCATAGCGACTTGGATCACCAAGGTGATAAGCCTCACGTATGAGAAACAGGGGCTGACGCCTCCACAAGTTCTTAGAGCTCATTCTACCAGAGGGGTGGCAGCCTCATGGGCAGCTTCGGCTAAGATACCGATTGAAGACATATGCAGGACCGCTAGTTGGAGCTCCTGCGAAACCTTCGCTAAACACTACAGTTTAGATGTCACAGCGGCCAACGCATCAAATTTTGGAAACGCAGTGGTGTCCACACCTCTGCAAGCAAAATAAAATATTCACTATAGCAGCATTTTCAGTTGTTGTTCGAGTCTTATCTTTTCCCCACCCTAAATTGGCTAAATTAAATCCCATAGTGTGCTGACGTGAGGCTGGCCAGGAAAATGGAAAATTGTTTTCAATACTTACTGTAATTTTCCTTTCCTGGCCTGTCCTCACGTCGGCACAGCTCTTTTCCCTCCCGATAAGCCTGTCGTCCTCCAGTTAAGTGGAACAAGGGCAAGGGAGGAGGGGCCCCCTGTTTATCAGCTAAAAGAAGGTGGTACTGGGAGACCGGAGGAAGGGGTTAACCCATAGTGTGCCGACGTGAGGACAGGCCAGGAAAGGAAAATTACAGTAAGTATTGAAAACAATTTTCCATTATCTATATATAGTTATACTGTATATAGATATATATAATTTTTTATATTTTGTTATAAAATTTAGCAAACAGGTAATTTTTCTCCTTCATTGATGTACGCTGATGAGGCTGCACTGATGGGCACTGATGGGCTGCACTGATGGGCACCGATAAGGTGGCAAGGGTCGGCACTGATGGGTGGCACTGATGGGTACTGTTTAGCACTGGTAGATTACATTGATAGGCAGCACTGCTAGGTGGCACTGATTGGCACCACTGGTGGGCATTGATAGCTGGCACTCGTGGGCATTGATAGGTTGCACTGGCAGGCGGTAATTGTTGGCACAGATGAGGCAGATGTGCCTCCTTCCTCTTCGGGACCGATGTTCCTTGCACATAAGCCGTTGATTGGCTTTTTTTTTACAGCTGATCTCAGTGACTCGGTGATCACAGCGCGCGCCCTGCAGGGAGCGAGAAAAGGGGAGGATATCTTGACGGCCTCCTGGAAATTCAGGTCCGCACTGTAGCTGTCATTCGGCTATAGCACAGACGCTAAGTGGTGAAATCTGAAAATTGGCCGGGGCAGGACGGGGGTTCAACCCTTTTGCTGCCAGAGCCGTTTTTGCACATATGTTTAAAAAATTATTTTAGGCCTGAAAATTATGCAAAACCCACAGATATTATATGTTTTCTGAAAGCAGACACCCTAGAGAATAAAATAGTGGTAGTTGCAATTTTTTATGTCATACGTTATTACCGCAAAGGTCTAGGAAATGCAAAATTTCCGTGAAAAGCACACTAACGTGAATTTTAGGTCAAATAAACGCAATAAATTACCCACATTTTTGGTAAAATAGAAAAGATAAGGTTTTGTGCGCCTGTGAAATGGCGTCAAACTTCCGTACCCTATATTTTCTATAGGCAACGCTTCAAAAGCCCCCTATAGGTATTGGTTTAGTGTCACGGAGGAGGTCTTGTGTTAGAATTATTGCTTTCGACGAGGGGCATGCTGGGAGCTCACTGTGACAGACATGTCCTGCTGAGGCTCCCCTTTTCTTGGGACTCCACGGCCAGCATACACACCTGAATGGAAGGGTAATTATTTCAAAAGCTTACCCTGGTCTTCCTCAGTGCCCTGGGAATGTTTTAAGATGGTTTATGGAGCTGTCCGGGGAAAAATAAGGTGAAACCCCTCAGAGACAATTCATCTAGAGGCCTCAGTAAAATGGAACAGGCTAAATCACCTCACACAATCTCACCTCATGCTGCCAGGCAGCAGCAGCCAGTGTTGTAACTAACGCTGTTTAAATAAACGGCGTTATGTAACGCAGCCCCTTTTGAGGGTAACGAGTAATCTAACTGATTACTCATCCCCTCTTTTTAGCGCTGTTCCCGTTACTCGGGCCGCGTTACCGCAATTACATCTACCGCCACTAGATGGCAGTAGTGTAATTCCAGGCGCTGTCCGCGGTACTGAAGTGAAGACAGGCTGAGGCTGAGGCTGAGAGAGAGACTCTGGCTCTGGACCGCCCCGACATCCCACCCCGCCTATCGCTATCGAGAGAGAAAGAGGGACTCGGGGGCGGGGCGGACACCGAAAATGAAGTCAGCTGACCAGCTGACACCAATGAGCAGAGTCAGGGGGAGGGTCTCTCCTCTCCCCATGAGAAAAGGCATCCGACGCGGCGACAAGTCGACCCTGGAGGCACCTGGCAGTGAACTGGCAGACGTGAACTTCACGGAAGTTACAGTAAAGTAAAGTAAGTGACTGTCTGACTGACGAATTAATTGCAGTGCTGCCTGTAATCTATCTCTTCTCTTCTCAATCCATTCCGAATCCCAAATTCTGAGATGATGATCCCACATGCATCCTCCCTACCCTCCCAACCAATGCCATCGATTCACTACAACAGTCACACAGTCAGAGCCAGAGGTGATGGCCGCCCGGTGGGGCTGGGGAGTGGGGGGGTGACTGACTGACAGAGTGTCTGACACAGTTACAGACAGAGACAGTACAAAGCTGTGCCTGTGTGACAGTCAGTGACAGTGGGGGATGGGATCAGTAAGAGGCAGAGGTGGTGGTGGTGGGAGAAGATGGCACCACCGCTGCCACCCCCCCAAGTACCACCACTGCCACCCCCCCAAATACCACCACTGCCACCCCCCCTAAATACCAACACTGCCACCCCCCTAAATACCAACACTGCCACCCCCCACCCCCCAAGTACCACCGCTGCCACCCCCAAGTACCACCGCTCCGCTGCCACCCCCTCAAGTACCACCGCTGCCACCCCCTCAAGTACCACCGCTGCCACCCCCCTCAACATCACTGCTGCCACCCTCCCCCCTCAAGTACCACTGTTGCCACCCCCCTCAACATCACCGCTGCCACCCTCCCTCAATACCACCGTTGCCACCCCCTCAACATCACTGCTGCCTCCCCCTCAAGTACCACTGCTGCCACCCCCCTCAACTACCGCCGTTGCCACCCCCTCAAAAAAAAGTATCAAAATCATGCTTTGGCTATTTCTTACCAGCTGAGAGTATGCCCCATGCCCATCTCTGATTATCCCTCTCCAGTCCCCTTGACAGCCATCTATCCGCCCTCCCTTCCCCACTTTCAGCACAAATCCTTCTCCTTTTTTATCCCTATACAGACCAGGATTCCCCCAGTCTCATTAGTTCTTCTCTACCCATCCCCCATCTGTCTCATTATCCACACCCCCACTTTTACCCCCCTTCCACTTTCTCCCCGAGTCCCCTACACCATGGTTCTCATCCCCGGACCCCACCCCATTTTTTTCAGGGCTTAAGGAAGAACCCAGAGTGACAGCCTGCCAGAATAGATAGGATCTGTGACATCAGCTTCCCTGCACAGCTCTGCTTCAGGAGACCATATCTGTATTCTACATTACTGCCCCTATACTGTACCCTCTTGCCCCCTGTACTATGTCCACTTACCTTCCCCCTGTACTGTATCCTCCTATCTGTATCCTCCTAACCCCACCATACTGTACCTTCCTGCCCAGTGCCCATTCCCCCCCCATACTGTGCCCTCAGCCCTCCTGCCTCCATACTGTACTTTCCTGTCCCTCTCCTACTGTGCCCCCCCTGTACTGTACCCTCCTAACTGTTGTACTGTATAAAGATGTTATAGAACGTAATTGCATTATAGAATATTAAAAAAAAAAGTCAGTTACTTTGCTGAGTAACTACCGTATATACTCGAGTATAAGCCGACTCGAGAATAAGCCGAGGTACCTAATGTTGCCCAAAAAAACTGGGAAACCTTACTGACTCGAGTATAAGCCAATGCCCCACTGTTCCCTAGCTCGCTGTTCCCTGTAAATAGAAATTTTTACATTGTAAATATTACCTGTAAAGAAGTTGCGGCTGCGGCGTCCATCGTTCGAATTCCGCGGCGTCCATCGTTCAAAATTCCGCGGTCTCTTCCTGTTCCTTACTTGATAGGCGAGTCTCAGCAGACACTCTCCGCCTATCATGATCATTCTCTCATCCTTAGTTTTCCCAGCAGACACTGTGTTGGGTGTTCCGCCAATCACAGACATCTGCTGGAAAACTGAGGATGAGAGAACGTTCGTGATAGGCGGAGAGTGTCTGCTGAGACTCGCCTATCAAGTAAGGAACAGGAAGAGACCGCGGAATTTTGAACGATGGACGCCGCGGAATTCGAACGATGGACGCCGCAGCCGCAACTTCTTTACAGGTAATATTTACAATGTAAAAATTTATATGACTCGAGTATAAGCCGAGGGGGGGACTTTCAGCCCAAAAAAAAAGGGCTGAAAATCTCGGCTTATACTCGAGTATATACGGTAATTACTTTTCCAATGTAGTAACTGAGTTACTAACTCACTTACTTTTTGGGAGAAGTAGTTTGTAACTAACTAATTACTTTTTTAGAGCAAGATGAACAACACTGGCAGCAGCAGTTACCTCATGAACTATATGATACAGACTGTGAGGACAGCGCCATCTGCCAGCCACAACAGACAGGCCTCGTACACATGGCCGAGATTCTCGTCGAAAAAAACATGTCGTTTTTTTCGACGAGATTCTTGGACAAGAAAATTGTCCTGGCCGAGTGTACACACGCTCGATTCAAAGAACCCGCGGTTCTTTGAATGGAGCGTACGCGGTGACGTCATCGACTACGACGAGCATGCGCTCGTCACATTCGATGCCGTCGCCGCCATCTTGGTATACCCTATCTATGCCTAGGAAGCTACCGCGCATGCGTCAAATTCATTTCGAACATGCGCGAGCTTCCCGGCGGACAGGTAAGTGTACACACACTTACTTTTCTCATCGAGAAACAGGCTGACGAGAATCTCGACGAGAAAATAGAGAGCAGGTTCTCTATTTTCTCGTCGAGGTTACTTGTCGGGTTTTCTCGACGAGAAACCCGATAGCCGCGTACACACGACCGATTTACTCGGCAAGACATCTCTGCCAGCAAGTTTCTTGCTGGTTCTTGCCGAGAAAATCGGTCGTGTGTACGAGGCCACAGGCTCTTTACACCCAAATGTTTTAATTCAAATAGAAAAAATGCTACAGAAGGCATTAAAGCAGACCTCTGACCATATTACTGAGAAATTAACAAAAGAAATCCGTGACTTAGGTCAGCGCACGGCTGAATTAGAAAACAGAGTGGATGACATAGAAACTAATGTAATGACTCATGAAACTGATTTGGACACACTTAAAGATGAAAATTTCTCGCTGCAAACTCGTTTAGAAGATTTTGAAAATCGCGCACGTCGTTCAAACCTCCGCATTAGAGGTATACCGGAGTCTAATATTGATCTACAATCGACAATTACTGCCCTATTTCAAGAGTTATCACGGTCAATTCCAATTGAGAGACTGGAAATAGACAGAATACATAGAGCATTAGCACCACGCAAATCTGAAGGTCCCCCCCGCGACATAATTGCGAAATTCCATTGCTTCCGCACCAAAGAGCAGCTCATGGTCGCTGCAAGGAACAAAGAATCCCTCATCTTCCAAGGCCACCCGTATCAGATCTTTGCTGACCTTTCCCCAATAACAGTCGTTAAACGGCGCTCGATGAAACCCTTATTACAAAACCTACAACATCATCAGATCCCACACCAATGGGGGTGCCCTTTTTCACTTCACTTCACATATCAAGGCACCAAGCACTCATGCAAAACCCCTGATGAACTACAGAACACCCTACAAAAACTTCATCTCTGCGAAAGTCCTTCAGCTGGCCCTTTCCGACGAACAGCATCCAGTTCTCCACAAAATTTATCCGAAATCAAAAATGACAGAACCAGACAAAGCTCATCGAAGAGGGGTCGATTCAACTCTCCAAACCAAGATACTCCAGACTCAATGGACTGAATGCATTTTGCATATCAAATTGAAATTCACTCAATATTTTTGATCATTCATCCACTTTTTGGATGCTAAACACTTAGTGTCATTTAACTATCCTGAATTTACTTCCCCTAAGCAGGTTATGGTCTAATTTCATATATTTTTTATTTTAATTTTTTATTATTATTATTTTTTTTTATTATTATTATTTTTTTTTTATTTTTTGTAATACTTTTTTTTATTTTTTATTTATTTATTTTTTATTTATTTTTTCCAATTTTTATCCCCTTTTTGGTCTAGGATAATTGAAGTTTTAAATTATCCCCCCCAAAAAATTATATTCTCATAGCACCCTTCCCTCCTCATCCTATCCTTCCTCACCTCACCCCCCTCTATCCCTCCCTTCTACTTCCCTCATATTACCCCCTCCTCCCAGCCCCTTTCCCCTAATCCTTTCCTACCCACAACAAGGGTTCTATATTATTTTTGTACAAAATTGTTTGCTGAATAGAAGTAAATATTACTAATATATTAGTAATAATTGATATTTTATTTATTTTTCATCCTAATTAATAATGACATTACTGCCTCTCCTACAACTGGCAACCCAGAGGTAACCTGTATAGTTCAACAAAATTTATAAACTAACACTCTCTCCGTGAAACCATAAAACACAATTGTTAGATTAAAATTTTACATGTACTAATGTTAAACATATTATAATATTTTCTTATATTTGATTCATTTTTGCTTACTTTCGCCCAGTATGGGTGTCATATTATATTTTTCTTCTCTAGATATATTTTTGGTCGTGAGGGACCCGAGAAACTGTCACTGCTCCCTCCATTTTTCTGTCTTTGGACTCTCCCCACACCTTTTTGTGTGAGGAGCCTCCCTGGTCAGACTTTGTGCCTCCGAGCTTGCACTTTTGCATGCTCGGAACGCCAACGTTTTACCTTCTTGCATTCTAAACATTTTTTGTTAATTATTTGTTTAATAATGACTCTCATTTTCTCTTTCTTTCTCAACATTCTGTCTCCACTCTCCCCTTTCTCTTTGCTCCTCCCTGGGGTAAGTATGGATTTTCAATTGTTTTTAGATATGTCTTATAATATTTTCTATAAAATTTTATGATGGCTCCTTTAAATATTCTTACCTTAGATGTCCAAGGTCTAAATGTTCCACAAAAACGAACCAAAGTTTTTAGATCATTATCTTCTTCAAAGGCGCATATAATTTGCCTCCAAGAAACCCATTTCACTGAAACCTCGACACCTAAATATTTTGGTACAGCTTATCCCCAAGTTTTTACTGCTTCAGCTAAAACTAAACAAAGGGGAGTGCTAATTGCATTTCATAGAGCTACACCCTTCTCTCTTCTGACAGAAACCAAAGACCCAGAAGGTCGCTATCTCATTATTACAGGGCATCTATGCAATACGCTAATCACAGTAGTATCCTATTATGCTCCTAATAAAAATCCGAAAGCATTCCTCTCCCATTTGTTCCAGGTAATAGAGACACATAAAATGGGCACACTTTTGATCTGTGGAGATTCAAACCAAGTTCTATGCCCTTATTTAGATAAGTCCCCAATTCCTATCACTTCCAATTCTCAGTCTCGTAGGTTCCAAAGACTTCTACAACAACATTCCTTGCTAGATTCCTGGCGAGAAATCAATCCCACGAAACGTCAATATCCCTTCTATTCCCATCCACATAAGTTTTTTTCCCATATCGACCATATACTAATCTCTATTAGTATGTCCCAGAATTGCTCAGATCATCTGTAATACCCTTTACATGGACTGATCATTGTGCAATACTTTCTACTTTCACTTCCCTCATACCCAAACATCAAGACCCCACATGGTACATAAATGATTCAACCCTATCCCATCCATCACACTCTACTGACTTAGAAATAGCCATAAAAGACTATCTGAAAAATAATAAAACCCCTGATATTTCTCCATTAACCTTATGGGAGGCACACAAACCCGTCCTTCGAGGAATCTGCTTACGCCAAGCATCATATCTTAAAAAAGAAAAAAAGAAGCTACAACTAATATTAGAAACAAAATTCAACACTTGCCACACAAATTTTCAAGCGAATCCTACCCCTGTGACAAAAAATCAACTAGATAAAGCTAGCCTAAATATTGATTGTTTCCTATCTGAATCCGCAGATAAAACCATACGCAAATCCAAGCATAAATCTTGAAAGTCCCATTACATCTGCAGAGGTTGAATTAGCCATTAAATCCCTTAAACCAAATAAACGCCCGGGTCCTGACGGCTTCTCTGCCCTATATTATAAAAAATTTACTCATCTTCTTGCGCCATTGCTGACAGATGCTTTCAATTCACTTCTGAACAACCAATCCTTTTGTCCTGAAACCTTAACAGCAATAATCACAATGATCCCCAAACCTCATTCAGATGATTCATCTTGTGCCAATTACAGGCCCATATCCCTGCTTAATCTTGATATCAAACTACTAGCGAAAATTCTAGCAACTCGTTTGAACAATATTATTGGTTCATTAATAAATAAAGACCAAGTTGGTTTTATCCCTTTTCGCCAAGCAGCTGATAATGTACGCAGGGCAACTTTATTAATCCAAGCAGCTAAAACACAGTGAATACCTATGTGTCTTCTGTCGTTAGATATTAAAAAAGCATTCGACACAGTATCATGGCCCTATCTACATTTTGCCTTACAAAAATGGGGGTTCGGTCCTCACTTTCTTAACTGGGTTTCATCACTATATAATAATCCCAAAGCCTATATTAAATATGCTGGATATAAATCTGGTTGCTTTAACATAAATAGAGGTACACGTCAGGGTTGTCCACTCTCCCCACTTTTATTTGCCCTACTTATTGAACCCCTAGCTCAGGCTATACGATCTGACCCTTCAATCAAAGGGATAGACTTAGCTGGTCATCAGCACAAATTATGTTTGTTTGCTGACGATATACTAATATTTATGTCTTCCTCTCATATTTCTGCTCCCAACCTTATAAGTAAGCTAGATCATTTTGCACAGATATCTGGACTAATTATCAACTCTCAAAAATCTACAGCCTTAAATATCTCCTTACCTCCCCATACTTTACAACAAGCACAAACTTCCCTCCCATTCTCCTGGTCTACATCACACCTGACCTACCTAGGAATTACTCTTACTCCCAATTTAACTGAATTCTTCTCGGCTAACTTTCCGCCATTACTAAAGCAAATTACCAATCTCCTTAACCACTTAAGCCCCGGACCATTTTGTAGCTAAAGGACCAGAGGTGTTTTCAGAATTTTGCACTGTAAATTGTGCAGACATGCAATGTTGTACCGAAACGAAATTTGCGTCCTTTTCTTTCCACAAATAGAGCTTTCTTTTAATGGTATTTGATTGTCTCTGCGATTTTTATTTTTTGCGATATAAATGGAAAAAGACTGAAAATTTTGAAAAAAAATGATATTTTCTACTTTTTGTTATAAGAAAAATCGAATAAACTCAATTTTAGTCATACATTTAGGCCAAAATGTATTCAGCCACATGTCTTTAGTAAAAAAAAAATGTCAATAAGCGTATATTTACTGGTTTGCGCAAAAGTTATAGCGTCTACAAACTAGGGTACATTTTCTGGAATTTACACAGCTTTTAATTTATGACTGCCTATCTAATTTCTTGAGGTGCTAAAATGGCAGGGCAGTACAAAACCCCCCCAAATGACCCCATTTTGGAAAGTAGACATCCCAAGGAAATTGCTGAGAGGCATGTTGAGCCCATTGAATATTTTTTTTGTCTCAAGTGATTGAATAATGACTAAAAAAAATGTAAAAATTACAAAAAGTTGTCACTAAATGATAAATTGCTCACACATGCCATGGTTATATGTGGAATTGCACCCCAAAATACATTTTGCTGCTTCTCTTGAGTACGGGGATACCACATGTGTGGGACTTTTTGGGAGCCTAGCCGCATACGGACCCCGAAATCCAAGCACCGCCTTCAGGATTTCTAAGGGCGCAAATTTTTGATTTCACTCCTCACTACCTATCACAGTTTCGAAGGCCATAAAATGCCAAAATAGCACAACCCCCCCCCCCTAAATGACCCCATTTTAGAAATTAGACACCCCAAGGAAATTGCTGAGAGGCATGTTGAGCCCATTGAATATTTTTTTTTTGTCCCAAGTGATTGAATAATGACTAACAAAAATAAAAAAATTACAAAAAGTTGTCACTAAATGATAAATTGCTTACACATGCCATGGTTATATGTGGAATTGCACCCCAAAATACATTTTGCTGCTTCTCCTGAGTACGGGGATACCACATGTGTGGGACTTTTTGGGAGCCTAGCCGCGTACGGGCCCCCGAAAACCAAGCACCGCCTTCAGGATTTCTAAGGGCGCAAACTTTTGATTTCACTCCTCACTACCTATCACAGTTTCGAAGGCCATAAAATGCCAAAATAGCACAAAACCCCCCCAAATGACCCCATTTTGGAAAGTAGACACCCCAAGCTATTTGCTGAGAGGCATGGTGAGTATTTTACAGCTCTCATTTGTTTTTGAAAATGAAGAAAGTAAATAATTTTTTTTTTCAATTTTTAAAACTTTGTGACAAAAAGCGAGATCTGCAAAATACTCACCATACCTCTCAGCAAATAGCTTGGGGTGTTTACTTTCCAAAATGGGGTCATTTGGGGGGGTTTTGTGCCATCTGGGCATTCCATGGCCTCCGAAACTGTGATAGGCAGTAAGGAGTGAAATCAAAAATTTACACCCTTAGAAAGCCTGAAGGCGGTGCCTGGTTTTTGGGGTCCCGTACGCGGCTAGGCTCCCAAAAAGTCTCACACATGTGGTATCCCCGTACTCGGGAGAAGCAACAGAATGTATTTTGGGGTGTAATTCCACATATGCCCATGGCATGTTTGAGCAATATATCATTTAGTGACAACTTTGTGCAAAAAAAATAAATAAATAAATTGTCTTTTTTTCGCAACTTGTGTCAACATATAAAATATTCAATGGACTCGACATGCCTCTCAGTATATAGCTTGGGGTGTCTACTTTCCAAAATGGGGTAATTTGGGGGGGTTTTGAACTGTTCTGGCATTTTATACACAACATTAGGAAGCCTACATCCACTCTTCTAACCACTTATAGACAAAGCCCTTTCTGACACTTTTTGTTTACATGAAAACATATTTTTTTTTGCAAGAAAATTATGTTGAACCCCCAAACATTATATATATTTTTAAAGCAAAAGGCCTACAGATTAAAATGGTGGGTGTTGCATTTTTTTTTCCACACAGTATTTGCGCAGCAATTTTTCAAACGCATTTTTTGGGGAAAAAATACACTTTTTTTTTATTTTAATGCACTAAAACACACTATATTGCCCAAATGTTTGATGAAGTAAAAAAGATGATCTTAGGCCGAGTCCATAGATACCAAACACGACATGCTTTAAAATTTCGCACAAACGCGCATTGGCGACAAACTACATACATTTGTAAAAGCCTTTAAAAGCCTTTAAAGGTTACCACGTTAGATGTACAGAGGAGGTCTACTGCTAAAATTACTGCCCTTGATCTGACCTTCGCGGTGATACCTCACATGCATGGTGCAATTGCTGTTTACATATGACGCCAGACCGACGCTTGCGTTCGCCATTGCGCAAGAGCAACTGTTCCTTCCATATATTTTTTTTTTTATCATTTTTATTGTTATCTCAGGGAATGTAAATATCCCCTATGATAGCAATAGGTAGTGACAGGTACTCTTTTTTTGAAAAAAATGGGGTCTATTAGACCCTAGATCTTTCCCCTGCCCTCAAAGTATCTGACCACACCAAGATCGGTGTGATAAAATGCTTTCTCAATTTCCCAATGGCGCTTTTTATATCCGGGGGGGGAAATTCCCTCCCACTGCTTGTAAAAGCAGTCCAGAGGCTAATTAGCCACTAGGATTGCTTTTACATGAAAGCTGCCCGCTGGCTGAAAAGAATGATACCAAGATGATACCTAAACCCGCAGGCATCAATCTGGTATAACCATTCAAAGTCCAGCAACATGCTGGTCCTTGTTGGACATGTATTGTAATCTTTTTTTTCATGCAGCCTGTTGGCTGAACGAAAAAAGAGATTGATCGGTGGGTATGCCCACCATTAGAATACCGCCCTTCATCCACCCACTTCTAATGATGGGCATACATGCACCATTTATATATGCCGAAGCATGGGGGCATCCTCCCGCAAAAGTTATGCCGCACACACATGGTCGGACTTTTCCACGGGCAAGCCTCCCTCGGAATTTCGACCGTATGTATGCGGCATTAGGAGCAAAATCGCTCCTCCGCCCCTGCTGCCCCAATGCTTCGGCATATATGCTTTTTTTTTTTTTAACTGTGGTGGTGAAATCACCTCCTACAGCACTGGAGTCGCAGGGATCAGGCCTGTCTCTGCGAACGCTGTAGTTATGTGTGTTGTGTTTTGTAAGTGACAGCGATCGATCGATACTGCACTTCGGTGGCCTGGGCTGGACGGAGGGGCAAAACGCAGGTGCTAGCAGGTATCTGGGCTGATCCCGCTAACGCTGCGTTTTTGGGAACCCTAAACTGCTGGAGACGCTAGTATAGATCTGATCAGATCAGATATTGATCTGTTCAGATACTATACCACTAAGGGAGGTGTATGCTTCACGCGTGGCTGTTAGCGTTACTGGCACTAACCTGACACTGCCTGGGGTGTGACACAGACCCTCTCTGATGCTAAAACCTAATTGATATCACCCGCCGGGCGATCAGGGGGTTAAACCTTTATTGGGTTATATATGGCGGGTGCCCTGACACTATAAAAAGCAAACTAACTAACCAGCATCACCCGTAACACTTATATGGTGATCACTGGTGAAAGGGTTAACTAGGGGCAATCAGGGGGTTAAACCTTAATTAGGTAATATATGGGGGTACCCGACGCTATAAAAACCTGTGGCGAACCTAAAAAAAATAACTGGCTACCTATCGGCATCACCGACACTAAGACAGCGATCAGAAAAACGATCGCTTAGTGACACTGGCAAAAGGGGGTTAAAGGGTTACCTGGGGGGGCGATCAAGGGGTTAAACCTTTATTAGGTAATATATGGGGGTACCCGACGCTATAAAAACCTGCGGCGAACCTAAAAAAAATAACTGGCTACCTATCGGCATCACCGACACTAAGACAGCGATCAGAAAAACGATCGCTTAAAGACAGCGGTGCTAGGGGGTGAAAGGGTTACCTGGGGGGCTATCAAGGGGTTAAACCTTTATTTTAGGTAATATATGGAGGTACCCGAAGCTATAAAAACCTGCGGCGAACCTAAAAAAAATAACTGGCTACCTATCGGCATCACCAACACTAAAACAGCGATCAGAAAAACGATCGCTTAGTGACAGCGGTGCTAGGGGGTGAAAGGGTTACCTGGGGGGGCGATTAAGGGGTTAAACCTTTATTAGGTAATATATGGGGGTACCCGACGCTATAAAAACCTGCGGCGAACCTAAAAAAAATAACTGGCCACCTATCGGCATCACCGACACTAAAGCAGCGATCAGAAAAACGATCGCTTAGTGACAGCGGTGCTAGGGGGTGAAAGGGTTACCTGGGGGGTGATCAAGGGGTTAAACCTTTATTAGGTAATATATGGGGGTACCCCACGCTATAAAAACCTGCGGCGAACCTAAAAAAAAATAACTGGCTACCGATCGGCATCACCAACACTAAAACAGCGATCAGAAAAACGATCGCTTAGTGACGGCGGTGCTAGGGGGTGAAAGGGTTATCTGGGGGGTGATCAGGGGGTTAAACCTTTATTAGGGGGGTTAGGGGGCTTCACTGGACCTAAAACTAACTGCCCTGACACTTTTACAGTCACAAATGTCACTGATTGCAGTGATCAGTAAATAAATGGTCACTGCAATCAGTGACACTGTGACTGGGGGGCTGGGGGGTGATCTGGGGGGTGATCTGGGGGTGTCTGGGGGGGGCGATTTATGTTCCTACGTGTCCTGGTGTCAGTGTAGTGTTTGTGCACTAACCTGACATCTTCTCTCATGCGGCGCTCGGTATATGTGAGCGCCGCATGAGGGATGACATCACTTCCTCCTGCCTGTGTAAACATCACACAGGCAGAGGAAGCATTCGATTCGCTGGGAGCGATCGCGAGGGAGTGGCCAGAATCGAATGGCGGCCCCCTCATCACGGATCGCTCCCGAAGCGATCCCAGCCGCCCACTGTACCCGAGGGGGGTCCGATCGGACCCCCCACCCATACGAAGGCAGTCACGTACAGGTACGTGATTGTGCCTGTCCGTGTCATTCTGCCGACGTATATTTACAGTGGGCGGTCGTTAAGTGGTTAAACAATGGTCTTCTTTACCAATCTCATGGATTGGTAAAATAAACGTAATAAAGATGACTATTTTACCCAAGATACTATATCTATTTCGGGTTTTGCCCATTCCAGTTCCAGCATACTTTCTTAGAAATCTTCAACACAAAACACTAGCGTTCACCTGGGGCTCTTTAAAACATCGTTTATCTAAACACACACTCTACCTTCCCAAACTTAAAGGTTACTACCATGCAGCTCAAATAACATGCATCCCCAAATATCACGCAAAATACGAAACCCCACTCTGGGTTGCAATTGAAGCAATTGACTGTGAACAATTTTCTATAACAAATTTAATTTGGTCCAAACCCTCAGATCATAAAAATTTAAAAAATAAGATTACCAAACACACAGTTACTACCTGGGATAAATTTAAACTTATCAAAGGACTACAATCTCCTCATGTTCCCCTTCTATCATTTATTAGAAACCCACTATTCTACCCAGCCTGCACATTCCCTAATTCATTTAAAAAATGGATTTCCTCTGACATAACGCAACTCTGTGATCTATCGACATCTACCTCACTTATAACATTTCCTGAACTATGTGATAGGCATCAACTCCCCCAATCAGAACTTTTCCGATATCTGCAGATCAAAAAAAAATTCATGCCATATATACAAAATATGAGTAAGCTCAACGAACTCACACAATTTGAACGTATATGTAAACGTGAACCTCACTCTAAGGGTCTCATATCAATAATATATAAACACCTTATTACTTTGCCTACTGCAGACCCATCATCATACGTGGAAAAATGGGAGAGAGACCTTGGACTTCAGTTGGAACCATCCGAATGGGATAAAATTTGGACCACAACAAAATCATCTTGACAAAATATAATAGCTCTAGAGACAAATTATAAAGTACTTTTGCGCTGGTATTTGGTTCCTGTCGGAATCACAAATTATATTCCGCAATACTCCCCACTCTGCTGCCGTGGCTGTGGTGAACTAGGATCACACATACACATATTTTGGGATTGTCCCGTTACAAAATGTTTTTGGAAAGGTTTTTCTTATCCTCTCTACCTTATTCAAAAAACCAATCAAACCTGACCCTTCAATTGCACTACTAAATCTAAAACCGACTTAGATTTCCCACACTCAATTCAAACTCCTTCTACAAATCACTACTGCAGCAAAGCAGACAATCGCCAAAGCGTGGAAAACCCCAACATTAATGATCTCAGAAACCAAAACCAGAATAAACCAAGCCATGACCCACTCAAAAACGGAAGCCATTACCAATGATAATATTGGAAAATTTGAAAAAATCTGGAATCCTTGGGCGACTAATTTTTTCCCTCCCAACTTTGACATCACATTATTAAGACCTTAGTAATATAACTACTAATAGCTATTTAATATACTAATATTATCAGACCAACATAATAAGATACCTCTGGGACCTTTTCGACCTTTTCTATCTTTTCTACCTACTATCTTTATTTTTTTCTCTTCTTCTTCTTACCCTTCCCTCTCTTCTATCTTCGCTCTTTAGCTCTTTTTTTGTTGTTTTTTTTTTCTTAGCATATATTGTTATTATATGCAAAAATGGTAGCAACATTTTTTTTTTTATGTTTTATATTTATCAGTATATTTCAGCTTTAGAGCTCCTTTGAAACAATACAAACCTTATATATTACAACAACATTATATGAGGTCTAGAAATTATGACCCTTCATTTTTTCTTTATAAATCCTTATATTACCTTACATGTTATATATTATTACTAAATCTGGTTTGTAATTACTAAATTCAACACTAAGCATATATTTTAGCAAGTCTCCAGATAATGGTCAACATATGTTAAACTTAAATTACTGTTTTTTTTTTCTCCTCTTCTGTTGTTGTTGCCTTCAAAAATCACTGGAGCTTGATATAAATATCTAATTTGTGTTCTACTTAACTGCTACTATTTATATGTATAGAGAAGCCCATGAGGGCAGTGTGTGTGGGACTTTGAAGGTGCTCAATGAGGGTATATCCAAATAAATGAAAATAAGTACAAAGAAGTGTTTTAAATAAAAATATCTATATTTAATATACAATATACATGGTATAAAAATAGGAAAAGAGAATACAGCGCAGTGTACTCGTTCCCTGTACGTCACATATGTTATCCGTCCTACATGTTTCGCATAAATTATGCTTCTTCAGGGACGCACATGGACTCTGATTTATCTAAAATAGACAAACATTTTGAGAAAGCAAAAAGAGAAATGTAGAAAATATATATATACATTTATTACATCATTAGGTTTGTCGCCAAAACAGGCTAATAGTCATAAGATGTACTGAGAAGCTTAAAGGACATGCGTTTAATACCTCCAAGTTTCTATGGATCCTCAAAATAAGGAGTGTCACCTGTCGTGAAGAGAGGGCACACCCGGATGTGAAGCAGGCAAGGCTCTCTCAACCCATGCACCACAGCCCCGCGTATACGCAAGCAAAACACACAAGGTCCCTAATGGGAAACAAAGGGGCAAATGTTGGAAAAGTATAACCTATACATACAGAATAAGGAGAGTTATTCATTGATAAATATCTAATATCTAATATACCATGGTCAACGTTTGACCTTGTATAAGACATGCAAAATAAGTAGGTATGCTTACTATTTAAAAGAGAAAAGATTGTGTAGCCTGGAAGCTTATAAAGACGTAGGGCAGCAAATAGGAGAACTGGTGGATATGCAGAGTGCTGATTGAGTCTGTGGGGACAATATTGTATAAATATATCTGCTGTATCTCCACTGGTATGCATAAAAGGCACATATGTATCATGGAACATATATACAAAAAAGCAAGAATAGTACCTGTGATTGACTGCAACTAGATATGATGTGTGACCACCATAGTGTGTTCTAAGAAAAGGACACACATTGGCACCATCAAACAGAATCTGGCCTTATCAGCTCTAAATGAAAAAAAGGGTATATATAGTATTAAAGAAAAATTCACCTTGAAAACATGCAAGACATGAATTAAGTTAGTGCAAGCAAAGTATGCCAGGCTTACCCACAGCTGTCTCAGCGGCGATCACGCTCCCAGGACCAACTACACAGCAGCCATGTTGGTTGCGTCTGGCCTTATATAACCCATAGGATGATGTTGACTCAACGCCGCATGTTGACGTGTTGTCATCAGTGGCGTGAATGCGGGCGCGCGGTTTCGATGGATGATACAATCGAATGTGCAGCCAACAATGCGCATGCGCTGGAGCCCGACGCACAGGACAAACGCTATCCCCGCCACGTACCTCGGCAACCACGGCGACGCCAAAGTGCGCCGAAGAGCGCATGCGCACATCGTATGGCCGGAATACGTCTATCGGGGGGTCGGACAGTCATACCATCCATACCTTCGCATGGATTCAACACTGAGGTGTTGATGACTGCCCCCGAGCGCCCGCATGGGACCCTGTGGTTGCTCGCATCGGCGAGGGGATGTGTGGCACATAGGAGGAAAAGACATGCTGTATATTGTAGTGTATGTGTGCCCCATATTGCACTCGCACTGACAGCAAGTGTCAAAGTGCCATGAAAATGGACACACATTCATTGAATGTATAATATGGATGTTTGAGTATACATACCGTATATATGTTCCATGATACATATGTGCCTTTCATGCATACCAATAGAGATCCAGCAGATATATTTATACAATATTGTCCCCACAGACTCAATCAGCACTCTGCATAACCACCAGTTCTCCTATTTGCTGCCCTACGTCTTTATAATCTCCCAGGCTACATGATCTTTTCTCTTTTAAATAGTAAGCATACCTACTTATTTTGCATGTCTTATACAAGGTCAAACGTTGACCATGGTATATTAGATATTAGATATTTATCAATGAATAACTCTCCTTATTCTGTATGTATAGGTTATACTTTTCCAACATTTGCCCCTTTGTTTCCCATTAGGGACCTTGTGTGTTTTGCTTGCGTATACGCGGGGCTGTGGTGCATGGGTTGAGAGAGCCTTGCCTGCTTCACATCCGGGTGTCCCCTCTCTTCACGACAGGTGACACTCCTTATTTTGAGGATCCATAGAAACTTGGAGGTATTAAACGCATGTCCTTTAAGCTTCTCAGTACATCTTATGACTATTAGCCTGTTTTGGAGACAAACCTAATGATGTAATAAATGTATATATATATATTTGTCGTCAGAGTCTTCGAGTCCTCGAGTGTGACAGTGATAACCCTAATGCACCAAGGCCTGAGGTGTGCCTTGGCCTAGCTGGTCAGTATGCCTGAAAAGTGGGCATACCCTGAATGTAAGAATAAGGAAAATAGAATGAGTATGCATGAATCTGGGGGAACGGGTGGGTGGGAGCCCAGAAATGACGGCAACCCAGACCCGACAGGGGAGGAGGCTTAAGTAGCCCTCTCAGTCTCCTCCCACAAATACAGGCTGGCCTGCGGCCAGCCTTACCACTTGTCGTCAGAGTCTTCGAGTCCTCGAGTGTGACAGTGATAACCCTAATGCACCAAGGCCTGAGGTGTGCCTTGGCCTAGCTGGTCAGTATGCCTGAAAAGTGGGCAAAAAGAGACAACTGTAGGTGAAGAAGGGAAGGTAATGAACAGAGAAGTAGCACGCACCCGGACGGCAACAGTATCTGAACCCGGTCCCGTGCAAGAATGGAATAAGCCTGATGCCCGGCACAATCCAAACATGAGAATGACCTGCTAGCAAATGAGAGGATACGTGGGGGAAAGGAAGCAAAGGCTGGCCCGAGGAGCCTCTGCAACCGATGGGCGAGTAGATCGTAATACTCCAACCGGACATCAAAGATGTGCCTCCGGCCTACCCATACTAGGTATGGGGAAGAGAGGGAGAGGGCAAAAATTGACGACTGGCAGGAGTTGTAGGACTGGATACCTGGAGGATGGGTTGCCGGAGTAGGCGGAAAATGCCAAGCGCCACGGCAATGAGCATCGTCAAGCATGGGAGAAACATGCCAGACACAGAACACTGGTTCCACCTGACTCAATCGGATCGTGCCACCGCCTGTGACCTGACAAGCAACTGAATCCTGAACCGAGAAAGGAAGGTCAGGCTCCATCCCGGGCAAGAAGTCTCATGGCATGATGCAGACATGCCTAGACAAAAGATCAGAGCCGCTAGCGGAACCCCAAACCCACCCCTGTGGCCGACAAGGGGCCGTGGCTCAGCACACACCCCAAGAAAGACTGTGAAACCCTAGGTGGTGACCAGGGCCTCAGCAACAGAACGATGATTTAGTAAAATGAAGACTGCTTCCTACCCAAGGGTGAACCCAGTGAAGAATGACATCCGCACCAATCAACTAGCCCTGGCAACGGGCAGGACTGATGGAAGCGAGTGCGAGTGCAAGCAATGTTTGATGAAGGCGAAGATGCCAGCGCAGCCCAACCTGAGAACACAAACCAGAGAAATGACAGACAACCAGACATGAGAACAACAACGAGCCTACCTAAGAAGAGAACATGCAGAAGTGACAAGACCACCGCGCGTACATGAACCTGATGACGGATGACCCCCCCCCCACCTTGTGTGAGTGGCGAGTGAGCCCGAGTAACCTGTAGCGCAGAGACAGGCAATTAACTGAACACTCAGGGCTGGTGTACCCACGGACCGTGGTGGGTGATCGTATAGGTGTAAGAATGAACGTGCATCGTATGACGTATGGTATACGGGCGAGAAGATTGTGGTCAACAATCATTAAAAACGAAACCTCAGCCCGTATGGATCTGTAGACGTGACAGATCCGGAAATGTGTGCCCTAACTAACCCAGGTACAAACATGGACGAAGATAACATGACACATAGTAACCAACAAAGAAGAGAACAGCTACCGGAGTATGCCGTGACTGGACCACAACACCCCTCTAGAACGCTAAGACTGAAACGTTGCAACGGAAATGCTGAGACTGAATGCTGAGGCGGAAATGCTACGACAGAAATCTAGGGGCAGAAATGCGAGGACAGAAATCCTGGGGCAGCAAAACGCAACGACAGAAATCCTGGGGCAGCAAAAACGCAACGACAGAAATCCTGGGGCAGCAAAACGCAACGACAGAAATCCTGGGGCAGCAAAACGCAACGACAGAAATCCTGGGGCAGCAAACGCAACGACAGAAATCCTGGGGCAGCAAAACGCAGCCAGAAATCCTGGGGCAGCAAAACGCAGCCAGAAATCCTATGAGCAAGCATCATACCCTGATGTGAAACGCGTTAGCCTTGCCCTGCATGAAGTGACAAGACCACCAGAAATCCTGGGGCAGCAAACGCAGCCAGAAATCCTATGAGTAAGCATCATCCCCTGATGTGAAAAACGCGTTAGCCTTGCCCTGCATGAAGTGACAAGACCACCGCGTGTACATGAACCTGATGACCCCACCCTTGTGTGCGTGGCGAGTGAGCCAGAGTAACCTGTAGCGCAGAGACAGGTAATTACACTGAACACTCAGGGCTGGTGTACCCACGGACCGTGGTGGGTGATCGTATAGGTGTAATGAATGAAGGTGCATCGTATGACGTATGGTATACGGGCGAGAAGATTGTGGTCAACAATCATTTAACAACGAAACCTCAGCCCGTATGGATCTGTAGACGTGACAGATCCCAAAATGTGAGCCCTAACTAACCCAGGTACAAACGTGGACGAAGATACAAAGATACATGGTAACCAACGAAGATAAGAACGGAAGAACGGCAGAAATGCCGGGGCAGAAATGCAATGACAGAAATGCCGGGGCAGAAATGCAATGACAGAAATGCTGGGGGCAGAACGCAATGACAGAAATGCTGGGGGCAGAAACGCAATGACAGAAATGCTGGGGGCAGAAACGCAATGACAGAAATGCTGGGGGCAGAAACGCAATGACAGAAATGCTGGGGGCAGAAACGCAATGACAGAAATGCTGGGGGCAGAAACGCAATGACAGAAATGCTGGGGGCAGAAACGCAATGACAGAAATGCTGGGGGCAGAAACGCAATGACAGAAATGCTGGGGGCAGAAACGCAATGACAGAAATGCTGGGGGCAGAAACGCAATGACAGAAATGCTGGGGGCAGAAACGCAATGACCGAAATGCTGGGGGCAGAAACGCAATGACCGAAATGCTGGGGGCAGAAACGCAATGACCGAAATGCTGGGGGCAGAAACGCAATGACCGAAATGCTGGGGGCAGAAATGCAATGACAGAAATGCTGGGGGCAGAAATGCAATGACAGAAATGCTGGGGGCAGAAATGCAATGACAGAAATGCTGGGGGCAGAAATGCAATGACAGAAATGCTGGGGGCAGAAATGCAATGACAGAAATGCTGGGGGCAGAAATGCAATGACAGAAATGCTGGGGGCAGAAATGCAATGACAGAAATGCTGGGGGCAGAAATGCAATGACAGAAATGCTGGGGGCAGAAATGCAATGACAGAAATGCTGGGGGCAGAAATGCAATGACAGAAATGCAATGACAGAAATGCTGGGGGCAGGAATGCAATGACAGAAATGCTGGGGGCAGAAATGCAATGACAGAAATGCTGGGGGCAGAAATGCAATGACAGAAATGCTGGGGGCAGAAATGCAATGACAGAAATGCCGGGGCAGAACTGTAATGACAGAAATGCTGGGGGCAGAAATGCAATGACAGAAATGCTGGGGGCAGAAATGCAATGACAGAAATGCAATGACAGAAATGCTGGGGGCAGAAATGCAATAACAGAAATGCTGGGGGCAGAAATGCAATAACAGAAATGCTGGGGGCAGAAATGCAATAACAGAAATGCTGGGGGCAGAAATGCAATAACAGAAATGCTGGGGGCAGAAACGCAATGACAGAAATGCTGGGGGCAGAAATGCAATGACAGAAATGCTGGGGGCAGAAATGCAATGACAGAAATGCAATGACAGAAATGCTGGGGGCAGAAACTAAATGACAGAAATGCTGGGGGCAGAAATGCAATAACAGAAATGCTGGGGGCAGAAACGCAATGACAGAAATGCAGGGGTGGAAAGAAATAACAGAAAAGCTGGGGAAGAAAATGCTGGGGCAAAAGGCAACCCCCCCCATGATACCCCACGTGAGTACCGGGAGGTGAGCAGGCGAGTGAGCGCCCCCCCCCCATGGAGCCAGGGTGAGAACCAGGAGGCCTGCGGGCGTCCCCTCCATGGTGCACGGCGTGGGTTCCAGGGAGGTGAACTTGACAAGGCAGAGAGACTGGAAACGCAGAGACTGGAAAACGCAGAGACTGAAAAACGCAGAGACTGGAAACGCAGAGACTGGAAACGCAGAGACTGGAAACGCAGAGACTGGAAACGCAGAGACTGGAAACGCAGAGACTGGAAACGCAGAGACAGGATGTTATGACAAAATGCAGTATCGCAAGGAAAAACTACCAGCCACCTCCCCCCCATACTGCCAGCGAGATCCCTGAGAAACAGATGGACAACCCTTCCCACGCTGCCAGCGTGACCCCGGGAGATGACGGGTGGACAGCCTCACCACCCCCCCCCCAAGCTGCCAACGTGACCCTGGGATGAGTGTGCACAACCCCCCCCCCCTCATGACACCGGCGTGAGCCCAGGGGAGGTTTGAACTGACAGACAATCAGGCGGCCCTTCAGTAGAGCAAGGAGGAGTGATGGGCGGGTAGGTAGGTGGACGCTCCCCCCCCCCTATTTGCAGACATGGATGTGGAGAGCCCCCCCCCACCCCAATGACCGAGACGGATGACCTGCTGAGCGAACGGCACTGCAGGATGCCGGCGAGTGCCTGGAGGAGTGGGTGAGTGGATGGACGCCCCCCCCCCTTCAGCTAGAGGCCATGAAACAGACAGGGAGGAGGAGGGTGGCCCTGCAAGGATGCAAGCATGTGCCCGAAAGGAGTGAAGGAAGGAAGGACGGCCCCCCCTCCCCCCCCCCATGCGGCAACATGCGCCCGGAGTAGTGAGAGGGCTCCCCCTCACTCTGTGTGAGCCTGGAAAGAAGATGGGGTGCACGAGCGGGCGGCGGCCCTGCAGCAACCGGCTTGAGGCCGGAAAAAAAATGTGGGTTGGAGGGGTCCCGCCCCTTTCCCGGATGAGCACTGAAAACACGTGGACAGGCCCCCTCTCTGCATGAGTTGTCAGCAGGGAAAGGATGGCTTGATGGGCAGGCGGTGTGAGCACCAGGAGACTGCTGCAGCCGGCCGCCGCTCTGCTAGCCCAGAAATGACGGCAACCCAGACCCGACAGGGGAGGAGGCTTAAGTAGCCCTCTCAGTCTCCTCCCACAAATACAGGCTGGCCTGCGGCCAGCCTTACCACATATATTCTACATTTCTCTTTTTGCTTTCTCTAAATGTTTATGTCTATTTTAGATAAATCAGAGTCCATGTGCGTCCCTGAAGAAGCATAATTTATGCGAAACATGTAGGACGGATAACATATGTGACGTACAGGGAACGAGTACACTGCGCTGTATTCTCTTTTCCTATTTTTATACCATGTATATCATGTATTAAATATAGATATTTTTATTTAAAACACTTCTTTGTACTTATTTTCATTTATTTGTATATACCTTCATTGAGCACCTTCAAAGTCCCACACACACTGCCCTCATGGGCTTCTCTATACAATTCGATATCGGGACCTAGGTGCCATTGAGCAACAATTTCTTTCAACAATAGTGTTTGCTCTGTATGTTCTCTAATGCTACTATTTATAGTGACTATGTTTATTGACAATATATGCTTGTAATTTTGAAAATTTAATAAACAAATTTGACAAGGAAAAAAAAAAAGAATTATTGCTTTCATTCCGGCATGGCGGCGATATGTAACATGTATATCACAATCAACGTCTTCACGCGTAGGCACCCTGACGCATGCGTTTACGTTTGTGCATGTGTATATGTTGGGGGTGGGGGGGGGGCTCAGCATTTTTTGGGGGAGATTTTATGTGATTGGGTGTAACTTTCACATCATTGTTGTGGGGCCCAAAGCAGCTGCCTCATACTTGGCAACTATCCCAGTTTATATTCCCTAATCCCTTGAAGTTTTAGTCCCGTGCTGTGTCCCAATATCAGAGTGTAAAGTTTCTGCTGTCCAGCTCTGCCCTATTGGCGAGTACAGGTGACTCATCTACGGACCCTGTGTTTACATACCTGTATACATAACCTGCATTGATATGTAAATAGTGGCGGCTTTATTATGGAAATAAAGGCAGCATTCATATGTATATCATGTCCCCCTGAGATCATATCTACCATCACTTCTGCTGAATGCTGCCCACTGGGGAAGTAAAGGAGCATGCTTGAAAGTCCTGCCTACAACTATAGTCATTAAGCCTAACATCAGCCTGTTCTGCAAAGGTAAGTACATTGGAGCTGGAAACCTTCTTCAAAAGATCATGGTGCCACAGCACCCTGAATTTTGGTGCATATAAATACGCACATCTCAGCCAATGCATGAGGGTGTCATTAACAATTAGGAGCACTTCTGTGTATCTGCAAAAGGGCAGCATGTTTCTGTGCTGTCAGGAAAGCGATTTTTTTTATGCATTCCCGACACACACAAATGTGAACACAGGCTAAATATCTCAGGTACATTGGTGGTCAGTGTAAATCTTCACATTACATTGGGGCATGGTGTACAATCCATTCATTCACACTAGTGGCCAGTGTGAAGGTCCCCCTTACATTGGTGGTCAGTGTAAATCCCTCTTTACAGTACATTGGTGGTTACTAGGGGTGCAATGGATCAAAAAACTCATGGATCGGATCGATCCTCGAGTCAGAGTCACGGATCGGATCATTTTTCGGATCAGCAAAAAAAAAAAAAGACAATCTTGTTACACCCACCGGAGTTGTAGATTTCAGTTATTTTCAACACAAAATGGAGCTTATTTGCCTAAATACAGTATTTGTAAATCCGACGGACTCTTTACATGTTAAATTTTAAAAGCAGCAGCAAACCTTACATGCTTGCTAATGTGAGAGAACACCTCTGATTTTCACATTTAACTAAATGTTAAATGTGAAAATCAGAGGTGTTCCGTCACAATAGCAAGCATGTAAGGTTTGCTCCTGCTTTTAAATTTAACATGTAAACAGTCCAATGGATTTCCAAATAATGTATTAAAGCTGATAAGCTCCGTTTTGTGTTGAAATGAACTGAAATCTAAAACTCCGTTGGGTGTAACAAGATGTCCGCTTGGCCCCTTCTCTATAATTACTGTGCAGGAGTGTGGGGTGGAGCAAGATGGCGGCGAAACGTCACTACAGCGGCTGCCGCCGGGTTTACCAAGATGGCCGCCGCTCCGGAGCTAGGCCGAAGCCGCGGCCTTTCCTACAGCCGAGGCTCCAGAGCGCTCCGCAAGTCACATGGTGATCCGATCCGAACAGGGTGACCCGTTCGGATCACGGATCACCACCGATCCGTTGCACCACTAGTGGTTACTATGAATGCTCCTATTACATTAGTGGTCGGTGTAAATCCCCATTACATTGGTTGCCAGAGTAGAAACTCCTCTTTATATTGGTAATCGTTAAAAAAAATTCCAAATTTGCATTTGTGGTCAGTTTCGAATCCTCCCTTACATTGGTGGTCCATGTAGAAGCCCCCTTTAAATTGGTGGTGAGTGTAAATCTCCCTTACATTGGTGGCCAGTGTAGAAATCCCCCTTTATTGGCTGTTGATGTAAAATCTATCATTACATTGGTTGTCAGTAGGGATGAGCCGAACACCCCCACAGTTCAGTTCGCACCAGAACTTTCGAACAGGCAATAAATTTGTTCGAACATCCGAACACCGTTAAAGTCTATGGGACTCGAACATGAAAAATCTAAAGTGCTAATTTTAAAGGCTTATGTGCAAGTTATTGTCATAAAAAGTATTTGGGGACCCGGGTCCTGCCCCAGGGGACATGTATTAATGCGAAAAAAAGGTTTTAAAAACTGACGTTTTTTGGGAGCAGTGATTTTAATAATGCTTAAAGTGAAACAATAAAAGTTAAATATTCCTTTAAATTTTGTACCTAGGGAGTGTGTATAGTATGCCTGTAAAGTAGCGCTTGTTTCCAATGCTTAGAACTGTCCCTGCACAAAGTGTCATTTCTGAAGGAAAAAAAAGTAATTTAAAAGCACTCGCGGCTATAATGAATTGTCAGCAACCGCCAATACAGAGAAAAGTCATTGATAAACAAAAAAAAAAAAAAAAATGCGTGGGGGTCCCCTTAAATTTAATTACCAGGCCCTTCAGGTCTGGTATGGATTTTAAGGGGAACTCCACGCCAAATTTAAAAAGAAAATGGTGTGGAGTTCCCCCCAAAAATCCATACCAGACCCTTTCTCCGAGCATGCAACCTGGCAGGCCGCAGGAAAAGAGGGGGGACGAGAGAGCGCCCCCTCCTGAACCGTACCAGGTCACATGCCCACAACATGGGGAGGATGCTTTGGGGGTCTGTGTCCCCTCAAAGCACCATGTCCCCATGTCGATGGGGACAAGGGCCTCATCCCCACAACCCTTGCCAGTGGTTGTGGGGGTCTGGGGGCAGGGAGCTTATCAGAATCTAGAAGACTCCTTTAACAAAGGGGGCCCCCATATCCCAGCCCCATCAAGAAATCCATGTTCCACATGGAGAGAAACTTCTTCCAATGTGGGTTTGTTTGTTCAACAGTATGTGGTTCTTCATCTGGCGAGTATACTATTGGGGTTATATCTTTCACTTCCATTTTTTACTTATTACACATATTTATATATATTTTTTAACATATATTGTACATTCATATTTGTGTATATACAATTTTAAATGTAATATATAGGTTCAATAATCATTCATGTGGACCAATAAGGGGGGTCCTATTGTACATTTTAGAGTTCACAGTTAGTGACATTTTATTATTTTACCATTTATCATCCACCTTTTGCATTATTCATGTGTATATATATATATATATATATATATATATATATATATATATATATATATTTATATGTTTTTATTTTAACATCTCATATTGCTAACCTTTTTGCATCTAAATTTGCATGTTTGTGCTGTTTTTTGTGTATGCATTTATCATTGTATTTGTATGGTGTACACAGGGGGTTAACATCATGAGAACTGATAGTCTACCCCACCCACATTTATATGCCTATATAATCCTCTGCTGCTGTCGGCTATCATGACTTTGACAAAGCGCAGGGCGTGAAACATGTAAGTCACGGTCGCCACAGCAACGAGCCTGCGATCCGCCCATCACCCGCGTACTCTTTGCTTCCGGCCCCGACCTTTGCTTCCGGTTTTTGGAATTGGTGCACGTCACTCAGAATACTATCCAGGATGCCAGGTTGTAGCTCGCTACACCAGTCTGCTTGACTGTCAACATCCAGCAGTGTGGACTACAGTACACCTCCCGCAGCACAGTGAGTTTTATACTTGACACTAACCAGCAGCTGTATCTCAGAGAGCTGTGTCTCCCCACTCTGGTTTTTTCTGTGTATTGAGCAATCCAGCCATCCGGTCAAGATCAGGACTATGGAGTATACTCATTGATGTTAACCCCTTGTCATCAGGAAGTGTGGCGGTATCACTTACATTATATTTCGGAGTACTTCAACCATGAGAATGAGTTTTATTTTGTTTGATTTTAACTACATCATTTTCATCTGACAGTTGTCTTTTAAGTCAAGCGTGCATCCAATAAATGAGCTATATTGAGCACCACAATTGGCAAAAGTTATTTTGTTACTGGTCCCATCGAGCGCTGCTTTTGTTGTTCAACAAATTTGCAAGAACTGCGTGATGCTATCATGTCAATATGAACAAAAATCTCTGAGGAATGTGTCCAACACCTTGTTGAATCTATTTCACGAAGAATTAAGGCAGTTCCGAAGGCAAAAGTGTGTCCTACCCGGTACTAGCAAGGTGTGCCTAGAAAAGGTGTGCCTAATAATGTGGCCGGTGAGTGTGTAAAATATATGTAATATATACATGGTGACAGTTTCGGGCTGACATAGATAACGCCCTTCTTCAAAACCACAAATCTACAAATGACCACATACATGGTACAATATATAGCTCATTGGCATCATCACATGATTGAATAATTAAACAATCTGGAATCAATTGATTATAGAATGATTATACAAAATTCCTTATCAATACATATATCAAGATATTGGAACAAAATGGTCAACGGGTGTATTCAATTTCCCACACCACAAAGGCATAGTCAGTCGGGAACCCTATATGAAGAAATAAAATATATATATATATGTAGCGATACCTTCACTTAAGAAGGCCGCAAGTTTAGTTTGGGCCCTGAAAACAGCTCCGCCAACCCCCAGCAATGTACTCGACCCCCTACTGGCACAGTTAGTATTGGCAGCAATATATACGGTATATTCTTATACTGTATGAGTAAACCCAGACACCAAGACAACAATGAAAAGGGGTATAAGATTTACTTAAGCTCTTGATAAGAAAGGTTAACAGTGGTAACAGTTCACAGATAATAAATTGCAGAGCCCTGCAGCAATAACACATGTAGCGGGGTCTTCTTTAAGGCCCCGGGACTACAGTACCCAGAGCCCCATTTGGCCTGAGGGCGGAGGGTCCGCCGCAGAGACTCATGGGAGAGGTTACTTAAGAGAAGGGCGGGGGGAAGCTCGCTCTCTGGGGACAACGCGCTTCAAGCAACAAGTCATCCTGCGCGGATCTGCTGTTGGGTAAGGCCTGAAGCCTAAGGCCTTACCCGAAGTCCGAAGAGCCTTTCACCATCCTGCAGAGCCTGGGTGGATCCTGGATCGTCAGTGTAGGACTCCAGTTGGATCGGGGACCCGATCGGTTGCAGACGCTGTGTGCGACGGACACACGCGGTGAAAGACCCAGGCTGGGATCGCGCCTGGAACGGTGAGCGGGCACCTGCCCATATCCATAGACAGTCAAATTCAGGCCTATAGACTGCCTAGGCCCACTGTTCGCTCACCAGTGTTCTTTGGGGGTCGGATAGTTGGGACAGAGTTGAAGTGCATACCACCCCCCCCCCCTCTGTTTGCATACTGTTGCTACGAGTTATCACCTTTTTTGGATTACAATTGGTTCATTTCTTCAAGTGCACCAACGAAAGCTGGCCGGTGAAGAAAATCTTACTCCTTTAGGGAAAGGGGACTATTTCATACACTGTCAGGCCTGACATAGGTGGGGAAAGTTATAAAGTTTGTGTTGCTGTGTCTTAGGGCGCGCACGCCATAATAGCTCCGCGTGGTGGATACTGCGCGGCGCCATTTTATAGTGCTGCCTCTGTAACATTGGTTGATACAGGGTTCTGCAGACCCATGTAAGTGTTGCATGTCATGTTTTTATGCCACCATTTTATAGTAAAGCTATTACCTATTCATATTTCCTGCCTCAGAGTGTTGTCTGTCTATTTAGGAACTGTTAAGTATCATACACCTGAGAGTGATAGGAAGCTATCCCTAGACTAACTGTGCCAGAGTGGGTCGAGCCAGATTGCCGGGGGTTGGCGGTGCTGTATACAGGGCCAGAGAAAACAAACCAGCGGCTATCTTAACTGGGGGTAGCGCTACACGTGGGGGCTCTTGAGTCCGGGATTCTGTTGCAGCAAATAGCAGCCACAAGGTACCAGCATGGACCCACTAGAAATAGCAAAGTGGTGCGCAGTAGTAAAAACAGATCCACATGAATTAGTGATCATAGAACTTGCAGGGACCTGGCAAGATGATGCAGTGAAACAGTTAGTGGCGTCACTGTCCCCGCAACAAAAAGCATACATAGTGGATGTCAGATCAGAACCTCCTTTGACATATGTACTGGTGAAGTGGAAGGATGGAGTCCCAGAAGACTTCAAGAAGCCGAGCATAGAAACGGCGGATAAACAAATCTTTAAGTTAATACGCGCTCCACCCGACTTAAAAGATGTGAAGACAGAGATGAATCCTGGGTCGCCGCAGGGCGCTCTCAGCACAGAATTATGCGCGGTCCTAGGGGAAATCATAGCGCGCTGCAAGAAAGATCCTACGGATTACCAAATGTCAGGATACTGGAAACTTAGAATGTTTTCAGGAAGGAAGCCTGTACCTTCAGGAGAGGAAGGATTTGAGGAGTGGTTAGATGGCGCTACTCAGGCCTTAGAGGAGTGGGAAGTCCCAGACCACAGAAAGAGGCAGAGAATTGCTGAGAGCTTAAAGGGGCCTGCCCTAGAGGCCATACGCAACCTTAAGATGAGCAAGAAAGACTGTGTTGCGCAAGACTATCTAGACATTCTGCAGAATGTGTTTGGAGGAACAGAAAAGATCACTGAGCTTACCTACCAACTAGAGCACTGCTACCAGAAGGCAGGGGAGAGGCTGTCAGAGTTTATGATGCGTCTGGATAAAATACTGCACAAGATGATCTTAAAGAAGGGGATTGACCCGAAGAAGGTGGATGAGGCCCGGGTCCAGCAGGTCATGAGAGGATCTCAACCCCTGGATCCCATCACACTGGCGCTACGTACAAGACAGGACGGGAAGAGCCTGGAGTACCCTGACTTGATTTGAGTAGTCAGAGAAGAAGAAGCTATGCTGGAGGAGAAGAAAAGGAGCCAACCAGTTGAGCTGGTGCAGCCCCCTCCAGTGATGGTCAGGGCCGCCACGACCTTAGAAAGAGACGCAGAGGTGGATACCTTAAAGTCACAGATGTCCCAAGTGTTGGGAATGTTGACCTCCCTGATGGAAAAGGAGTCAAGGGTACCTGAGAGGAACAGCCCAAGGAAGGAGTTGTTTCCAAATACTTCAGCACCCGCATCCCTGGAAGATAGGGGGGATATGATCTGTTTCAACTGTGGAGGAGTTGGTCACGCGGCCAGAGTGTGTTCCAGTCCCAAAAAGAGGAAGATGAACAACCGCAAGCCGCCGGAAAACTTCAGCGGACCCCGGTGAAGGAGTCAACCGGGTGCCCATCATTCTTACGGAACTCCATACTGAATAAGAAGCACATGAGAGAAGGGGTCAGGACCCCACATAAGAAACCAAGGGTTCCTCAGAAGGAACACACTCCGAAGAAGCATAGTAATGTCCCTCAGCGGGTAGCTACACCCAGACAGAGGAGGGAGATCAGTACATACCAGGCCCAGGAGAGACTTAGGTCTAGGGACAAACGAGAGAAGAAAAGTCAGAAAGGGAAATGCAAAGATCAGAAGAAGGAGACCCCTTCAAAGCAGTACCCAGAGAAGCTGGTGGGCCCCTCTCCAATCGTATCCATTCAAGTGGAGGGAATCTACACAAGAGCCCTGTCGGATACTGGGGCACAGGTGACTCTGTTGTACCGAGACTTCTACGACAGACACCTGAGTCACTTGCCCATCCGAAAGCTTAAAGACTTGGA
Source organism: Rana muscosa (assembly GCA_029206835.1). NCBI lineage: Eukaryota > Metazoa > Chordata > Amphibia > Anura > Ranidae > Rana > Rana muscosa. The sequence continues at coordinate 200,555,599 of CM055120.1, forward strand.
GATATGGGGAATCGGAACGGAAAAGTTTCCTTATGACGGATATCTGCCCATCAAATTGACCTTTGACCCATCCATAGCTGGGAAGGGGGAAGTGTTTGACACCTTGGCTGTAGTGTGCCCCCAACCGCCTGGAGCCAACAGGAGCTCCTTGATAATAGGGACCAACACGGATCTGGTCAGGAGACTTTTGGTCCCACTAACAAAAAGGGAGAACCCCACAGTTACTGAGATCCACCCAATGTTGTAGACCGCCTACCACCGGTTGATCTTAGAACAAAAGGCCCTGGAAGAGGGGGTAGGGAAGGTCTGGAGACTGGGAAGTAAAGGGATAGTACTGCAACCCGGTGAAGTAACCTGTTTGAAGGCCACAGTGAAACTCACTTGGGAGCAGCCGGGCCCCTTTGTGATGTTGGAACCCGATCCAAGGGAAGAACCCTCGGGCCTGGAAGTAATCCCGGAAGTGGTCCTGGTGAGGGTCCTGAAGAAGGGCCATTGCAGGGTGCCAGTGAGTGTCAGAAATACCACGGATGGTCCCATGGAAATCCCAGCCAGACTGTTGCTGGGTCGAGTGAGCTCAGCCACACCAGTTGCCTCCTCAGATGTAGAGAAGATGGATGGAGAAGGTACTGTGTGGGAAAAGCGCTCTATGGAGAATCCAAACCTGCCCAGGGCTTGGAGAGAGAGAGCCCGGAACCAGTTGACTCGATGGAAGAGGATCTTCTCCTATGATGAGTTTGATGTGGGGTGTGCTAGGAGTGCCACCCATCGAATCCGCCTCCATGAAGACAAGCCCTTCAGGGAAAGGGTGAGGCGGGTTCCATTGGCAGACCTCGAGGATTTAAGGGAACAGCTTGCCGAGCTCAAGCGAACAGGGGTAATCCAAGAATCCAGAAGTCCGTATGCCTCCCCCATAGTGGTGGTACGAAAGAAGAACGGGTCGCTAAGGTTGTGTATCGACTATAGGACCCTCAACAGGAGAACCACTCCGGATCAGTATACCACTCCAAGGATAGAAGACGCCTTGCAGAGCTTGCCCGGAGCCAAATGGTTCAGTGTTATGGACCTGAAGAGCGGGTATTATCAGATCCCGATGCACCCAGAGGACAAAGAAGACGGCTTTCATAACCCCAGTGGGGTTCTTTGAATTCAACCGGATGCCTCAAGGTCTGTCTGGAGCCCCAGCCACATTCCAAAAACTTATGAAGAAGACTTTGGGAGACATGAACCCCATTGAGGTCCTTGTATACTTGGACGACATCATAGTCTTCGGAAGAACTTTGGAGGAACATGAAGAGAGGCTGGAGAAGGTCTTGAAGAGACTGAGTGAGGAAGGACTCAAGCTCTCCCCTGAAAAATGTAAATTTTACCAATCCTCAGTCAACTATCTGGGACACAGTGAGTGTCTGAAGATGGGGTGTCTGCGGACCCTGAAAAACTGGAGGCTGTCACCTCCTGGCCAAGACCCACCACCGTAACAGAACTTAGGTCCTTCTTGGGGTTCTGTTCTTATTACAGAAGGTTCGTGGAGGGGTTTGCTCGGATAGCAAGACCCCTGAATGAGTTGCTGAAGACGGAGGGGGAAGAGGATGACTCGGGCCCCAGGAGGCCGGGAGAGTCAGTCAAGGACCAGTGGAACGAGAAATGTGAAGATGCCTTCCAGATGCTGAAAAAGAGCTTGACCACTGCTCCTGTCCTGGCCTATGCGGACCTGAAGAAGCCTTACGAACTCCATGTGGATGCCAGCCATGATGGACTGGGAGGAGTGCTCTATCAGGAGCATGAAGGACAGCAGAAACCTGTTCCATATGTGAGCAGGAGCCTGACCCCCTCCGAAAAGAACTATCCCACCCATAAGTTGGAGTTCCTGGCTCTCAAGTGGGCCGTAGTCGACAAACTTAGAGATTACTTGTATGGGGCAGACTTCACGGTCAAGACGGATAACAATCCTCTCACCTACCTGTTCACCACAGCCAAGCTGGATGCCACCGGACATAGATGGTTGGCGGCACTGTCTGCTTTCAATTTCAGTTTGAAATACAGGCCTGGGGTGGGAAACCGAGATGCGGACGCCCTGTCCAGAAGGTCTCATGTCCCTACATACAGTGTCGAAGACTGGACCCAAGTAGCACCTGACGGGGTGCGGGCCCTCTGCCAAGGGGCTGAACTCCAGGCCAGGGGAGGCTCAAGAGCGGAAGAGATAGGGGTCACTATCGTAGGAGTCCCCAAGCAGTACTGCGAAGTAGCCCAACTGGGAGAAGACAACTTACCCAGACTAACAAAGAAGGAGTTGAGATCCGACCAATTGGAAGACCCTGTGGGGAGGTTGGTCCTAGAAGCATTGGAGAATCAGGATCCAAATGTACTCCTACGTCATCCCTCAAAGGAAGCTCGCCTACTTAAGAAAGAGTGGGACAGACTGCTGGTGCGTCAGGGGGTGGTCTACCGAAGGGGCCCCTCTGATGACCAAGAAGACAAGTGGCAGTTGTTCCTGCCGGAGAAACACAGAGAAACTGTCATGCTTGCTCTGCACGACAACCATGGACACCTAGGAGTGGAAAGGACTTTCCAACTTGTTAGAGACCATTTCTATTGGCCTTGCATGAGGGCTGAAGTTGAGGAATACTGCCATTCCTGTGCACGGTGCATACAGAGAAAGACACTACCCCATCAAGCGGCCCCAATGGGCCATTTACAAAGTGAAGGTCCGCTTGACCTGGTATGTATTGATTTCCTCTGCCTCGAACCCGACCTGAGCGGACAGGGAAATGTTCTGGTGATAACCGACCATTTCACCCGATATGCACAAGCCTTTCCTACCAAAGACCAGAAGGCCTCCACTGTGGCCAAAACACTCGTGGAGAAATACTTTATACATTACGGATTGCCAAAAAGGCTTCATTCAGATCAGGAAAGGGACTTTGAGAGTAAACTCATACGGAAGCTCCTGGATGCCTTGGGCATCAAGAAAACCAGGACTACCCCTTATCACCCACAAGGGGATGCTCAACCGGAGAGGTTCAATCAAACCCTGCTCAACATGCTGGGAACTTTAAGTAGCGAGAGGAAGCAACATTGGAGTAATCACATAGCGGCCCTTGTGCATGCTTATAACAGCACTGTCAGCGACGCTACAGGGTATTCCCCTTACAGACTTATGTTCGGGAGGGAAGCTAGATTGCCAGTGGATCTTGCCTTCGGCACTTCCATAGACCATTGTTCTGCTGCTTCCCACAAGGGATATGTGGATAGACTTAGGCACAATCTGAAAATGGCCTATGAGCAAGCCCAGGCCGCATCTGATCAACCGGGGGCTCGCAATAAGAGAAATTCTGACCTAAAAGTTAGAATCCAAGATTTGCAACCAGGAGACAGAGTATTGCTGCGGAACCTGGGAGTCCCTGGAAAACATAAGCTTGCGGATAGATGGAGACCCGAACCTTATGTCATTTGCAAAAAACTACCGGGCCTACCCGTTTACAAACTTAAACCTGAGGGAAAGTTGGGGCCATTGAAGACTTGGCATCGGAACCACCTACTTCCTCTGGCTGAAGCGGTTCGGTTACCTCCTAGCATGGATTCCCCTGAACCTATGTCCATTCTAGACACCCCTAGACCCAACACTCGGTCTCAGACCCCTCGGATGGGGGATACAGAGGATTCAGAAATAAGTGAAGATGAGGGAGAGGAAATTGGCTGGCTTTGGCCTTCCCAGGGACCAACTACTTTTGCTATTGATCTTCCGCCTGACGAAGACACCGAGGATCATACACTGAATGCAGAAGCAACAGAGTTCATCCCTTCCTGTCCTTGGTTGGATGCTTGGGAAAGTGCCAGTGAACCATCTGAAAAGGAAGATCCAAGAGAAGCCATGTACCTTCCTGCTCCGGAACCGGATGTTCCAGAGGAAGGGGGAAGTCCTGAATTAGCAACAGAAGAAGAGTCGGCTCCAACAGAAAGCCCAAGAGGACAGAGGAAGCGGAGGGCAATAAAACCTCCCAGGAGACTAACCTACCCACAGATGGGTGAAAGTGCGGAAGACACTGTAGTCACTGCTAGAAGGAGTATGGAAGACCATGACCCTCCTGCTGTTCATTTGGTGGGAGGCAGCCCCAGCTCACTCTCTGGTACAGTTAGACAGGATACTAATGTTAGTGTGTCCTGTGGGCAGGGGAGTTCACTGCCTCGGTTTTGGTGGGAATTTCCTCTGCCGACATCATATGAAGGATTGATGGATGTTATTAGATCTGTAGTTGGAGATTATGTTATCTTTGGGGACCAAAGAGTTCAGGTGGGGGGAGTGTGTAGCGGGGTCTTCTTTAAGGCCCCGGGACTACAGTACCCAGAGCCCCATTTGGCCTCAGGGTGGAGGTTCCGCCGCAGAGACTCATGGGAGAGGTTACTTAAGAGAAGGGCGGGGGGAAGCTCGCTCTCTGGGGACAATGCGCTTCAAGCAACAAGTAATCCTGCGCGGATCTGCTCTGGGGTAAGGCCTGAAGCCTAAGGCCTTACCCGAAGTCCGAAGAGCCTTTCACCGTCCTGCAGAGCCTGGGTGAATCCTGGATCGTCAGTGTAGGACTCCAGTTGGATCGGGGACCCGATCGGTTGCAGACGCTGTGTGCGACGGACACACGCGGTGAAAGACCCAGGCTGGGATCGCGCCTGGAACGGTGAGCGGGCACCTGCCCATATCCATAGACAGTCAAATTCAGGCCTATAGACTGCCTAGGCCCACTGTTCGCTCACCAGTGTTCTTTGGGGGTCGGATAGTTGGGACAGAGTTAAAGTGCATACCACCCCCCCCCCCCCCCTGTTTGCATACTGTTGCTACGAGTTATCACCTTTTTTGGATTACAATTGGTTCATTTCTTCAAGTGCACCAACGAAAGCTGGCCGGTGAAGAAAATCTTACTCCTTTAGGGAAAGGGGACTATTTCATACACTGTCAGGCCTGACATAGGTGGGGAAAGTTATAAAGTTTGTGTTGCTGTGTCTTAGGGCGCGCAAGCCATAATAGCTCCGCGTGGTGGTTACTGCGCGGCGCCATTTTATAGTGCTGCCTCTGTAACATTGGTTGATATAGGGTTCTGCAGACCCATGTAAGTGCTGCATGTCATGTTTTTATGCCACCATTTTATAGTAAAGCTATTACCTATTCATATTTCCTGCCTCAGAGTGTTGTCTGTCTATTTAGGAACTGTTAAGTATCATACACCTGAGAGTGATAGGAAGCTATCCCTAGACTAACTGTGCCAGAGTGGGTCGAGACAGATTGCCGGGGGTTGGCGGTGCTGTATACAGGGCCCGAGAAAACAAACCAGCGGCTCTCTTAACTGGGGGTAGCGCTACACACACTATGAATTAGAATGAACAGTAAAGGTGCGCCGCGCGGGCAACCGTTATCTAGGCGTCCTGTGACGCAGTAACCAAATGAACTAACTAGCTGACCAGGCCTGGCTCAGATATCTACAACTTAGTATATAGGGGATGATGGTTTTCTTCACCGGCAGGTCTTTAACGGTGGTGCACATTAACAGAATACCCTTTTTGTAATCCAATAGGAAGGTAGAGATGAAATAAACACTTTGCTATGTAAAACTCTGAGTTCAGCTCCGATGAGGTTCTCTAATGAGAGAAACAACTTGTGGGCCACAGCAGTCTATAGGCCCATCAGTAACAACAGTATATTGTCTGGGCATACGCCCTCTCACCCATCCGGACGCGGTCCCAGTCCGGGGAAACTTTCACACACACACACAGTGTCTCCAGCAATCGGGTCCCCGATCCAACCAAGGCTGTATGTAAGCGATGTCAGGTGCCACCCAGGCTCGCAGTGGGGTGGAAGGCTCTTTGGTGCTGCGCAAGGCCTCAGGCTTCAGGCCCTGCACTCCGGCACATCCGCACAGGAGGATCAGTCACAGAAGTCTTGTGTCCCCAAAAGAGGCCGAGCGCAGCCGCGCCTCCTCCTTATATAACCCATCCCATGAATCTCTGCGGTGAAACACCCCAAATGGGGTTCTGGGTAATGTAGTCTCTCTGCATTAAAGGGGAACACCCCGCTAGACACTCCCCCCACTTGAACTCTTTGGTCCCCAAAGATAAACCTTAACAAAGACTATGTAAAACTCTAGACAATTCTGTAAACAAAGTTGGCATAGGGAATTCCCACCAAAACTGAGGGGTAGAACTCCCTTGCCCACAGGTCACATTATCATGGGTGGCCTGCCTAACTGTGCCAGAGAGTGAGTTGGGGTTGCCCTCCACCAAATGGACAGTGGAGGGATCTGGATTTTCAGCACTTCTCCTAGCAGTAACTACAGAGTCCTCTGAACTATTACCCATTTGTGGGTAGGTCAGCTTCTTAGGAGGCCGGATGACTCTTCGAGCCCTTTGCTCTCTTGGGACTTCTGGCGCTGGCGCCACAGGCTCCTCTTCCCCTGAGTAACTATGACGGGCATCTTCCCAGTGATCCGATGAAGGACTAGATGGGATGAACTCTGTGGCCTCTGGGTTCAGTGTTCCATCTGGAGTGTCTTCAGTGGGTGGAAGATCTATAGTAGAAGTTCCTGAAGTTGGGGAAGGCCACAACCAATCAAGCTCTCTTTCTTCATCTTCACTAAGTTGAGAGGCCTCTCCATCTACAGCTCGAGAGGTCTGCGACCGAGTGTTTGGCCTGGGAGTATCCAGAATAGAGACCGGTTCAGGAGAATCTCTCATGAGAAGTATCCTGACTGCCTCAGCAAGTGGGAGCAGGTGGTTTCGATGCCATGTCTTCAGTGGGCCTACCTTCCCTTCTGGCTTCAACTTGTAGACAGGTAGGCCCGGCAACTTCCTACAGACGACATAGGGTTCAGATCTCCATCTGTCTGCAAATTGATGTTTTCCAGGGACCCCCAGATTGTGTAACAGTACTCTATCCCCGGGCTGCAGGTCTTGTATCCGGACCTTCAAGTCAAAGTTTCTTTTGTTTCGAGCTCCCCTTTGATCTGAGGCCGCTTGAGCTTGTTCATAGGCTACTTTCAGGCTGTGTCTGAGCCTGTCCACATATCCTTTGTGGGATGTGGCTGAGGAATGGTCTAAAGAGGTGCCAAAGGCCAAGTCCACAGGTAGTCTCGCTTCTCTCCCAAACATAAGTCGATATGGGGAGTAACCTGTAGCATCACTGGTGGTGCAGTTGTAAGCATGTACTATGGCTATGTGTTTGCTCCAATGTTGCTTTTTCTCACTTTCCAGAGTCCCCAACATGTTGAGCAAGGTTCGGTTAAACCTCTCCTGCTGAGCATCTCCCTGTGGGTGGTAAGGTGTAGTTCGAGTCTTCTTGATTCCCAACGAATCTAAGAGCTTCCGGATCAGTCGACTTTCAAAGTCCCTTCCTTGATCTGAATGAAGTCGCTGGGGCAGCCCATAATGGACAAAATACTTCTCCATAAGTATCTTGGCTACAGTGGAAGCCTTCTGGTCTTTGGTTGGAAAAGCTTGTGCATACCGGGTGAAATGATCGGTTATCACCAGAACATTTCCCAGTCCACTCAGGTCGGGTTCGAGGCAGAGGAAATCAATGCATACCAGATCCATTGGGCCTTGACTTTGTAGATGGCCCATTGGGGCAGCTTGATGAGGTAAAGTCTTCCTCTGGATGCAACGTGCACATGAGTGGCAGTACTATTTTACTTCTGCCCTCATGCAGGGCCAATAGAACCGACTTCTGACAAGTTGAAAGGTCCTCTCCGCCCCTAGATGGCCGTGGTTGTCATGTAGGGCAATCAGAACAGTCTCTCAATGTTTTTCTGGAAGAAACAATTGCCATTTATCTTCCAGGTCATCAGAGGGGCACCTTCGGTAGACCACTCCCTGATGTACCTGTAACCTGTCCCACTCTTTCCTCAACAGGTGGGCTTCCTTTGAGGAGTGACTCAGGAGTTTGTTTGGATCCTGATTCTCCAAGGCTTCCAGAACCAATTTCCCCATGGGATCTTCTAATTGGTCACACCTTAGTTCCTTCTTGGAAAACTTTGGCAGAAGGTCTTCCCCCAGCTGAGTTACTCCACAGTATTGTTTAGGGACTCCTACCATGGTAACTCCTATCTCTTCCGCCCTTGAGCCTCCTCTGGCTTGTAATTCAGCCCCTTGACAAAGGGCCCGCACCCCATCAGGTGCCACTTGAGTCCAGTCTTCCATGTCACTGTTGGGACCATGAGATCTCCTGGACAGAGCGTCTGCATCTCGATTCCCAATCCCTGGTCTGTACTTTAGGCTGAAATTGAATCCAGACAATGCGGCCAGCCACCTGTGTCCAGTGGCATCCAGCTTTGCTGTAGTGAATAGGTAGGTCAGGGGGTTGTTGTCGGTCTTCACAGTGAACTCCGCCCCATACAGGTAGTCTTTGAGCTTGTCTACTACCGCCCATTTAAGGGCCAGGAACTCCAGCTTGTGAGTGGGGTCGTTTTTCTCAGAGGGGGTTAAGCTCCTGCTCACGTAGGCAACAGGCCGTAGTTGCCCCTTGTGTTCTTGATAAAGTACTCCTCCCAGACCGTCATGAGTAGCATCTACGTGTAGTTCATAGGGTTTGGTTGGGTCTGCGTAGGCCAAGACAGGAGCAGTGGTTAGGCTCTTCTTCAATGCCTGGAAGGCCTCTTCACATTTCTGGTTCCACTGATCTTTGACTGACTCTCCCGGCTTCCTGGGTCCTGAGTCGTCCTCTTCTCCCTCAGTCTTGAGCCGTGCAATCTGCATTCCCAAACCGAAAACTCTTCACTGCTTCTGCTGCTGCGCCTTTAAGGCTTTCTATCACTCGTTGCCTCTTCTGCGCTTCAGGCACCTCCCATGCCTCTACTGCCTGCAATGCCTGCTCCACCCAGGTATCAAAATCTTCTTCCCCTGCAGGGACAGGGAGCTTCCCTGAGAATGTCTTCAGTCTCCGGTAGCTAGTCTCTACATGCACCGTGCTTGTCTGACATTTGATTAGCAGATCCCCTATCGCCTTTATCAATTCTGGTGATATAGCAGTGGCAGGTGCGGGTGTCACCGGGGGCCTCACCCCGTCTCCTTTTACTGGTGAGGCGCGGGCCGCAGCCTGCGGTGATCCCATCGGTGATGGTTCCTTCTTTATAGTTAAAGCAGGCGCCAACCTATAGGTTCTATTATCTGGCGTCTTTACACAATTGCGCTTGCAAGCCTCTGGTATCCCGTCTCCGTATTCCACCAGTGCATACTGATATGAAGTGTCCGGCTCTGCCTTTATATCTATCACCCATGGTGTGTGATCTGGGGACACTGACTTCATCAACTCCTCTACCGCCTCAGTCTTCCATTCCTCCCCTGGGAGGCTGATGACTATTGAGTTGTTTGGCTCTGCCCTAACGGCTTTGCACCATTCTTCTATCGCTTGTGGATCCATGGGGTCCATGCCGGCACTTCTGGCGTTCACCTGCTGTATCAGGATCCCGGACCCGAGCCCCCACGTGTAGCGATACCTTCACTTAAGAAGGCCGCAAGTTTAGTTTGGGCCCTGAAAACAGCTCCGCCAACCCCCAGCAATGTACTCGACCCCCTACTGGCACAGTTAGTATTGGCAGCAATATATATATTCTTATACTGTATGAGTAAACCCAGACACCAAGACAACAATGAAAAGGGGTATAAGATTTACTTAAGCTCTTGATAAGAAATGTTAACAGTGGTAACAGTTCACAGATAATATATTGCAGAGCCCTGCAGCAATAACACACTATGAATTAGAATGAACAGTAAAGGTGCGCCGCGCGGGCGACCGTTATCTAGGCGTCCTGTGACGCAGTAACCAAATGAACTAACTAGCTGACCAGGCCTGGCTCAAATATCTACAACTTAGTCTATAGGGGATGATGGTTTTCTTCACCGGCAGGTCTTTAACGGTGGTGCACATTAACAGAATACCCTTTTTGTAATCCAATAGGAAGGTATAGATGAAATAAACACTTTGCTATGTATGTAAAACTCTGAGTTCAGCTCCGATGAGGTTCTCTAATGAGAGTATAAGAAACAACTTGTGGGCCACGGCAGTCTATAGGCCCATCAGTAACAACAGTATATTGTCTGGGCATACGCCCTCTCACCCATCCGGACGCGGTCCCAGTCCGGGGAAAACTTCCACCGACCGTGTCACACACACACACAGTGTCTCCAGCAATTAGGTCCCCGATCCAACCAAGGCTGTAGGTAAGCGATGTCAGGTGCCACCCAGGCTCGCAGTGGGGTGGAAGGCTCTTTGGTGCTGCGCAAGGCCTCCGGCTTCAGGCCCTGCACTCCGGCACATCCGCACAGGAGGATCAGTCACAGAAGTCTTGTGTCCCCAAAGAGGCCGAGTGCAGCCGCGCCTCCTCCTTATATAACCCCTCCCATGAGTCTCTGCAGTGAAACACCCCGAATGGGGTTCTGGGTAATGTAGTCTCTCTGCATTAAAGGGTAACACCCCGCTACATATATATATATATATATATATATATATATATATATATACACATATATAATGTGGCAGAGCGAGACTCTGTCCCTATGAAAATGTGGTTAAGGTGGACACAGAGTCTGCATATCGGCGGACTGCAGAGCTACAGAGCATAGATTTGAAACAGAAAAACTGCTCTGGCAGCTTTCTCCAGACTTTGCCAATTCTGGATGGGGCTCTGAAGTTTGGAGATCATTCAGAGTCTTGGGTGTGACAGGATCTCCAACCCTGTGTCCGAGTCTTGTGGACAGCCAGCAGGGTGTGTGCCCAGGTGCACACAGCCCATATAAGGAGGGCCTGGTGAGAACAGAAGGGTGAAGGAAGGTGGAGTTGGAGCAGTGGCTGCTATTGAGAGAATCTCTGTGTGAGGATAGGTGCTGTGTGCATCCAAACAGCTCATTTAAGGGCCTGAAGCTGTGTGCGCCCAAGGAGCCAGAAGCTGTGTGCATTGAGGGGCTTGAAGCTGTGTTCACCCAAGACCGTGTGCCTGGAAGATCTGGTGGTTTGAGGGACCAGTACCTATAGTAGCAGTGCTGTTGAAGAGTACCCAGGTGGGCTTTTTTTTCTAGATATGTCTGAATGATGTTTAAACCCCTGTGTGGGATTCCTAAATGGACTTTTGTTTTTATTTCTCATTTAATAAACGTGGGCTACCAGGCCCAAAACTATAAATGCCTGTCTGATGTGGACTCACTACAGAAAAATTCATCTATCACTGAGCTGAACAATCCCCTATGTCACAAAATAAATAAATTCCTGAATTGGTGACTGAATTGAAGACTTCCTGAATTGGTTCCCACCAAGGCTCTGTCCCCAGGGAAGTAGGTGCCGATCAGCCTCCTAAACATCACAGACAGACCACCCTGTCACATTAGGGACCCGCATGCTAGTGGGATGAGTGAGCGGCCACCCCAGTGTCACCTGTGGAAGTTATTGGAGCAGAAGAGTGCCAGTGGCTGCAGAGGGAAATTAAGTCTTGTACTCGGGCATTACCTCCTGTGTGGCAGAAAAAGAAGAGACTCCAACTGTCCAGATGAGATAAGATTTTCTCTAAAAACAACTTCATAGTGGGATGTGTTAGAAGCGGCAAGCATAGAATTCAGCTACAGGAGGACAAGCCCTTTCGCTGCGAGCTCGGAGGATACCCCTCAGTGACCTGGAGGATCTTGGAAAGCAATTGGCTGAGTTAAAGAGGTCAGGGGTCATTCAAGAGTCCAGAAGTCCGTATGTCTCCCCTATTGTGGTAGTGCAAAAGAAAAATGGAACGTTGCGAATGTGCATTGACTATTGAACCTTGAACCGATGAACTTATCCCTGAGCAGTACAGGACCCCTCGCATCGAGGATGCTCTTCAGTGTCTCACCGGAGCTAAATTGTTCAGTGTGCTGGATTTGAAGAGCGGCAATTATCAGATACCGATGCATTAAGAAGATAGAGAAAAGACTGCATTAATTTGCCCTCTAGGGCTCTATGAATTGAACCGGATGCCATTGGGGCCCCAGCAACATTCAAGTGACTGATGGAAATAACTGTGGGGGGACATGAACTTGATTGAGGTCCTGGTGTACCTGGATGACAACATCGTGTTTGGAAGGACTTTAGAAGAGCACAAGGCATGGCTGGAAAAAGTTGAAATGCTCCATGAAGAGGGGTTAAAACTATCACTGGAGAAATGCCAGTTCTACCGAACCTCAGTCACCTACTTAAACCATGTTTTTTCAGCTGGAGGGTTAGCCACAGACTCAAAGAAGCTGGAGGCAGTCACTACATGGCCTAGGCCAAGGACTGTAACCGAGTTGAGGTCCTTCCTGGGGTTCTGCTCCTACTACAGGAGGTTTGTGGAAAATTTTGCAAAGATTGTTCGGCCCCTCAATGAACTGCTGCAGGTCTTCTCAGGCGAAGTTTAGGATAAGCCAAGTGGGAAAAAACCTGGGGCTCGAAGAAAAGACAAGTCCATCCCAGAACAATAGACCCCCCCCCCCAATGTGAGGAGGCTTTCTGGCGTCTTAAGAGTCTCACTGAAGCACTGGTGCTGGCATACGCAGATCCAACAAAGCCATATGAACTCCATGTGGATGCTAGCAGAGATGGACTGGGTGGAGTCCTCTATCAAGAACAAGACGGCAGACTCAGGCCTGTAGTCTATGTGAGCCGCAGTTTCCCCCCCCCATCTGAGAGAAGCTATCCCGTCTATAAGCTGGAGTTCTTGGCTTTAAAATGGGCAGTGGTGGACAAATTAAAGGATTACCCATATGGAGCCAAATTCATAGTGAAGAAAGACAACAATCCTTTGACCTACCTCCTATCCTCGGCCAAGCTGGATGCTATAGGGCATAGATGGTTGGCCACACTAGCTGGATTCCAGTTTTGCTTGAAGTATCGGCCTGGGGGTGGGAATCGAGATGCAGATGCCCTATCTCGTAGGCCTCACCGGCGGGTGGAGGAGCCAGAAGATTGAACCTATGTGACTGCTGAAGTTGGGCAGGCCCTATGTCAAGGCATGGCCCAACGACTAAAGAGGACTGTAGGAGTTGAGTCTATAGGGGTACATCCTTCCAGAGCACCTAAGTGTTACTGCAGTCTGATGCAGGTGCAAGGTAAGGGCCTCCCTCGATTGTCCAGGAGAGACTTGACCAGAAACTGACCAGAATCAGGACCCGCAATGCCACCTGGCCATTGAAGCCTTGGCCAAACAAGACCCAAGCTTGCTGTTGAAGTGCTTTGTGGCCAGAGCCAAGATCATACACCAGGAATGAAATAGGTTATCACTTAGAGATGGATTGCTGTATAGGGGACTTGGAGGAGAAATGGCAACTATACCATCCTGAAAAACACTGTATAACAGTGCTTGTAGCCTTGCATGATGAACATGGACATCTAGGCACAGAAAGAATGTTCCACCTAGTCAGGGATAGATTCTATTGGCTCAACATGAGGGTAGAGATACAGAGCTATTGCCACTCTTGCTTGCCATGCATCCAACACAAGACTTTACCAGTTCGAGCTGCTCCAATGGGACATTTGCAAAGCTAAGCATCCATGGAGCTGGTATGTTGACTTCCTGTGCCTGGAACCTGATACAGGTGGAAGAAGTGTCCTGGTAGTGACCGACCATTTCACCCATTATGCTTAGGCCTACCCCACTAAAGATCAGCAGGCCACCACTGTGGCAAAAGTCCTTGTGGAGAAATGTTTCATTCATTATGGACTTCCGGTCGGGATTCATTCTGACTAAGGAAGGGATTTCGAAAGTTGGCTAATACATCAGTTGTGCAAGTTGTTGAGCATAAAGAAGTCAAGGACCACCCCCAAGGAGATCCTCAACCAGACAGATTCAAAATATCTTCGCTGAACATGTTGGAGACTTTGCCAACAGAAAAAAAAACAACATTGGGGAAATCACATCATTGCAGTCGTACATGCCTACAAATGTACTGTGAGTGATGCTACCGGATACTCCCCTTACATACTTATGTTTGGGAGAGAAGCTCGTCTCCCGATTGACCTGACCTTTGGATCTTTGGGTTGTCTGTAGACAACACCTCTCCAACTTCTCATAGGGGCTACATAGAATGGTTACACAGAAATTTAAAGCAGGCATATGAAAGAGCTGTGGAACATACTGCTACCAGAGAGCTGAGAAATAAAGATAACTTTGAACTGAAGGTGAAAGTGCAGGATTTACAGCCTGGAGATCGGGTGCTGCTAAAGAATCTGAGTGTGCCTGGAAAAAATAATTTGGTTGATTGTTGGAGACCTCAACCCTATGTCATCTGCAATCAACTTCCTGGGTTGCCAGTCTATCAAATTAAACTGGAAGGAAAGCAAGGGCCCTTGAAGATGTGGCACCAAAACCACCTTGTCTGATGCGGTTAGAGTGCTTCAGGTATCCCCTCCACCTCCACCAAAACCAACACCGCCTAGGACTTGTTCATGTCTGCGGCCTCCCACTCACCCTGTGGTGCAGGAAGAGGAAGACAGTGAGAATGAAGAAATAGTGTCTTACTGGTTGTGGCCTTCAACTACAGAGGCTAATGCAGGAACCAGTGGTTTGAGCAGAGAAAGAGAACTGCCAAGAGCAGTAGGAAGTGCATCCAGTTCAGAGGTAGAGATCTTACCATAATCCAGGGAAATTTACAAAGTCAAGGTTGAAAGTACCAGCCCAACCTCCTGAACGAGGTGTAGAAGACTTGATTTTTTATTTTTTTTTATTTTTTATGATAAATTTTATAGAACAGACAATGTAGTAAAGACATAAAGAGAGTATCACATGCACACAGGAATGTGAACTCTCAAATGCATGGTATAGTCTAACAAATCAACTTTCTATCTTTGTTTCAGTTACACATATGTATTACACCATACCATACAGTACAAAAGAGTTAAAACTTCAGAGAAAATAAAACCTTCAAAAAGGGAAAACATTGGAAAAAAGAGTAGCTCCGAGGGGGAGAGGGGAAACAGTCACAATCATTACCTGAACCATAGTGTGAGTAGTGTACTGGACTCTTAATTAAGCCACCGGATGGATCGGTTCAGGGGAGAACTCCGTTTCATTCCATGCCTTCCAGATCTTAAAGAACCTAGGTAATGAACCATCAAGCAATGCAGCCAGATGTTCCATCCTTCATATATCCGTCACTGTAGCTAGGAATTGTGGGAAAGTAGGGGGATATGTGGACAACCAGCATTTATGTATGACCCGCTTTGCAGCCAATAAAATAAAGGACATTAGTCTCCCTGAAGCTGTAGGAATATCTGATAAAGGTAGACCCAATAGGTAATGCATAGGGTTTAGAGGTATGGGGGTGTTCAGTAAGTTTTGCAAAAGATCCTGAATCTGGCCTCAAAAAAAACAAAAACTAATAATTGGGCATTCCCAGAATATATGAAAGTGGGTGCCTGTGGACTCTTGGCATCTCCAGCGTAGACTTGAGGCTTCTGAGTTGCGAGCGTACAAGATGTTAGGAGTTCTATATCAGAAACAAAGAATCTTAATTCATGTTTCTTTCTGCACAACACAACGTGAGGTTCTAGATGTGGATTCCCATATTTTTCCCCCAATCCTCTAAAGAGATAAAATATTGGACCATTTTTTCATATATTTGTGGGTGGAATCGGTTAGAGGGAGGGCGTCGTGTAGAAGTTTATATACAGTATAGACAAAATTAATTGAGGTTCATATGGACCATTAGCACAGAGGAGTTCAAAAGTAGTGGGTTCCTCCAGAGAGAGATTTTATAAAGCAGTGGTGTTTAAATTGCAAGTAGGAGTACAGAAGTGTTTTAGGGACCTGGTGTTTCGCTTGAAGATCTGAAAAAGACATAAATCTACGTGTGATTTGATAAAATGTGAGAAGTGCAATGGTGGATCAAAATTCAAACAAAAGAGAAAGAGCAACCCGTACTAAACTATCCTTTCAAATAACTAAACAACTTAAACCTATGAGTATACCGAATTGCCAGAATATTTTGTGAGTTATCAATGTGCTAGGTATGACATTCTAAAAGAATTTACGACCACCAGAATCCTGCTCACATTTACTGTTTACTATTTTAGATAATTCAACAGTTCAGGTTAATAACAATTATATAAGTAAGTTTATGAGGTAAAAGTAACAGAGTTATCTCTATTCAGATGATCACAAAAATCAAACGGACCCATGTCTGGTATTCAAATGACCTATAACTTCATCTACTGCAGTTATTATTATCATTCCTCTTATACACTGCCTACCCCTTCTGTTTAAAGTTTAAATGACATAAGGATACATTTACCAAGACACTCAATCACCACGAATACCAC
This sequence comes from Rana muscosa, assembly GCA_029206835.1. Classification (NCBI taxonomy): domain Eukaryota; kingdom Metazoa; phylum Chordata; class Amphibia; order Anura; family Ranidae; genus Rana; species Rana muscosa. Next base: position 200,571,884 of record CM055120.1, read on the forward strand.
ATATTTACCTATCTCAGAGAATCTTTCTTACAATTATATAACCCTGTAAATAGCTAATACACCTTTTAATTGCAAATAACAATATCCCTCTCAGCAATGCACTAAAGGTATATTGGTACCAGCCTCAAGGTAACCCCTTCCCAATCACATTTCTACATACAATATATGCAGGGTAAAGGATATATGTATTTAGCTTGCTACTCCACAGTGCTAGGTTTAGAGAAAACAGCGGATTAGATTAGACCTCAAACACACACAGAGGGTGAATTGCTTGGAATACCCTCTGAATAAACCGGATTTTCTCTTTTTTTTTTTCTTTGTTAATACTCAGCAACAATCCCTCTCCTTCTGCTTGCTCCTCATCAGAGGTGGTAGACACGAGAATGAGAAAATACGATTAGGGTAGACTAGCGGGCCTAAATCTACCTCCGGTACACTTAACCCCTTTTTTTGGGGGGTTCCTCCTCTCCCCCCCCTCACAGTTTCACCATAAACCAGAGCCCCCCCCCCTTAATCAATACCTAACCAATTTGCAATACTATCTCATTACCTCTAAATTCTCTCAGCTCAGGCTTATTTTCAAATACTATTCGAGTGCTAGACAACCAGCAACCAACATGTCCAGCCACAAACAACAAAACGCTCCATTATCACTGAAACTTTTCTCAGTTAATGCAAAAGGACTAAATATTCCTGAAACAAGAACACAATTTCTTAATGAATTTCATAAGCAGAAGGCAAATATCATATGCATTCAGGAAACTCATCACACCACTAACCCAGATAAGAAAAACTAAAGGAGTGTCTATTTTGATTTCCAAACAAACACCATTTCAACCAACGGCCTCATTGCTAGACCCAATGGGAAGATTTATTATCCTCAAAGGGAAAATAGGATCACACCCCATTACTATCGCCAATATATATGCTACAAACACAAAACAGGTAGCATTCTTTTGCCATTTACTAACTACGTTCGCCTCAGGAATTCTTTTTTTTTTATAAATTCTTTATTTCTACATTTTTCTTTACCCATAGACAATTTCAACCACATAATAAAAACCATAATGCAAAGCATTTTACATAATACAAATCAATTATATTATAATAAATAAAAAAAAATAAAAAACAGAATATTAATTGTCTATTTCTTTACTTACCCCTCCCTCCCTCCCATTCTATGTATCGCAGTCATCTGCGCCTGTCCCCTTTAACCCCGGAGTAAACCAAAAAAAAAGGAAAAAAGGGGGAAGGGAAATACCATTCCCCACCCTTGCCTGCTGGTCTCCATTGACGGGATAGACATCTCCCCTAGGGGGCTTCTAGGCCCCATTCTTGGTCTTCTCCAAATAATTTTTTTCCCTCTTCCAAATTTACAAATTCTTCCCATGGTGCCCATATCTCATTACTTTGTTCCGTTCTTCCTATTGTGCTGGGCCATAATTTTTCCATTATCCAAATTCGCCTAATTTTTTCCAGCCACATAGAAATGGGGGGTGTTCGAATTTCCTTCCAACATATAGATATGCAGCTTTTGGCTGCATTCACCATGTGACATATTATTGAGTTTTTGTATCTTTTTATCGGGATTTGGGAACTTTGTAACAGAAAAAAGGCTAGATCATCCGGAACCTGATATTCTGTAAACATTTGAGTTATCCTCTGAACTTCCAACCAGAACCGTCTAATCACTGGACACTGCCAAAAAATATGAAGAATAGTCCCCCGTTCACCACAGTTTCTCCAACATCTATCTGATTCTTCCGGAAAATTTTTATTTAAAACTGCTGGTGTATAGTACCATGGTGTTAACAATTTATAGTTAGATTCCTGTATTTTAGTACATCTAGGAGGTACTCAGTGCAAGTTGTTCTATTTTCTTACTCTGTATTGAAGAGAAGCTTTGATTCAGATCTCTCTCCCATTTACTCAGACTTTTTATTTTATACTCCTCTGGAGGCGTTACCAGAAGAACATATATTTTGGATATAACATGGGAGATTGGTTCCTTTTCTTCACAGTATGTCTCAAATCTTGTGCATGGTCTACAATATTTCTCCATTGGGCCAAGGGATACCAAGAAATGTCGTACTTGTCGTGCCTGCCAGGCCAACATTTCAAATTGACCACCCTGTTGGGTCATATTTTCTATTGTTGGCCAATTATCTAAGTTCATAGTGTGATACTTGATATAATCCTCTGTCTCTAGGTCCCTGAAAGCCTCTTACCTCCAGTCCTGGTGGGAACGCTGGGTTCCCCAGGACTGGTGTCAAGGGTGACTGTTCTGTAGATATTCTAGGGTTTTGACTTATCTTATGTAGCGGGTATTTACTTTCCCGGGAAAACTTTTAAATTTCTACGGTGACACCGGTGGTGTATCTCCGGCAGTCCACCAGGCGGCGCTGTCACTTTGGGCCGACGGACGAGTCATTGCTGTGTCGAATACCTTTTTGTCTTTCTTCGGCAGCCGTGTGGTGGGGAGGGGAACCCGCTACGCATGCCGGAGGTAGGTATAAAGGGGGCTGGCCATTTTGTCATGGGGTTCGTTGTCCCAGGCACCTTCAGCCTGCGGACGGAGTTCGTGTTCGTCCTCCGGGCGGACTAGGCCTAGAGGACCACCGGAGGTCGTGTTCCACCTCAGGCACCTTTAGCCTGAGGTGAGGTACTCAGTTGGCGGTCCGGAGCTCAGTGCCCAACACTGAGTTCCGCGAGGGAAGGATCCTAGGGTGCTCCAGAGATGGACGCCTGAATCCGAGGTGGACGTAATGGACCGGGAAGAGCTCCTCATCTGAAGACCCGGTGCAGCATACTGCCAGTGACGGGTGAGCCTCTTGTCGGAGACCGTCCGGAAGGTGAATTTCCCTCATGCGGAGACCATTGCCCACTCTTTGGGGGAGAATGGAGGAAAGAACTTGTGTCTGGGCCTACATACACATTCACACCTCCTGTTCTGGTTTTGTAAAGCAAGTAAGTCCATGCTGTGTTCAAATAAAGGAGTGTTGGACTTGCAACGGTGTGAGACTCGTTTCCTGGCAGATGACTCCTGGAGGGAGGATTCGATACACAATACAGGCCCGAAGGTAAAGAACTTTTGCTAATACCACTTATACATCTGTGGTGGAGGTCTGGCGTAGCGGACACACTCCCTTTCCTATCATACCCCTAGACCAGAGACATTTTGAGCGAGAACTTTAGTAGAGGGGATTGGGAGTGTGGGAGACCCACCGATCTGAGTGCCCGCTGCACTTATATCCCACTTGAAGTGTAGGACCTATTATAGGGTGCGTTTTCAATGAGGAAGGTAAGGATGTATAACACCAAATAGCTCTACTCAGTGGAATAATGCTTATTTGTTGTTCAATTCTGATCCATAACTTATATTCTGTATGCCTGCACCAATCTATAATCCTACCTAACTGCGCTGCCTGATAATACTTATACATATCTGGGGCTGCAATTCCACCCCGCTCCTTCGGTATTGTTAATAAGCTTCTGTTAATCCTAGGTCGTCTGCAGGCCCAGATAAATTTTGAGAATTCTGTCCCTATCTGATTAAAATAGGACCTGGGAATATATATAGGCAATGCCTGAAACAAATACAGAAACCTAGGAACTATATTCATCTTTAAGATGTTACACCTCCCGAACCAGGAATGCATACCCTTGTTCCATTTTTTTAGAAGTGTTCTGACCATCATTAGTAATGATTGGAAGTTCAGATCAAAAATCTTTGTTAAATTTGAGGGGATCTGTGTCCCTAAGTAATTCAATGCCGTTGTCGTCCATCTAAATTTAAAGTTATGTTGAAGGTTTCTACTTAGGTGTCCATCGCCTCTGATTTACTATAGTTTATCTTGAAGCCAGACAAAGCTCCATACTGTTCTATTTCCTTCAGCAAATTGGGCAATGATATTTGTGGGGAGGCTAATGAAAACAATAAGTCATCAGCATACGCCGATACCTTATATTCTTCTCGTTCTATTCTTATTCCCACAATATCTGGGTTCTGTCTGGTTTTATTCAAAAAGGGTTCTAGTGTCAGAGCAAATAGGAGTGGCGACAAGGAACACTCCTGGCGGGTCCCATTTGAAATCGAGAATGTTTTAGAGTATACTCCATTTGCCTTTACCATGGCTTGTGGTTTCGAATACAGCTCAGTTATCCACTGTAGCATCCGATTCCCAAGCCCCATGTGTCTCAGTACTCCTAACATAAATCTCCAATTCACCCTATCAAAGGCTGTTTCCGCATCCGTGTTTATGAACACACTAGGGTTTTTTATTTGGTTTGCTTGTTGAATTACGTTTAGTACTTTAATGGTGCTATCTCTTGCTTCACGCTTGGGAATAAATCCCACTTGATCTAAATGTACTGAGACACATGGGGTTGTAATCGAATAGCTACGGTCTTTGTAAATATCTTTAAGTCTGTGTTCAATAAAGATATTGGTCGATAACTACTACAGCATGTCAGATCTTTACCTTCCTTTGGCAGAATCGTGTTATGTGCTCTTAATGTATCTGGTGTGAAGGTAGTTTCCTGTCCGATGGCATTAAATAGTTTAGTCATGTATGGGCTTAATAAAGAATAGAAACTTTTAAAGTATTGTATCGAAAAACCATCTGGTCCAGGAGCCTTTCCATGTTTTATCATTTGTATTGCTGTAAATATTTCCTCAGATGTAATGGGTGCTTCTAATTTTCTTCGGACCGGAGATGATAGTCGGGCTAATTGTGCAGAGACTAGATATTCATCTAGAGACGAGTGAGGAAAAGAGGAGGTGTTAAATTGTACAATGATGAGTAATACTCCCCAAATTCATGTGCGATGTCTTTCGGGATCGAGAGTTTTTGGTCTCTTTTTCCCTTAATATAGGGTATATATGATCGTGTTTGTTGTTCTTTCAGTTTTTTTGCTAATATTTTGCCGCACTTGTCTCCAGATTTGTATGTAGCCTGTCTCCCTCTTTGTAGTACCGCCTTTGCTTTATATTGTAGGATATCTGTTGTCTTAAATGTGCTAATTCATTTCCTACTCCGCCTCAGGAATTCTTATCCTTGGTGGGGATTTTAATGTTCCTTTAAATCCCATCATAGACACCTCAAATGGCACATCAACCCTTCTTTTCAGAGCATTAAAGCAAGTTAAATTGCAATTACAAGGTCTCTTGCTGCATGACGCCTGGAGTACCCTAAACACACAAACTAAAGATTACACTTACTTTTCTCCTGTACACCAAAAATACTCTAGGATTGATTACTTTTTCTTGTCACAATCCGACCCTAACTTACTAAAAAATACTACAATTGAAACCATGATCCTATCGGATCACCACTCAATCACCATAACACTAACATTCCCAGAGAAAAATATAAAAAAAAAAGGCTTGGAGACTCAATACATCTATCCTCAAAGACCCTATAGACAATCAACACTTTAATGACTCATAGGGGAATATTTCTCCCAAAATGATGAGACGTCACTCCTCACTCAATGGGAAGCACATAAATGCATCATAAAAGGGGAAATTATAGCCAAGATTGCTAAGCTCAAGAAAGAACACCAATTAAAAATCAATACATTGTTAACCACTAGCCCACCGCCCGCCATCAAATGACGGCAAGACGATGAGGCTCTCGTTCTGGGCGGATGTCATATGACGTCTTCGCCTTCCCGAGCCACTAGGGGGCGCGCGCAAGCCGCGTCACTGGGTACCAGATGCGCGTGCCCGGCGGCCGCAATGTCCGCCGGGCACCCGCGATTGCCCAGTAACTGACCAGGACCGTGGATCTGTGTGTTCTCCAATCCTATGTAAATGTTCTAATACTACAATGGAATGTGGTATGATATTCTTCTGTTCACTCAATAAAAAATTGTGAAACAAAAAAAGAATAAAAAGAAAAAAAAAAAAGTTAATAGTAACATTGAGAGAAAAAAAAAAACATTGTAGAAGGCCTGAAGGAAAGAAAATATCTTCAGGGATCCATGGATCTTCAGGGATCCATGGATATTGGTGAGGTGCATGGATACCCGCAAGATCCAAAGGTAGGGTCCCGTCTCCTCTAGGGAGCATGTAACCAGATCACATAGGAATTAACCAGAAAAACAGAGTATTTCAGGAGAGCGAGAAAAGGATCTTCCGGGTAGAAATGGAAGACTCACGTACTGGAGTCCCAGACATAGAGGAATCAAATGTAGATTGTCTGTGGAGAAGTAGAAGGGTTTCCAGCTGCATTCAGTCATCAGTAGGGATGAGCCGAACACCCCCCTGTTCGGTTCGCACCAGTACCTGCGAACAGACCTAAAGTTTGCGCAAACTTTAGAACCCTATTAAATACAATGGACTCGAACGTTCGAAATCAAAAGTGCTAATTATGAAGGCTAATATGCAAGTTATTGTCCTAAAAAGGGTTTGGGGACCCGGGTCCTGCCCCAGGGGACATGTATCAATGCAAAAAAAAGTTTTAAAAACGGCAGTTTTTTCGGGAGCAGTGATTTTAATAATGCTTAAAGTGAAACAATAAAAGTGAAATATTCCTTTAAATTTCGTTCTGGGGGGGGGGGGGGTGTATAGTATGCCTGTAAAGCAGCGCTTGTTTCCCGTGCTTAGAACTGTCCCTGCACAAAGTGTCATTTCTGAAGGAAAAAAAGTAATTTAAAAGCACTCGCGGCTATAATGAATTGTCGGCTCCCAGCAATACAGAGAAAAGTCATTGATAAAAAAAAATAAAAAATGCGTGGGGGTCCCCCCAAATTCCATTACCAGGCCCTTCAGGTCTGGTATGGATTTTAAGGGGAACTCCACGCCAAATAAAATAAAAAAAATGGTGTGGAGTTCCCCCAAAAATCCATACCAGACCCTTTATCCGAGCACGCAACCTGGCAGGCCGCAGGAAAAGAGGGGGGAACGAGAGAGCGCCCCCCCTCCTGAACCGTACCAGGCCACATGCCCTCAACATGGGGAGGATGCTTTGGGGGTCTGTGTCCCCTCAAAGCACCATGTCCCCATGTTGATGGGGACAAGGGCCTCATCCCCACAACCCTTGCCCGGTGGTTGTGGGGGTCTGCGGGCGGGGGGCTTATCGGAATCTGGAAGACCCCTTTAATAAAGGGGACCCCCAGATCCCGGCCCTCCCTATGTGAATTGGTAAGGGGTACATTGTACCCCTACCATTTCACAAAGAAAGTGTAAAAAATTGTAAAAAAAACACACAGAAACAGCTGGGAAAGTCCTTTATTAAAAATAAAAAAATTTAAAATAAAAAGCCCATTCCAGCGATGTAATCCAGTGTCCCGCGGTGATCCGATGTCCAGCGCTGCAGTCTCCACTCCACACGAAACGTCAGCCAATGACGTAGGCGGGGTCTGAGGTATGAGGGGGCGGGGCGCCATCGTATCTCAGACCCCGCCTACATCATTGGCTGAGCGGACCTGATGGGGAACTTCCTCCGCAGTGTAAGAAATTAATAGACCCGCCCCTTCTCACGTTCCCCATCAGGTCCACTCAGCCTTACACCTACGTCATTGGCTGAGCGGACCTGATGGGGAACATAAGAAGGGGCGGGGTCTATTCATTTAATACACTGCGGAGGAAGTTCCCCATCAGGTCCGCTCAGCCAATGACGTTTCGTGTGGAGTGGAGACTGCAGCGCTGGACATCGGATCACCGCGGGACACTGGATTACATTGCTGGAATGGGTTTTTTATTTTTTATATTTTTATTTTAATTTTTTACACTTTCTTTGTGAAATGGTAGGGGTACAATGTACCCCTTACCAATTCACATAGGGGGGGCCGGGATCTGGGGGTCCCCTTTGTTAAAGGGGTCTTCCAGATTCCGATAAGCCCCCCCGCCCACAGACTCCATAACCACCGGGCAAGGGTTGTGGGGATGAGGCCCTTGTCCCCATCAACATGGGGACATGGTGCTTTAAGGGGTCACAGACCCCCAAAGGGGCGGGTATATTCATTTATTACTAATAAATGAATACACCCGTCCCTCCTAAAGTTCCCCATCAGGTCCGCTCAGCCAATGAAGTAGGTGTAAGGCTGAGGACCTGATGCGGAACGTGAGAAGGGGCGGGTCTATTCATGTATTACACTGTGGAGGAAGTTCCCCATCAGGTCCGCCCCCTCGTATGTCAGACCCTGCCTACGTCATTGGATGAGCGGACCTAATGGGGAACGTCCTCCAGTATAATAAATGAATATACCCGCCCCTTCTCACGTTCCGCATCAGGTCCTCAGCCTTACACCTACGTCATTGGCTGAGCGGACCTGATGGGGAACTTTAGAAGGGGCGGCTCTATTCATTTATTACACTGTGGAGGAAGTTCCCCATCAGGTCCGCTCAGGCTCAGCCAATGACGTTTCGTGTGGACAGCGCTGGACATCGGGATCACCGCGGGACACTGGATTTCATCGCTGGAATGTTTGTTTTTATTTTTATTTTTTTATTCTTAATAAAGGACTTTCCCAATGGTGTCTGTGTATTTTTTTTTACATTTTTTTACACTTTCGTTGTGAAATGGTAGGGGTACAATGTACCCCATTACCAATTCACATGGGGTGGCTGGGATCTGGGGTCCCCTTTGTTAAAGGGGTCTTCCAGATTCCGATAAGCCTCCTGCCCGCTGTCCCCCACAACCACCGGGCAAGGGTTGTGGGGATGAGGCCCTTGTCCCCATCAACATGGGGACATCCTCCCCATGTTGAGGGCATGTGGCCTGGTACGGTTCAGGAGGGGGGGCGCTCTCGTGTCCCCCCTCTTTTCCTGCGGCCTGCCAGGTTGCGTGCTCGGATAAAGGGTCTGGTCTGGATTTTTGGGGGGTACTCCACGCCATTTTTTTTTTACATTTGGGGTGGAGTTCCCCTTAAAATCCATACCAGACCTGAAGGGCCTGGTGATTGAATTTGGGGGAACCCCCACACTTTTTTTTTTTATCAATGACTTTTCTTTGTATTGCCGGGAGCCGACAATTCATTATAGCCGCGACTGAGTTTTAAATGACTTTTTTTCCTTCAGAAATGACACTTTGTGCAGGGACAGTTCTAAGAACGGGAAACAAGCGTGAATAGTCCTCAGAAGTTCGGGTCCCCATTGACTTCAATGGGGTTCAGGTTCGGGGTCAAGTTCGGGTCAAGTTCGGTCCCGAACTCAAACTTTTTTCCGAAGTTCGGCCGAACCCGTCGAACCCGGACATCCAGGTGTCCGCTCAACTCTACTTGCATATTAACCTTGAAAATGAGCACTTTCGATTTTTCATGTTCGTGTCCCATAGACTTTAACGGTGTTCACACAAATTTTTTGCCTGTTCTGGTGCGAACTGAACCGGGGGGGTGTTCGGCTCATCCCTAGTGTGGAGGTAAAACCAGAGGTCCCTCTCCCAAAGTTACCACAATATCCATTTATCCCAGCGGCAAAAGGACGGTATCAGAGAGCAAATTAAACTTTACCTGAAGAAACGGGTGTTGGAAAAGGTGAGTTCTTTAGATGGAAATACACTTGTGAAATATCATATGGTACAAGATTTAAGAGCTATAAATAAAGTAATGAAGCAAAGTGTTCCCATTGTCCCTAATCCAAACACAATACTTTCTAACATTCCCAAGGAAGCACCATATTTCACAGTGATAGATATTGCAAATGCCTACTTCTCAATCAGGATGGAGGAGACATGTAGATATCTCTTTGCCTTTAAGTTTGAGAATCAGGCCTACACCTGGGAAAAGCTTTCGCAGGGCTTGTCCATCTCACCTAGTGTATTTAATGATGGATCAATGGGAAGCCCCGCTAGGGGTTACCTAACTTCAGTATATTGATGTTCTCTGCTTAGCCGCAGATACTTACAAAGGCTGCGAGGAGGCCTCCCTAAGCCTTTTGCGATTGACGGAGCAGGGATGTAAAATTTCTAAAGAAAAGCTACAATGATGCCAGGACAAAGTAGTTTTCCTGGGACATTGTTGCTTTAAGGGGGGTAAACATCTTACATCAGAGAGGAGAGCTGTAATACAGACATACCCCCTTCCAAAGAATTAAAAGGCGCTTAGGGCATTTTTGGGTCTTGTAGGTTACTGCAGAAACTGGATCCCAAATATGTCACAACAGCCCCTGTATGAAATAACATCTAGTAAGCTTGTACATTGTGACCTCACGGAAGAACAGAAACAAGCTGTAGAAATGTTAAAAATAGCAATAATGACAAGCCCATGTCTGGCTTTGCCTGATTAGAAGAAAGATTATTATCTGTTCTGTCATGAGGCAAATAATCAGGCATCAGGAGTATTTAAGCAGAAGCATGGCGATAGATATAAAATCGGTGGGATATTATTCTCAGGCAATAGATCCTGGTATCTGTGCAGCCACATTATGTGTTAAAGCTATAGCCGCTGCAGCATTGATGGTGGAAAGATTGGTGAAATAGTGTTGGGAAATACTTTGATTTTGATGATCCCACATGCAGTGGAGCAGGGGCTTAATCATATTAATACCAAGCACCTATCTGCTGCCCGGCTAACCAGGTATGAGTTAGCGTTCCTAACACCAAGTGTTAAAATTAAAAGGTGTAATGGGTTGAATCCGGCCACTTTACTACCTATCATGCTTGATCTACCAGAAGTGTGGGAGCATGATTGTTGTAGTAGCACAGAGGCCTATTATGAGCTCCCAGGAACAGTGACAGATGTGGCTCTCGAGAACCCTTATATTGAGTTATGGGTATGTAGCGGGAATCTCCTTTAGGGATCCAGGACTACGATACCCAGAACCCCGTTCAGCACCCAGGGTGCATTGCCAACCGCAGAGACTCATGGGGTGGGCTATAAAGGTGAAGCGGAGGCGCTCGGCGTTCGGCCTCTTTGGACACTGCCCTTCTAACAAGAGGATCCCCTGTGTGGACTTGTTGCTGGTGCAAGGCCTGAAGCCTAGGCCTTGCGCACTTCCAAAGAGCCTTCCACTCCACTGCGGAGCCTGTGTGGCACCTGATCTCCCTTTGTCTCTCACTGACATCAGGAGGACCGAAGACCCGGCTATTGCAGACCCTGTGTGCGGATACACAGCAGGGGAAGTTCCGGACAGGGACTAAGTCCGGTGTGGTGAGAGAGCACTTGCTCAAAGTTATAGCCAAGTACTTTGTTTAGGCCTACTGACTGTCTTGGCCCTTAGTGCTATATCACCTATTCTAGCAGGAGACTATTTCCAGAACTGAGTTGTGATAGTCTCCTGGGAGTTGTTGCTTTGCTGAGACATTGTCCCATTGGATCACAATTATTGTTCCTGATGTGCACCACTGTTTTCCTTGCATGCGAAGATTCTTCATCCTAAGACTATACCTTGCATTAAGTCAGGTCTGACTGGGTAGCGTAGTACATTGTTGAGCGCCATATTGCTCACGGGGAGGATAGCTGCACGTGGTGTGTTGGTATATTTTATACAGTATTGCTAAGTGTTCATCAATTTATGCAGGGCTCTGCATGTGTTATTATGTACTGTATGTCTACCTAACTTTCATACAACAGTAAAGTTGCTATAGTTAAGTACTCCGGTATCAGTGTTATTACTATACTGTATTACTGTCTGCTTTATTGTGGGACTGAGTTAGAGGTGATCGCAGAGACATTACCGGTCTATCATTCCCTAGACTAACTGTGCCAGGGGAGGGTCGAGTAGATTGCCGGGGGTTGGCAGTGCTGTGTACAGGGCCAGAAACAATACCAGCGGCTCTCTTAAGTTGGGGGTATCGCTACACATGGGGGCTCAGAGTCCGGGATCCTGTACGCGGCAATCAAACACGCCAAAGGTACCGGCATGGACCCGCTAGAAGTGAAAGCGTGGTGCGAGGCAGTCAAGGCCAGCCCAGACATGTCAGTGGTCCTCAGTCTCCCGGGAGAAGAATGGCAGACGGATGCAGTGGAGTGACTCTTAGTGTCGTTATGCCCGAATTGAGAGTCATTGGTGATAGACATGAGGTCGGATCCAGAAACCTCGTTCAAGTATGCACTGATAGAATGGAAGGATGGAATACCCGAGAATTTTAGAGGTCGAAGTGTGCAGACGGCAGATAACAAGAACTATGGTGTGGCGCACGCAGTGACAGTGAAGAAGGAGTTACCCCTGCCATCCCGTGCCGGGGTCACCGCCGGGGACATCCCATGCACAAGAGAGGCGCAAGGGGGCGACATCTCCGGTGACACCCCTGACTACTATAGGACCAGAACTTTTAAATGCCCTGGGGGATCTGCTCACTAAGTGTCAGAAAACCAACACGGTGCACATAGAGGCTAGTTACCGAAAGCTAAGGATCTTTTCAGGGAAGCTACCTGCCCCTGTCGGGGAGGAAGACTTTGACACCTGGATCGAGCAGGCATTACTAGCGGTAGAGGCATGGGAGGTGCCTAAAGCGCAAAAGAAGCAGCGCGTGATTGAGAGTTTGAAAGGCGCGGCTGCTGAAGCTGTAAAGAGTCTCCGGTTTAGCAATGCTGCTTGCATGGCCTACGACTACTTGGCCATGCTGCAGGAAAAGTTTGGTCAATTGGAGAAGGCGACAGAACTGGTGTATCAGTTTGAACACACCTTTCAGCAACCAGGAGAAAAAGCTGTCTGAGTATGTGAGAATATTGAATAGGATGCTTTGCCAAATCGTGCTGAAAAAGGGAATGGTGCCCCAAGCCATAGATGCGGCGAGGATGAAGCAGAGCCTAAAGGGAGCACTACGTTCAGACCCGGTCTGGCTTCACCTAAAAACCTCTGGAGGAGGCATGTCATTGAAGTACCCTGATCTAGTGAAGATCATCAGAGATGAAGAAGCTCTACTAAAAGATCAGCAAGCCATCAAGACACACACCTCTTCTACACCTGTAATGGTCAGATCAGCCATGACCCCTGAAAGAGATTTAGAAGTAGATACTCTTAAATCACAGATGTCTCAGGTATTGGAGATGCTGACCTCTTTGATGACAAAGGAGCCAAAGGTCCCAGAGAAAGAGGGACCGAACAAGGAGTTATTCCCAGATACCTCAGCACCCGCTCCCTTACAGGATTGGGGGGATGCGATTTGCTACAACTGTGGAGGAGTTGGTCATATTGGAAAAGTATGTCCCAGTCCAAAGAAAAAGAAAGCTAATAATCGCAAGCCGGCGGAAAACTCCATAGGGCCCCGGTGAAGGAGTCAACCGGGTGCCCGCCATCTCCAGTAAGCTCCATTGGATCAAAGTTTAGTGAGAAGTCCAGCAAGAAAGGGGGCAAACCCCCTCCAAAAAGGAATAATGTCCCTCAGCGCGAGTATACACCTAAAAAAAACAGAGATATCAATGCATACCAGGCCCAAGAGGGATTGAAGTCAAGAGGAAAATGGAATAAGAAGAGTCCTAAGGGAAAACGCAGGGATCAAAAGAAAGAGCCTTCCAAGAAACCATTCCCAGAAAAGCTGGTAGGACCCTCTCCACTAGTACCCATTCAAGTGGAGGGAGTCTACACAAGAGCAATCCTAGATACTGGGGCACAAGTGACCCTACTATATAGGGACTTATATGATAAACATCCGAGCCATCTGCCCATCCAAAAACTCGAAGACTTGGAGATATGGGGGATCGGAACGCAGAGTTTCCCTTACGATGGCTACTTACCGGTGAAGTTGACCTTCGACCCTTCAGTGGCCGGGAAGGCTGAAGTAATTGATACTCTGGCAGTGATCTGCCCTCGACCACCCGGAGCCAACAAGAGTTCCCTTATAATTGGGACCAATACAGACCTGGTCAGGAGGCTCCTGGCACCCTTAACAAAAGGAAAGGACCCTACAGCCACCAGAATCCATCCGATGCTGAGGCTAGCCTACCAGCGACTAGTCTTGGAGCAGAGGGCCCCAGAAGAGGGGGTAGGGAAAGTCTGGAGGGTAGGGAAGAACGGGATAGTGCTACAGCCCGATGAAGTAACCTGCCTCAGAGCCACTGTGAAGCAACCTGGACCCTTTGTCGTGTTGGAACCAGATCCTCGGGAGGAACATTCAGGTCTAGAAGTGATCCCTGAAGTGGTCCCACTAAGAGCTTTAAAGAAGGCACACTGTAAGGTGCCGGTGAGCATCAGAAACACCACTGATACCCCCATGAAGATCCCAGCCAGGATGCTGCTGGGCCAGGTGAGCCAAGCTTCCCCAGTTGTCTTGTCAGATGTGGAGAAGACAGAGGGAGAAAGCACCACATGGAAGAAGCTCTGCATGAAAAACCCGAACCTGCCAAGGGCCTGGAAGGAGAGGGCAAAGGCCCAGTTGATCAGATGGAGGAAGATCTTTTCCAAAGATGAGTTAGATGTGGGGTGTGCGAAGAGTGCCACCCATCGAATCTGCCTCCAGGAAGACAAGCCTTTCAGAGAGAGGGTCAGACGGGTTCCCCTAGCTGATCTAGAAGATTTGAGAGAACAGCTCGCCGAGCTCAAGCGAACCGGTGTTATCCGGGAGTCCAGAAGCCCCTATGCCTCCCCGATCGTGGTGGTCAGGAAAAAGAATGGGTCGCTGAGGCTATGTATAGATTACAAGACCCTCAACAGGAGAACAATCCCCGACCAGCATACCACCCCGAGGATAGAGGATGCCCTACAGAGTCTGTCTGGAGCTAGGTGGTTCAGCGTCATGGACCTTAAGAGCGGATACTATCAGATCCCAATGCATCCGTAAGATAAGGAGAAAACAGCCTTCATAACCCCTGTGGGGTTCTTTGAATTTGACCGGATGCCCCAAGGCCTCTCTGGAGCCCCTGCCACTTTTAAGCGCCTGATGGAGAAAACCGTGGGAGACATGAACCTCATCGAAGTCCTAGTGTACCTAGATGATATCATTGTCTTTGGGAAAACTCTAGAGGAGCATGAAGAGAGACTGGAAAAAGTCTTGAAAAGACTCAGTGACGAGGGACTCAAGCTTTCACCAGAGAAATGCCAGTTCTACCAGTCGTCAGTCCACTACCTGGGACAAATAGTGTCCAAAGAGGGGGTAGCCACAGACCCCGAGAAGCTGGAGGCAGTCACCTCCTGGCCACGGCCCACCACTGTGACGGAACTCAGGTCCTTCTTGGGGTTCTGCTCATACTACTGGAGGTTTGTGGAAGGGTTCACACGAATTGCCAGACCCCTGAACGAACGGTTGAAGACAGAGGGAGAAGAGGATGACTTGGGCCCGAGGAAACCAGGGGAGTCGGTTGAAAATCAGTGGAATGGAAAGTGTGAAGAGGCTTTCCAAATGCTGAAGAAAAGCTTAACCACTGTCCCTGTCTTGGCCTATGCAGACACAAAAAAAATGTATGAACTCCATGTGGACGCCAGTCATGATGGTCTGGGAGGGGTGCTTTACCAGGAGCATGAAGGGCAACTACGCCCCGTTGCCTACATGAGCAGGAGCTTAACCCCAGCTGAGAAGAACTATCCTACCCACAAGTTGGAGTTTTTAGCCCTCAAGTGGGCTGTGGTAGATAAATTAAAAGACTACTTGTATGGAGTAGAATTTATTGTGAAAACTGATAACAACCCCCTCACTTATCTCTTCACCACGGCAAAGCTGGATGCCAGTGGCCACCGATGGCTGGCTGCGCTCTCTGGATTCAATTTCAGCCTGAAATACAGACCTGGAACTGGAAACCGAGATGCGGATGCCCTGTCCAGAAGGTCTCATGCTCCCACCGGCAGTACAGAAGACTGGACTCAAGTGATGCCAGATGGGGTGCGGGCTCTCTGTCAAGGAGCTGAACTTCAAGCCAGTGGTGGATCCAGAGCAGAAGAGATAGGAGTCACAGTAGTAGGAGTACCCAAACAATACTGCAGGGTGACTCAAATAGAAGAAGATGACTTGCCAAAGCTTTCCAAGAAGGAACTGAGATGTGACCAACTGGAAGACCCCTTGGGGAAACTGGTCCTGGGAGCCCTGGAAGATCAAGATCCAGACAAACTTCTGCATCATCCTTCGAAGGAGGCCCGCCTGCTGCGGAAAGAGTGGGACAGGCTCCAGGTGCATCAAGGGGTGGTCTACCGAAGGGGCCCCTCTGATGACCTGGAGGACAAATGGCAACTATTTCTGCCCGAAAAGCACAGAGAGACTGTCTTAGTGGCCCTACACGATAACCATGGTCACCTGGGAGCTGAAAGAACCTTTCAACTGATCAGGAGTCGGTTCTACTAGCCTTGTATGAGGGCTGAAGTGGAGGCATACTGCCACTCCTGTGTACGCTGCATCCAACGAAAGACTCTACCCCATCAAGCTGCCCCAATGGGCCACCTACAAAGTCAAGGTCCATTGGATTTGGTATGCATTGATTTTCTCTGCCTTAAACCCGACTTGAGTGGATTAGGAAATGTTCTGGTAGTAACCCATCATTTCACTCGGTATGCCCAGGCCTTCTCAACCAAAGACCAAAAGGCTTCCACCATGGCTAAAGTACTCATGGAGAAATACTTCGTGCACTACGGGCTACCGCAATGCCTTCACACGGATCAAGGGAGGGACTTCGAGAGTCGGCTGATCCGGAAACTCTTGGACTCCTTAGGGATCACGAAGACCCGGACCACTCCCTACCATCCACAAGGGGATGCGCAGCCGGAGAGGTTCAACAGAACCCTACTAAACATGCTAGGGATTCTGAGCAGCGAAAAAAACAGCACTGGAGTAAGCACATAGCAGCAATTGTGCATGCTTATAATAGTACAACAAGTGGTGCCACAGGGTACTCTCCCTATAGACTTATGTTTGGAAGAGAGGCAAGACTACCCGTAGACCTGAAGAAAAGGGTTGAGTATAGCCTCAATTATAAAAAATAAACTAACAATATATTGTGCCCTCATCCGTAGTAATGTTTGAGGAGGGAATCCATCAGACATAGGGTAGTGGTTGCTAGGGTCATCTTCCCCTAATAGTCACTCAGGATTAAAGGTTTGATGGACTTTCTCAGGCACTGATATGACAACATACAAATATTACATAAAAAATATTTATTAATGTGTATAAACAAAAGAAAACAATAATATTTAAAAAACAAAGACCAAACCCCACAGTATAGAACAGCATGAGTCGGTGACAAAACAGCCGTATACAATCTATCAAAGTGGAGCAGGCCAAGCCTCAACCGGTTTCGCGGCAGAAAAAACGCTTCTTCAGGAGGGTCTGTACAAAACATAATATACATAATAAATACTCTAGCAGTGTGTTAATACAAATATAGAACGTATTTAATATCAACAATATAATCAAAAAGTCAAGGTCTGTGGACTGCTCACCGTAGAGACGTTCAGAGGTGCAGCGACTGCCCAGGTAAACCCCCCGCGGCGGATGAGGGGGAATAAACGTATATGGTGCAGATTGATACAATCTAATAGTAATGATTAAAATAATATGGGTTAGATAATTTATATTTGAGCCAATTTAACATGGGACACCCAGTGCTGATAGTGGGGGGGGGAAAGGGGGAGAGGGGGGGGGAAAGGAAAGGAGGGGGAGGGAGAGGGAAGGGGAGAAGGAGGAAACAGAGGTTCCCTCTCCCTCCCCCTCCTTTCCTTTCCCCCCCCTCTCCCCCTTCCCCCCCCCCCCCACTATCAGCACTGGGTGTCCCATGTTAAATTGGCTCAAATATAAATTATCTAACCCATATTATTTTAATCATTACTATTAGATTGTATCAATCTGCACCATATACGTTTATTCCCCCTCATCCGCCGCGGGGGGTTTACCTGGGCAGTCGCTGCACCTCTGAACGTCTCTATGGTGAGCAGTCCACAGACCTTGACTTTTTGATTATATTGTTGATATTAAATACGTTCTATATTTGTATTAACACACTGCTAGAGTATTTATTATGTATATTATGTTTTGTACAGACCCTCCTGAAGAAGCGTTTTTTCTGCCGCGAAACCGGTTGAGGCTTGGCCTGCTCCACTTTGATAGATTGTATACGGCTGTTTTGTCACCGACTCATGCTGTTCTATACTGTGGGGTTTGGTCTTTGTTTTTTAAATATTATTGTTTTCTTTTGTTTATACACATTAATAAATATTTTTTATGTAATATTTGTATGTTGTCATATCAGTGCCTGAGAAAGTCCATCAAACCTTTAATCCTGAGTGACTATTAGGGGAAGATGACCCTAGCAACCACTACCCTATGTCTGATGGATTCCCTACCCGTAGACCTGGCCTTTGGCACCTCCATAGATCACACCTCAGCCACATCTCACAAGGGATACGTGGATAGGCTGAGGCAAAGTTTGAAGTTGGCCTATGAACAGGCCCAAGCAGCCTCGGATCAAAGGGGAGCTCGTAACAAATGAAACTTTGACTTGACTTGAGAGTTCGGATTCAGGATTTGCAACCTGGAGACAGAGTGCTGCTGCAGAACTTAGGGGTCCCTGGGAAGCATAAGCTGGCAGACAGATGGAGACCCGAACCCTATGTCACCTGCAAGAAGATACCTGGTCTACCAGTTTATCAATTGAAGCCGGAGGGGAAAGTGGGGCCACTGAAGACCTGGCACAGGAATCATCTACTTCCACTTTCTACGGCAGTTCGGATACCTCCTGTAAAGGATTCCGCTGAGCCAACTTCCATCTTGGATACTCCTAGGCCAAGTACTCGGTCTCAGACATCCCAACTTGGAGGAGTGGATGTCTCTGAACCCAGCGAGGATGAGAGAGAGGAGCTTGTGTGACTGTGGCCTTCCCAGGGTCCCGTCCCTTCTTCCATAGATCTCCCACCTTCTGAAAGCACCATAGACAGTACACTAAATGCAGAAGCCACAGAGTTTATCCCATCCAGCCCTCTGTCAGACACATGGGAAGATGCCTTTGACTCACTCCATACGGAGGATCCAAGAGAATCTATGTATCTTCCTGCATCTGAGCTGAATGCCCCAGAAACTATGGAGGCGTCTACGTCTGTTCCAAGAGACTTACACCCAAATTTGGGTGAGTTCAGAGGACACTGTGATAACAGCTAGGAGGAATGTAGAAAACCCTGACCCCCCCACTGTTCATTGGGTGGAGGGCAACCCCAACTCACCCTCTGGCACAGCTAGGCAGGTCACTTCTGACAATATGACCTGTGGGCAGGGTAATTCCCCTCCTCGTTTTTGGTGGGAACTTCCCCTGCCGACATCACTTACAGCTTTAACTAATGTTGTACGTACCTTTTGTTAGCACTGTCTTTGGGGACCAAAGAATCTAAGTGGGGGGAGTGTGTAGCGGGAATCTCCTTTAGGGATCCAGGACTATGATACCCAGAACCCCGTTCAGCACCCAAGGTGCATTGCCATCCGCAGAGACTCATGGGGTGGGCTATAAAGGTGAAGCGGGGGCGGAGTTTGGCCTCTTTTGATGCCGCCCTTCTAACAAGAGGATCCCCTGTGCGGACTTGTTGCTGGTGCAAGGCCTGAAGCCTAGGCCTTGTGCACTTCCAAAGAGCCTTCCACTCCATTGCGGAGCCTGTGTGGCACCTGATCTCCCATTTTTTTTTTATCTTACCATTGAGGTAATTGGAAAGTCCACTGACGGCACCTGAACCCTCTGGAATAGCTGAGGAGAGGGCTATTGGAGGACACCGCAGATACATCTTACCCTGCGGGAGAGGGCTATTGGAGGACACCGCTGACACATCGTACCCTGCATTAGTGGATACCCCTGGTTGCTGACCCGGAATATCGCTCTATGCTGTGTACCCCCTTGGGGGTGAAGGGAGCTGGTGAGTGGGGACACATGTGGGGGATGAACTGTCTGTTATAACTGAAGAGTTGGATTTTACTTTTCCATTTGCATATGAAGAGAGACCTGTCCTTCCGGCATCAAGTTATCACCATTTGCCTACTATTATAGACTTTTTTATGTTGTTTATCCTGGTACAATACAAACCAGTGGGCTAGTCACGGAGACTACTGGCATTCACTTGATGCTTTTGTTTGGAAGCATTGCAGTTTGGATGTTAAATTTATTCTAACCTGCACCATTCAAGAAGCCTATTTCACATATTATATAGACACACACATACACAATACACATCTCATTGCTTATTGTTGGTATTATAGTAGATCACTATTATTTTAAGGCATCACTGGCTACGGCCACTTGTACGCTTATACATTTCAGCTATTTTGTGTTCACCGGTTGTGTGTAACTTTCAGCACTCCATTGGGGGTGACACTTGATATATTTATATATCTCACTTATTTTTCTAACACTGGTTCTTATAGACTAGTGAGCAGCGCCATACCCCATATTCAATTTTACACTCCCATTGTCTCTCACTGACATCAGAAGGACCGAAGACCCGGCTATCGCAGGCCCTGTGTGCGGATACACAGCGGTGGAAGTTCCGGACGGGGACTATGTCCGGTGTGGTGAGAGAGCACTTGCTCAAAGTTATAGCCAAGTACTTTGTTTAGGCCTACTGACTGCCTTGGCCCTTAGTGCTATATCACCTATCCTAGCAGGAGACTATTTCCAGAACTGAGTTGTGATAGTCTCCTGGGAGTTGTTGCTTTGCTGAGACATTGTCCCATTGGATTACAATTATTGTTCCTGATGTGCACCACCGTTTTCCTTGCATGCAAAGATTCTTCACCCTAAGACTATACCTTGCTTTAAGTCAGGCCTGACTGGGTAGCATAGAACATTGTTGAGCGCTATATTGCTCACGGGGAGGATAGCTGCACGTGGTGTGTTGGTATATTTTATACAGTATTGCTAAGTGTTCATCAATTTATGCAGGGCTCTGCATGTATTATGTACTGTATGTCTACCTAACTTTCATACAACAGTAAAGTTGCTATAGTTAGGTACTCCGGTATCAGTGTTATTACTATACTGTATTACTGTCTGCTTTATTGTGGGACTGAGTTAGAGATGATCGCAGAGACATTACCGGTCTATCATTCCCTAGACTAACTGTGCCAGGGGAGGGTCGAGTAGATTGCCGGGGGTTGGCAGTGCTGTGTACAGGGCCAGAAACAATACCAGCGGCTCTCTTAAGTTGGGGGTATTGCTACAGGTGGATGGGTCACGCTATTATACAGCCGAGGGTTTACCTGTCACAGGGATAGCTTTAGTAGATCAGGATAAAGTGGTGTTTCAAGAAGCGCTTCCTGGTCATTGTTCGGCCCAAATTGCAGAATTAGAGACTCTAATAATGCCGCGTACACACGATCATTATTCACGGCGGTTTAAAAACCGCCGTGAATAATGACATTTTAAACGAGGGAACAGCTTGTTCCCCACACACGGTCATTTTTCTCGTCATTTTTTAAAATGACGAGAAAAACGATCGTCTATGGGCTCCGCGGCAGTGTTTCCCTATGGGAAACACTGCCGCGGAAGAAATGTCAGGAAAAACTACGAGAAAAATTAGAACATGTTCTAATTTTTCTCATCGTGATTAATGCCGTTTTTCCCATCGGGAAAAACGGCAAAAAGCCCACAGACGATCGTTTTTCTCGTCCAAATGAAAAAAATGTCATTTTTCCCGATGGGAAAAATGATCGTGTGTACGCGGCATGAGAGCATGTCAGGCAGCGGAGGGTAAATCCGTGAATATATACACTGATTCACGCTACGCTTTCGGAGCGGTACAAAACTTTGCCGCTTTGTGGAAAAGTAGGAACTATTTAACAGCCCAGGGGAAACCTATAAAGAATGTGGCTCAGATAATTGCCTTGATAGAGGCTATTACCTTACCAGTTGCTGTTGCAGTAATAAAGGTAGAGGCCCACATGAAGGGATAGGATCTTGTTGCTATAGGGAATCGAAGAGCAGATGAAGCTGCTAAAGATGCTGCTCTGTTCCCTGTGAGCCAAGAGAAAGTGAAAGGGTGTGTTTCCTACAGGAGATACCTGATGAAGAAAAATTGATAAAGTTACAAAAAGCAGCATCCCGAGAGGAAATAAAGAAATGGGAAAAGGCACACTGCAACCCAATGGAGAAAGGTATTTGGCATCATGGAGATGGGAGGCCTTGTGCCCCATGGTCAATGTACCCCGCTTTGTGTTCAATGGTAAATCTTCCATCTCATGTGGATGATTGATGCTATTTTAAAAGTACAGTTTGCACCGGGTATTGAGACAATTCCAGAAACAATTTTGTCAAACATGTTTGATTTGTGCACAAATAAAGAAAGCTACAGCATTTAACGGCTAAGAAGTTGATACAGGAAGTAGTAGTATGTAGTTATGGGATTCCATGGATAACAGAAAGTGATAGGGGAAAGCATTTAACGGCTAAGAAGTTAATACAGGAAGTAGTATGTAGGTATGGGATTCCAGGGATAACAGAAAGTGATAGGGGAAAGCATTTCTTAGGTCAGATAATGAAGGAAATACTGACAGCTTTCAACATTGAACAGCGCCATATATACACCATATAATCCTGCTGCAAGTGGTAAAATAGAAAATATAATGGGTTGTTAACCACTTAAGCCCCGGACCATTTTGCAGCTAAAGGACCAGGCCCCTTTTTGAAATTCAGCACTGTGTCGCTTTAACTGACAATTGCGCGGTCGTGCGACGTGGCTCCCAAACAAAATTGACGTCCTTTTTTTCCCACAAATAGAGCTTTCTTTTGGTGGTATTTGATCACCTCTGCAGGGTTCTTTATTGCGCTATAAACAAAAATAGAGCAACATAAGCGTTTATTGATTGGTTTGCGCAAAAGTTATAGCAAAATAGGGGATAGTTTTATGGCATTTTTATTAATATTTTTTTTTTACTAGTAATGGCGGCGATCAGCGATTTTTATCGTGACTGCGACATTATGGCGGACACATCGGACACTTTTGACACATTTTTGGGACCACTGTCATTTTTACAGCGATCAGTGCTATAAATGTGCACTGAGTACTGTGAAAATGACACTGGCAGTGAAGGGGTTAACCTCTAGGTGGTGCTGTAGGGATTGTGTGACCTAATGAGTGATTCTAACTGTAGGGGGCGTGGCTTGGCGTGTGACGTCACTGATCGTCGTTCCCTGTGACAGGGAACAGACGATCACTGACATGCCACTGTGAAGAACGGGGAAAGGTTTGTTTACACTTACCTCTCCCGTTATTCAGCTCTGTGACCCGATCGTGGGACACCGGCGGCGATCAGGTCCGCGGGTCCTGCGGGCGCGGTCATGGAGTTTCGGACCAGGTCGCGAGCGCGCCGGCGGCGCGCGACCCACGAATTGGTTCTTAAAGGGGACATACCTGTACGCCCTTGTGCCTGTCCGTGCCATTCTGTCGACGTACATCATCGTGCTGCGGTCCTTAAGTGGTTAAAAAGCAAGACTAGGAAAACTCAGAGTGGAATTGGGATTGAATTGGTTGCAAGGATTACCAATTGCATTGTTCTCTTTAAGAACCACTACTAAGAAAAAATAAAAGATATCTCCTAATGAGATACTCTTTGGATCAGTGCCAAAGACAGGTGTGTACTACCCACAGGCCTCAACTAAATCCTATGGCACACTCATTGAGTGTGTGGTAGGATTCATAGTAAAATCTATGCTCCATTTCCAGATCCAGATAATCTTGAAGGGACACATAAGTTTCAACCAGGTGACTGGGTGATGCTTGTGTAGCGGGAATCTCTTTTAGGGATCCAGGACTACGATACCCAGAACCCCGTTAGGCACCCAAGGTGCATTGCCAACCGCAGAGACTCATGGGGTGGGCTATAAAGGTGAAGCGGAGGCGGAGCTCGGTCTCTTTGGACGCCGCCCTTCTAACAAGAGGATCCCCTGTGCGGACTTGTTGCTGGTGCAAGGCCTGAAGCCTGGGCCTTGCGCACTTCCAAAGAGCCTTCCACTCCTCTGCGGAGCCTGTGTGGCACCTGATCTCCATTCGTTTCTCACTGACATCAGGAGGACCGAAGACCTGGCTATCGCAGACCCTGTGTGCGGATACACAGCAGTGGAAGTTACGGCGGGAACTAAGTTCGGTGTGGTGAGAGAGCACTTGCTAAAAGTTATAGCCAAGTACTTTGTTTAGGCCTACTGACTGCCTTGGCCCTTAGTGCTATATCACCTATCCTAGCAGGAGACTATTTCCAGAACTGAGTTTGATAGTCTCCTGGGAGTTGTTACTTTGCTGAGACACTGTCCCGTTGGATTACAATTATTGTTCCTGATGTGCACCACTGATTTCCTTGCATGCAAAGATTCTTCACCCTAAGACTATACCTTACTTTAAGTCAGGCCAGACTGGGTAGCGTAGAACATTACTGGGCGCCATATTGCTCACAGGGAGGATAGCTGCAGCGTGGTGTGCTAGTATATTTTATACAGTATTGCTAAATGTCACTAATATTGCAGGGCTCTGCATGTGTTATTATGTACTGTATTTCTGCCTAACTTTTATACAAACAGTAAAGTTGCTATAATTTAGTAATCCGGTATCAGTGTCAATTACTATACTTTATTACTGTTTGCCTTATTGTGGGGTTGAGTCATAGATGATAGCAGAGGCATTACCAGTTTGTCATTCCCTAGACTAACTGTGCCAGGGGAGGGTCGAGTAGATTGCCGGGGGTTGGCAGTGCTGTGTACAGGGCCCAAAACAATATCAGCGGCTCTCTTAAGTTGGGGGTATCGCTACACTTGGGAAGCACCAAAGAAAAGGACTCGAGCCTAGGTGGTCAGGACCCCATCATGTAGTAATGGTGACCCCAACAGCTGTAAAGCTTGAGGGCAAAAAGGTTTGGGTTCATGCATCACATTGCAAACACGTGCACAAGGCCATGGTATCTGAGGGGGCCCCAGATCTTGGCAGGCGGTGCTTAGGAAAGTAATAATTGTGTCCTTTTAGTTTTCAGAGTAAATCATCTGTGGAGAAGGAAGATGAGAGCATGGCAAGTTGTCCTGATGGTGGTAGCCCTGGGGGCGGTATTGTCGGATGTTTTTTCACCTTAATGCATAAGATGCATTAAGGTGAAAAAACGTGTACCTTTACAACCCCTTTAAATCTAAGAAAAACTCAGATGTGTTTGTCACTTTCCAAGGAACAAAGGAGAGCAAGAGAGAAGGAAATGAGATGCTCACCTTAACACCTGTACCATTCACAACTGTTGATGATGCTGACTCTGTGAAAGATGTAACATCTCTGTTTGATGTCGCTGAAGACCCTCTAATATAAGTTCTCTTCCACTGCTTCCTGAAGTAAAATAAACTGTGCCTGCATTGGTTGATCTTTCACCCACCAGTGGTGGACTGCTGACGCAACAGTACTCAGTCTACCCCAATTGTGCTGAAGAAGCTCCAGGACTGGCTCAAAGTCCACAGAAAGTTCAAAATAAAGTTATAAAGTTGGACATTTATATATGCAGGGCACATTCTGGAGGTATATAGCTGAATATGGAAAATTTGGGGTTAAAATCTGGTGGGCCTTAGTTTATTAAAAATAATGCGGGGGGATATGCAGTGGGTGGATGAGAGAACTCTTTCCAACATGCACATAGTTTTTCCACATACAATAAACTGACCCTTATGGAGAGTTGACAGTGTCAGACATGTACAGAAGTTTAACTGGGAATGGTACAGGGGTCTTCATGAGATTAATGAGTTTGCATATTACATTGTGGGTTGGAAAATACACGAGGTCCACGCTTGTTTAGACCAGACCAAATGCATCCGAGGGACACAGGGAGTGACATTTTCTTGCAAGAAATAGTTACTACGTGTCCAAAATAGAGGAATTCAGGGGTGACATGTGGGCCAACGATTGTAAGAGGAAAAATCTATTCTCCATTAGCTAGAGTGTGAAAGTATCGTGATTGCGAAAGTGTGAAAATGCAATAATAAAGATGAATGCTTGCTGGTGTGACTGTATAGGGCCAATGTCCCTTTTTACGTACCTGCCCCGGTTGGAGGCATTCTTCTGACATATAGGAGGAGTTAGCTCACCTATATGTCTCGGTAAAGGACAGGGATGGGACGTTGTCCACCTATAGGTAAGGAAGTGTAGCGCCCACTACCTTTTGGTATGTGTAGAAATAGTGTTAATTTGTTTAACCACTTAAGGACCGCCGCATGACGATGTACATCGACAGAATGGCACGGACAGGCACAAGGGTGTACAGGTACATCCCCTTTAAAAACCCGTCTGTGGGTTGCATGCGCGCCGCCGGCAGCGCGCTCGCGACCCGGTCCGAAGCTCCATGACCGTGCCCGCGGGACCCGCGGAAACCGATCACCGCCGGTGTGCCGCGATCGGGTCACAGAGCTAAAGAACGGGGAGAGGTAAGTGTAAACAAACCTTTCCCTTTTCTTCCTAGTGGCATGTCAGTGATCGTCTGTTCCCTATCATAGGGAACAACGATCAGTGACGTCACACACCAAGCCACACCCCCTACAGTAATAATCACTCATTAGGTCACACTTAACCCCTACAGCACCACCTAGATCACTGCCAGTGTCATTTTCACAGTAATCAGTGCATATTTATAGCAAACATGTGTCAAAAGTGTCCGATTTGTCCGCCATAATGTCGCAGTCACGATACTAAATCGCTGATCGCCGCCATTACTAGTAAAAAAAAAATATTAATAAAAATGCCATAAAACTATCCCCTATTTTGCTATAACTTTTGCGCAAACCAATCAATAATCGCTTATTGCGATTTTTTTTACCAAAAATATGTAGAAGAATAAGTATCAGCCTAAACTGAGGAAAAAATATGTTTTTTTATATATTTTTTGGAGATATTTATTATAGCAAAAAGTAAAAAATATGTAATTTTATTCAAAATTGTCGCTCTATTTTTGTTTATAGCGCAAAAAATAAAAACCGCAGAGGTGATCAAATACCACCAAAAGAAAGCTCTATTTGTGGGAAAATGAAGGACGTCAATTTTATTTGGGAGCCACATCGCACGACCGCGCAATTTTGAGTTAAAGCGACGCAGTGCCGAATCGCAAAAAGGGGCCTGGTCCTTTAGCAACAAAATGGTCCAGGGCTTAAGTGGTTAAACTGTCAGTGCAGGTAAATTTAGCCAGGCCTGTGCATTAAGCTAGGCCTGGTTGTTTTGATCTGGGACTGGGAGTGTCAGAGTAGCAGTGGGTGTGGCCACCTGTGCTCAGGCTCTGGAAATCCTCCCCTGCTTTCAGGAGAATATTCTGGAAGGGGGCGGAGCTGGAGGCTCTGAGTGACAGGCAGCTTGTGTGGCAGCTCTGACCAATCCCCAACTAGGGTAGGCAGGGGGCAGGCTTGCTATATAAGCTGAGGTAACATGCCACTGGGGAAGAGTCGTGAGAGGAAAGAAGATGGGGCAGTAGTTCTGTGTGAAGGCCCCAGGCCTGAGGGCCTACCGGGTGCTGAGGAGAAAGTCCTGATGGGGGACCACTTTTCTTTAACACCGCAGAGGAGGAATTCATTATTAAGAGAAAGGAACCTGGAACTGTTACTGCTGGACTGTGCGGTTGATCTAGGTCTCTTCCATGGACCGGGGACCATGGAACAGGTCAGTGGGTACATGACAGCAAGTGAGAGGACCGGAGGAGTCTGTTAAAGGAGCTTGTGAATATCTGCTGTTGCCCCTAGTAACTGAACGACACAAGGGGGTGTCTTAGACGGGATGTTGCACGGTCAGTCCTACACAGCAGGATGTTACAAGGAGAGACTCTAACCTTATCTAAACTCAGTATGGAAGGCTGTGGCCGGGAAACTCAACTTCCATATCACTGGACTATTTGGGCCTAGTAGTCCGTCAGTTACCATTTGCAGTAAAGGGACTGTGGAGTCGGAGGGGGGGGGGTGTGTGAGGATATGCTCCAGAAAAAGGCCAGCATTTGTATAACTGTCATTACCTCAGAAAGTCATTCAGAGTGACTTTTGCACAAGAAGTTATTAAAATAATATTCTGCAGGAATCAGCACAGCATACAAGGGAGCAATAGTCTGCAGTGACGCAGCTCACTAAACTACACTCTTTGTTGTGCCTTATCCTCGGAATCTAATTTACCAAGTGCTAATATCTTTGGGCATACCATGTTATTCCTAACCTTCCCTACTCTACCTAAGAAACCTTTATAATAAAAATACCGCAAAGTAAAGCAAGTGACTCTTCATTGTGTCTTAAGAGAGAAATGGATGAATGGAGGGTCAGACAACAAGGTCATGTGTGGATCTTTTGAACTTGTGCTCAGAGTGCACCGCTACAAATGGAGGTCCGACCGAGATCTACTTGCCATCTGTTGCCGTTGCCCCTAGCAACCATCATTAGAAATTGCTGGAAGCCCAGGGAAACCTTTCTCATCTCGCCAATTTCGGGAGTAATGAGGAAAGGACTGTATATTCGCTTGCAAACGTGATTTTATTACATGTTGTTGCCCATAGCAACCAAAACTCAGCTTGTTGCCAAGTGCAGTTACCCCTAGCAACCATTCAGGATCAGCGCTGCCTGCCCGCTACCTGTATCGAGTTGTACTAATGGACACTTACTATGGTGATATGCCCTGCATTCAGTGACTGTAACCAACGTGCTATCACCCGTGACAACCACGGCGAGCGATCGCACTCATTGGATTTACAAGTTTGTCCTGCGCCCTGCACAGCGCGGACACTTTTCACTGTTTGCAGTAAACTTTGTCAATCCTGCTTCCACAGTGAAAGTCTAGAATTGTGCTTGTGAGATGTCTGCTGTTGCCCTTAGAAACTGAAAGAAACAAGGGGTGTCGTTGATGGGAAAAGCTGAAGTCATTC
This sequence comes from Rana muscosa, assembly GCA_029206835.1. NCBI lineage: Eukaryota > Metazoa > Chordata > Amphibia > Anura > Ranidae > Rana > Rana muscosa. Next base: position 200,600,560 of record CM055120.1, read on the forward strand.
CCTTACAGTAGGGCATTGCAAGGAGACTTTACTGTGTTAAACGGTGACTACTGCAAGTTTGCCTGCCTTCAGTCCCAGTTGTGACGCAGTTTTAAAAGACTAAAATGTGTCTGGGCTGTGTCTGCAGTTCATCGGCGCCTGCCACCAGGTGTCACTACCATGTGCGCGGTCGCAAGCCTCACTACAGTTCCTCGCACGCTGAACTTACTAGTGAAGGGGTGGAGCTACGCCCCAGCGGTGGACCATTACGGAGTCCAGCGAGCTGCATGCCAGACACGAGGCAGGTGAAGATGGCGGAAGGAGGACGGAGAATGCCCGCTACCCAGTGGTCGCCTGACATGCAGGATCGGGTGCTGGTAGACACCGGCATCAGACTGAAACTCACTGGAGGACTTGCTTTAGGAGTAGTAGCAGGAGTGGAGCGGCTATGTATGTTGTGCCCCGGATGTCGCATCCCCACAGCTATAGATAGCGCCTGGGCCAGGTGCGGACACTGTGGGGATCCACTCACCCTCTTAGGACCTGTACAGCAAGAGGTAACCTACTACTCCTTCAATCTACTCACTGGGCTATGTATGCCCCAGCTGCCGGTGCATAAGAGGGCCGTGCACCACCAACTCCAGTGGTGAGAGAACTTTCCCCAGGCTCGTCAATTCCTGAGTTCCAGGACAAAGTCGATGGAGAGGATGTTGGGAAGACCCGTGGCCTGGCCAGGGGCCCAGAGGTTGCTAGTGCTGTTGTGCAGCCTCAGGTTGATATCCCTGAAGAGCCGGCTCAAAGTAAGACCCTTGCTGTGCCCAACCGGACGGAGCCCATGCGGTCGGAGGGGGATCCCTCAGGTGAGCTGGATGAGGTAAGCGAGGCCGGGTCATTGACTGGGGTTCGCCCAGTGTGCTGGAAAAATTTGGGTCCCTTCAGGATCTGTTCACTTGGTCCTCCCCGAAGGAAGCCTCCTCAAGTGATGAGGAGCCCTGGTTCACGGAGGAATCCCCTTCAACAGAAACCCTGACCAAAGTGACAGAGGAACCACTACACCCAGCACACTCCCAGGAAAAGTCCCACAGACTCTTCACTAGTCCGCCCTCCACTGCAAAAACTAAGGTGCCCACCTACTGTCAGTGGGTCAGTAAGGACCCTGACTCCTGTGTCCTGCCCGGCCGGGGGAAGCCTAAGGAGTTGCCCAGGTTTTCACGGTTCCAACGGGAGGTACAGTGGAGGGTTGCTTTAGAGAGGGGCCTGGACTATCCCTATGTCTCCTCCCAAGTTATGGACATTGTTTAGAGCTCCGGGGAGAGATGGGAGAATGACCTAATTTGGGACTACCTCCATGTTCCTAAGCCTAAAGTGTGCATGATGGTGAAGCTTGGGCTCGTTTTTAAGAACATCTACAAGGAGTGGAGACTGGGGCGTGCAATCCACAAAGACAGAGTCCTGGTTGTGAAGGCGGGTCGGCCTACCAGGAGCCACTCTGTTGTCGTCAGAGGGGAGGGGGACGTCCGAAGGAGGTTGCCGGATCCCCGCTTTTATTTGTAGTTGGACTGCTGTGTGTAGTAGCCACAAGTGAAAGCACCTACCAGGACTGCAGTTGTAGCAGGGTTAGGGTGGGTTTCCCCAAAGACAAAACCATGCAGAGACGGCCACGTCTGCCATCCAGGGTGCCTGAAGAGAAGGACGCTGTTATGGACACCAGGATGTGCTGTCTCTGCTCAAGTCCCTTTGTTATTTGCTTCTGTGAGAACTCTTTGTGCAAGAACTCACTAGCTGCTTAAAAAAAAGGGACTTTCTTGTTCAAAGTCAGTTGCTAAGTTAATTTACTAATGGACTCCTTTACCCAGAAAGTTCAACACATTATTCTTGCTTCTGGGCACTTTGTGTCTCACAGTGCTCATCAATAGGGATGAGCTTCGAGTTCGAGTCGAACTCATGTTCGACTCGAACATTGCCTGTTCGCCCGTTCGCCGAACAACGAACAATTTGGGGTGTTCGCGGCAAATTCGAAAAGTCTATGGGAAAAATCTAAAGTGCTAATTATAAAGGCTTATATGCAAGTTATTGTCCTAAAAAGTGTTTGGGGACCCGGGTCCTGTCCCAGGGGACATGTATCAATGCAAAAAAAAGTTTTAAAAACGGCCGTTTTCTCTTATCGTCCATGGACTGACACAGCTGGATACTGTAAACGTGTGGGTATATGTCCCTGCTTGCAGGAGAAGACCTAGGCAGAATGTTAGATGTTAGAAACATTCTAGAACAAACCAGAGCTGAACAGCCCCGCCCGGGGGGTGGTCCCTCCGGACATTACCCTCCCACCTGCAGTCAGCAGACCTCAGTTTTTTTCTGCCTAGCAGAAGGAGAAGACGTGGCTCTCTCAGGAGCCAGTCTCCTGGAAGATTTTACTTTTAAATTTTATTCCTTTGGAAATTTTATTATTTTATTTTTGAGACCTTCAATCAACTGTCGGCTGGGCAACAGGTTGGGTACACTAGTATCCTCGTAGTCTTCCCTGTCCGACCATCGAGCGCGCTGATCCTTGCCTTGTGTGCGTGAGACTCAGTTCACGACATGCCCCATGACTCCAGGGGTGGCCGGGTTGCTTTCATGCTCCCGCGGTCCTCTCAAGATTGAACAGCACCTACTGCATCTTTCGCGGTGGACCAGGCTGACAGCTACGCAGTACGACCCTGTGATAGGTCTGTCTGAAACAAGCCAGTGGGTCCCTCTAGGGACGGGTAAGTAGTCTCTCCTGCTGCAAGGTGAGTACATACTGGCTGTGTTTCTGTGTGTGGGGGGTTCTCCCTGTCTCCCCCCTGTTATGCTGCTCTCTGCACCCTGTACTGGTGCTGTGCTGTGGGGTGCTTGGGGTCACTCTGGCCTGGCTGGGTGCTCATGTCTGCAGTTTTTTCTGGTGTGTGAGGTGATTATTGCTTGCGCCGTTAGCACGCGCATTAGCGCTGTTTGAGGTGGTTATTGCGTGCGCCATTGGCGCGCATTAGAGCTTTGAATTTCGCGCTTGGCGGCCATCTTGGCGTTCAATAGCGCAGTTATAGCTGCGGCCGGCGCCCATTTTCTTGTGGCCGCCTCGCATTTATTTTCGATTCTATCGGCGGCGCGAATCCCCTCACAATCTCCTCACAGACTGAGCGGTCCTTAAGGGTTGGTGAGTCCTCCGGGTATCCCCTCCTCAGCCTCAGCGTAGCCAGTGGGTAGACTATATATTCACTGTATAGTGTATAAGGTCTCAGAGGGTGGCGTTATGGTGTCTGATACACCTGCTCTCCACACTTGCATGGGGCAACTGGCAGTGCTGCACAGTTAAACATGTTCATATGTTTCCTGCACCTGCGGTCCTTATGGACCAGTTGTCAGCAGTCCTGGAATCATTCCTGTCAGAATGGAAGCGGTGTGCGAGCAAAAGGAGCTATAAGCCCCCTCTCCCCACAAAAATCTTTAGTGAAGGAGTGCTCTGAGTCAGATATGGGCCTAGCTACTGTGCTCAGGACCCTAGCTCTGAATATTTAATATTTATGAACAGGACATTCCCTTGTGAGGAAGACTCCAGTTCTGTGTCAGTGAATGACAGGGCACTTGTAAGTGATCTCATTGATGATGTGAGAAACACTCTCAAGCTGGAATTACTGTGACAAGCTTTTCTTTTACACAGCTTCCTCACTGTTTTCCTCACGCTGCCTCAAGAGCAGCATGGATGATACATGGTGTGGGGGAGGACTTTATTAATTTATGTCTCTAGTCCCTGTGAGCCTTCTGTGTGACCTGAGGCAACATTTCCCGCCATTTCCTGGAGAATGCTTTGAGCTCTGACAGACACACGGTCTGAGGATCAGAGGTTACCTGTTACCTGCATGCTGCTTCGGCAGCACAGTCAAGCAGGTTGGAATGATACAGAGAAGATTATGCGCCTCTGCGCCATAATTTAAAATCATCCTATACCTCTACACTGCATACATTCACAGTGTATGTATGTGTTATTGGTCTCTGTGTCTGCGTGAGTGTTCCCCCACGTTCCAATGCTGTGTTTCAGTGCCATACATGATATAAACGTACAAAATATGTTTATGCACGACTCCAGATACATTGACAGTATATGTATGTATTATACTCTCTGGGTCGGCGGGGGCTCCGATGTCCTCTCGCACTCTCATGGTATGTGCGCGTCGGCTCTCTGCACAGTATAGACATGTTCAATATGTTTATTGCACATACTATACATGTTTACAGTATGGGTATACTGTTTGCGTGGGGTTCATCCGGGTACTCCGGTTTCCCCCAACGCTCCAATGGAAATGCACAGCATAAACATGTGCAATATGTTGATTCACATGCTATCATTCCTACATGGTATCTGTGTGCTGTCTGCGTGGAGTTCTTCCGGGTGTTCCGGTTTCCTCCCACACGCTGAGGGTATGTGCGCCTTTGGCCTTCTGCACAGTTAAACATGTTCAATGTTTATCACGCATGCTATAATACCTACACGGTATGTGGTTTTCCTCTGGGTACTCTGGTTCCCTCCCACACTCCATTGGTATGGGCACTTCAGTGCTATGCACAGTCTAAATTTGTGCGATTGGATATCCACATACTAACATACCTACCTGGTATGTCTGTGCAGTCTGCGTGGGTTTCCGCCCACGCTACATGACATGCATGTCTTTGGTGCAATACACGGTGTAAACATACACATTATATTTATACACTACCCTAAATACATTCACAGTAGTTGTAGGTATTGCATTCTCTGAGTATGCGTGGGGTACTTTGGTTCCTCCCACACGCCAATGGTGTGCGCGCCTTCGGTGCTATGCACACATGAGCTTGTGCAAAATGTTTAGCACACACACTATAGTACCTACACGGTATGCGTATGCAGTCTGCGTGGGTTTCCGCCCACGCTACATGACATACATGCCTTTGGTGCAATACACGGTGTAAACATACACATTATGTCTATACACTACACTAAATACATTCACAGTAGTTGTAGGTATTGCATTCTCTGAGTATGCGTGGGGTACTTTGGTTCCTCCCACGCGCCAACAGTGGGCGCGCCTTCGGTGCTATGCACACATGGGCTTGTGCAAAATGTTTAGCACACATGCTATAATGCCTACACGGTATGCGTATGCAGTCTGCATGGGTTTCATCCGGGTGCTCAGGTTTCTCCCCTGCGTTCCAATGGTGTGCGCATTCTCAGCGCTATGCACAGTATAAACATGTGCAATTTGTTTATTCGCAGGCTAACATACCTACACGGTTGTGTACGCAATCTGCGTGGCTGGTTTACGTCCAAGCCCCGATGATGTGCGCGCATTCGTCGCTGGCACAGTATTTACGTGTTTAATAGGTTTATCCACACATACTAAACTACATACGCCGTATGTGGTGGTATTATGCTCTTTGTGGCTGGGTGGGTTTCCTCCCACAATCTATTTGCGCGTTTGACGCAATACATAGTATAAACTATGTGTTTGTACAATCAGCACTTATCCATGGGTAGCTGCTGGATGAAGCATTGTAACAAGGATCCCTGGTTTCAGGGGTATCACTTTCCACCTGCTTTCAGTGGTGATCAGAAGCGCTGGCTTGGACTGTGTTCGCCAGGCTGAGGTTAGCCTTACGCCCGTTACTGGCTGCGTCTCTAGCGTTTTTTGTAGCTCAATGACTGGTGTGAGGGGGTTAGCTCGGCAGCGGGTGTGTGTGACCCCCGGGATGGGCTCCCCACACAAAAACAGGCCCAGCAAACGGAGGTTGTGGTTTTCAAAATCAAAAAGGTGCGGTTTATTTTCTATTTACAGTGACAAAACACAGCAAAGCAAAAGAAACAAACAAAATAAATCCTGGTCAACTTGACCTCTGACTAAACATACAGGTTTCCTAACTAACAACTGGGATCAGCCTAGTGCTGTCCTAGTCCCTAAGTCCCTGGTTTTAAATGTCCAAGCAAATAGCCACACAGGCTTTGTCTCACCGCACAGGGGTTCACTCTCCCTAGACAGTCCACACAGGTCTGGGTCCAGGCATGAGCTAACCCCTAATGAATCTGGGAGTTCTTATAGAGGCCTAAATGAGCTGACAAGCTTCAGCTGGTCTCATCAACTCCCTGTCTGCACGACGCCCCACACTCTCCCTAGAGGTATGAGTCATCCATGAGCCCACTAGCCTCAGCTGGGCTTATACAACTCTCCACCTAGTTGTATAAGTCGGCGTAAAGCCTGAATCTGGGCGAAATATATCTACCCCCCTGGATGCAACCAGGTGACTTTACCTTCCTGCTGTCACATACCCCCCCCCCTCTTGTTTTAACCTCGGGGTTGGAACACCAGCAATCAGGCATTCATGTACTCGAGACAAAGCATCCACATTCCCCATTTGAACGCCAGGGCGATGCTTTACTGTGAAGTTGAATTCCTGGAGGGCCAGGGACCACCTATTCACTCTTCTATTTGTTTCCTTGTTTTGAGCCATCCACTTTAACGGAGCGTGATCCGTAACCATGTCAAAGTGCCTACCTAGCAGGTAGTACCGAAGGGAATCTAGAGCCCACTTCACCGCTAAACACTCCTTTTCAACGGTGGCGTAATTTACCTCATGGGACTTCAACTTCCTGCTGAGGTAAATGACTGGGTGCTCTTCCCCGTTCCAGACCTGGGACAATACTGCTCCTAACCCCACATCTGACGCATCACTTTGTACGACAAAGTTTTTAGAGAAGTCGGGTGAGTACAACACTGGCTGGCTACATAAGGCTTGTTTCAAGAATTGGAATGCTGCCTCAGCCTCGGGGGTCCATTTAATCATGACCGACCCTTTCCCCTTCGTCAGGTTGGTTAGGGGCACAGCCTTAGAAGCAAAGTGGGGAATGAATCGCCGTAGAGGATTGGGGCACCTCCCTAATAGCAAACATCAGATAAGGAAGTAGACAGTCCCAATCCTTTCCATCTCTATCCACCACTTTCTTCAACATTTGTTTTAGGATTTTGTTGAATCTTTCAACCAGCCCATCGGTTTGGGGGTGATACACAGATGTACGTAATTGCGTCACTTTGAACAATTTACACAGCTCCTTCATAACCCGGGACATAAAGGGTGTACCTTGGTCCGTAAGCAGTTCTTTACAAATACCCACCCGGCTAAACACAAGAGATAGCTCTTTGGCTATGGTTTTGGCCGAGGTATTTCGGAGAGGGATCGCTTCTGGATAACGGGTGGCATAGTCCATTATAACTAATATGTACTGGTGCCCCCTAGCGGACTTGATTATAGGACCTACCAAATCCATGGCGATCCTCTCAAACGGGACCTCAATGATGGGTAGAGGGACCAGCGGGCTACGGAAATGTGGCATCGGGGCCGACCTCTGACACACAGGGCAGGAGGAACAATAATTTTCTATGTCCTTCATCACCCCCGGCCAATAGAATCTCTGTAATACCCTCTCTCGGGTTTTCTCTGTCCCCAGATGACCTCCAAGAATGTGCCCATGGGCCAACTCCAACACCAACTTCCTGTAAGGTTTGGGCACCACAAGCTGCTCAACGGTTTCTTCTGCCCTTTTTGCCACCCGATACAGTAGGTCCTTCTCTACGCTGAAGTATGGGTAAGTGCAGGTATTATCTGGGTTCACTAACTCGCCATCTATTTTCACTACGTTTTCCCGTGCCTTTATTAGGGCGGGGTCTTTCAACTGTTCTGTGGCAAAGTTTTCCCTGTGAACCTCAAGATCAGAAAACTCCACAGACGGTAGGTTTTCGTCTGAGGAGGTGGGCTCCTCTCCAGTTTCTTGAGTCTCCCCTGCCAATACTGATAAGGGAAATTCCGGAGAGTCCTCACCACTCTCAGGGGAGTTCTGGCTATCACATTCCTGGTACATAGGGGCACCAGTGGGGGGCTCAGGATCATCCCACAGTTCCCAGAACTTCGGAAAATCCCTTCCCACAATGGCGTCATGCGGTAACTGAGATACTAAGCCCACTGGATGAGAGAGGGTACCTTTGGGGGTCTCGAAACACACTGTAGTCACTGGATACTCTCGGGTGTCCCCATGCACACAAATAACAGCTACCTTGCTATTCCCAGAGACCTCTGTTTTAACTAACTCAGCCTTTATCAGGGTCACAAGGCTACCTGAATCCAGCAATACCACAACATTTCTACCATTAACACACATTTTGCATAAATGTTTCTCAGTTCCTCGAATGGCAGTGCATGCGACTGTCGCACACAGCGACTGACGTCTGCCCGTCAGAAAGTCACACTGCATGGGTTCCTCCACAACCGGGCAATTGGCTGCAATATGTCCCGCTTGCCGGCAGCGGTAGCAAACGATCCTTCTTGCCGCTGATTTCCCAGGCTGTTCTCGCCAAACTTGGGGTAGAGCTCCCACCCTCTCACTCTCTCCACCCTCACCCCTTGGAATCCTCTTATCCGCCCCTGGGGATGGTCTGGTCTTAGGGTGGAAAGTCCGAGTGTCTCTGGAAGAGGCCGTCAGGTTCTCTGTAGCCAAGTATTTCTCCACACGATCCACAAGACCATCGGCCGTCTCTGGGTCTCCATGGCTTACCCACTTTTGGATGGCAGTAGGAAGAGCTCTCAAAAACCGATCCATTACAACACGTTCCACAATCTTTGGTGCGGACAAAGTCTCTGGCTGTAGCCACTTTCTGCTCAGGTGAATAAGATCATACATTTGAGACCTGGGGGGTTTTCCAAGCTGGAAAGTCCAGTTATGCACACGCTGAGCCCGGACAGCCAGGGTGACACCCAGCCTTGCCAATATTTCAGCTTTTAGCATCACATAGTCTTTTGCTTGGTTAGGCTCTAGGTCATAGTAAGCTTTCTGCGATTCACCAGTTAACAGAGGAGCCACCAGTCCAGCCCACTGCTCCTCAGGCCACTTTTCTCTTTCAGCGGTCCTTTCAAATGTGGTCAAAAATACCTCTGGATCATCCTCTCCAGTCATTTTTGTCAATAAACGACTCACCCCAAAGGACGCGGTATTAGTGGGACGGCTTTCCTCACTGGTCTGCGGACGTTGCTGCATTACTGCTTCCATCTGTTGTTGTAGTCTCTGCTCTTGCTTCTGCAACAGGTCTATGAAGCGGGCCTCAGATTGCTGCTGGGCTTGTTGCAAAGTTGCGTTTGTCTGCTGCTGGGCTGCAAGGCTCTGTTGATGAGCTTGCTGCTGGGCTGCGAAGTTCTGTTGATGAGCTGCAAGGCTCTTTTGCAAACCTGCATTTGTCTGCTGTTGATTGGCATTTGCTAGAGCCAGCTGTTTCAGTATCTCCTCCATGCTGGCTTAAAAAAAAACTGCCACTGGTTCTCCACCAACTGTGAGGGGGTTAGCTCGGCAGCGGGTGTGTGTGACCCCCGGGATGGGCTCCCCACACAAAAACAGGCCCAGCAAACGGAGGTTGTGGTTTTCAAAATCAAAAAGGTGCGGTTTATTTTCTATTTACAGTGACAAAACACAGCAAAGCAAAAGAAACATAAACAAAATAAATCCTGGTCAACTTGACCTCTGACTAAACATACAGGTTTCCTAACTAACAACTGGGATCAGCCTAGTGCTGTCCTAGTCCCTAAGTCCCTGGTTTTAAATGTCCAAGCAAATAGCCACACAGGCTTTGTCTCACCGCACAAGGGTTCACTCTCTCCAGGAAGTCCACACAGGTCTGCTTCCAGGCATGAGCTAACCCCTAATGAAGCTGGGAGTTCTTATAGAGGCCTAAATGAGCTGACAAGCTTCAGCTGGTCTCATCAACTCCCTGTCTGCACGACGCCCCACACTCTCCCTAGAGGTATGAGTCATCCATGAGCCCACTAGCCTCAGCTGGGCTTATACAACTCTCCACCTAGTTGTATAAGTCGGCGTAAAGCCTGAATCTGGGCGAAATATATCTACCCCCCTGGATGCAACCAGGTGACTTTACCTTCCTGCTGTCACACTGGGCAAAAGCCTCTGCTTCATCCATCAGTCGTCTAGCAGGTGCACTACAACTGCTTTAGCCTTTAGGGTCTCTGTGCCCGGGGTGGGTTTGCGCCACCTGTGAAGGCTGAGGTACTAGTCCTCTGACCGAGTTTCTAGGGAAGTTCCGTCAAGTTGCCTTTATTGGCCAACAGTTGAGGCACCCTGTACACCGGGGCCTCCCTTCTCCGATACATTGGGGAGTCTCTTTGGGATTTTCATACATCTCGCTGCAAGACAGTCCTGTCGGCCGTGTGCTTTCCAGGGGAAGGGTCCTTGCATCCGGAGGTGTTTCCACCTCCTTTACCGGAGGTGGGGTGCCGTAAGTGGACCTTATGGCCTCTCGACTCACTCGCAAGGTGGCAAGATCGTGGTCAGGTCCAGGGACCCCTGGGCAGACGCGTCAGACGCGTTGGAAGCCTGTGGGGGCAGAATCGCCTGATATATGCTTACCCTCCGCTACTGTTGTTGCCTCGCCGGCTTCGCAGAGTAGGGGCTGAGGCCATTCCAGTGCTCCGGAATGGCGACATTGGTACGCCGATCTACTTTGGCTAGTCGCAGACGTTCCTGGCGACTGCCTATTGGGGTGGACCTTCTGTCTCATGATCCCATACTTCATCCTGCTTTACAGTCCTTGGCTTTAAAAGGCATGGCTGTTTAAAGCCAGGTGCTGAAGGACCGAGTTCTCTCGTATTGGGTCAGCTCTTCTATGTTGTAGACACAGGAATCTTCCTTCAGAAAGATATCTCACCGTACCTGGGAGGCTTACATCGCTATGTGCGAGGAACTTGAGTGGCGTCCTCGGATGTATTCCGTTCTCAGGATTTTGCTGTTCTTACAGCGTGGTGTGACCCAAAAGCTGGCCTTGCATACCTTTTTTTTTGAGAGTCGGATTTCGGCCCGGGCTGCTTTTTTCAACGTCCGCTACCGGGCCATTCCTTGATTAGCACCTTTTGTGTAGGGGGTTCGCCATGTGATCCCCCCTGTCAAACCTCCTCTTCCTACTTGGGATCTGAATTTGATGCATCTCGGTTCTCCAAGAACATTCCTTTGAGAACATCAGAGAGATTCCTCTCTTGACCTTGTCCCGGAAGTTGGCCTTCTTAGTGGCCATTGCTTCGGTTAGACGGGTGTCTGAGTTGGCGGCCTTGTCCGGCAAGTCGCCTTACTTGGTCTTCCATTAGGATATGGCGGTGTTGCGCCCACGACTGTCCTTTTCTAAGGATGGTTTCGGCCCTTCACCTTAAGAAGGACATTGTTCTTCCGTCCTTGTGTCCTCACCCATCGCATCCCTGAGAGTTTGCGCTTCATACATTAAGATGGGTACAAGCCTTACGAGTGTACCTGTCTGCTACCCATTCGGAAATCTGTGTCTGGTCCAAAACAGGGCTGAGCGGTGTCATCTGTTACCGTCTCTAGGTGGATCAGGCAGACCGTCATACAGGCCTATGCCCTTAAGGGGCAGGCGCCTCCATTTCCGGTTGTGGCGCATTCCACCAAGGCAATTGGTGCTTCCTGGGCCTTCCGACATCAAGCGTCGGTTGCACAAGTGTGCAAGGCGACGACCTGGTCGTCCGTTCATACCTTTTTAAGATTTTATAAGGTTGATGTTGCTGCATCTTCGGATGCTCCCTTCAGCCGCAAAGCATTGCAGGCCACTGTTTAATGTTGCGACTCGTCCGTTGAGGAGCTCTGCTTGTTTGGAGTGAAGTTTTGGTTGTTCCTTTACTACTGCTCCCACCCTTCTGATACTGCTTTGGGACGTCCCACACGTTTACAGTATCCAGCTGTGTCAGTCCATGAACGATAAGAGAAAATAGGATTTTTGTACTCATCGTAAAATCCATTTCTCTGACGTCCATGGACTGACACAGCACCCACCCTTCCTTTTAAGGTTTGTACTGCTTTGTTACGAACTGAGGTCTGCTGACTGCAGGTGGGAGGGTAATGTCCAGAGGGTATAATAAAGAAAAAAGGGGGGATTTTGCGCTAAAGAGAAAAAGTTATTGCACAAAAAACACTTCTATGTCTCATAAATCTAATGGTAAAAAAAATACCTAGTGATATAATGTGCATATATATGTAGCGGGGTCCTCAAATTGATGGGATACACCTGGGCAATAGTGTGACCCAGGTGTATAATTGTGTTAGGATTCAGACCCCTTTTTGTTTCGTGGAGGATTGGAGGATGTAATATTCTCCTTAGCCTGTGGGTGGCGGGGTACCCACAGGCTTCAGGTAGAATCATCTTCGCAGTGCTCCCTGTTTTGTCCCTTCCTGGAGATGGTATGGCTGGGGCGGGGAACCCGCCGGGCCGTTGAAGGGAGGAGATAAAAGGGGGAGACGCCCTTACCACGAGGTCGTCGTCGTCGTTTTTGCGGAGAAGGAGGTCCTCGGAGGAGGAGGGCTGCGGTCCGCACCCAGGGCCCTTAGGCCTGGGTGCGGGAGATCCAGGAGTCTGGTCCAGGTGCCCATGGCCTGGTCCGGAGTCATGTTGGCGTCCATCCCAGGCACCTTTAGCCTGGGGTGAGGTACTATCGAGGAGGCCTGGGGCCCAGTACCTTCGACTGGGTCCCGCTAGGGTGGACTGTCCGAGGGTCCCTGAGCGGAGGGACTCGTACCTGAGGTGAGGAGGCCGGGGAGGTTACCCACTGGAGACCCGGAGCAGCACCAACCCGGTGACGGTGGGCCTCTGGGAACTCTCTTGGGAGGGCACATCCCCCTGATAGGGGCCACAGCGTATCGAAGAGGGCTCCATTGCTGTTCATAGGGGTTGCTAGAAGAGACCCCAGTGGCATAGAACTAAAACTTTAGGAAGTGCCTCGATCTGCTCATCCCACCGTTGGCAAGGTTATAGGTCCCAACCAGTCTGCTGCAAAAAGAACGGTTTATCGTGCTTTGCTATTGGAGTGCCAAATAAACAAGTGTTGGACCTTTCTTCGGTGTGTGAACTCCAGTTACTGGAAGCAAAGGGGAGACTGGTGAGCTTGCAATTACAGACTCAGTGCATTCACAGAACACACCGGCCCGAGGAAACATCAGGAAGTGGCCTTCACCTCCCTACTACAATGGGGAGGACATGGGCCGTGGCGCATCTCACTCTCACAACCCCTAGACATGAGTTGGTGCGTAAAACCGATTTCCAGAAGAGAGAGGGTGAGGCCGCTACATATAATAAATACTATAGTGCAATCACCAGAATAAAGTGCAGGTGCATATATAAACACAATAGTGCAGAAAGTTCAATATTGCAATGGTTGCTGTTCAGGAAAGTTCAAATGGGTATTTAATCAATGGTTAATTCCAAGATTCTAGATGTTCCAAAATTGTAGAAGTCATCAAATGTTTCAAATGATAAACAAATTGAGGTATTGAACCTGCGGTGAATCCTACACCTGTCTCCCAATGTTCTCACCTCAACGACATGGATCACTGGCATATAGTTTCACTGTTATGGACTATGGTCTTATGTCTCCTCTATTTCTCCTATTTCTTCTCCACTCTTAAATGATATTTGGATTGTATCCTCTACCAATCACGCTCTCTATGAAAGAGACAAGCCGGTGGGAGGGAAAGGGAGGGGGAGAGAAGGAGACCAAGCTCCAATCGGTGCAGCCAGGAGAGGGACAGGAAATGAAGCCTCCAATAGTGTAGTATTTCAATAAGCAAAATAGGCTTTATTAGGTTAAAAAATGGACTCTTACATCAATTAAAAATTAAACAGCGTGTAGGAGATAATCGGCGTGTAGCCGCTATCTTACTGTTATCCTGCTGTCTTACGATCCGTCCGTATGATGCCGCTATCCTCCCTACGGCGTTACGTCACGCACCTCGTGACTTCTTCAGGGGAGCCTGATTGGTTGTTAGGGCATCACTCAAATAGTGTATTAGACCGGAAGTCTTGCGGTCGCCATTTTCTTGAATACCACAATAAACTATATGGGCGCCACCATTTTCCCTGTGTCTGGCTAGCTGTAAATATCCATAGCAAATAAAAACATAGCAGAACGAAAGTATTTGAGCAAAAATATTTATTTCCCTCATCTTCTATTGTGGGATGGTGCTGTGAATAGAGTGTTATTCTACTCATCTTGATAGTAACTAACATGCAAATTCCACACTACTACCTCAGATCATAACAGCCACAGCGGGCTGACTGGGCTAATATCCATCCTGGGAAACAGTATAAATACTACAATAACATGAACCACCAATTCCATCAATAAAATGATCTTTAGATTAATATTAAATTAAAATTAATATATATAGATCTTTAATCCATACCTATAGTGGTGTGTATATATATAATAGGCCTCCTATTCATAAGCACTCATTGCTGACTGGATGGCATCATACTTCAGATCCAGTTCAGCAGGGCAACTAATTATATTATACAAATATAACCATACTATCCAATGGAAAATAGAATGATATACTAATTCAAACATATATGTGTGAATACTAAAATTATTAAAAATTAAAAATTTAAAATTACTTAAAAAACAATTCAGATCGAACTCTACATTCATTCCCCTGGGTGTCAGTGTTCTAAGCGTGTGTATCCACCGAGACTCTTTCTGACTGATATTTCTCACTAGATGGCTTCCTCTCCAGGAGCCTTTAAATTTATCTATGCCCCAAAATTGCAAATCTATAGGGTCCCGGTTGTGGACCTGTGCAAAATGTTGTGACACACTATGTTTCGGAAATCCGTTAATAATGTTTTGCACATGTTCTTTGACTCTTACTTTTAAGGCTCTCTTAGTTCTACCTACATACTGTAGGTTACAACTACATTGTAGTACATATACAACACCCTCTGTGTGACACCTGTGACAGCAGGAAGGTAAAGTCACCTGGTTGCATCCAGGGGGGTAGATATATTTCGCCCAGATTCAGGCTTTACGCCGACTTATACAACTAGGTGGAGAGTTGTATAAGGCTAGTGGGCTCATGGATGACTCATACCTCTAGGGAGAGTGTGGGGCGTCGTGCAGACAGGGAGTTGATGAGACCAGCTGAAGCTTGTCAGCTCATTTAGGCCTCTATAAGAACTCCCAGCTTCATTAGATGTTAGCTCATGCCTGGAACCAGACCTGTGTGGACTGTCTAGGGAGAGTGAACCCCTGTGCGGTGAGACAAAGCCTGTGTGGCTATTTGCTTGGACATTTAAAACCAGGGACTTAGGGACTAGGACAGCACTAGGCTGATCCCAGTTGTTAGTTAGGAAACCTGTATGTTTAGTCAGAGGTCAAGTTGACCAGGATTTATTTTGTTTATGTTTCTTTTGCTTTGCTGTGTTTTGTCACTGTAAATAGAAAATAAACCGCACCTTTTTGATTTTGAAAACCACAACCTCCGTTTGCTGGGCCTGTTTTTGTGTGGGGAGCCCATCTCGGGGGTCACACACACCCGCTGCTGAGCTAACCCCCTCACAGTTGGTGGAGAATGCGGGTAGTTTTTTTTTTAAGCCAGCATGGAGGAGATACTGAAGCAGCTGGCTCTAGCAAATGCCAATCAACAGCAGACAAATGCAGGTTTGCAAAAGAACTTCGCAGCCCAGCAGCAAGCTCATCAACAGAGCCTTGCAGCCCAGCAGCAGACAAACGCAACTTTGCAACAGAGTCTGGAGGCTCAGCAACAAGCCCAGCAGCAATCTGAGGCCCGCTTCATAGACCTGTTGCAGAAGCAAGAGCAGAGACTACAACAACAGATGGAAGCAGTAATGCAGCAACGTCCGCAGACCAGTGAGGAAAGCCGTCCCACTAATACCGCGTCCTTTGGGGTGAGTCGTTTATTGACAAAAATGACTGGAGAGGATGATCCAGAGGTATTTTTGACCACATTTGAAAGGACCGCTGAAAGAGAAAAGTGGCCTGAGGAGCAGTGGGCTGGACTGGTGGCTCCTCTGTTAACTGGTGAATCGCAGAAAGCTTACTATGACCTAGAGCCTAACCAAGCAAAAGACTATGTGATGCTAAAAGCTGAAATATTGGCAAGGCTGGGTGTCACCCAGGCTGTCCGGGCTCAGCGTGTGCATAACTGGACTTTCCAGCTTGGAAAACCCCCCAGGTCTCAAATGTATGATCTCATTCACCTGAGCAGAAAGTGGCTACAGCCAGAGACTTTGTCCGCACCAAAGATTGTGGAACGTGTTGTAATGGATCGGTTTTTGAGAGCTCTTCCTACTGCCATCCAAAAGTGGGTAAGCCATGGAGACCCAGAGACGGCCGATGGTCTTGTGGATCGTGTGGAGAAATACTTGGCTACAGAGAACCTGACGGCCTCTTCCAGAGACACTCGGACTTTCCACCCTAAGACCAGACCATCCCCAGGGGCGGATAAGAGGATTCCAAGGAGTGAGAGGGTGGGAGCTCTACCCCAAGTTTGGCGAGAACAGCCTGGGAAATCAGCGGCTCAAGAGGCCGCAAGAAGGATCGTTTGCTACCGCTGCCGGCAAGCGGGACATATTGCAGCCAATTGCCCGGTTGTGGAGGAACCCATGCAGTGTGACTTTCTGACGGGCAGACGTCAGTCGCTGTGTGCGACAGTCGCATGCACTGCCATTCGAGGAACTGAGAAACATTTATGCAAAATGTGTGTTAATGGTAGAAATGTTGTGGTATTGTTGGATTCAGGTAGCCTTGTGACCCTGATAAAGGCTGAGTTAGTTAAAACAGAGGTTTCTGGGAATAGCAAGGTAGCTGTTATTTGTGTGCATGGGGACACCCGAGAGTATCCAGTGACTACAGTGTGTTTCGAGACCCCCAAAGGTACCCTCTCTCATCCAGTGGGCTTAGTATCTCAGTTACCGCATGACGCCATTGTGGGAAGGGATTTTCCGAAGTTCTGGGAACTGTGGGATGATCCTGAGCCCCCCACTGGTGCCCCTATGTACCAGGAATGTGATAGCCAGAACTCCCCTGAGAGTGGTGAGGACTCTCCAGAATTTCCCTTATCAGTATTGGCAGGGGAGACTCAAGAAACTGGAGAGGAGCCCACCTCCTCAGACGAAAACCTACCGTCTGTGGAGTTTTCTGATCTTGAGGTTCACAGGGAAAACTTTGCCACAGAACAGTTGAAAGACCCCGCCCTAATAAAGGCACGGGAAAACGTAGTGAAAATAGATGGCGAGTTAGTGAACCCAGATAATACCTGCACTTACCCATACTTCAGCGTAGAGAAGGACCTACTGTATCGGGTGGCAAAAAGGGCAGAAGAAACCGTTGAGCAGCTTGTGGTGCCCAAACCTTACAGGAAGTTGGTGTTGGAGTTGGCCCATGGGCACATTCTTGGAGGTCATCTGGGGACAGAGAAAACCCGAGAGAGGGTATTACAGAGATTCTATTGGCCGGGGGTGATGAAGGACATAGAAAATTATTGTTCCTCCTGCCCTGTGTGTCAGAGGTCGGCCCCGATGCCACATTTCCGTAGCCCGCTGGTCCCTCTACCCATCATTGAGGTCCCGTTTGAGAGGATCGCCATGGATTTGGTAGGTCCTATAATCAAGTCCGCTAGGGGGCACCAGTACATATTAGTTATAATGGACTATGCCACCCGTTATCCCGAAGCGATCCCTCTCCGAAATACCTCGGCCAAAACCATAGCCAAAGAGCTATCTCTTGTGTTTAGCCGGGTGGGTATTTGTAAAGAACTGCTTACGGACCAAGGTACACCCTTTATGTCCCGGGTTATGAAGGAGCTGTGTAAATTGTTCAAAGTGACGCAATTACGTACATCTGTGTATCACCCCCAAACCGATGGGCTGGTTGAAAGGTTCAACAAAACCCTAAAACAAATGTTGAAGAAAGTGGTGGATAGAGATGGAAAGGATTGGGACTGTCTACTTCCTTATCTGATGTTTGCTATTAGGGAGGTGCCCCAATCCTCTACGGGATTCTCCCCCTTTGAGTTACTGTATGGGAGACACCCAAGAGGGCTGTTGGATATTGCCAAGGAAACTTGGGAAAGTGAGAGTTCTCCCCACAGGAGTGTGATTGAGCATGTCGCCCTGATGCAAGACCGAATTGCACAGGTAATGCCCATCGTGAAGGAACATTTGGCCCAAGCGCAGTTAGCACAGCAGAGAGTGTACAACCGTGGAGCCAAGACCCGTACCTTTTCCCCGGGGGATAGGATACTGGTACTTGTCCCTACGGTTGAAAGTAAATTCCTTGCCAAATGGCAAGGCCCCTACGAGATAATGGAAAAAGTGAGCGAAGTGAATTACAAGGTCAGACAACCAGGAAGGCGAAAGCCCGAACAGATCTATCACGTTAATCTGTTGAAAGCCTGGAGGGATAGAGAGTCCCTAGTCGCAGACACTTGGTCACCAGCTCAAACTGGTTGCGTGATTCCTGAGGTTGGAATAGCAGCCACCTTGTCACAACCCCAACAACAGGAGGTTAAGGAGTTTGTGCTTCGCAACAAGGAGGTATTCTCTGAGCTGCCGGGACAAACATCTGGGGTAGAGCATGACATCATTACCCCGCCCGGTGAAAGGGTGAAGTTAAAACCCTATCGGATCCCAGAGGCCCGACGGGAGGCAATACGGGAGGAAGTACAGAAAATGCTGAACTTAGGGGTGATAGAGGAGTCCCAAAGTGATTGGTCTAGTCCCATTGTGTTGGTGCCTAAACCGGATGGGAGCTGGCGATTTTGTAACGATTTTCGTCAGTTGAACAAAGTTACAAAATTTGACACCTACCCCATGCCACGTATAGATGAGTTGATCGACCGGCTGGGAACAGCCCAATACATGACGACTCTTGACCTCACAAAAGGGTATTGGCAAATCCCCCTGGCCAAGTCGGCCAAAGAGAAAACCGCATTTGTAACCCCAGACGGGGCGTTCCAATATAAAAGAATGCCGTTCGGGTTACAGAATGCGCCGGCCACATTCCAGCGGAAAATGGACCAGATGCTGAGGCCCCATCGGAAGTATGCTGCGGCTTACCTGGATGACATAATTGTCCATAGCACAGATTGGGCCTCACATCTGCCAAAAGTGCAAGCAGTCCTGGACTCTGTTCGGGAAGCGGGGTTTACGGCTAACCCCAAGAAGTGTACCATTGGGCAGGAGGAGGCCAAATATCTTGGGTACACCATTGGGAGGGGAGTAATAAAACCCCAACTCAACAAAGTCGAGGCCATCCAGAGTTGGCCACGTCCCAACAGCAAGAAGCAGGTATGAGCCTTTCTGGGAATCGCTGGGTATTATCGGCGATTCATTCCCCACTTTGCTTCTAAGGCTGTGCCCCTAACCAACCTGACGAAGGGGAAAGGGTCGGTCATGATTAAATGGACCCCCGAGGCTGAGGCAGCATTCCAATTCTTGAAACAAGCCTTATGTAGCCAGCCAGTGTTGTACTCACCCGACTTCTCTAAAGACTTTGTCGTACAAAGTGATGCGTCAGATGTGGGGTTAGGAGCAGTATTGTCCCAGGTCTGGAACGGGGAAGAGCACCCAGTCATTTACCTCAGCAGGAAGTTGAAGTCCCATGAGGTAAATTACGCCACCGTTGAAAAGGAGTGTTTAGCGGTGAAGTGGGCTCTAGATTCCCTTCGGTACTACCTGCTAGGTAGGCACTTTGACATGGTTACGGATCACGCTCCGTTAAAGTGGATGGCTCAAAACAAGGAAACAAATAGAAGAGTGAATAGGTGGTTCCTGGCCCTCCAGGAATTCAACTTCACAGTAAAGCATCGCCCTGGCGTTCAAATGGGGAATGTGGATGCTTTGTCTCGAGTACATGAATGCCTGATTGCTGGTGTTCCAACCCCGAGGTTAAAACAAGAGGTAGGGGTATGTGACAGCAGAAAGGTAAAGTCACCTGGTTGCATCCAGGGGGGTAGATATATTTCGCCCAGATTCAGGCTTTACGCCGACTTATACAACTAGGTGGAGAGTTGTATAAGGCTAGTGGGCTCATGGATGACTCATACCTCTAGGGAGAGTGTGGGGCGTCGTGCAGACAGGGAGTTGATGAGACCAGCTGAAGCTTGTCAGCTCATTTAGGCCTCTATAAGAACTCCCAGCTTCATTAGATGTTAGCTCATGCCTGGAACCAGACCTGTGTGGACTGTCTAGGGAGAGTGAACCCCTGTGCGGTGAGACAAAGCCTGTGTGGCTATTTGCTTGGACATTTAAAACCAGGGACTTAGGGACTAGGACAGCACTAGGCTGATCCCAGTTGTTAGTTAGGAAACCTGTATGTTTAGTCAGAGGTCAAGTTGACCAGGATTTATTTTGTTTATGTTTCTTTTGCTTTGCTGTGTTTTGTCACTGTAAATAGAAAATAAACCGCACCTTTTTGATTTTGAAAACCACAACCTCCGTTTGCTGGGCCTGTTTTTGTGTGGGGAGCCCATCTCGGGGGTCACACACACCCGCTGCCGAGCTAACCCCCTCACACACCCTACAAAGTCCTTTATAGGGTGTGTGTTCCCTGTACTGGTGCTCTTAAATTCTGTCCTTTTACCTTGGAACTTTTTGGCATGTTTACAGGCGTAGCAGTTTCTACAAGGATAAAAACCTGTTCCATTAAAAAAGGAATAACTAGGTTTGGGGGGCGGGACTACAATTGATTTAACTATTAGGTCCCTGAGCGTCGGTGCCCTCCTATATATTATTTTAGGTCTATCTGGCAAAATATGATTGAGATCTTTATCTTTTTTTAAAATGTGCCAGTGTCGCTCCACCAACCTGGCTACATCTTTATGTTGAATGTTAAAGTCTAAGATAAGACACGGCACCTCTTGATATTGGTGGTTTTTATTTTTATTTTGTAACATCTTGTTTCTGTCTAATTCCCTGACATCTAGTATTTGCTTATCTAGCCAAAGATGGTCGTAACCTTTTTCTTCAAACCTCTTTCCTATTTGTTGGGCTTGTTCATTATAATCAGTATTCTTGCTACAATTTCTTTTTAATCTTATAAGTTGGCCCTTCGGTATGTTATATAGCCACGATTTATGATGGCAGCTTTCCAGAGAAAGGTAGCTATTTGTATCCACTGATTTAAAGAAGGTTTTGGTGGTAATCTTATCTCCTTCTAGTTGGAGAGTTAAATCCAGAAAGTCCACAGTTTTAGCATCGATTTTCCATTCAAGTTTGATGTTTTTTTAATTTTGGTTTAATGTATTGAGGAAGTGTTCTAGCTTGTCTCTACTTCCATTCCATATTAGTATCAGGTCATCAATATAGCGTTTATATAATGTCAATTCTGGGGGCATCTCTGCATATATGGCCTCTTCCTCCCACTGAGCCATAAATGCATTGGCTACACTTGGGGCAAATTTGGCTCCCATAGCTATGCCCACATTTTGTTTGTAATATGCCTGATCGTGCCAAAAATAATTATACTTGAGACAAAAGTCTAAGCATTTAATCAGGAACTTTCTTTGTTTGCAGGCGAGGTTGCTATATGTTATTGGAAAAAATATATATAGTCGCGCTAACTTATAGATATAAACATAAGCCCACCACTGAATGATTGAAAAAATTATCTTCAAATCATCACAGTGAAGAATTATGTAAGTGCTCAGTGAAGAACAATAAATGAAAAATATATAAACAAAGCATATGGAATAATAATACAAACTTAATTAATGATATTAATACATGCTTGCATAGGGCCTTAAATAATCAAATCCAAAGTCCATACAAAGAAGCACCCGTGATCAAGTGTCCATGTTAAATGAAAAAAGAAAAATGAAAAAAGCAAAAGAAAACAAAACAAAGACGATTCCAAATCTTCTTATATTCGTGACTTTCACCACCACCAGTAAGAATTCCTGCTTACCAAAAAGCGATGGTCCCCTATGACGGAGGACCCCAAACAGCCTCAAATGGTAATCAGTAGGACTCCAGACTTCAGTGTATGCTGAGCCTCAATTGTTTTGATAGCCAAAATGCTCATATACCATCATGCAGTACTCGATACGGAACATGGAAGGAAGGGAGGACAAAAAATGCAGTTTAAAAAACAGCCTTAAAAATGTGACAGCGCCGACCGGTCAAAGGCGCTAGTCACACACATACGTCCGTGGAAGTCGAGCAGTGGAGGGTGACGTCAGCACAAAGCTCGTATCCTGCCCTACGCGTTTCGTGAAAATTCACGTCGTCTCGGGGCACCGAGACGACGTGAATTTTCACGAAACGCGTAGGGCAGGATACGAGCTTTGTGCTGACGTCACCCTCCACTGCTCGACTTCCACGGACGTATGTGTGTGACTAGCGCCTTTGACCGGTCGGCGCTGTCACATTTTTAAGGCTGTTTTTTAAACTGCATTTTTTGTCCTCCCTTCCTTCCATGTTCCGTATCGAGTACTGCATGATGGTATATGAGCATTTTGGCTATCAAAACAATTGAGGCTCAGCATACACTGAAGTCTGGAGTCCTACTGATTACCATTTGAGGCTGTTTGGGGTCCTCCGTCATAGGGGACCATCGCTTTTTGGTAAGCAGGAATTCTTACTGGTGGTGGTGAAAGTCACGAATATAAGAAGATTTGGAATCGTCTTTGTTTTGTTTTCTTTTGCTTTTTTCATTTTTCTTTTTTCATTTAACATGGACACTTGATCACGGGTGCTTCTTTGTATGGACTTTGGATTTGATTATTTAAGGCCCTATGCAAGCATGTATTAATATCATTAATTAAGTTTGTATTATTATTCCATATGCTTTGTTTATATATTTTTTATTTATTGTTCTTCACTGAGCACTTACATAATTCTTCACTGTGATGATTTGAAGATAATTTTTTCAATCATTCAGTGGTGGGCTTATGTTTATATCTATAAGTTAGCGCGACTATATATATTTTTTCTTGTTTGTGTGCACTGTTAGTTTTCAGAATAGTTGCTGCTTTTTTCCTTTGTTTGTTTCTGGGCATTTGATATATCTGCCTAGTTCTATATCTGTAGCGCAGTTTCTTTTTTCACTTTCCAATGCTATATGTTATTAAAAGCCATTTAGTGGCATGGCAAGCCTCATGATGTTTTACAATCGTATATAACGATGCAACATCTGCTGTTGCTAGTAAAGTTCTTCCTTCCAATACTGGTGTTTGGTCAATCAATTGTAACACATGTTTAGTGTCCTTCAAGTATGCTCGTGTACTTTGGACAGCTGGCTGGATGAAATGGTCTATATATTGGCCCAGTCTAGATGTCAGAGAATCTATGCCATTAACAATTGGCCTACCTGGTGGGTTATCCTTGCTCTTATGTATTTTAGGGACTGTGTAGATTATCGGGATCCTGCATACTTCCGGTATCAAATATCGTGCTTCTTTTTTGTTTAGGATCTCCTGCTTGGTGCCTAAATCTATTAAAAGATGTAATTCCTTTTTATAATTATTGGTTGGGTTACCCCATAGTTTAATATATGTTTCTTCTTGTTGTAACTGATTTTCAATTTCCTTCAGATACTGCTCTTTGGCCTGTATCACCACTGCACCACCCTTGTCCGCCGGGCGGATCACGATGTCTTTTCTTTCTGTGAGTAGTTTAGTTCCCTTTCGGATATGTATCGGGTCCTTCTTCTTTTTTAGTTCTAGAGATTCTAGATCTTGTAGAACTAGGTTTTTAAAAACCTCTATATGATGACCATCAGATACTTTGGGGTTATATACAGAATTGTTACGTAAATTGCTATGTACTACTTTAGTTGGTATCTCTGTAGTTATTTCTCGTATCTGGAAAGGATTATTCATAATGTGTTTTTTTATGCTAATCTTTCGTATATATTTTTTGATTCCTATATAGGTGTCAAATTTGTTGAGGTTCCTAACTGGTGCATGTTTCAGTCCCTTATCTAGGGTAGCTAGTTCCTCCGTGGTCAAAGTTATCCCACTTAGATTAACTACATTGTCTACTATCATTCTCTGTATCTCTTTTTTCTTTTTGAGTCTCTTTCCTGCTCTGTTTCCTCTCTTGGCCCTTGATTTGGTCTTAATCTGTCCTCTCTCAGAACTCTTCTGGGTGAGAGCATGGGATCTTGTATTTGTCTTCGGGGAGAGTGATCCCTCCTCTCCCTGTCTACAAAAGGGCGCTGAGTATCATACTGTGGTGGTTGTTGGTACTGACGTTGGTCATAGTAGGGTTGATCCTGATAATCTTTTATAGGGTCAAATCTGTTATATGTTTTTACCGGCGTTCTATTGTAATCTCCATAGTAGTCTTGTGACTGATAAGGCCCTCTATTGTCCCTTTGTCCTCCATAATGGTTTTGTCCTCCATATTGGTTTTGCCAATATGGTGGTCCTCTATTTTGTTGCCAGTTATTATAAGGCTTTTTTAAAAGGTTTTTTCCATTGTTTTTTTGGAGTGTATTGTTGGTGTCGTGTTCCATAATTGGAGTCATAATACAATTGTGTGGATTCAGTATTGTTCCATCTGGGTGTCATTCTTTCATTTGATATAGTAGGGTCTTGTATTCGTACTTCTCTAACGGGTGTGGAGTAAGTAGAGTTAGGTAACATTTGTTCTGTTGGTTCTATCTTCTGTTGCCATTTGAAGACTTGATTTGTTTTATAGTCACCCACATCCCTTTGATGTTTTTTAATTTTCCGCTGCTGGACTTTCAGGTCTTTGGCTATCAGATCTTTATTTAATTGTGTTGCCAATTTTTTAAAATCTGAAGATTCCCTATATGGTTCAAGTTTTTCCTTAATCTCTTCAATTTGTTGTTGTATGGTTCGAGTCTTTTTTTGTTTTCTCTTAAGGAGGAATTTGACTCCCTCTATGCTTTTATTTTTAAAGAACTCGAACCATTCTTCCATCGATTCCTTATCTGTTAGACCATCATTTGGTGGTAATTCCCATCGTAGTCTCCTGGGGACTATGTTATCCTTGATGTACTGATCAAAGGTATTAACATCCCACCACAGACTAACCTTTTTATCCATCAAGTGTCCTAATTTTCTGGTGAGACTTTCTAAATCTGTATTCCGTGTTAATACACATCAACAAACATGGAATACAGATTTAGAAAGTCTCACTAGAAAATTAGGACACTTGATGGATAAAAAGGTTAGTCTGTGGTGGGATGTTAATACCTTTGATCAGTACATCAAGGATAACATAGTCCCCAGGAGACTACAATGGGAATTACCACCAAATGATGGTCTAACAGATAAGGAATCGATGGAAGAATGGTTCGAGTTCTTTAATAATAAAAGCATAGAGGGAGTCAAATTCCTCCTTAAGAGAAAACAAAAAAAGACTCGAACCATACAACAACAAATTGAAGAGATTAAGGAAAAACTTGAACCATATAGGGAATCTTCAGATTTAAAAAAAATGGCAACACAATTAAATAAAGATCTGATAGCCAAAGACCTGGAAGTCCAGCAGCGGAAAATTAAAAAATATCAAAGGGATGTGGGTGACTATAAAACAAATCAAGTCTTCAAATGGCAACAGAAGATAGAACCAACAGAACAAATGTTACCTAACTCTACTTACTCCACACCCGTTAGAGAAGTACGAATACAAGACCCTACTATATCAAATGAAAGAATGACACCCAGATGGAACAATACTGAATCCACACAATTGTATTATGACTCCAATTATGGAACACGACACCAACAATACACTCCAAAAAATAATGGAAAAAACCTTTTAAAAAAACCAAAAAGCCTTTTAATAACTGGCAACAAAATAGAGGACCACCATATTGGCAAAACCAATATGGAGGACAAAACCAATATGGAGGACAAAGGGACAATAGAGGGCCTTACCAGTCACAAGACTACTATGGAGATTACAATAGAACACCGGTAAAAACATATAACAGATTTGACCCTATAAAAAATTATCAGGATCAACCCTACTATGACCAACGTCAGTACCAACAACCACCACAGTATGATACTCAGCGCCCTTTTGTAGACAGGGAGAGGAGGGATCACTCTCCCCGAAGACAAATACAAGATCCCATGCTCTCACCCAGAAGAGTTCTGAGAGAGGACAAATTAAGACCAAATCAAGGGCCAAGAGAGGAAACAGAGCAGGAAAGAGACTCAAAAAGAAAAAAAGAGAGACAGAGAATGATAGGAGACAATGTAGTTAATCTAAGTGGGATAACTTTGACCACAGAGGAACTAGCTACCCTAGATAAGGGACTGAAACATGCACCAGTTAGGAACCTCAACAAATTTGACACCTATATAGGAATCAAAAAATATATACGAAAGATTAGCATAAAAAAACACATTATGAATAATCCTTTCCAGATACGAGAAATAACTACAGAGATACCAACTAAAGTAGTACATAGCAATTTACGTAACAATTCTGTATATAACCCCAAAGTATCTGATGGTCATCATATAGAGGTTTTTAAAAACCTAGTTCTACAAGATCTAGAATCTCTAGAACTAAAAAAGAAGGACCCGATACATATCCGAAAGGGAATTAAACTACTCACAGAAAGAAAAGACATCGTGATCCGCCCGGCGGACAAGGGTGGTGCAGTGGTGATACAGGCCAAAGAGCAGTATCTGAAGGAAATTGAAAATCAGTTACAACAAGAAGAAACATATATTAAACTACGGGGTAACCCAACTAATAATTATAAAAAGGAATTACATCTTTTAATAGATTTAGGCACCAAGAAGGAGATCCTAAACAAAAAAGAAGCACGATATTTGATACCGGAAGTATGCAGGATCCCGATAATCTACACAGTCCCTAAAATACATAAGAGCAAGGATAACCCACCAGGTAGGCCAATTGTTAATGGCATAGATTCTCTGACATCTAGACTGGGCCAATATATAGACCATTTCATCCAGCCAGCAGTCCAAAGTACACGAGCATACTTGAAGGACACTAAACATGTGTTACAATTGATTGACCAAACACCAGTATTGGAAGGAAGAACTTTACTAGCAACAGCAGATGTTGCATCGTTATTTACGATTGTAAAACATCATGAGGCTTGCCATGCCACTAAATGGCTTTTAAGAACATATAGCAACCCTCGCCTGCAAACAAAGAAAGTTCCTGATTAAATGCTTAGACTTTTGTCTCAAGTATAATTATTTTTGGCACGATCAGGCATATTACAAACAAAATGTGGGCATAGCTATGGGAGCCAAATTTGCCCCAAGTGTAGCCAATGCATTTATGGCTCAGTGGGAGGAAGAGGCCATATAAGCAGAGATGCCCCCAGAATTGACATTATATAAACGCTATATTGATGACCTGATACTAATATGGAATGGAAGTAGAGACAAGCTAGAACACTTCCTCAATACATTAAACCAAAATGAAAAAAACATCAAACTTGAATGGAAAATCGATGCTAAAACTGTGGACTTTCTGGATTTAACTCTCCAACTAGAAGGAGATAAGATTACCACTAAAACCTTCTTTAAATCAGTGGATGCAAATAGCTACCTTTCTCTGGAAAGCTGCCATCATAAATCATGGCTATATAACATACCGAAGGGCCAACTTATAAGATTAAAAAGAAATTGTAGCAAGAATACTGATTATAATGAACAAGCCCAACAAATAGGAAAGAGGTTTGAAGAAAAATGTTACGACCATCTTTGGCTAGATAAGCAAATACTAGATGTCAGGGAATTAGACAGAAACAAGATGTTACAAAATAAAAATAAAAACCACCAATATCAAGAGGTGCCGTGTCTTATCTTAGACTTTAACATTCAACATAAAGATGTAGCCAGGTTGGTGGAGCGACACTGGCACATTTTTAAAAAAGATAAAGATCTCAATCATATTTTGCCAGATAGACCTAAAATAATATATAGGAGGGCACCGACGCTCAGGGACCTAATAATTAAATCAATTGTAGTCCCGCCCCCCAAACCTAGTTATTCCTTTTTTAATGGAACAGGTTTTTATCCTTGTAGAAACTGCTACGCCTGTAAACATGCCAAAAAAGTTCCAAGGTAAAAGGACAGAATTTAAGAGCACCAGTACAGGGAACACACACCCTATAAAGGACTTTATAGGGTGTCACACAGAGGGTGTTGTATATGTACTACAATGTAGTTGTAACCTACAGTATGTAGGTAGAACTAAGAGAGCCTTAAAAGTAAGAATCAAAGAACATGTGCAAAACATTATTAACGGATTTCCGAAACATAGTGTGTCACGACATTTTGCACAGGTCCACAACCGGGACCCTATAGATTTGCAATTTTGGGGCATAGATAAATTTAAAGGCTCCTGGAGAGGAAGCCATCTAGTGAGAAATATCAGTCAGAAAGAGTCTCGTGGATACACACGCTTAGAAGACTGACACCCAGGGGAATGAATGTAGAGTTCGATCTGAATTGTTTTTTAAGTAATTTTTAATTTTTAATAATTTTTAATAATTTTAGTATTCACACATATATGTTTGAATTATTATATCATTCTATTTTCCATTGGATAGTATGGTTATATTTGTATAATATAATTAGTTGCCCTGCTGAACTGGATCTTAAGTATGATGCCATCCAGTCAGCAATGAGTGCTTATGAATAAGAGGCCTATTATATATATACACACCACTATAGGTATGGATTAAAGATCTATATATATTAATTTTAATTTAATATTAATCTAAAGATCATTTTATTGATGGAATTGGTGGTTCATGTTATTGTAGTATTTATACTGTTTCCCAGGATGGATATTAGCCCAGTCAGCCCGCTGTGGCTGTTATGATCTGAGGTAGTAGTGTGGAATTTACATGTTAATTACTATCAAGATGAGTAGAATAACACTCTATTCACAGCACCATCCCACAATAGAAGATGAGGGAAATAAATATTTTCGCTGAAATACTTTCGTTCTGCTATGTTTTTATTTGATATGGATATTTACAGCTAGCCAGACACAGGGAAAATGGCGGCGCCCATATAGTTTATTGTGGTATTCAAGAAAATGGCGACCGCAAGACTTCCGGTCTAATACACTATTTGAGTGATGCTCTAACAACCAATCAGGCTCCCCTGAAGAAGTCACGAGGTGCGTGACGTAACGCCGTAGGGAGGATAGCGGCATCATACGGACGGATCGTAAGACAGCAGGATAACAGTAAGATAGCGGCTACACGCCGATTATCTCCTACACGCTGTTTATTTTTTAATTGATGTAAGAGTCCATTTTTTAACCTAATAAAGCCTATTTTGCTTATTGAAATACTACACTATTGGAGGCTTCATTTCCTGTCCCTCTCCTGGCTGTACGGATTGGAGCTTGGTCTCCTTCTCTCCCCCTCCCTTTCCCTCCCACCCGCTTGTCTCTTTCATAGAGAGCGTGATTGGTAGAGGATACAATCCAAATATCATTTAAGAGTGGAGAAGAAATAGGAGAAATAGAGGAGACATAAGACCATAGTCCATAACAGTGAAACTATATGCCAGTGATCCATGGCGTTGAGGTGAGAACATTGGGAGACAGGTGTAGGATTCACCGCAGGTTCAATACTTCAATTTGTTTATCATTTGAAACATTTGATGACATCTACAATTTTGGAACATCTAGAATCTTGGAATTAACCATTGATTAAATACCCATTTGAACTTTCCTGAACAGCAACCATTGCAATATTGAACTTTCTGCACTATTGTGTTTATATATGCACCTGCACTTTATTCTGGTGATTGCACTATAGTATTTATTATATATGCACATTATATCACTAGGTATTTTTTTACCATTAGATTTATGAGACATAGAAGTGTTTTTTGTGTAATAACTTTTTTTCTTTAGCGCAAAATCCCCCCTTTTTTCTTTATATTACTGTTTATGTGTTAAGTGAACACAGATTTATTTTGCAGCCATTGATAGTCACTCCAGTCACTATTTTATTACTCTTGAGTAGCGCGAAACACTACCTCACATATAATGTCCAGAGGGACCGCCCCCCTGGGCGGGGCTGTTCAGCTCTGGTTTGTTCTAGAATGTTTCTAACATCTAACATTCTGCCTAGGTCTTCTCCTGCAAGCAGGGACATATACCCACACGTTTACAGTACCCAGCTGTGTCAGTCCATGGACGTCAGAGAAATGGATTTTACGGTGAGTACAAAAATCCTATTTTTTAGGAGCAGTGATTTTAATAATGCTTAAAGTGAAACAATAAAAGTGAAATATGCCTTTAAATTTCGTACCTGGGGGGTGTGTATGATATGCATGTAAAGTGGCGCATGTTTCCCGTGCTTAGAACTGTCCCTGCACAAAGTGTCATTTTTGAAGGGAAAAAAGTCATTTAAAACTCACTCGCGGCTATTAATGAATTGTCGGCTTTTATCAATACAGAGAAAAGTCATTGATAAAAAAAAAAAAGCTTGGGGGTTCCCCCAAATTCAATTACCAGGCCCTTCAGGTCTGGAATGGATATTAAGGGGAACCCCGCCGCAAATTTAAAAAAAAATGGCGTGCGGTTCCCCCTAAATATCCATACCAGGCCCTTCAGATCTGGCATGGATTTTAAGGGGAACTCCACCCCAAATTTTAAAAAAAATGGTGTGGAGTCCCCCGAAAAATCCATACCAGGCCCTTATCCGAGCACGCAACCTGGCCGGCCGCAGGGGAAGAGGGGGGACGAGAGAGCGCCCCCCCTCCCTCCTGAACCGTACCAGGCCACATGCCCTCAACATGGGGAGGATGTCCCCATGTTGATGGAGACAAGGGCCTTATCCCCACAACCCTTGCCCGGTGGTTGTGGGGGTCTGCGGGCAGGGGGCTTATCGGAATCTGGAAGACCCCTTTAACAAAGGGGACCCCCAGATCCCGCCCCCCCATGTGAATTGGTAAGGGGTACATTGTGCCCCTACCATTTCACGAAGAAAGTGTCAAAAAATGTAAATAAAAACACACAAACACCTTGGAAAAGTCCTTTATTTAAAAAAAACAAACAAAAAAAAAAAACATTCCAGCGGTGAAATCCAGTGTCCCGCGGCGATCGGATGTCCAGCGCTGTCCGTCATTGATTGAGCCTGAGCGGACCTGATGGGGAACTTCCTCCGCAGTGTTTTAAATGTATAGACCCGCCCCTTCTAAAGTTCCCCATCAGGTCCGCTCAGCGGACCAGATGCGGAACGCGAGAAGGGGCGGGTCTATTCATGTATTACACAGTGAAGGAAGTTCCCCATCAGGTCCGCTCTACGAGGGGGCGGACCTGATGGGAACTTCCTTCACTGTGTAATATGTGAATAGACCCGCCCCTTCTCATGTTCCGCATCTGGTCCGTTTAGTGGACCTGATGGGGAACTTTAGAAGGGGCGGGTCTATTTACGTGAAATAGATATACTAAAGCGCTATGGAATAAACAGTGAAAATACAATAAAAAGATGACCAAATGGTGACAGCTGCAAACAAAATGAAATATTCTGTGACCATAAAGTGATTGTTAGGAAAAATTAAGTTGCGCTAAACACCAACCTAATTATAGTGCTCTAATTGACAATGTGTAACTCTTGGTGCTCAAAACCAACTAAGTGAACCATAGAGATGATATATGCCAAGCATACACATCACACAATGCTTATATGTACAATGTTTCACAAAGCAGCATGGATTCCACTGTGGGCTGTGTTGAATCCTTTAAAACACTGTGTTCCCATACAGTACTTAGTTATCCACTGACCAATGAATTCAGAAAACCATTTGCACCGCTAGTGTGATATACTATCTCCCATTCAAACGGGCTGCTTTTTATATGCTCCAGGTCTCAGGACAATTCCAAATGCATACATGGAAAGAAAGGACAAAAGACAGATCATTGCGCAGTAAGTCTTCCCAAGACACAACCTGTCACAGCTGTGACTTGCACTCACATAACCTCAGCGATAATCGGCGTGCGGTCAGCTCAGTAGTTCCTATGTTCCTCACTCGGGCTGCCGCTTGAGCGTCACTTAGGCTCCTCCCCCCTACGCGTTACATCACAGACCCGGAACTTCCTTCACTGTGTAATTCATGTATAGACCCGCCCCTTCTCGCGTTCCGCATCTGGTCCGCTGAGCGGACCTGATGGGGAACTTTAGAAGGGGCGGGTCTATACATTTAAAACACTGCGGAGGAAGTTCCCCATCAGGTCCGCTCAGGCACAACCAATGACGGACAGCGCTGGACATCGGGATCGCCGCGGGACACTGGATTTCGTCGCTGGAATGTTTTTTTTTTATATATTTTTTATTTTTTAATAAAGGACTTTTCCAAGGTGTTTGTGTGTTTTTATTTACATTTTTGGACACTTTCTTCGTGAAATGGTAGGGGTACAATGTACCCCTTACCAATTCTCATAGGGGGGGCTGGTATCTGGGGGTCCCCTTTGTTAAAGGGGTCTTCCAGATTCCGATAAGCCCCCTGCCCGCAGACTCATGGTCCAGCAGGCATAGACAGGGACGTTACCCATCTTTCACCGCACACTGAGTGACTCTGCTGGCAGCTGGGAAGGATGCAGGACAGGGTGCAGTAGTGTTGGAGGTTGTTCTGCCACCACGCCTCCAAAATTCTACTAGTGGTGATTCTGCAACACCTCTCTCCTCCACCCCCTCCTCTTCTTCTTCCTCCATGGCCTCTTCCTGTGCTGATTTGTCCTCGAAACCAGCGGTGCTCCGTAGGGCGTTCAAGGGGCTACGCAAGCATACAGGCAAAAAGATGCCATGCGGTGCTTGAGCTGGTGTGCTTGGGGGACAGGAGCCACACTGGGGCAGAGATTCTGTCAGCTCTGCAGGGGCAGGCTCAGATGTGGTTGACGCCATGCCAGCTTCAGCCAGGAATGGTGGTTTGCCACAATGGCACCAACCTCCACTCCACCCTCCGACAGGGACACCTGACCCATGTGCCCTGTTTGGCTCACGGCCTTAACTTGGTGGTGCAGCGGTTCTTGGGCAGGTACCCGGGCTTACAGGATGTCCTGAGGCAGGCCAGGAAAGTCTGTGTGCATTTCCGCCGGTCATATACTGCCAGTGCTCGGCTGGCTGACCTCCAAAAGGATCTTAACCTGCCCAATAAACGCCTAATCTGTGACATGCCCACCAGGTGGAACTCAATGTTTGCCATGCTGCAGCGTCTGCACACGCAGCAGAGGACCATCAATGAGTACCTGTGCGACTATGGCACCAGGACAGGGTCAGGAGAGCTTGTTTTTTTTCCCCATGCCAGTGGGCCATGATCAGGGATGCATGCACTGTCCTATCACCATTTGAGGAGGCCACGAGGATGGTGAGCAGTGACAGTGCATGCATCAGTGACACTGTCCCTCTTGTCCACCTGTTGGAGCACACGCTGTGTGGAATAATGGACAGGGCACTTGAGGAAGAACAAAGGCAGGAAGAGGAGGACTTCCTTACCTCTCAAGGCCCCCTTTATCCAGACAGTGTTCCTGCGTGCCCGCTGATCACACAGGAAGAGGAGGAGGATGAGGATTGTGTCAGCATGGAGGTGGAGCCTAGCACTCAGCATCAGCAGCGGTCTTCAAGGGTTAATTTACAGTCTGAAGAAACCCATGGACTTGTACGTGGCTGGGAGGAGGTGGCTGCGGATCATGTCGTCCTTAGTGACCCAGAGGACTCTGGACCGAATGCCTCAGCAAACCTACGCTGCATGGCCTCCCTGATCCTGCAAAGCCTGTGGAAGGATCCTCGTATTTGTGCGATCAAGCAGATGGATCATTACTGGCTGGCAACCCTCCTTGATCCACTTCTAGCGGCGAGATTGACACCCTATGAGCTCCGTCGCGAGAGCCAGTGCCGAGCTGTCTCGTCATCGGGAAAGGAAAAATGTTCTTTTCACGATGAGCGACACGCATTGCCGATAGGCGGGGATCCGACATGGATTCCCGCCAATACCAGGCACTGCGTTTGGTATGAATCCTGAGCGGGAACTCCACGCCAATTTTTAAAGAAAAAAAACGGCGTGGGTTCCCCCTCCAGGAGCATACCAGGCCCTTGGGTCTGGTCTGGATTTGAGGGGAGATCCTACGCCGAAATAACGGCGTGGGGGTCCCCCTCAAGGTCCAAACCAGACCCTTATCCGAGCACACAACCTGGCAGACCGCAGGGAAAGAGGGGGGATGAGAGAGCGGCCCCCCTCCCTCCTGAACCGTACCAGGCCGCATGCCCTCAACATGGGGGGTTTGGTGCTCTGGGGCAGGGGGGTGACCTGCGGCCCCCCACCCCAAAGCACCCTGCCCCCATGTTGATGAGGACAGGGCCTCTTCCTGACAACTCTGGCCGTTGGTTGTCGGGGTGTGCGGGCGGGGGGCTTATCGGAATTCGGGAGCCCCTTTAATAAAGGGGCACCCGGATCCCGGCCCCCCCACCCTATGTGAATGAGTATGGGGTACATCGTACCCCTACCCATTCACCTGGTGGAAAAAAATTGCAATTAAAAAAAACACACAGCTTTTTAAAGTATTTTATTGCACAGCTCCGGGGGTCTTCTTCCGACTTCGGGGGTCTCCGGTGTCGTCGCCGCGCTCACCGGTTCTTTCTTCTGCCAGGACACCGCTAACTTCTTTAGCTCTTTTGCTAGCGGAGGCCCGGTCTTCTCCGTCACCTTCTCCCCTCCGGTTCTTTCTTTCTTTCTTCCGCCGGGCCTCCGCTAACTTCTTTAGCTCTTTTGCTAGCGGGGGCCCGGTCTTCCCCGTCGTCTCGTCCGGCTCTCCGTTGTCCTTCTGCCGGCCCCTCCACTAACTTCTTTAGCTCTTTTGCTAGTGGAGGGGCCGGTCTTCCCGTCGTCGCCGTCGGCGTCTTCTTCCCTCTTCTCCTCCTCGATGTTGACTCGTCGCTTCCTCTCGCAGTAATGCTAAATCTTCGGTCCGCAGAGATTAATATAGGCTTCTCATGACGTCACAGTCACATGTTCCGGGTGGCTCCGGAGCATGTGACTGTGACGTCATGGGAACATGTGACTGTGACGTCATGAGAAGCCTATATTAATCTCTGCGGACCGAAGATTTAGCATTACTGCGAGAGGAAGCGACGAGTCAACATCGAGGAGGAGAAGAGGGAAGAAGACGCCGACGACGGCGACGGGAAGACCGGCCCCTCCACTAGCAAAAGAGCTAAAGAAGTTAGTGGAGGGGCCAGCAGAAGGACAACGGAGAGCCAGACAAGACGACGGGGAAGACCAGGCCTCTGCTAGCAAAAGAGCTAAAGAAGTTAGCGGAGGCTCGGCGGAAGAAAGAAAGAACCGGAGGGGAGAAGACGACGGGGAAGACCGGGCCTCCGCCAGCAAAAGAGCTAAAGAAGTTAGCGGAGGCCCGGCGGAAGAAAGAAAGAAC
This sequence comes from Rana muscosa, assembly GCA_029206835.1. Classification (NCBI taxonomy): domain Eukaryota; kingdom Metazoa; phylum Chordata; class Amphibia; order Anura; family Ranidae; genus Rana; species Rana muscosa. Next base: position 200,635,800 of record CM055120.1, read on the forward strand.
CGGAGGGGAGAAGGCAACGGAGAAGACCGGGCCTCCGCTAGCAAAAGAGCTAAAGAAGTTAGCGGTGGCCTGGCAGAAGAAAGAGCCGGTGAGCGCGGCGACGACACCGGAGACCCCCGAAGTCGGAAGAAGACCCTCGGAGCTGTGCAATAAAGTACTTTAAAAAGCTGTATTTCCTCCGCTCTGACCAGCACATGATCATCAGAAAGGGGACAGATAATGGAAAAAATACACCCCCCTAAGCTAGTAGGAGCAGCGAAGCGGGGGTGTGTAATTACCACTATTATTTTTTTTTTTTATTCTGCACTGACTGTCTTTGAAATTGCCCCAGCCCCTGTTCAAATCCAATCCGGGGACAAAACCGGGGACAGATTTGGTCCGGGGACAGTGTCCTCAATCCGGGGACTGTCCCCTGAAACTGGGGATGTCTGGTCACCCTATCCTAGTACTGGTACTACCTTTCCATCAGCAGTACAGTCTAGTCAGCACAAGGCAACTACATGCAGGACTCCAATATCTAAGCCAAATAAAAAGAAACAAAACTTGTCTCCTGCTCTTATAACTGTGCCACTATCCATGTTGCCTGCTGATCCTGTTCCCACCGATCCAGTGCTTGATGTGATCCAGTCCTCCTCCATGCAGACTGCTGCTGATGTGATCCAGTCTTCCTCCATGCAGATGACTGCTGCTGATGCGATCCAGTCCTCCTCCATGCAGACTGCTGATGCGATCCAGTCCTCCTCCATGCAGACTGCTGATGCGATCCAGTCCTCCTCCATGCAGACTGCTGATGCGATACAGTCCTCCTCCATGCAGACTGCTGATGCGATCCAGTCCTCCTCCATGCAGACTGCTGATGCAATCCAGACCTTCTCCATGTTGCCTCCTGCTGATGATGTTCATGCCTCCCACATGTTGCCGCCTGCTGATGATGTTCATGCCTCCCACATGTTGCCGCCTGCTGATGATGTTTATGCCTCCTCCATGTTGCCACTTGCTGATAATGTTCATGCCTCCTCCATCTTGCCATCATTTTTTTTACTTTTTTAATAAAGGACTTGTCAAAAACTGTTCACTGTTTACTGGGTCTTACTTTTTGATACTTTTTTGGTGAATGAGCAGGGGTACGATGTACCCATTCATATAGGGAAGAGCAGGATTTGGGGGCCCATTGTTAAAGGGGGCTTCCAGATTCTGATAAGCCCCCACCCGCAGACCCCGACAACCACAGCCATTACCACACCCAAGAGGCCCTTGTCCCCATCAACATGGGGACAAGGTGCTTTGGGGTGGGGGCGCAGAGCCCCCTCTGCCCCAAAGCACCCACCCCCCCATGTTGAGGGCATATGGACTGGGGGGGATCCTATGCCATTTTTTAAAATGTTTCTATTGCCGGCATTCTTTATCTTTACATTCATATGTCAGTGGGGAAGCCTGCTGACAGATGATGACTCATGGTTGTTAAGGATGCCCGCTGCTTAACAACCAGCTATTTTTTCACGCAGAGATTGATACAGTCAATCGTTTTTCGACCGATCCAAACTCTAATGTTATTGAAAAGTTGAAATTCATTAGAAAATGGATAAACAAAACATTTTAACGGATTTCAATAAAAGTTTGTTACTATTCGTTACTATTTCATTCAGAGATTCGGATACATCTGAGTCTCCGAATAACCAAAAATTTGTCAGAATTTCTATTCAGACCGAAATGAATTGCACATGTCTAGAAGCAGGGTTAAATAAGGGGAGTGTTGGTTTTACCTGTTGACATGGGGTGTTAAGTGGGGGAGATACCTGACGAGTGGAGATTTCATCACAAATTGAATCAATCTTATTTTTTAAGTGATTAACAATCTTCTGGGCAATGAGTGAGTTAGTGGGTGGAGGCAGTGGAAGACAAAGTCTCTGGCCAAGTGACTAAAGGGACTGAGCAATGATAAATAAAACAGTACCTGTGGTCTTCCAGAGTATCGGGCATGTACTTTTGCACAACAAGAGAGTAGCTGGTATTGAAATCCAGAGGCAAGTTGTGGTCGGGTCATAGGACAAACAATAAGTATAATCCAGAGACAGGCAGAGGTCAGGCCAGGCAGCAGACAATAAGCATTACCCAGGGACAGACAGAGGTCAGAACAGGCAGAAGGTGATAGGCATAAACAAAAGACAGATAGAGGTCAGGGCAGGCAGCAGACCAGAGAATAATCCAGGAACAAATGTCAAGGCAGACTAACTAGGGTCAGAATCAAAGTTCAGAGTTGTAAGTACAGAATCATTGGTGCACAGTGAACCCCAGAAGTCATATTTAAGCATCCTTCACAATAGGAATTTCACTTTTGGTGAGATACTCCCTGTGGCAGACCCCCTGGCACCCTGCCTGGATGCCTCCGCCCAGACACGGCTTCCTCCACTCTGGAACCAGGCACCAGGAATTATAGCTGAGCATTACACCCAAGAACTATATGACACTATCTTTGGTGTAAACTGGAACCCTTTATTGAAAGCTCACCCAGAATGTATACCACATAAAATCAGATGAGAGTGTGATCACATTACTGTACCCTAAACAATGCAAACTTCAAACAATATTATCATTTGTATTTCAAACAGTACATCCAATAAACAGCTAACATAGACATCCCACAATAGTTTGGTAACTAGGTGAAGTAGACAAAATACTAGCAGACAGACAGACACAATGGGTGACTCAATTAACAGCGGAGATTCACACCTAGGAGTAGGGATGAGCCGAACACCCCGCAGTTTGGTTCGCAACAGAACATGCAAACAGGCAATAAATTTGTTTGAACATCTGAACACTGTTAAAGTCTATGGGACACGAACATGAAAAATCTAAAGTGCTAATTTTATAGTCTTATACAGTCAGGTCCATAAATATTGGGTTATCAACACAATTTGAATCTTTTTGGCTATATACACCACCACAATGGATTTGAAATGAAACAAACAAGATGTGCTTTAACTGCAGACTTTCAGCTTTAATTTGAGGGTATTTACATCCAAATCAGGTGAACGGTGTAGGAATTACAACATTTTGTATATGTGCCTCCCACTTTTTGAGGGACCAAAAGTAATGGGACAGATTAACTATCATAAATCAAACTTTCACTTTTTAATACTTGGTTGTAGGGATGAACAGCGAACAATTTGGGGTGTTCGCGGCAAATTCGAAAAGTCTATGGGAGAAATCTAAAGTGATAATTTTAAAGGCTTATATGCAAGTTATTGTCAATGCAAAAAAAAGTTTTAAAAACTGCATTTTTTTCGGGAGCAGTGATTTTAGTAATGCTTAAAGTGAAACAATAAAAGTGAAATATTCCTTTAAATTTCCTAGGGTGTGTGTATAGTATGCCTGTAAAGTCGCGCTTGTTTCCCGTGCTTAGAACTGTCCCTGCACAAAGTGTAATTTCTGTAGGAAAAAAGTCATTTAAAACTCACTCGCGGCTATAATGAATTGTCGGCTCCCAGCAAAATAGAGAAAAGTCATTGATAAAAATTAAATAAAATGCGTGGGGGTCCCCACAAATTCAATTACCAGGCCCTTCAGGTCTGGTATGGATATTAAGGGGAACCCTGCCGCAAATAAAAAAAAAATGCGTGGGGTTCCCCCAAATATCCATACCAGGCCCTTCAGGTCTGGTATGGATTTTAAGGGGAACTCCACCCCAAATTTAAAAAAAAATGCAGTGGAGTTCCCCCAAAAATCCATACCAGACCCTTTATCCGAGCATGCAACCTGGCAGGCCGCAGGAAAAGAGGGGGGTGAGAGAGCGCCCGCCCCTCCTGAACCGTACCAGGCCACATGCCCTCAACATGGGGAGGCAGTTCCCCATCAGGTCCCTGAGCCAATGACGTAGGCGGGGTCTGACATACGAGGGGCGGACCTGATGGGGAATTCCTCCACGGTGTAATAAATGAATAGACCCGCCCCTTCTCACGTTCCGCATCTGGTCCGCTTAGCCTTACACCTACGTCATTGGCTGAGCGGACCTGATGGGGAACTTTAGAAGGGGCGGGTCTATTAATTTAATACACTGCGGAGGAAGTTCCCCATCAGGTCCGCTCAGGCTCAGCCAATGGCGTTTTTTTGTGGACAGCGCTGGACATCGGATCGCCGCGGGACACTGGATTTCATCGCTGGAATGGGTTTTTTATTTTTTATTTTTTTATTTTTAATAAAGGACTTTTCCAAGGTGTGTGTGTTTTTTTTTTTACATTTTTTTTTACCCTTTTTTTCGTGAAATGGTAGGGTTACAATGTACCCCTTATCAATTCACATAGGGGTGGCCGGAATCTGGGGGTCCCCTTTGTTAAAGGGGTCTTCCAGATTCCGCTAAGCCCCCTGCCCGCAGACCCCCACAACCACCGGGCAAGGGTTGTGGGGAGGAGACCCTTGTCCCCATCAATATGGGGACATCCTCCCCATGTTGAGGGCATGTGGCCTGGTACGGTTCAGGAGGGGGGTGCTCTCCCCCCCCACTTTTCCTGCGGCCTGCCAGGTTGCGTGCTCGGATAAAAGGGTCTGGTATGGATTATTTTTGGCCCTTTACGCCATTTTTTTTTTTCATTTGGGGTGGAATTCCCTTAAAATCCAAACCAGACCCGAAGGGCCTGGTATGGATATTTGGGGGAATCCCACGCATTTTTCTTTAATTTGCCGCAGGGTTCCCCTTAATATCCATACCAGACCTGAAGGGCCTGGTAATTGAATTTGGGGGGACCCCCAAGCATTTTTTTTTTTTTTATCAATGACTTTTCTCTATATTGCCGGGAGCCAACAATTCATTATAGCCGCGAGTGAGTTTTAAATTACTTTTTTTCCTAAAGAAATGACACTTTGTGCAGGGACAGTTCTAAGCACGGGAAACAAGTGCGTCTTTACAGGCATACTATACACCCCCCCCCCCCCGGTACGAATTTAAAGGATTATTTCACTTTTATTGTTTCACTTTAAGCATTAATAAAATCACTGCCCCCGAAAAAACTGCAGTTTTTAAAACTTTTTTTTGCATTGATACATGTCCCCTGGGGCAGGACCCGGGTCCCCAAACACTTTTTAGGACAATAACTTGCATATTAGCCTTTATAGTTAGCATTTTTTTCTTCTATGTCATTGATAGATATAGAGTATATCCAATACTGGGTTCTTTCATGTACCCGTTGATTGCTGTGTTGTGATCTCCAGGCTCCCAAACCACGCACCTATTACTATACCAACATGTAAGCCAATAAAATCATTTTCTCTGGTAACACCATATTTAATTACTGAAAGTAGGTCTGTTCACAGACATTTCCCTCTATAAAGATTTTTTTATGGATTTTTTCTTTATATACATTTTTTCAAGGCTGGATTAACTTAGGTGCTAGGCTAATATTCCCATTTGGATTCTCTGGATGTTTCACGTGGGCAGGGTTGAACCTGGACACTTGTCAGCACGGATGCACGTCACTCTATAAAGTGGTCCCAGTATATTTGACTCACCACCGGGACACATTTATGGTTCTAAGGGCGACCAGGATCCTAGAGGTATTGCCTTATATTATTTCAGAAACGTATGTTATATTTTATCTACGCAATAACTATTTTTGAAATGTATTTGTTAAATATATACTCATGAACTGTTTACATTATTTCTTAGATTAAAATAAAGTCTCCACACGTCCCTGAAGAAGTCTACATCAGGCTAAACATGTAGGACTGCTACATTGGTGACTTATAAGGACAGAGTGCACTGTGTTGTACTCCCCCTTATTTTTTAAATGTTATGTAATTTATGAATAAACTTGATATATTTTTTTTTAAAAAGCACCGTTATAGTCCCACGCACCCCCCCATTTATGGGGTTTTCATAAAAAAATTCTATAGGGATGTAGGTGCTGCCATATACAAAACTTGTTCTCTGTGCTAGCTCTATTATCCTTTTTTCTTTATAATTAGCACTTTTGATTTTGAAAGTTCGAGTCCATTGTATTTAACAGGGTTCTTAAGTTTGCGCGAACATTCTGGCTGTTCGCAGGTTCTGGTGCAAACCGAACAGGGGGGTGTTTGGCTCATCCCTACTTGGTTGCAAATCCTTTGCAGTCAATTACAGCCTGAAGTCTGGAACGCATAGACATCACCAGACACTGGGTTTCATCCCTGGTGTTGCTCTGCCAGGCCTCTACTGCAACTGTCTTCAGTTCCTGCTTGTTCTTGGGGCATTTTCCCTTCAGTTTTGTCTTCAGCAAGTGAAATGCATGCTCAAATCGGATTCAGGTCAGGTGATTGACTTGGTCATTGCATAACGTTCCACTTCTTTACCTTAAAAAACTCTTTGGTTGCTTTCGCAGTCTGTTTCGGGTCATTGTCCATCTTCACTGTGAAGCGCAGTCCAATGAGTTCTGAAGCATTTGGCTGAATATGAGCAGATAATATTGCCAGAAACACTTCAGAATCCATCTTGCTGCTTTTGTCAGCAGTCACATCATCAATAAATACAAGAGAACCAGTTCCATTGGCAGCCATACATGCCCACGCCATGACACTACCACCACAATGCTTTACTGATGAGGTGGTATGCTTTGGATCATGAGCAGTTCCTTTCCTTCTCCATACTCTTCTCTTCCCATCACTCTGGTACAAGTTGATCTTGGTCTCATCTGTCCATAGGATGTTGTTCCAGAACTGTGAAAGCTTTTTTAGATGTTGTTTGGCAAACTCTAATCTGGCCTTCCTGTTTTTGAGGCTCACCAATGGTTTACATCTTGTGGTGAACTGTCTGTATTCACTCTGGTGAAGTTTTCTCTTGATTATTGACTTTGACACACATACACCTACCTACCTCCTGGAGAGTGTTCTTGATCTGGCCGCTTTCTTCACCAGGGAAATAATTCTTTGGTCCTCCACCACAGTTGTTTTCTGTGGTCTTCCGGGTCTTTTGGTGTTGCTGAGCTCACCAGCGTGTTCTTTCTTTTTAAGGATGTTCCAAACAGTTGATTTGGCCACACCTGATGTTTTTGCCATCTCTCTGATGGGTTTGTTTTGTTTTTTCAGCCTAATGGGGCTTGCTTCACTGATAGTGACAGCTCTTTGGATCTCATATTGAGAGTTGACAGCAACAGATTCCAAATGCAAATAGCACACTTGAAATTAACTCTGGACCTTTTATCTTCTCCTTGTAAATGGGATAATGAGAGAATAACACACACCTGGCCATGGAACAGCTGAGCAGCCAATTGTCCCATTACTTTTGGTCCCTTAAAAAGTGGGAGGCACATATACAAACTGTTGTAATTCCTACACCATTCACCTGATTTGGATGTAAATACCCTCAAATTAAAGCCGAAAGTCTGCAGTTAAAGCACATCCTATTTGTTTCATTTCAAATTCATTGTGGTGGTGTACAGAGCCAAAAAGATTAGAATTGTGTTGTCCCAATATTTATGGACCTGACTGTATGCAAGTTATTGTCATAAAAAGTGTTTAAAAAAGTTTTAAAAACGGACGTTTTTTCGGGAGCAGTGATTTTATTAATGCTTAAAGTGAAACAATATAGTATGCCTGTAAAGTAGCGCTTGTTTTCTGTGCTTAGAACTGCCCCTGCACAAAATGTAATTTCTGAAGGAAAAAAAGTCATTTAAAAGTACTCGCGGCTGTAATGAATTGTCGGCTCCCGGCAATACAGAGAAAAGTCATTGAAAGTCATTGATAAAAAATAAAAAAAAAAATGCGTGGGGGTCCCACCAAATTCAATTACCAGGCCCTTCAGGTCTGGTATGGATTTTAAGGGGATCCCTGCACCAAATAAAAAAAAATGCCATGGGGTTCCCCCCAAATATCCATACCAGACCCTTGGCGTGGAGTTCCCCCAAAAAATTAATACCACCACCTTGCAAGATTTGGAAGCCATTCCACTGGTAGGGTACCTCAGAACCATCGGACTAATAGCAGGTGGTTGAGTTCAGACTCTCTTCGGATTGTTCGCCCCCTCCAGGGATCAGCAACCAGTTCAGGGGGGAGGCATGTCCAGCCCTTCTCATCTTTCCCTCACTGGGTGTTTGTTATCCGATCGCTCCGCGCACAGCAGGTTCCCATTTGGGGTGCGTGGACCGGTTGGGGGTAGGCATGGGACCGGTGTCCCTCAGTGCCTCCCTTTTTATTTTAATTTTTTTTATTTTTAATAAAGGACTTACCCCAACTGTGTCTGTGGTTTTTTAAAATTTTTTACACTTTCTTTGTGAAATGGTAAGGGTACAATGTACCCCTTACCAATTCACATAGGGGGGGGCGGGATCTGGGGGTCCCCTTTGTTAAAGGCGTCTTCCAGATTCCAATAAGCCCCCCGCCCGCAGACCCCCACAACCACCGGGCAAGGGTTGTGGGGATGAGGCCCTTGTCCCCATCAATATGGGGACATGGTGCTTTGGGGTCCAGACCCCAAAGCATCCTCCCCATGTTGAGGGCATGTGGCCTTGTATGGTTCAGGGGGGCTAGGGGCGCTCTTTCGTCCCCCCCTCTTTTCCTGCGGCCTGCCAGGTTGCGTGCTCGGATAAGGGTCTGGTATGTTTTTTTGGGGGGAACTCCATGCCATTTTTTTTAATTTGGCACAGAGTTCCCCTTAAAATCCATACCAGACCTGAAGGGTCTGGTATGGATATTTGGGGAGAACCCCACGTCATTTTTTTGTTATTTAGCGCAGGGTTCCCCTTAATATCCATTCCAGACCTGAAGGGCATGGTAATTGAATTTGGGGGGACCCCCATGCATTTTTTTTTTAATTAATGACTTTTCTCTGTATTGCTGGGAGCCGACAATTCATTACAGCCGCGAGTACTTTTAAATGACTTTTTTTCCTTCAGAAATGACATTTTGTGCAGGGACAGTTCTAAGCACAGGAAACAAACGCTACTTTACAGGCATAGTATACACACACCGCCCCCCAGGTATGAAATTTAAAGGAATATTTCACTTTTATTGTTTCACTTTAAACATTATCAAAATCACTGCTCCTGAAAAAAACTGCTGTTTTTAAAACTATTTTTTGCATTGATACATGTCCCCTGGGGCAGGACCCAGGTCCCCAAACACTTTTTCTGACAATAACTTGCATATAAGCCTTTAAAATTAGCACTTTAGATTTCTCCCATAGACTTTTACAGGGTGTTCCGCGGCTTTTCGAATTTGCCGCGAACACACCAAATTGTTCGCTGTTCGGCGAACAGGCAATGTTCAAAGTTGAACCTGAGTTCGACTCGAACTAGAAGCTCATCCCTACCTAGGAGGCACACAATGGTTAATTGTACAATGAAAGAAAGACACCTTAATAAACAAAATGCACACAACAGCAGGAGACATCAGCATCAGGTTGTTTGAAGCTGATCAGAATCTTCTGCTTAGAGTCTGAGTCGGGGGGGGGGGGGGGGTGAAGCAATAAATTCTGGTTTGGGCACAGAGGCCCTAGGTTTCCAGAGTCTGTGTGTTTTTGATGAGTCATGGACCCTGAAGCAATCCACTCCAAAGATCCCCTAGGCACACACCTCCCAAAGAATAGAGCCCCCTCAAAAGCCAAGAGGCAAGAGGCTCCAAAAGCCCCTGTCCTCGTTGGGTCTGTCACTCTCCTCAAGGATTAAACATTTGCAAAGGGATGCTGACCCTGCAGATTTTCTCATCAGGACACTGAAAGTACACCTTCCCATTCAGACGCAGTCTGCACAGGACATGGTGAAAGAAACAGCTATTTCTTAAGATCAGAAAAAGGTAAAAACTGTGTTAAATTCCCTGCAACCACCATAGATCACAACAAACCTGATGGATTTTTGCAGCCTGATCAGCGCTGCTGGCTAGTTTATTCTGACGGCAGGGAAATCTCCCCGCTGTCAGAATACAATAGCTCAGCGGGAGAATCCCCCCATCCTCATCAAATGTGTGGATGAAGGAACCAAATTGCTGGTTAAATAATAAAAAAAAAGACTCATCTATGGGTGCTTAAGCCACTGTGCTGCCCTACAAGGGTGATATGCAGTGTTCATACCTATGACCTCTAAAACTTTCTATAATCTGTTTAGGTTAGTTCTAATTCCTATTCCTGTTATAATATACTCAGATATTTTTATGTATGCTTGAGCTTGTAAATAAAGCATTCTATAACTTTTCTGTGTTCCAGACTACAGGACTCATCTCATCAGGTGTTATAGTAATAGTTGTCCTGAACTTTGAAAAGGTCACATTTTCAATTCACAAGATAAATTATTACGTAGAGCACACATACACTCATTACTTACTAGAACATTTTCCCCCAGAAAATTTGCCATCTGGAAGACATTCAATTTTTCCAGTTGTCTGTCCATTTGAAGTCTTATAGTCTCTATAACACTGAAAATTTAATATGTCTCCTTCAATATATATTTGTGACCCTGAGTGAGAAATATATGCACTTATTGAGTCTGAAGAAGGGACATCGCATTTTTCTATAAAAAAAAAACGAAAAACATCACATCATTAGGATATTTTTACATATTACAGCACTTCAAGAGCAGCTAAATAAAGTGCACACACACACATACAGTACATACATATAATAATTATTTATATATACATATATATACACCTTAGCATTTGCACAGCAATCCTGAATACGCCCCATAATGTGTCTAATATGTTTATTACAAATGATTGTCAGATCCATCTAATGGTCATAATGCAGTATTTTCTTAAATTACCGGTAGGTATTTTCCTAATTGAGGTCTTTCAGGAAAATACTGCATTATGGCTATCGGATGGAGCTAACGTTTATAGGAATTAAACATGCTACACACATTATGGGGATTATTTGTGATGGCTGTGCAAATGCTGGGGCCGTGTTCTTTGAGAAACACCTTCTGTTCTAGGGGAACGACGCTTACCCACTGTTTTATATCTACACTATGGCAAAGCAATGTTGTCACCCTCTAATAGAAAGTGTGTTAGGACTACCGAAAACTTCTCCTACTCCTCCTTTACCTCCATAACATAAGGTAGAGGTGTTCTCTTTTTCACAAAGCAGAATTGGGCAGGGCCGAGAACACTGAAGCCCCGTACACACGATCAGTTTGACTGATGAAAACCGTCCGATGGATGGTTTTCATCAGACCAATCGATCGTGTATGGTACCCATCAGTCTTTTTTCCATCGGTTGTAAAAAGTAGAACTTGTTTTAAAATTTTCCGATGGATAAAAAACCGATGGGAATTTCTGATCGTCTATGGGCAAGTCCATCGGTTAAAAAACCCACGCATGCTTAGAATCAAGTCGACGCATGCTCAGAAGCATTAAACTTCATTTTTCTCGGCTCATCGGAGTGTTTTACGTCACCGCGTTTGGAACGGTCGGTTTTTTGACTGATGGTGTGTGGCCAAGACTGATGAAAAACAGTTTCATCGGATTTCCGATGGACAAATCCATCGGACGAAAATCCATAGGTTATCCGATCGTGTGTACGGGGCTTAACTGATAACAGTGGCAAGCCCAATATTTTTTTTTAATATTTACTGTATATACTCAATAAAATTCTACATATATTCACTATGAACCACAATATTGATTACCATAATATATTAAAAAAAATTACAAAAATAAAAGAAAATTGTTTTGTTAAAAACCATGCTAAGGGTGCTGTCATGGGAAAAGTTAACTTTTCAGTGATTGCTCTGTTTTGAAAGTAAATATTGAGACTATTCATGGTTATATTTCCCACATTACCAATGTTAAAATTAAGTATGGATTTTAAACTCATAAAAAGAGGGGCAGAAAGGTAAAGTTACAATTGTTTCACAGAGTTTGCAGTGTACTGCCTGCCCTGCCATTGTGGTCTTCTTTATGTGGGATGCACTATGAGGGCCCTGTGCAGCAGGTTGGGCGAACACTACAGACTCATTGAACAAGGTGACATGGAACAATAGCGTACCTTGGCATTTCACAGAAAAACATTACAGTTCAACAGATGGATTGGTTATACGAGTCTTCAAGGCAATACCAAAATGTTTTTCTCCAACAGAATGTTTAAAAATATGTGAATGGGACACTTTTTTTACAGTACCTTAAACACTATCTCAATGCAAAAAATCTGAGGAAAACACTTTGTCAGCCGCACTCCAAAAAAGGTTCTTTTATTTAAAACAAAAGCACAAACAACATGCCACAGCAAAAAACAGTGAGTATGAGTTGACGTTTCGCACTGCGATTCAGTGCTTAATCATAGCTATGATTAAGCACTGAATCACAGTGCGAAACGTCAGCTCATACTCACTGTTTTTTGCTGTGGCATGTTGTTTGTGCTTTTGTTTTAAATAAAAGAACCTTTTTTGGAGTGCGGCTGTCCAAGCGTTTTCCTCAGATTTTTTGCATTGTCATATGCATTGCCTGCACCCACGGCTCTGGATCTGGTGAATGAGTCACCAGTCACATCTGAGAGGTAACTCTCTCCTTAAACACTATCTCCATTAGGGATGAGCTTCGTGTTCGAGTCGAACACAGGTTCGACTCGAACATCGGCTGTTCGATCGTTCGACGAAGATCGAACGTTATGGGCCGTTCGCGCCAAATTCGAGTGACGCGAATGGCCCACAATACACTGCGCCATCGCAGTGCAATTCTGGCGCTGTGATTGGCCAAGCATGCACTGTGATCCCGCATGCTTGGCCAATCACAGCGCCGGTAGCGAGGAGAGCCATAATTGGCCACAGGCAGGATGCCTGTGGCCAATCATAGCTCAGGGGGTTTAGTACACGCCCCACACTATAAAAGGCCGCCAGCGTGGCGGCCTTGTGCAGTGTGTTCCAGCGTGCAGGGAAAGTGTGTTCTACTTTGTGTTCTTTTCTCAGGCATCTTCAGGAGTTGCTGTTCATTGCTGTTCTCTAAGCTAAGTAGGCAGGCAGGGACAGTGTGTTCTTTTCTCAGGCATCTGCAGGAGTTGCTGTTCATTGCTGTTCTCTAAGCTAGATAGGCAGGCAGGGACAGTGTGTTCTTTTCTCAGGCATCTGCAGGAGTTGCTGTTCATTGCTGTTCTCTAAGCTAGATAGGCAGGCAGGGACAGTGTGTTCTTTTCTCAGGCATCTGCAGCAGTTAGTGGGTGTTGTGTGCCCCAGCACAGTAAAAACCTGTATATACCTGTCATTGCTGTTCTCTAAGCTAGATAGGCAGGCAGGGACAGTGTGTTATTTTCTCAGGCATCTGCAGGAGTTGCTGTTCATTGCTGTTCTCTAAGCTAGATAGGCAGGCAGGGACAGTGTGTTCTTTTCTCAGGCATCTGCAGGAGCTGCTGTTCATTGCTGTTCTCTAAGCTAGATAGACAGGCAGGGACAGTGTGTTCTTTTCTCAGGCATCTGCAGGAGTTGCTGTCCATTGCTGTTCTCTAAGCTAGATAGGCAGGCAGGGACAGTGTGTTCTTTTCTCAGTCATCTGCAGGAGTTGCTGTTCATTGCTGTTCTCTAAGCTAGATAGGCAGGCACAGTGTGTTCTTTTCTCAGGCATCTGCAGCAGTTAGTGGGTGTTGTGTGCCCCAGCACAGTATACACCTGTATATACCCGTCATTGCTGTTCTCTAAGCTAGAAAGGCAGGCAGGGACAGTGTGTTCTTTTCTCAGGCATCTGCAGGAGTTGCTGTTCATTGCTGTTCTCTAAGATAGATAGGCAGGCAGGGACAGTGTGTTCTTTTCTCAGGCATCTGCAGCAGTTAGTGGGTGTTGTGTGCCCCAGCACAGTATAAACCTGTATATACCCGTCATTGCTGTTCTCTAAGCTAGATAGGCAGGCAGGGACAGTGTGTTATTTTCTCAGGCATCTGCAGGAGTTGCTGTTCATTGCTGTTCTCTAAGCTAGATAGGCAGGCAGGGACAGTGTGTTCTTTTCTCAGGCATCGGCAGGAGTTGCTGTTCATTAAGTAGGTGATTATTCCTGCGCTACCAAAAAATGTGAAAAGTGGACAATATAACTGTCGCAAACACCGAAGGGGTTAATCCAAACCCATGAACAAGTATTGATAAAGAAGGGGGGGGGGTGGTGCTAGGCTGTTGATACTGATAATGAGCTGGCTATAAATATTAGTGCACAATGGCTAAAACCAGTAAAAAAATATATAAACAGTACTAGAATAAAATCATAAATAAAGGTAGTGAATAAATTCTAAAACCATAATATATACAGAATCAGCAACTGGTGCAATGTGCATACAATGTGTTAACGAAATATAAATGATCCAGTGCAAATCTGCTAAAGGTGCAAGCAAAGTATACAGGTAAAGGCCTGTAATGTGCAAAATAACAATGTGCAAAATGTGAAAGCTGCTTGCAAAAGTGCAACTAAGTGCTAGCAGTGCAATAACAGTCCAATGGATTTTGCAACACAAAAGTTGCTATCCAAAAGTTCCAGTGCAGCAAGACAAGTAGTGCTATAAGCAAAGAATGCTTTCTTCTTAGTGATGGTTCCTTTGTTTTCTGTGCACAGGTGAAGGGGGGAGGGGGGTTGTGCTAGAGAGATAGTTGAATCTCTTTTTTTCATGTATCATAAACACAGGTAAAGATGGCCTCTTACCTTGCGGTAATGAGGTAACCGCATAAGTACTGGAAACAATAAATCCTGGAAACAGTAAATCCTCTGGCCCGGTCCTAATATGTAATCGCATATAAGACTGCTGAATGCAGTAGTTCTTCCAATGTAATTTTAAACCAAAACGGTGGATCATGAATAATGCATAATCTCTTAGTGGCGGCCGTAATCCAGAGAGGGAAAAGAAAGGAGGTTCTCAATGGTGAAGTACGTTTTGGGAATGTGGTATATTTATATAGGTCATACAATAAGGGTACTCACATAAAACTCACATTTAAACAATAAAAACAAACTTATCTCCTTACGAGCGGCGAGCTCGTTAGCCTCCGTCTATCTCAATGCCTTTCCGTCCCTACGCGTGGCGTCACGGTCACGTGACTTCATCAGGGGAAGATGGGAAGGCAAACAAGGAGTCTTAATATAGTGCTCTTATTACAATCAATGGGGCGGGCATTTTCTTGTAGCCCCATGTTAATCCTCATTGGCGGCCATTTTGCCTAAGGGGATTTCTATGAGCGCGGCCATGTTTAAGGTGATCTAAAACGTAAACATTGGCGGTTTAATGTGTCTGTGCCTATAATAATAATGGCAGTAAAGCGGGCACCTTACTTGACACACAAACGGGGCCAGAATAGAAAGACAATGTATTATAAAAATGTACATAGCAATGGATGGACATAGAATATAAATACGTATATAAAAATGGATGGACACAGAGTAAATTTGAATCAAGTTAAAAATAATTTAAAATTAATTTAAAAATTATTAAAAAATTATCAAAGTGTGATGACTAATAATGTCTCTATCACTTGATAAAACAATACGTGGGTGAGGTAAACATCGGATAGATGTGTGCTTGTATATAAAAACCTACAGTAAGCTTGCACAAACAGAGAGAGGCATATATATATATATAAATGTATACGGAGGTCCATAAAATGAATGTATAACATTACTAAAAAGAGAAAACAAGGGAGAGAGGAATAGCATGTTTGAGGTATATATAAAAAAACACAAAATAAAAAGCAATAAGTTATGTGTGATAGATATATATATATGGGTGGGGGGAGGGTTTAAAAGTCACTCAAAAAACAATTGAGGTCAAACTCCACATTGAGTCCTCTCGGAACAAAAGTGTCGAGGGTGACTATCCATTTAGACTCTAATTGACTAAGGGTCCTCACCTTATGCCCCCCCCCGCCAGTGTTTAATGTATGGTTCAATACCCCAAAATTTGAGCTCTGTCGGGTCTTTATTGTGGTATAAGTGGAAGTGTTTGGATACGTTATGTTTGTCAAATCCCTTCAAAATGTTTTGGACGTTTTCCTTGATACGTATTCTTAGGGGTCTTTTTGTGCGCCCTATGTATTGAAGGCCACAACTACATTCGAGGGCATACACTGCCCCTTCAGTGTTGCAGCACACAAATTCTTTGATCTCATAAGTATCACCTGTGCTTGTTGATGTAAAGTTGAATTTCTTTTGGTTAGGTCTTTTTGTTCTTGTACAAGCAAAACATTGTTTGCAAGGGTAAAAACCTTTCATTGTGAAGAAAGAGAATGCTTTTTTCGGTGGATCCGGTACGTTTTTCACTATTTTATCTCGTAATGTTGGTGCTCTTTTGTATAAAATTTTTGGATTACTTGGTAGTATATCTTGTAGTTGTCTATCCGCCAAGAGTATGTGCTAATGTCGTTTGACAATACTTTCAATTTTTTTGTATTGTACATTATAGTCCAAAATAATGGATGTTGCTGTTCGTGCAGATTTCTGTCTCATTTTGTCTCCTATTAATTCCTCTCGATTCATTTCTGTTACTTCGGCTATCTTCTCATTGATGAATACATTGCTATATCTCTTTGTGATAAATCTTTGTCCCATTGCTTCTGCTTGATCTCTGAAAGTGTCTAGGCTAGTGCATGAGTTGACCCTTGGGGACGTTGAAGAGCCAATTTCTATGGTGGCAGCTCTCTATAGGTAGATAGCTGTTTCTATCTACATTCTTGAAATGAGTCTGCGACCTCAAACCTGAATCATCTTGTAAAATTTCCAAATCTAGGAATGCTATGCTTTTTTCATTAATGTCCCATGATAGTCTGATATTCCTATCATTTATGTTCAGTTTTTCTAAAAAAGATTCTAATTGGTTGGCCTCCCCTTTCCAAAGGATAAAGATATCATCAATGAAAGGAAACGGGGGACGCCCATTGGCGCTTTGGGACTTTGAGTGAGATAACATATGAAATCTCCATCCCATATTCAAATGAAAAAAGAAGGGAGGTGGGACTTTAAATGAAACAGTGGGCTGATGGGGATAACAAATGAGGTAAACCAAAGAATGTTGAATGCATGTATTGAATAAATACAAAGGATGTACAGTGAAAAAAGGGGGCAGCGTGTACATAAGCACATAGCATGACCACATTTCCATACATAAACAGATATAAACATAAAAATACATAGCAATGAATGATGGCAATCAATCAAATAAGGGTGTGTGTGTGGACATATATGAGCTGAGCAGCACACAGCAATGGTAGTAAGTGATGAAGTAAAAACAAGTCTAAAAACTGTTTGATCAAAATAAAAGTCCCATTAGCGCATAAAGCTGCATCATTGTAAGCCCGACGCGGCGTTTCGTGTATGTAGAAACACTCCTCAGGGGCAGATGCAAGGGGTTATCTGAAAATACAGAGTAATAATGATCAGGGTAATAAACTGATTTCCTCCAGAAAAGACAGGAGGTAAGTTCTGGTTACTTACAGGGTGTGCCACATTATGATGCATGTGAAAGATAGGGCCGAGAGGCTGCCCGTCCCGGGAACTGAGGTGGCAGAGAATCAAACACACAGCGGGGCGCAAAGGCATCATCCCTAGGCAGCAGATAGCCATAATTGTTCATGAAGTAAGATGTTCCCTCAAGGTGCAGTGGAAGTATCTGAAATGAATGGGTAAATTCATCAGGAATAACCCACAATCTAAAGGGAGTAGTGAAATGGAAGCTGCATGAGGGATGATCGTTGTTACCTTGTGAGTGTGCTGAATGACAATGACTGGTAAAAGCTCTGGCGTCTGCATGCAGGTGGAAATGGGCTGGATGACCAAGGAGACGCCTTTATAGCGTCCCGCACATGCATGAGACTGCCACCAATGTCCCGCTGGCTCGATAGTGCTGGAGGCGGGGCCACAACCAGGCGGCATGACAGCCTGCCTTGGAGTGACGCCGCACAGACTAGCTAAGTCGGCCAAGTTGGATCATGCGCGCTCAACAGCACGACGCCCCCTTTTTTGAGTATTGATGCACATTTTGTGGATTTTTCTGGGCCACTTCCTGCCCGTTACCCGGGACTGTGATGCGCTCATGGTGCCCCCCCTCATCTCCCCGCCACTTCCGCCCGTCGCTGGGCGGGATGTTTGTGGGGAGTCTGGGCGGATGCTGTCATCGCATCAGCGTCACGCGCCGCACATCCGGGTGATGCCCCTTTGGGGGCATCGTGCTGTTGAGCGCGCATGATCCAACTTGGCCAACTTAGCTGGTCTGTGCGGCGTCACTCCAAGGCAGGCTGTCATGCCGCCTGGTTGTGGCCCCGCCTCCAGCACTATCAAGCCAGCGTGACGTTGGTGGCAGTCTCATGCATGTGCGGGACGCTATAAAGGCGTCTCCTTGGTCATCCAGCCCATTTCCACCTGCATGCAGACGCCAGAGCTTTTACCAGTCATTGCCATTCAGCACACTCACAAGGTAACAACGATTATCCCTCATGCAGCTTCCATTTCACTACTCCCTTTAGATTGTGGGTTATTCCTGATGAATTTACCCATTCATTTCAGATACTTCCACTGCACCTTGAGGGAACATCTTACTTCATGAACAATTATGGCTATCTGCTGCCTAGGGATGATGCCTTTGCGCCCCGCTGTGTGTTTGATTCTCTGCCACCTCAGTTCCCGGGACGGGCAGCCTCTCGGCCCTATCTTTCACATGCATCATAATGTGGCACACCCTGTAAGTAACCAGAACTTACCTCCTGTCTTTTCTGGAGGAAATCAGTTTATTACCCTGATCATTATTACTCTGTATTTTCAGATAACCCCTTGCATCTGCCCCTGAGGAGTGTTTCTACATACACGAAACGCCGCGTCGGGCTTACAATGATGCAGCTTTATGCGCTAATGGGACTTTTATTTTGATCAAACAGTTTTTAGACTTGTTTTTACTTCATCACTTACTACCATTGCTGTGTGCTGCTCAGCTCATATATGTCCACACACACACCCTTATTTGATTGATTGCCATCATTCATTGCTATGTATTTTTATGTTTATATCTGTTTATGTATGGAAATTTGGTCATGCTATGTGCTTATGTACACGCTGCCCCCTTTTTTCACTGTACATCCTTTGTATTTATTCAATACATGCATTCAACATTCTTTGGTTTACCTCATTTGTTATCCCCATCAGCCCACTGTTTCATTTAAAGTCCCACCTCCCTTCTTTTTTCATTTGAATATGGGATGGAGATTTCATATGTTATCTCACTCAAAGTCCCAAAGCGCCAATGGGCGTCCCCCGTTTCCTTTTATAGTCGCACCAGGGATGGAAACAGTGGTCTGTAACTGGCAGTGTTCCCCTGCCAGCTTCTACATGGGGTTGATTTTTGAGCATTGATGCACATTTTGTGGATTTTTCTGGGCCACTTCCTGCCCGTTACCCGGGACTGTGATGCGCTCATGGTGCCCCCCCTCATCTCCCCGCCACTTCCGCCCGTCGCTGGGCGGGATGTTTGTGGGGAGTCTGGGCGGATGCTGTCATCGCATCAGCGTCACGCGCCGCACATCCGGGTGATGCCCCTTCGGGGGCGTCGTGCTGTTGAGCGCGCATGATCCAACTTGGCCGACTTAGCTGGTCTGTGCGGCGTCACTCCAAGGCAGGCTGTCATGCCGCCTGGTTGTGGCCCCGCCTCCAGCACTATCGAGCCAGCGTGACGTTGGTGGCAGTCTCATGCATGTGCGGGACGCTATAAAGGCATCTCCTTGGTCATCCAGCCCATTTCCACCTGCATGCAGACGCCAGAGCTTTTACCAGTCATTGCCATTCAGTACACTCACAAGGTAACAACGATCATCCCTCATGCAGCTTCCATTTCACTACTCCCTTTAGATTGTGGGTTATTCCTGATGAATTTACCCATTCATTTCAGATACTTCCACTGCACCTTGAGGGAACATCTTACTTCATGAACAATTATGGCTATCTGCTGCCTAGGGATGATGCCTTTGCGCCCCGCTGTGTGTTTGATTCTCTGCCACCTCAGTTCCCGGGACGGGCAGCCTCTCGGCCCTATCTTTCACATGCATCATAATGTGGCACACCCTGTAAGTAACCAGAACTTACCTCCTGTCTTTTCTGGAGGAAATCAGTTTATTACCCTGATCATTATTACTCTGTATTTTCAGATAACCCCTTGCATCTGCCCCTGAGGAGTGTTTCTACATACACGAAACGCCGCGTCGGGCTTACAATGATGCAGCTTTATGCGCTAATGGGACTTTTATTTTGATCAAACAGTTTTTAGACTTGTTTTTACTTCATCACTTACTACCATTGCTGTGTGCTGCTCAGCTCATATATGTCCACACACACACCCTTATTTGATTGATTGCCATCATTCATTGCTATGTATTTTTATGTTTATATCTGTTTATGTATGGAAATTTGGTCATGCTATGTGCTTATGTACACGCTGCCCCCTTTTTTCACTGTACATCCTTTGTATTTATTCAATACATGCATTCAACATTCTTTGGGTTACCTCATTTGTTATCCCCATCAGCCCACTGTTTCATTTAAAGTCCCACCTCCCTTCAAGATATCATCAATGTAGCATTTATATATTTTTAGTTCATCCGGTTTGTTGTTAAAAACAGATTCTTCTTCCCATTGGGCCATAAATAAACCTGCTACGCTTGGGGCAAACTTGGCCCCCATCGCAACACCGGTTTGCTGGTGATAATAATTATTATTGTACCAAAAATAGTTATTTTTGAGACAGAAATCAAGACTTTTAATTAAAAACTTTCTCTGCATACAGGGCAACTTGGTGTATGTCCTTAGACCCCATTTTGCAGCTTTGCAGGCTTGATGGTGGAGAATTATTGTATATAGAGAGGACACGTCCGCAGTGGCCATAATCCAAGGGCCGTCTTCTCTATTAATATTGGCTACAATTTGTAGCATCTGTTTAGTGTCCCTGAGGTATGCTTTAGTGCCCTGTACCACGGGTTGAAGGTAGTGGTCTATGTATTGACCCATTCTGGCCGTAAGTGAGTCGATCCCATTAACAATTGGCCTTGGCGGTGGATTTGTTTTATCTTTGTGTAATTTCGGGATTGAATAAATAATGGGTGTTCTACAGGAATCCGGTACGAGGTATCTGGCCTCTTTTTTGTTTAGAATGTTCTTTTTTAGACCTAAATGCACTACTTGTTCAAGTGCATTCCTACACCTGAATACGGGGTTGCTGAGTAGCTTGTTGTATGTATTAGTATCCCCTACCATCTCTTTCATGCTGTTATGGTATTGTTCCTTTAGAAAGCACCACGATCGCTCCTCCTTTATCTGCTGGTCTTATAACGAGGTCTTTCCTTCTTGTTAATTTGTGGATTCCACTCTTTATGTGCTTCGGTTCTTCCTTCTTCTTCACCTTTAAATCCTTGATTTCCTCTAAAACCACTCTTTTAAAAACATCAACATATTTATTATTCGTTACTGGTGGGTTAAAAACAGATTTGTTCCTCAACATGCTGTGTGAAATTCCATAGTCTCCTGGTCCTGCGAGTCTATGGGTAATTGGGTTCCCAGCAATATATTTATTAATGTTTAGTTTTCTTACAAATTTTTGGATGCCGACATATGTTTGGAATTTGTCCAGGTTTTTGGTGGGGGCATATTCCAGGCCTCTGTCCAGATCTCCAATCTCTTCATGGGTAAGGGGTTGGCCACTCAAGTTGAAGATCCCCTCTCCCTTTCTACTCTTTTTCTTTTTGAGTCTCTTCCCGGATCGGCATCCTCTTTTCTTTCTTGATTCCTTGGGCCTCTTTGTTCGTCCGGTTCTCTCGGGGGATAGTTCTCCCTGCCTCTGTCTAAAAAAGACCTACTGTATTCAGAACCATCATATTGTGCAGCATGTGGTCTCACGTATCTTTCTTCTTCGTTACGATTTGCCAATGGGGCATAGTAATTATAAGTTGGTGCCGGGCTTCGTTCATTTTGACAGTGATTTCTTTCATAACCATAATCCCTGGCTGGACTTCTCCCTCGTTGTCCATATTGTTCAAATGGTGGAGCTCTATTCTCCCGATGGGGTGGTTTTCTAGGGTCTCTTTGGTCTTATGGGGGTCCTCTATAGTCTCTCTGCTCATATGGGGGTTTGCACCAATTGTTGCCATTATATGTTTTTTTCTTCCAATATTGAGGTTTCTTCCATCCATTTTGTGGTGTCCTATCATTGTATGGTGGTCTTCTGTCCGCCTGGCGGGGTGTGTGATGGTATTGATTGCCCTGTCTTTCATTGTAATTCTGATGTCTTGGGGTCCAGGCTCCATCTCTATCGTTTTCTCTCCCATTTTTGATATTTGTATTTGGTCTTGGATGTTCGTTTATGTGCTGTGGGTGAACCCTCACTGTTTTCTCTGGTGTTGAATACGTTGATATGGGGCCCATCCTGCCAATTTGGTTCTGCCATTTGAATACCTCATCTGATTTAAAATCATTTATGTCCCTAACGTATTTTTTGCTTTTCCTTTGTTGAACTTCTTTATCTTTTTTGGGGAGACCACATGCTGCACAATATGATGGTTCTGAATACAGTAGGTCTTTTTTAGACAGAGGCAGGGAGAACTATCCCCCGAGAGAACCGGACGAACAAAGAGGCCCGAGGAATCAAGAAAGAAAAGAGGATGCCGATCCGGGAAGAGACTCAAAAAGAAAAAGAGCAGAAAGGGAGAGGGGATCTTCAACTTGAGTGGCCAACCCCTTACCCATGAAGAGATTGGAGTACTGGACAGAGGCCTGAAATATGCCCCCACCAAAAACCTGGACAAATTCCAAACATATGTCGGCATCCAAAAATTTGTAAGAAAACTAAACATTAATAAATATATAAGAAGTGTGAAAATACTGCGCTGTCTAAATAAAATGTAAAATGTATGTGATAACTTAATATCTATGCAGCAACCAAAAAATGTGGGACACACACAAATAACAGATATATAAGGAAGAACTAAGGCTGCGCAACTGAATACAAAAAGTAAAAAACCAAAATTATGTTATAAAAACACAATATGATATCATTTGTATATGACGTGAATAAACAATATAACTTATGGAATAAAGGATATTGTTCCATGTACATCTCTGGGTGATAGATGGTACTTAAAGTGGAGCTCCACCCTAAATAGCAACTTTTGCTATTTGGAACCCTCCCCCCCTCCGGTGTCACAATTGACACCTTTCAGGGGGGAGGGGGGTGAAGATACCTGTCTAAGACAGGTATTTTCACCCACATCCGGGAGTCCTGTCTCCGGGAATCTGCGGGAGTTACGTCACTTCCCGCAGACTTCCCTTGGTGTTCTGGGAGACACTCGGCTCCCAGAACACAGGAGCACCAATCAGAACGGCGCAGCGCGACTCGCGCATGCGCCGTAGGGAACCGGGCATGAAGCCGCAGGGCTTCACTTCCTGGTTCCCTCAGCGAGGATGGCGGAGGGAGCAGCAGAGCGACGAGCGGTCGCTCGTCCTCTGCTGCGGACGTCGCTGGACTCCAGGACAGGTAAGTGTCTAAATATTAAAAGCCAGCAGCTGCTGTAGCTGTAGCTGCTGGCTTTTAATTTTTTTTTTCCGGTGGAGCAACCCCTTTAAACTGTATTTCTTGATATTGACATGCAAAAAAATTCAAAGATAGTCCATAAGTAACAAAAAGTCCCCAGAAGGAAGAAATAAAGGATTCCAAAACTCTTCAAAACTGCATAAGTGACTTCAAAAATGAAACGCCATAGAAG
Source organism: Rana muscosa (assembly GCA_029206835.1). NCBI lineage: Eukaryota > Metazoa > Chordata > Amphibia > Anura > Ranidae > Rana > Rana muscosa. The sequence continues at coordinate 200,659,442 of CM055120.1, forward strand.
GAGTGATGATATGACAGGAGAGAAATCCACCACCTTGTCCCTTTCAGGCTGCTTACCAGAAATTTTGATCCCTGAAAGAGATCAATCTGAATAGGTGGCTGTTATCCCCACCAAGGGCTCTAATTGGCTCTCTCTGTGCTCTCTGTTCGTCTAGGTTCCAGTCTGTTAGTCCACCAGGCAGCTCCGTGAGTCACATTTAGGGTAAAAGAGAAAACCCCATAGCGTAATCCAGTATATAAAAATGTTTATTATAATAAAAATGCACTTACAGCATGACGACAGGTTTGTCGAAACGACGTAGGGAGGAGCGGCGTGCTGACGTCACCACGATACGAATCCCGGAAGCAACGGGTAGTGAGAGCCGGCCGGCCGCACACTAAACCACTGCTGTTTTTACTTCAACATGCTGTAAGTGCATTTTTATTATAATAAACGTTTTTATATACTGGATTACGCTATGGGGTTTTCTCTTTTACCCTAAATGTGACTCACGGAGCTGCCTGGTGGACTAACAGACTGGAACCTAGACGAACAGAGAGCACAGAGAGAGCCAATTAGAGCCCTTGGCGGGGATAACAGCCACCTATTCAGATTGATCTCTTTCAGGGATCAAAATTTCTGGTAAGCAGCCTGAAAGGGACAAGGTGGTGGATTTCTCTCCTGTCATATCATCACTCCTTCTATGGTGTTTCATTTTTGAAGTCACTTATGCAGTTTTGAAGAGTTTTGGAATCCTTTATTTCTTCCTTCTGGGGACTTTTTTTACTTATGGACTATCTTTGAATTTTTTTGCATGTCAATATCAAGAAATACAGTTTAAGTACCATCTATCACCCAGAGACGTACATAGAACAATATCCTTTATTCCATAAGTTATATTGTTTATTCACCTCATATACAAATGATATCATATTGTGTTTTTATAACATAATTTTGATTAATAAATATATTGCTGGTAACCCAATTACCCATAGACTCGCAGGACCAGGAGACGATGGAATTTCACACAGCATGTTGATGAACAAATCTGTTTTTAACCCACCAGTAGCGAATAATAAATATGTTGATGTTTTTTAAAAGAGTGGTTTTAGAGGAAATCAAGGATTTAAAGGTGAAGAAGAAGGAAGAACCGAAGCACATAAAGAGTGGAATCCACAAATTAACAAGAAGGAAAGACCTCGTTATAAGACCAGCAGATAAAGGAGGAGCGATCGTGGTGCTTTCTAAGGAACAATACCATAACAGCATGAAAGAGGTGCTAGGGGATACTAATACATACAACAAGCTACTCAGCAACCCCGTATTCAGGTGTAGGAATGCACTTGAACAAGTAGTGCATTTAGGTCTAAAAAAGAACATTCTAAACAAAAAAGAGGCCAGATACCTCGTACCGGATTCCTGTAGAACACCCATTATTTATGCAATCCCGAAATTACACAAAGATAAAACAAATCCACCGCCAAGGCCAATTGTTAATGGGATCGACTCACTTACGGCCAGAATGGGTCAATACATAGACCACTACCTTCAACCCGTGGTACAGGGCACTAAAGCATACCTCAGGGACACTAAGCAGATGCTACAAATTGTAGCCAATATTAATAGAGAAGACGGCCCTTGGATTATGGCCACTGTGGACGTGTCCTCTCTATATACAATAATTCTCCACCATCAAGCATGCGAAGCTGCAAAATGGGGTCTAAGGACATACACCAAGTTGCCCTGTATGCAGAGAAAGTTTTTAATTAAAAGTCTTGATTTCTGTCTCAAAAATAACTATTTCTGGTACAATAATAATTATTATCACCAGCAAACCGGTGTTGCGATGGGGGCCAAGTTTGCCCCAAGCGTAGCAGGTTTATTTATGGCCCAATGGGAAGAAGAATCTGTTTTTAACAACAAACCGAATGAACTAAAAATATATAAACGCTACATTGATGATATCTTTATCCTTTGGAAAGGGGAGGCCAACCAATTAGAATCTTTTTTAGAAAACCTGAACATAAATGATAGGAATATCAGACTATCATGGGACATTAATGAAAAAAGCATAGCATTCCTAGTTTTGGAAATTTTACAAGATGATTCAGGTTTGAGGTCGCAGACTCACTTCAAGAATGTAGATAGAAACAGCTATCTACCTATAGAGAGCTGCCACCATAGAAATTGGCTCTTCAACGTCCCCAAGGGTCAACTCATGCGACTCAGAAGAAATTGCACTAGCCTAGACACTTTCAGAGATCAAGCAGAAGCAATGGGACAAAGATTTATCACAAAGGGATATAGCAATGTATTCATCAATGAGAAGATAGCCGAAGTAACAGAAATGAATCGAGAGGAATTAATAGGAGACAAAATGAGACAGAAATCTGCACGAACAGCAACATCCATTATTTTGGACTATAATGTACAATACAAAAAAATTGAAAGTATTGTCAAACGACATTGGCACATACTCTTGGCGGATAGACAACTACAAGATATACTACCAAGTAATCCAAAATTTATATACAAAAGGGCACCAACAATACGAGATAAAATAGTGAAAAACGTACCGGATCCACCGAAAAAAGCATTCTCTTTCTTCACAATGAAAGGTTTTTACCCTTGCAAACGATGTTTTGCTTGTACAAGAACAAAAAGACCTAACCAAAAGAAATTCAACTTTACATCAACAAGCACAGGTGATACTTATGAGATCAAAGACTTTGTGTGCTGCAACACTGAAGGGGCAGTGTATGCCCTTGAATGTAGTTGTGGCCTTCAATACATAGGGCGCACAAAAAGACCCCTAAGAATACGTATCAAGGAACACGTCCAAAACATTTTGAAGGGATTTGACAAACATAACGTATCCAAACACTTCCTCTTATACCATAATAAAGACCTGACAGAGCTCAAATTTTGGGGTATTGAACCATACATTAAACACTGGCGGGGGGGGGGGCATAAGGTGAGGACCCTTAGTCAATTAGAGTCGAAATGGATAGTCACCCTCGACACTTTTGTTCCGAGAGGACTCAATGTGGAGTTTGACCTCAATTGTTTTTTGAGTGACTTTTAAACCCTCCCCCCACCCATATATATATCTATCACACATAACTTATTGCTTTTTATTTTGTGTTTTTTTATATATACCTCAAACATGCTATTCCTCTCTCCCTTGTTTTCTCTTTTTAGTAATGTTATACATTCATTTTATGGACCTCCGTATACATTTATATATATATATATATATATATATATATATATATGCCTCTCTCTGTTTGTGCAAGCTTACTGTAGGTTTTTATATACAAGCACACGTCTATCCGATGTTTACCTCACCCACGTATTGTTTTATCAAGTGATAGAGACATTATTAGTCATCACACTTTGATAATTTTTAAATAATTTTTAAATTAATTTTAAATTATTTTTAACTTGATTCAAATTTACTCTGCGTCCATCCATTTTTATATACGTATTTTTATTCTATGTCCATCCATTGCTATGTACATTTTTATAATACATTGTCTTTCTATTCTGGCCCCGTTTGTGTGTCAAGTAAGGTGCCCGCTTTACTGCCATTATTATTATAGGCACAGACACATCAAACCCCGAATAATGCCCATGTGATTCTTTTAAATGGCCGCGCCAATGTTTACGGTTTACGTTTTAGATAACCTTAAACATGGCCGCGCTCATAGAAATCCCCTTAGGCAAAATGGCCGCCAATGAGGATTAACATGGGGCTAAAAGAAAATGGCCGCCCCATTGATTGTAATAAGAACACTATATTAAGACTCCTTGTTTGCCTTCCCATCATCCCCTGATGAAGTCACGTGACCGTGACGCCACGCGTAGGGACGGAAAGGCATTGAGATAGACGGAGGCTAAAGAGCTCGCCGCTCGTAAGGAGATAAGTTTTTTTTTATTGTTTAAATGTGAGTTTTATGTGAGTACCCTTATTGTATGACCTAAATAAATATACCACATTCCCAAAACGTACTTCACCATTGAGAACCTCCTTTCTTTCCCCTCTCTGGATTACGGCCGCCACTAAGAGATTATGCATTATTCATGAGCCACCGTTTTGGTTTAAAATTACATTGGAAGAACTACTGCATTCAGCAGTCATATATGTGATTACATATTAGGAGCGGGCCAGAGGATTTACTGTTTCCAGGATTTATTGTTTCCAGTACTTATGCGGTTACCTCATTACCGCAAGGTAAGAGGCCATCTTTACCTGTGTGTATGATACATGAAAAAAGAGATTCAACTATCTTTCCAGCACAACCCCCCTCCCCCCTTCACCTGTGCTCAGAAAACAAAGGAACCATCACTAAGAAGAAAGCATTATTTGCTTATAGCACTACTTGTCTTGCTGCACTGGAACTTTTGGATAGCAACGTTTGTGTTGCAAAATCCATTGGACTGTTATTGCACTGCTAGCACTTAGTTGCACTTTTGCAAGCAGCTTTCACATTTTGCACATTGTTATTTTGCACATTACAGGCCTTTACCTGTATACTTTGCTTGCACCTTTAGCAGATTTGCACTGGATCATTTATATTTCGTTAACACATTGTATGCACATTGCAACAGTTGCTGATTCTGTATATATTATGGTTTTAGAATTTAATCACTACCTTTATTTATGATTTTATTCTAGTTGCTGTTCATTGCTGTTCTCTAAGCTAGATAGGCAGGCAGGGCCAGGGTGTTCTTTTCTCAGGCATCTGCAGCAGTTAGTGGGTGTTGTGTGCCCCAGCACAGTATACACCTGTATATAACCGTCATTGCTGTTCTCTAAGCTAGATAGACAGGCAGGGACAGTGTGTTCTTTTCTCAGGCATCTGCAGGAGTTAGTGGGTGTTGTGTGCCCTAGTACAGTAAACAACTGTATATACCCATCATTGCTGTTCTCTAATAAAGGCATCTGCTGGAGTTAGTGGGTGTTGTGTGCCCTAGTACAGTATACACCTGAATATACCCGTCATTGCTGTTCTGTAATAAAGGCATCTGCTGGAGTTAGTGGGTGTTGTGTGCCTTCAGCACAATATACACTACCCAATTGCTGGTTTTCCCATCTCCCTGCAGGCCATTACTATGTCTGGAAGGCCAACAAGGAGAGGCAGACAGTCACGAGCCAATAAAAGAGGGCAAGCAGGCTCTGTGTCTAGAGACAACAGTGCTGGTCGTGGACGCGGTGCATCGTCATCAGCACGTGGCCATGGGTCACGCTTGTCCTTATTTTCGGCAGCTGGATGTGTTGAGCCGCATCATGCCGAAGACTTGGTAGAGTGGATGACCAAGCCCTCCTCATCCTCTCTCACCCAGGCTCAGGGTAATGGCAAAGCAGCTGCCAAAGCGTCCTGTTCCCTCGTATCAATGTCATCATCAGTCATTCCTTCCCTAGACCCACCGTGTCCTCCTGAGGAGTCCGCCGAACTGTTTGAGAACAGTGTTGGGTACATGCTCCAGGAGGATGCCCAGCGTTACGAAGGGTCTGAAGATGATACCCAGCTAGAGGAAAGCAGTAGCGTGAGAGCAGAGAGGGGATGCTCAAGAAGGACAGCAATCTGGCAGTCATGTTCCAGCAGCTGCAGCATACTGCCAGATTGGCTCCAGTGATGAGGAGGGAGGGGATGATGAGGTCACTGACTCTATGTGGGTGCCTGATAGGAGAGAGGAGGAGGAGGAGGAGGATGAGGATGAGGAGGAGGCACATCTCTAACGAGGCAGGATGCCCTCCGGGGGCCAGCGTAAGGGCAGCACACCGACTGAATCACACCGCAGAGCTCCGCCTGTGCAGGGCGCTGCCTCTGCACGTTATTCCAAAAGTTCTTTGGTGTGGGCCTTTTTTGAGTCGAGTGCATCAGATCGCACCGCTGCTGTTTGCAACATATGTCTCAAGCATATCTCGCGTGGCCAAAACATCAGCCGCTTGGGCACCACATGCTTGACCAGACATATGTTGACCTGCCATGCAGCTCGTTGGCAAGCGTACCTTAAAGACCCACACCAAAGAACAAAGCGGACCTCCCCTTGCTCCTCATCAGCTGGGATCTCCAACCCCACTGTACCTTCAGTCCTCTCTGAAACCTGCACTGAGAGGAATGAAGGTGTAGAATTAGGAGTGTCACAGCCAAGTACTTGCGGGCACTTTGCTAGCAGTACACCGATGTCCGATTATAGCAGGCAAATTTCCCTGCCCCAGCTGCTGGACCGTCGAAAGAAGTTCACGCCCAGCGGTTGAATGCTAGCTTGGCTAAATTGCTAGCACTTCAACTGCTGCCTTTTCAGTTGGTAGACTCGGCCCCCTTACGTGAGTTTGTGCAATGTGCGGTTCCTTAGTGGCAGGTTCCCAAACGCCACTTTTTCTCACGGAAGGCGATTCCGGCTCTCTACCGGCATGTGGAAGGCAATGTCCATGCCTCGCTGGACAGGGCGGTCAGCGGTAAGGTGCATATTACCGCTGACTCATGGTCCAGCAGGCATGGACAGAGACGTTACCTTTCTTTCACGGCCCATTGGGTCACTCTTTTGGCAGCTGGGAAGGATTAGGCATGTGCATTTAGTTTTGTTCCGAATCGAAATTCGGACGAATTTTCATTATTCAGGAGTTCGGATACATCCGAATTAACGAATTACAATGCTAACGAATTCAACCGAATCCGAACGTTTCAAATCGAAAAACCACGGACGAAATTTGAATCGAATTCGAAAAGAATTCTAGTCCAATCGAATTTAAAAACAATTAGAATAGAATCGAAAATATTGGAAATAATCAAATAGAAAAACAATAGAATAGAATAAAATACAATATATATATATTATATTTTATTCTATTCTGTTCTATTTTTTTCTAGTCTATTTTCTACTTCTATTCTAATCTTTTCTAATTGGAATTCGAAAAATCGGTCGCATTCGAAAATATTTCAACCAAATTCGAAAATATATCTACCGGATTCGATAATATTTCATCCGCATTCGTTAATATTTCAACCAAATTTGATAATATTTCAACCAGATTTGAAATTATTTCAACCGAATAGAAAAGATTATAATAAAATAGAAAAACAGATAATAGACTAGAAAAACAATAGGACAGAATATATTATATTTTATTCTATTCTGTTCTATTTTTTTCTAGTCTATTCTTTTATATTCTATTCAAATCTTTTCTATTAAAATCAAAATCATTATATACTAAATTCGAATTTCGGAAGATGGTTATATATATATATATATATATATATATATATATATATATATATATATATATATATATATATATATCTTTTATTTTTCAACATTCGAATTTCGTATAAAATGAATTCTAATTTGAATAGAAAAGATTAGAATAGAAATAGAAAATTGACTAGAAAAACAATAGAACAGAATAGAATATAGATACTATCTATTTATTTTTTTATTTTTTTTGCAGATTACTATTTTGTTTCCATAAGATCTCCTGCAGACTATTAGCATCTATTTAATGTTTTATTTATTTTTTTGCAGATTATTAATAGTCTGCAGGAGATCTGAAAAAAAAAATTAATAGATGCTAATAGTCTGCAGGAGATCTTATGGAAACAAATAGTAATCTGCAAAAAAAAATAAAAAATTAAATAGATAGTATCTATACTCTATTCTGTTCTATTGTTTTTCTAGTCTATTTTCTATTTCTATTCTAATCTTTTCTATTCAAATTAGAATTCATTCTATACGAAATTTGAATGTCGTAAAAAAATTAAATATATATATATATATAACCATCTTCCGAAATTCGAATTCAGTATATAATGATTTTGATTTTAATAGAAAAGATTTGAATAGAATATAAACAATATACTAGAAACAAATAGAACAGAATAGAATAAAATATAATATATTCTGTCCTATTGTTTTTCTAGTCTATTATCTGTTTTTGTATTTTATTATAATCTTTTCTATTCAGTTGAAATAATTTCAAATCCGGTTGAAATATTATCGAATTTGGTTGAAATATTAACGAATGCGGATGAAATATTATCGAATCCGGTAGATATATTTTTGAATTTGGTTTAAATATTTTCGAATGCGACCGGTTTTTCGAATTCCAATTAGAAAAGATTAGAATAGAAATAGAAAATAGACTAGAAAAAAAATAGAACAGAATAGAATAAAATATAATATATGTTGTATTTTATTCTATTCTGTTCTATTGTTTTTCTATTCGATTATTTCCAATATTTTCGATTCTATTCTAATTGTTTTCGAATCCGGTCGAAATATTTTCGAATCCGAACGTTTTTACGAATTTGGTCGAAAACGGAACAAAATCCGAAAACGAATTTAACTAATTTAACAAATCTAACTAAACGAAATTAATTAATTAACGAATTAAAACGAAACGAAACTAAACAATTTTTTTCCTTTTGCACATGTCTAGGAAGGATGCAGGACAAGGTGCAGTAGTGTTGGAGGTTGTTCCGCCGCCACGCCTCCAAAATGCTACTACTGGTTGTGACACACCTCTCTCCTCCAACCCCTCCACTTCTTCCTCCATGGCCTCTTCCTGTGCTTTGTCCTCGGAACCAGCAGTGCTCCATAGGCGTTCAAGGGGCTACGCAAGTACGCAGGTAAAAAGATGCCATGCCGTGCTTGCGCTGGTGTGTTTCGGGGACAGGAGCCACACTGGGGCAGAGGTTCTGTCAGCTCTGCAGGGGCAGGCCGAGAGGTGGTTGACGCCACGCCAGCTTAAGCAAGGAATGGTGGTTTGCGACAATGGCACCAACCTCCTCTCCGCCCTCCGACAGGGACAACTGATCCATGTGCCCTATGTGGCTCATGTCCTTAACCTGGTGGTGCAGCGGTTCTTGGGCAGGTACCCGGGCTTACAGCATGTCCTGAGGCAGGCCAGGAAAGTCTGTGTGCATTTCCACAAATCATATAAAGCCAGTGCTCGGCTGGCTGAGCTGCAAAAGGAGTTGAACCTGCCCAAGAACCGCCTTATATGTGACATGCCCACCAGGTGGAACTCAACGTTGGCCATGCTGCAGCAGCTGCAAACGCAGCAGAGGGCCATCAATGAGTACCTGTGCGACTACGGCATCAGGACAGGGACAGGGGAGCTTGGTTTTTTTTTCACCACGCCAGTGGGGCATGATCAGGGATGCATGCACTGTCCTGGCACCATTTGAGGAGGCCACGAGGATAGTGAGCAGTGACAGTGCATGCATCAGTGACACTGTACCTCTTGTCCACCTGTTGGAGCATACGCTACGTGGAATAATGGACAGGGCACTTGAGGCAGAACAGAGGCAGGAAGAGGAGGACTTCCTTGCCTCTCAAGGCCCCCTTTACCCAGACAGTGTTCCTTCAGTCCCACCCATCGCACAAGAAGAGGAGGAGGAGAAAGAGGAGGATTGTGTCAGCATGGAGGTGGAACCTGGCACTCTGCATCAACAGCAGCAGTCTTTTAGGGATGATTTACAGTCTCAAGAAACCTGTGGACTTGTACGTGGCTGGGAGGAGGTGGCTGCGGATCATGTCGTCCTTAGTGAATCAGAGGACTCCGGACCGAATGCCTCAGATAACCTACGCTGCATGGCCTCCCTGATCCTGCAAAGTCTGCGGAAGGATCCTTGTATTCTTCGGATCAAGGAGAGGGACCATTACTGGCTGGGCACTCACCTTGATCCACGGTACAATGGTAAGGTTGCGGACCTTAGCTTTCCGTCGCAGAGGGAGCAGAGGATGAGACATCTCCGGGAGGCCTTGCAGAAAGGTCTGTGCAACGCGTTCCCAGAGACTGGGAGGTTACAAACTCCTGGTCCTGGACAACGAGTTGCTGAGGCTTCAGTCAGTCAAAGAAGGAGCGGTGGGGAAGGTGGCCGCCTGACCAATGCGTTCAGACAATTTTTTAGCCCGCAGCCCCAAGGTATGATCGGTTCCAGCAACCATCGCCAGCGTCTGATATACATGGTGCAGGAATACCTAGGGGCAAGGTCAGACTTGGACACCTTTCCCACCGAAAATCCTCTGGCTTACTGGGTGTTGAGGATGGATCACTGGCCAGAGCTTGCACAGTATGCAATTGAGCTACTGGCCTGTCCTGCATCCAGTGTTCTTTCGGAACGCACATTCAGTGCTGCTGGAGGCTTTGTCACGGATCACAGGGTGCGCCTGTCCACCGACTCAGTTGATCGACTGACCTTCATAAAGATGAACCAGTCTTGGATCACCACCAGCTACCAAGCACCTGAAGCTGATATAACAGAATAATTTATTTTGAAATGTCACATCCCTTCAAGACTGCCTATGCTGATGCTAAGTGACTGTCCTGTTATGTTAACTGACTATCCTCCTCCTCCTCAATGATCGGATTCATGATGATAGCTTGGAAGAACATTTTTGTTTCTGGGTGCCGCCACCAGTGGCTTAAGGCCCCATTTTTCAGCCCCTGCTGAACAGGGGCATGTAATTACAATTTTTTATGCAATGCTTTGCAGCAGGGCTCATTTCTGCACTCCAACTAGAGTATCTGGAAGAGGTTTTAGTGTCGTGGCACCAGCACCAGTGCCTAAGGCCCAATTTTTCAGCCCCTGTTTAACAGGGGCGTATAATTACAATTTTTGATGCAATACTTTGCAACAGGGCTCATTGCTGTGCTCCAAGTACAGTATCTGTGAGGGGTTGCAGTGTTGTGGCACCAGTGCCTAAGGCCCAATTTTTCTGCCCCTGTTCAACAGGGGCATGTAATTACAATTCTTGATCTAATAATTCACAGCAGGGCCCATTCCTGCGCCCACCAAGAGTAACTGTGAGAGCTTACAGTGTTGTGGCACCACCACCACCAAAGGCCCAATTTTTCTGCCCCTCTTCAACAGGGGCATGCAATTACAATTCTTGATCTAATAATTTACAGTAGGGCCCATTCATGCGCCCACCAAGAGTAACTGTGAGGGCTGACAGTGTTGTAGCACCAGCACCACCACCAAAGGCCCACTTTTTCCTACCCCTGTTCAACAATGGCATGTAATTACAATTCCTGATATAATAGTTGACAGCAGGGCGTTCCAGTGCCCACCAAGAGTAACTGTGAGGGCTTACAGTGTTGTGGCAACACCGACACCTAAGGGGCAAATTTCTGCAGAGTATATATGGCAGGCCCCTACTTTCAAACATCCAACTTACAAACGACTCCTACTTGCAAACGGAAGGAGACAACAGGAAGTGAGAGGAAATCTACCTCTAGGAAGGGAAATTCTCTCCTGTAAAAGTTAATATGGGAAAAAGGTGTCTCCTCTCTACTAATGCTTTATCACCAATCCTTGTTTCAATAAAAACCACACTTTTTCAAAAACAAAAAGTGAGGTGCACAGACAGCAAAACAAATGTTACAGGGGTGATAACCCTTCCCTATGTTACCCAAAAAGCTTAAAAATAGATGTTTTGGCTAGATCTACACTTAAAAAATGTACCTGTTCCAAATTAGAAAAGATTCTACTTAAGAACAAACCTACAGTCCCTGTCTTGTTTGCACCGCCTGTATACTGCTGTTCAGAGTATATAGGGCCTTTTTTTTTATTTTGGGTGCGGGGTTCCCCTTAATATCCATACAAGTGGGGTGGGGGGGTACCCATGCCATTTTTCTCAATGATTTTCATCCATATTGCCGGGACCAGACATTACATTAAAGCCACAAGCAGTTTTAAATGACCATTTTTCTCCTTTAGAAATGTCATTTTGTGCAGGGACAGTTCTAAACACGGGAAACACGTGGCACTTCACAGGCATACTTTAGACACCCCCCAGGTACGAAATTTAAAGGAATATTTCACTTTTTTTTTCACTTTATGCATCATTAAAATGACTGCTCCCGAAAAAACTGCCGTTTTTAACCACTTGACAACTGGGCACATAACCCCCCTCCTGCCCAGGCGAAATTTCAGGTTTCAGCACTGTCACGCTTTGAATGACAATTGCGCGGTCGTGTGACGTGGCTCCCAAACAAAATTGACTTCCTTTTTTTCCCACAAATAGAGCTTTCTTTTGGTGGTATTTGATCATTTCGGCGGTTTTTATTTTTTGCGCTATAAACAAAAATAGAGCGACAATTTTGAAAAAAACACAATATTTTTTAATTTTTGCTATAATTAATATCCCAATTTTTTTTTTTTTAAATAGGATTTTTTACTCACCGTAAAATCCTTTTCTCTGAGTCCATGGACCGACACAGCTTCTCTATTGACAAAGTGGGTATTATCCGTTAATTAGGAGTGACTAGGCAGAAAAACTTGTAAAAAGTGTTGCATCACACCTTCTACAGTACCGCCCAGGGGGCGGACCCTCTGGGTATACCCTCTCAGTCTGCATCTTCGCAGATCAGTTCGTCAAAAAGCAGTACAAACTTAAAAGGAGGGGTGGGTGCTGTGTCGGTCCATGGACTCAGAGAAAAGGATTTTACGGTGAGTAAAAAATCCTATTTACTCTTTCGTCCATGGACCGACACAGCTTCTCTATTGACAAAGTGGGACGTCCCAAAGCAGTGTCAGAGAAAAAACGAGGGGTGGTAACAGCATAAAAATAAACTTCACCCCAAACACAAAACAGCACTCCTCCAACGGAGGAGTTGCAACTCTAAACAGCCGCTTGCAAAACCTTGCGGCCAAAAGAGGCATCCGAAGATGCACCTACATCAATTTTGTAGAATTTTGTGAAAGTGCGAGCGGACGACCAAGTCGCCGCTTTACATAATTGGGAAACAGACGCTTGATGTCGGAAAGCCCAAGAGGCACCTATTGCCCTGGTCGAATGTGCCGTGACAGGAAAGGGGGGCGCCTGACCCTTTAAGGCGTAAGCCTGGATTACTATCTGTCGGATCCACCTAGAGATGGTGGCCGATGAGACTGCTTGGCTCTTCTTGGGACCAGCCACCGAAACAAACAGTGAGTCTGACTTCCGGAACAGGGAAGTAGCAGATAGGTATACTCTCAAAGCTCGGACAACGTCCAAGGAATGCAACGCCGACTCCTTAGGATTCGACGGATGAGGACACAAGGATGGAAGTACAATGTCTTCGTTGAGATGAAAAGCCGAAACGACTTTCGGAAGAAAGGAAGGCTGCGGCCGCAGCACCACCTTATCCAAATAGGGAGCCTTGCAGGACAAGGCTGCCAGCTCACAGCCTTGCCTGGCAGTGACAGAGACCTGATCTTTCTCTGCTGCAACTAAGAAACACTTAATGAATGGTCTTGTCCCTCGGCCAGCATGTGATTGGACAGTGAAAGTGGAAACAGCAGACTCACAAGGTCATCTCTGCTTTCTAAAAAAAATCAGCATTCCAGGTGGCTCAGCAAGTAGAGTCACCACCAGACACACCAGAGGTTCCAGGTTCAAGCCCAGGTCCTAACAACAGCCTTGCCTGGCAGTGACAGAGACCTGATCTTTCTCTGCTGCAACTAAGAAACACTTAATGAATGGTCTTGTCCCTCGGCCAGCATGTGATTGGACAGTGAAAGTGGAAACAGCAGACTCACAAGGTCATCTCTGCTTTCTAAAAAAACAGCATTCCAGGTGGCTCAGCAAGTAGAGTCACCACCAGACACACCAGAGGTTCCAGGTTCAAGCCCAGGTCCTAACAACAGCCTTGCCTGGCAGTGACAGAGACCTGATCTTTCTCTGCTGCAACTAAGAAACACTTAATGAATGGTCTTGTCCCTCGGCCAGCATGTGAGTGGACAGTGAAAGTGGAAACAGCAGACTCACAAGGTCATCTCTGCTTTCTAAAAAAGAATACGCTGAGGAAGTTCCACCCTGAGGAACGATACGCGTGCGGAGGGGACCATTATGTGACATTCCATCCAGCAATACCCAGAAGCTTGCAACCGAAAGACGCTGTGTCTATAAAACAGGAGGCTCATGTTCCTAGCACTGGGCTCAGTGCTTTTTATGTAAGTGAGATTTTTTTTAAATAAATGTGATTGTTTTTAAATGAAACAGAGAGCACTATGGTTGTCTTTATGTCTTACATGAATACTGCTGAGAATTAATGTTTGGAGGAGCATCGCCATTTGTTAATGATCATCTGAAGACAGGATTCATCTATAATTATACCCCTCCAAGGGGAATGTTTATCTTGGTCTTCTGTTAGCTCAGAGACCCAATCTTTGAGGTGAGCGGCCTGTGAAGTTGGTGACGGGAACACATGTATTGAAGCACTATTGATATATTGTTTTCAAGCACTCTGATCACTTTTGAGGATTTTCTACATCTAGCAACTTTTTTCCTTTCATTTGTTATTGTTCATACTGAATTTTGGGACAATTTTTTTCTTGATTCTTTTTGGACTTGTTTAGAAATTACTAAGTTATTTAGCGCTGCACTATTTTATTTGTACATGTTATTTGCAAGGAGTGTGATATATTGACCTTGAGTGCACAGCGGCTTTAGGGAACCTCTTCTGGGGTTCCATATTTTTCACAGTTTTTTTCTTTTGCGCTGACTAAACCCACCATTTTTTCAGACATAAAAACTGAGCTGCTTAGGCTTTCAGAACAAAATGGCGGTCACTGAGAGAGCTGGGACAGGGCCATAACTAGACTGGATGACATATCTGTTGCTCATTCCCAGCATTTAATTGACACAAACAGGCATTTAGAGGACCTGGACAATCGCGGCCGGAGACACAACATAAGAGTGAGGGTATACCTGAAACTATACTGGCAGAACAAATTAGGCCTGCCCTCACCACCATCTTTAATGGCCTGTTGGATAGGCCCGAGGCCTCACCAATTGAATTTGATAGAGCACATAGAGCTCTTGGACCCAGAGCCCCTGACAACAACCCTCCAAGAGATATAATTTGTTGTGTCCCTAACTTCAGCCTGAAGGAGGAAATTCTACAAAAGGCCAGAACAAATGACCAGGTCATTTTCAATGAGACTGACATTCAATTGTTCCAAGATCTATCACCGATCAGTTTAAAAAACAGGCGAGCACTGAGACCATTGCTGGAAGTGTTAAAAGAGAAGGGGATAAGCTACAGGTGGAAGTTTCCCTTCGCCCTGCAGGCTACGTACAATAGCAAGCAACACCTGCTGAGAACCCCTGAGGATCTGCAAAGATTTTGTGAAAACTTGTGTAGCGGCACCCCCTTTTTCCCACTTCTCCCTCTTTCTCTCTTTACGGCTGGCTGACTCGTCTAGGGGTACCAGGGAGAAGAATGGGGGGGACGCACCACCAGCTCATGCCCTCTGATGTGTGTTATGCAGAGGTGTGAGCTAAACCTTTTACCTTTGGGTCTGTGTTCACGTCCGGAGCTTCAGCTTCTCTTGTGGAGGATGATTGCCACTGTCACAGGCAGGGGCACTTAGCTCCCAGTAACTTGAGTTCCACACCAAATAAAGTCCAACACTTATTTATTCTGTTAGAGCAACAAATAGTAGACTGGTTGAACTTGAATAACAGACAGGTGTGGGAAGGAGAAGGTCTAGGCACAATCAAAGAGTTAAAGTTCTCTCCTGTTCCGTATAGTGCAAACAGGCTTGGCACACAGTCGCTGCCACCGACCGTGAATTTGGTTTCTGTCACAAACCTTGGTGAAAGTAGAGGCCTCTGCCACAGACCTTGATGATAGGTCTCTGCCACCGACCTGGTTCAGTTGGATCCCTGCCACTGACCACAAGAACATAGAATACCTCCGTTAGGATAAATGGCCCCTATCAGGGAAAGACATCCATCCGGACGGTCTCCAGAGGCCCACACCGTCACCGGCATTATGCTGTACCAGCTCTTCGGGAGGGTTACATCTCTGGTCCCTTACGGGGGCACCCTAGGAATACTTCATCCCTCGCAGGACCCAGTGGAAGGTACTGGGCCCCAGGCCTTCTTGCAAAATACCTCACCCCAGGCTTAAGGTGCCTGGGATGGAACTCGACTCCACGTGCCCAGGCCAAGGGCACCTGGACACGGACGAACGGACAGCAGCCCCAGGCTGAAGGTGCCTGGTACTCGGACTCCTTGTGCGCAAGATGTCCGCCCCTTTATACCCTCTCCCAACAAGCACAGCGGGTTCCCCGCCATACTGCTGCCGCGAGAGGACAAAAAGGGCACGGCCCTACAATGGTGGTTCAACCCCAGCCCAAGGCGACAGCGCCACCCAGGGGCAGCAGGGAACTGGACACCATTGATATCTTCCACGAACAAAAACAACCATAAAAACCTTGTAATTGTTGCATCTGGGCCATACTACTGCCCAAACACTCCCCCTAAATATTGATACCCGCTACACTCACCCCCCGGCAGATAGACACTGGTCCCTAGTGTCTGGAACAAACCATGTCCCAAAGGAGGGTTAATCATGAGCCCGATCCAGAGACCAAAAAAAAACTTTGACAACAAACCAGATTTATTTTTAAAAAACAGTAGATTGTGCCTGAACCTAACATGGAAAGGAAAAAAGGGAAGGGAACAAACACACAACAGCATACATATTACATCAACACAATTGACATTTCCCTCCGCCCACATTACTAACTAAGACCCGCCCCATTCTCAACGGTCTTGACGGACGTTCTCCTGCAGAGGGAAAGAGAAAAAAAAACACATAACCCTGACACAACATGTATTTGTTGGAATGAAAAGGTTCCTCCGTGAAGAAACCTCTTCCTCCCAAAGAAGAGTGTTTGTGTAATGGTGCACAACACTGCCACCTGGTGACAGTGTTGTGGTAAAGACACTTGTGCTGATTTCCAGAGGTCATCCACTTCTCTGTGCTTTGGCCCTAATCTAACTACACCACAAAGTCCAACAACAGCAACAGTCCCTAATTCCTCCAGAGAGCACAAAACCCGTTAAACTCGGGTACAGTTCCTGGGTTCTTCCGGGAAACTAACCCCAGAAAGTTCAGCAAATGCAAGACAAAAAAAAGGAGTCTTTTCTCCTACAGGTAGAACCTTGGGTGTGGCAAGACAAGGGGTTTTAGATGCTCATCAAAAGTCTCCAAGTGATACTCCACGTCCTCCTTATCCTTCCGGCAAATCATCACCTTGTCAGCATGGATGTGCCGACCCAACATCCACTCTGCCTTGCAGTCTTTAAACCTCTGAGAAGCTTTCGGGGAACATGCAAGATACCTGGGGGCGTGTAGCACTTTAAGGTGTGTCCACACAAAGTCATTGTACCAGCGTTCCCTGCAGACCTCCACCTCATACAACAGTTCCTTCGACAAGTACGGGTATTCCCACCCATACTTGCTGGCAACTTTCTGGCAAAACAATCTCTGTAATCTAGACAAAGGAGGCATTGTAGCACAGTCTCCCTCACCTGGCAGGACAACAGAATCCAGATGACGAGGTGCCTTGGCCACCTCCAATTTGGGCATGGGAGCCCGCAGCGACAGTCTACTTTCCCCGGTAGCAGATGCAGGTAACACCGGGAACCGAAGGGCATGCAGGGGACTGGATCCCTCTTCAGGCGCTGGTGCCTCCACCCGGGGTGTACTATCCCCTGTAGACATAGGTGGGTTCCTTTTGGCACAGGACGAGGACAGAGGTATCTTGTCCCAGCCCTTTTCAGCAAATAGTTCATCTATTGCAACATCGTCTCCCACATCGGAGACCGACTCCAGGTCAGAGGTGTCACACTCCTCTGTGGGTAAGTAATTCCCTGTAGACATGGAATCACCCCCTCCCGCGGGCTCCGGTAACTGTGGATCCCCGACACCTCCAACAAAACACCAAGTCCCGTTCCCCGGCTTACCTCGGCCAACACTTGAGCATAGAGGTCCGGGAATGTTCCCACTGGATCCATCCGGGCCAGGTAAGTGCAGGGGTTGTCCTCCATCTCGACCGCTGGAAGCTCTGACCAGACCGATCTTCCTCTTTGGCGGTGGGAGTTTGGGAAGCTGTGGTGCCCGAGGCAGCATCCTCAGATTTCTCCTCCAACACTTTGATCGCGGCCTCCCCAGAGGTCTCTACAGTGCAAGCAGGGATGGCTGTCCAAGCATTGACTTCTTCTTCAAGAGTGGCGGCGCCCGTTGTGCGGCAGAGGTGGAAGACCCGAGGCCTTTCAATGTGTTGCTCCACCTCGAACATGAACTCTCCGCAGGCCTCACAACGCCCGAATGGCTTCAACTGAACCACCAGTCCCGAACATCCGGGACAAATCATGCCCAGGGCCTCAATGTCCTTGCAGGTATACAGGGCGAATCGTCCCCGGGGCTTGAGCCGAATCCCCGTATCCGTAATCGGAGCAGCAGTTGAAGTCATCCTCGTGGTAGTAGAGACTAAAACCCATGAGGCATTACTGAACATGGTGACCGCTTGCTGCTCCACCGCGCACTGAAAAACTGGCGCCAAAGTCCCCACATGTATCTCTTCACATGGCCGGACTCCTCCCCTTTTGCGCACTAGTTCGCGGGCTTTCTCCATGTCACGCCCACGAACTGTGCAGGGAGGGTGTGCCTCGTGGCGCATTGGCCAATATGGCCGACCTCTTCGGAACTCTTCTGGGCAGCAAAGTTCAAACTCCGATAGCTTCGATTCCATTACACAAACACAAATCCCGGACCCGGAGCCCCCACGTGTACCTGCACCCCCTTTTCCCACTTCTCCCTCTTTCTCTCTTTGCGGCTGGCTGACTCGTCTAGGGGTACCAGCGAGAAGAATGGGGGGGGACGCACCACCAGCTCGTGCCCTCTGATGTGTGTTATGCAGAGGTGTGAGCTAAACCTTTTACCTTCGGGTCTGTGTTCACGTCCGGAGCTTCAGCTTCTCTTGTGGAGGAGGATTGCCACTGTCACAGGCAGGGGCACTTAGCTTCCAGTAACTTGAGTTCCACACCAAATAAAGTCCAACACTTATTTATTCTGTTAGAGCAACAAATAGTAGACTGGTTGAACTTGAAGAACAGACAGGTGTGGGAAGGAGAAGGTCCAGGCACAATCAAAGAATTAAAGTTCTCTCCTGTTCCGTATAGTGCAAACAGGCTTGGCGCACAGTCGCTGCCACCGACCATGAATTTGGTTTCTGTCACAAACCTTGGTGAAAGTAGAGGCCTCTGCCACAGACCTTGATGATAGGTCTCTGCCACCAACCTGGTTCAGTTGGATCCCAGCCACTGACCACAAGAACATAGAATACCTCCGTTAGGATAAATGGCCCCTGTCAGGAAAAGACATCCATCCGGACGGTCTCCAGAGGCCCACACCGTTACCGGCATTATGCTGTACCAGCTCTTCGGGAGGGTCACATCTCTGGTCCCTTACGCCCTGGATTCGGCCACCCAATTCCGGGGGCACCCTAGGAATACTTCATCGCTCGCGGGACCCAGTGGAAGGTACTGGGCCCCAGGCCTTCTTGCAAAGTACCTCACCCCAGGCTTATGGTGCCTGGGATGGAACTCGACTCCACGTGCCCAGGCCAAGGGCACCTGGACACAGACGAACGGACAGCAGCCCCAGGCTGAAGGTGCCTAGTGCTCGGACTTCTCGTGCGCAAGATGTCCGCCCCCTTTATACCCTCTTCCAGCAAGCACAGCGGGTTCCCCTCCCCGCCGTACTGCTGCCGCGAGAGGGCAAAAAGGGCACGGCCCTACAATGGTGGTTCAACCCCAGCCCAAGGCGACAGCGCCACCCAGGGGCAGCAGGGAACTGGACACCATTGATATCTTCCACGAACAAAAACAACCATAAAAACCCTCGTAATTGTTGCATCTGGGCCATACTACCGCCCAAACACTCCCCCTAAATATTGATACCCCCTACACTTGCAAATAGCCCCTATAGATCTACCTGATTGGTACGCAGAATTCAAGCTTCCTCCTGCCATCAATAACCAGCCGCCATTGTACAGCCCTTCGCCAGCTAAATCTCCTTATCGCCCAGGTCAATACCGGAAAAGCATCCACAAGGGCGCAACAGCAGTTTTGGTATTTACGAAACATTAGCGCAGGTAACGCAGCGCTATTCCCTATTTACTATAGTGTTCTCGGCGCATGGGAGGAGGCGCTCAGTGGACCTGGCGCACGGCATCTTCAAATAAAAATATAAAGAAGCTGGAAGTGCCAATATAATGGTGTGATGTGGGGTGATGTGAGGAAGTATAGTGACAACTGCCCAAGTAACAAATATGCCCAAAATAGAATGAGAAAGTAACTTTTTCTGAACCAGGCTGCGGTGCAGCCAATTACGTTTATAACTGTGAGAGGTCTTTTTGTGCATTGCGCTGCAATTTCACTCGTTCAAATGCACCGGTTCACTGCGTCGGCAAAATCTTAGTAAATGTCAAGTCACGTAAAACAATTTGCATAAGTTGAACAGGCGCTCCTCTAAACTTGCCATTACAGGTATATAACAGTCTGGCAGCAAAATTACATTTCTAAAGGAAAAAAAAAAGGCATTTAAAAGCACTCGTGGCTGTAATGAATTGTCGGCTCCCGTCAATACAGAGAAAAGTCATTGAAAAAAAAATGCGTGGGGGTCCCCCAAATTCCATTACCAGACCCTTCAGGTCTGGTACGGATATTAAGGGGAACTCTGCGCCAATTTAAAAAAAAAAAATTACGTGCGGGTCCCCCTCAAAATACGTACCAGGCCCTTCAGGTCTGGTATGGATTTTAAGGGGAACCTCCGCGCCAAACGTAAAAAAAATGGCGTGGAGTCCCCCTAAAAATCCACACCAGACCCTTTATCTGAGCACGCAACCTGGCAGGCTGCAGGAAAAGAGGGGGGGACGAGAGAGCGCCCCCTCTCCCTCCTGAACCGTACCAGGCCACATGCCCTCAACATGGGGAGGGTGCTTTGGGGTCCCCCCCAAAGCACCATGTCCCCATGTTGATGGGTACAAGGGCCTCATCCCCACAACCCTTGCCGGTGGTTGTAAGGGTCTGCGGGCGGAGGGCTTATCAGAATCTGGAAGCCCCCTTTAACAAAGGGACCCCCCAGATCCCGACCCCCCCCCTGTGTGAAATGGTAATGGGGTACAAATGTACCCCTACCATTTCACAAAAAAAGTGTCAAAAATTATAATAGCCGGTTTTTGACAATTCCTTTATTAATGTCTTCTCCTTTCTTCCATCTTCTTCTTTCACCTTCTTCTTTTCTCCATTCGGGTTTCTTCCTCCATCTTCTTCCTCTTCATCTTCATCTTCCTTCTTCCTTCAGTGTTCTCGTCCGCATCTTGCTCCGGCTTCTTGTTCCCCTCTTCTTTCTCCGGCCGATCCGCTTGAATTGGAGGTTCCCGCTGTGTGACGCTTCAGTTCATCAGTTCTCCTCGGCGTCCACCAAAGCATCCTCCCCATGTTGAGGGCATGTGGCCTGGTACGGTTCAGGAAGGGGGGTGCTCTCTCGTCCACCCCTCTTTTCCTGAGGCCTGCCAGGTTGCGTGCTCGGATAAGGGTCTCGTGTGGATTCTTAGGGGGACCCCCACGCCATTTTTTTTTAAGTTTGGCGCGGGGGTCCCCTAAAATCCATACTAGACCTGAAGGGCCTGGTACGGATTTTGAGGGGGACCTCCACGCCATTTTTTTTTTTTACATTTGGCGCGGAGTTCCCCTTTATATTCATACCAGACCTGAAGGGCCTGATAATGGAATTTGGGGGAACCCCCACGCATTTTTTTTTTCAAAGACTTTCAATGACTTTTATCTGTATTGACGGGAACCAGCAATTCATTACAGCCGAGAGTACTTTTAAATGACTATTATTTTACTTTAGAAATGTCATTTTGCTCTCGGACTGTTATAAACATGGAAAACATGCGCTACTTTACATGCATACTATAGACACCCCCCAGGTATGATATTTAGGGCCAGTTCACACCGGATGCAGTGCAGTGCGTTTTTTGATGCATGAAAAACGCTAGGAGAAGGTTGATCACATTAATGCCAACGGCATAATTCACACCACTGCAGTCCATTCCAGTGCGTTTCAGAAAGGAAAAAAAAATTGGTGATGCTGCATTTTTTATGTACAGAACTGTACTGGACCGCAGTAAAACACATCAAAAACGGAACGTACCAAAAACGCACTGGAACTCACCGGAACGCACCTAAACGCACCAAAGATGCACTGCAACACAGTTGTCCTAAGGTTAAGTGAAAAGAGGGGGAAAAAAGCACTGGACTGCATCAAAAACGCACCAAAAACGCATCAAAAATGCACTGGAACTCGTCAAAAACGTGCATGCAGAAAAGCACCTGGAACGCATCCGGACTGCGTTTCTATGGTGTGAACTGGCCCTCCCTTAGGGTCAGTTCACACCATAGAAACACAATCCGGATGCGTTCCAAGTGCTTTTTTGCATGCGCGTTTTTGATGCGTTCCAGTGCATTTTTGGTACGTTTTTGTTGCAGTTGCAGTGCTTTTTTTTCACCCCTCTTTTTTATTAACCATAGATAAGGACAAGTGTGTTCCAGTGCATTTTTGGTGCATTTAGGTGTGTTCCGGTGTATTCCAGTGCATTTTTGATGAGTTGTGCAGCGTTCCAGTACAGTCCAGTGCAGCTAAAATGCAGCATGTTCTACTTTTTTGGTGGAACTGGAACGCACTGGAACAAACACTGCCATTTCGAACCATATAACCAACTTTCCATAAATTTTTGATGCATAAAAAACGCAATGGACTGTATGTGGTGTGAAATGGCCCTTAAGCTATTTGGCATATTTAAAGGCACTTCTCCTTGTTTTGTTTTTGGTGTTGTCCAAATTGGTGACATTGATATATGTCCCTTAGGGTGGGACCTGGGCCGCCATTTTAAGGCCAATAACTAGAAGAAAAGCCAGCCAAGTGGGGACTAGGAAAATTAACAAGTCAGTTCCCATAGACTGCAATGGTATTTGTTGTATAACTTTTGCCCATGTTAGGCTCTTTGCTTGCCCCCCGAACTGGGGGGTGTTTGTCCCGTCTCTAATTTTGTAGCATGCTGGATGATGTGCTTAATTTTGGACGGCGGGGGGGCTCATTTTCTGCTAGCTGCATTTGTGTTGGTCTGAGCATGCTCAGGAACTTAGGTTTTTTTTTTTGGTGCTTTTTGTGTGTGAACAGCACCTGGATATTTCTGGGCATGCTCAGATAGAGTCTGTTTTTTGGGTTAGTAATTGAAGGACATCCTTAACCACTTGCCGCCCGCCCTATAGCGGATTGACGTCGGCAAAGTGGTTTCAAAATCCTGACTGGAAGTCATATGACGTCCTCAGGATTTTGAGGCGCGCATCGCGGTGATCGTTGCTGCGGGGTGTCAGTCTGACACCCCGCAACACCGATCTAGGTAAAGAGTCTCCGACGGAGACTCTTTACCACGTGATCAGCAGTGTCCAATCACGGCTGATCACAGTGTAAACAGGAAAAGCCGGTCGTCTGTCAGACGCGAGTAGAGGAGAGATGATCGGCTGCTCCTCTGACAGGGGGGGGGTTTGTGCTGATCCATTATCAGCACAGCCCCCCCGAGGATGCCCACTGGACCACCAGGGATGCCACTAGACCACCAGGGATGCCACTAGACCACCAGGGAAGCCCACCATAAGGTATGCCACCCTAGACCACCAGGGATAATGGATGCCAATGCCAAATTGATGCCAATCAGTGCCACAATGGATGCCAATCAGTGCCCACAATGGGCACCACTGATTGGCAGGCATTATTGTTTGGCATCCATTAGTACAGTACAGTGCCACCTATCAGTGCCCATCCATGCCCATCCGTGCCACCTATCAGTGCCCATCCATGTCGCCTATCCGTGCCCATCAGTGCCCACCCGTGCCGCCTATCTGTGCCCACCCGTGCCGCCTATCTGTGCTCACCCGTGCCACCGATCGTTGCCCATCCGTGCCGCCGATCGTTGCCCATCCGTGCCGCTGATCGTTGCCCATCCGTGCCACCTCATCGGTGCCCATCCGTGCCGCCTTATCCATGCCCGTCAGTGCAGCCCCATCAGTGCCCATCAGTGAAGGAGAAAACTAAACTTATTTACAAAGTTTTGTAACTGAAACAAAAAAAAACTTTTTTTTTTTCAAAATTTTCGGTCTTTTTTTTTATTTTTTAGCAGAAAATAAAAATCGCAGAGGTGATCAAATACCACCAAAAGAAAGCTCTATTTGTGGGAACAAAATGATAAAAATTTAGTTTGGGTACAGTGTAGCATGACCGCGCAATTGTCATTCAAAGTGCAACAGCGCAGAAAGCTGAAAATTGGTCTGGGCAGGAAGGTGTATAAGTGCCCAGTATGGAAGTGGTTAACAGGTGTACCCACTTTGAAGTTCAGTCTCTACATTGGGTGAACTTGCATTTTGGGTGCTTCATGGACTGTACATGTGTTTTCAATTGCCTCATTAGCACACAAACCTATGTTATATAAAGCTTGCAGATAGCATTCTCTCCCTTGCCCTGAAAAGAGGCAAGATTGTGTTTGTGGCGCCGGCCGGCAAAATGTACATTTTGGTGTCCTTATTGAGTTTGTAACACATGCATTTTATTTGTTATGTCTTTGCAAAACAGATGTTTGTTTTACTTTTGTATGTTTTGTTATACCTTGTTTTTTTACTGGTTTTTCACAAGCGATGTATTTATGCATGTCATTGAATATTTGAGATGCTCTGTACTGACCTGTGTAGTGGCCCGGACTCTGCATCCAACCATGAAGGCTAGATACTGGGCTGAAAATGTGATCCTAGATGCTTATGGCTGAATGTAATATAATATCTTGGAACACCAGGGGGCTGAATTCCTCTGTGAAGAGGTCACTGGTGTTTCAATTTCTTAAACAATATCACCCCCAAATTTGCATATTGCAGGAGACTCACTTAACGGGCAGCAAGCTTTTGAGTCTTAGGAGACCTTGGGTGGGATATCTATACCACTCTACGCATACCAATTACTCCAGAGGGGTCAGCATTCTTGTACATAAATCCCTACCGTTTCGACTGCTGGCACTAGAACTAGATCCAGACGGCCGTTTTGTTATACTGCATACTATAGTGGATCGGTTGGAGTAGGTGGTGGTGGGAGTGTACCTGCCTCCCCCCCGGCCTCCATACGACTACTTAATCAACTAATCTCTAAGATAGCCACCTTTGCCACAGATGATGTGGTGATACTGGGTGAATTTAATCTAGTTCCGGACTCTGAAGTGGACAGACTTTCACCCGTTGCGGGCTCATCTTCAGAGCTGCTATCTTGGGCGGAGGCTTCCAACCTGACTGATGTGTGGAGATGGCGCAACCCTTCCCAGCGGGCTTACACTTGCCACTTGGCTTCACACAAGACCCTTTCACGTATAGACCTTGCCTATGCTGGGGGGTCTGTCCTCTCTAGGGTTTGGGACATCTCTATTCTCCCCCAGGGCATTTCTGACCATGCGCCGCTTGAGTTGAAACTGTGTTTCCAGTGCACCGGGGGAGAGCTTGTGGAGATAATCCAGGTTTTGGTTATCCAACTCAAGGATCTCTGAGCCATATAGATCCGAGGCGATACGTTATTGGCAGGACCTGGACCACTCTATAGCTCTGACCACGTCATGGGACGCATTTAAGGCTTTTACTAGAGGTAGTTTGCACTCCCACATTCGTGGGGTCCGGAGGGATCTGAGAGAGGACACCCTGAGGGCTGAGGGGAGGGTGGCCACACTCGAAGTAGAGTACTCCAATACCGGGTCCCCCAGGGTTTATTCAGATTTTCAGGCAGCATTGAGGGATGTTCTCCTGCTTCGAACAGCGGCCACAAAAACTGCGCTTCTGCATCAGTCCCAAAGAATATTTGAGCATGGGGAGAAGACGGGTAGTATGCTGGCATGGCTGGCACGGGAGAGCTCCTCTCCAGTGACCATCTCGGTGATATGCGACTCTGATGGGACGGCTTTGACCGACCCCAGTGCTACCAATGCCAGATTTGCATCTTTCTATCAAGCGCTTTACAGCTCTCGGATGGTTTGCACAGATGCAGAGCTTACAGCCTACCTCAATGAGACGGAGCTTCCGTGCCTGACTTCATCGTACAGGGAGGCATTGGATGGCCCTATCACATTGGAGGAGCTTCAGCGGGCGGTAGCATCCTTGCAAGGTGGCAAAACGCCGAGCCCTGATGGCATCCCTGCCGAATTCTTTAAAACGTATGCAACAGAAATTCTCCCTTCCTTTAAACTTATGCTCCAAAAGGCTGCGGAGGAGAACTCTCTCCCCCCGACAATGGCTGAGGCGGTGATTGTTGTCATTCTTAAACCAGGCAAGGCCCCTGAACGGTGTTCCTCGTACCGACCAATCTCTCTCCTCAACGTGGATGCCAAACTGTTGGCCAAAGTACTGGCCAGACGACTGAACACTGTGATCACCGCATTGGTACATGCAGATCAGTCTGGCTTTATGCCGGGCAGAGGAACCGATATTAATATCCGTCGCCTCCTCACCCATCTCTCCAGGGCAAGTGAGGACGGCGCGGGGGTGGTAGCCTCCTTAGACGCCGAGAAGGCTTTCGACTCGGTTGAGTGGCGCTACCTCTGGGCCGTCTTGCATAAATTTGGGTTTGGCCCCCGATTTATCGGATGGATTCAGATGCTATACCACAATCCCACAGCCTGTATATGCACGAATAATTCGCTGTCGTTGCCTTTCCCCTTGTCTAGGGGCACCATACAGGGCTGCCCGCTCTCCCCTGGTCTGTTCGTGCTAGCCATGGAGCCTATGGCGGCCCGCATCAGATCTGCCCCCTCGGTAGAAGGGATTTGGATAGGTGTAGTTATGGAAAAAATATCCCTGTATGCCGATGACATCCTCCTTTTCCTCAAAGATACTTCCTCCCTCCCACCTGCACTTCAAATAGTGGATGTATTTGCCTCGTTCTCGGGCATCAAGGTTAATTGGGGAAAATCACTCCTCTTCTCGCTGCACGCGTCGGGCCCTCACCCGCAGACGGGCACCCCCCTAAATTGGACACCTGCATTTAAATATCTGGGAGTTAGGGTCGGGACCCCGCTGTCCTCATACTATGAGCTGAATCTCCAACCACTGCTGAAAACTTTTTCGCAGAAATGTATAACCTGGAGGACTCTCCCCCTCTCACCAGTGGGTAGGGTGAACTTGATTAAGATGGTGTATTTGCCTAAATTTCTCTACTTCTTCCAAAATTCCCCTCTGGTCCCCCCCCCCGCCTCATTTTTTGCCAAGCTAAAAAGTATAATATCCTCCTTTATCTGGAATGGGGGGCCGTCTCCACCCTTCAGCTTCCCATTGCTCGGGGGGATTGTCCCTGCCGGACTTCCAGGTCTACTTTTGGGCGGCCGTCCTGGTGACAGATGGTGGTTCTCCCAGCCCCACGATAACCCGGCAGTGACTCTGGAGGCGGCCATAATGGGGTCACATTCCTCCCTTAGTAACGTGGTGTTCAGGGGGGTGAGGTCCCACCCTGGCATCACAGACTTGATGCGTACAACCATCACAATATGGCACAGGGCCAGGTCCCGCTTTGGCTCCCCTGAGACACTCTCACCTCACATTGCCCTTTGGGGCAACCCTAACCTGCCGCACATGAATTCTGTCCCGGATCCGCAGATCTGGGCGAGAAAGGGTATAGTGAAGCTGAGGCACATTGTCAGGGGAGGCAGGCTGCGATCTTTCTCCGATCTCAAGGCTGCCTACTGCCGGGATGGATGTTGTTCCGATACTATTAGCTCCGGCATGCCTACGGGAAACAGTTTCCATCACCTCTCACGCTGGAATCAGACTCTGTGGAGGGGTTTCTTAATGCTAAGATCATAGACAAACCTTTGTCCTCCCTGTATCTCCATTTGTCCATTACTCCCACAAAGAAACTTGAAAAAACGATGGACAAATGGAAGATGGACATTCCTGATCTGTCAGAGGACGAGTGGGAGACATGTGTATCCTCCTTCGTTGACACTATGATTTCAGCTAGGGACCGATTTATGCAGGTCAAATTCCTCCACAAGGCCTATTTCACCCCAAAACGGTTAACCATTATGAATCCTAACACCCCGGTGGCTTGTCCCAGATGTGACCTACGGGCTGCCCTCTTTTTCCACATGGTCTGGTCCTGCCCCCGCCTCCGAGACTATTGGTCGGGAGTAGTGGATACCCTCGTTCGGGTAACCTCCCTGGATCTGGGAACTGACCCTAAATCACTACTGCTGAACGTCTTCAATCCTGGGGTGCGGGGTAAATACACAAATTTTTCCTCACATACGCTACTTTTTATGCCCATAGGGAGATATTCCTCCACTGGAAGAGCGCTGTACCTCCTACGGTGTCCTCATGGCGCTCGGTATTGAACTCGGTGCTGCCACTGTACAAGATCACCTTCGCTAATCGAAACTGTCCTACTAAATTTGACAAGATTTGGTCAGGGTGGATAGATTATTGGGGCAATGAGTTCATGGGTGACAATGATGATAATGGCCCAATGTTATGATCTCCTGTAAGCTATTTGCTATCTGTTTAAGGTGTATTTGACTGATTGGATAAGGTCCCTCCCCCCCCTCCCTTGCCTCCCCCCTTCCCCCGTTCCTCACTCCTCCTGCTCCCCTCCCCCCTGGACCTCCTCAACCGACCCTGCTGGGATTTCTTGTTTCCATATCGATATCTCATTGTATTGGTGTATACTAGCCTTTCAACACCTTTCTCCTGTTTATATCTGCAGGACATTTAACCTGGGACACTAAATGTGTTTATGCATCGTTTGTACTGTACAATTTGAATAAACATTTTTCTTGTTAAAAAAAAAACAGGAAGTGAAGGTAAAACCCTACCAATGTCTTTTCTTGGGGACACACAGATCAATCTAACTAGTGTCCCCATTAAGCAAATTGCACTCTAGCACTTTGTTGTGTACACCCCAAATCATTGGGTAGTTTGGGGTTTAGTAAAGGCAAATCCACTCTGCAGTACAAGTGTAGTTGCTGAAAATCTGAGGGGAAGCACTGGTGATTGTAACATCCAATCATGTAAAAGCAAAGATGGTGTTTTTTTGTTTCCTTGCATGTCCCCCTCGGATATCCAGCAAGTGCACTTAGAGTGCAAAGTGGATTTGCCTTTAGTAAATAAACCCCAAAGTCCAAAATACCTAATAATTTGGGGTGTACCCAGCAAAATGCTGGAGGGCAATGTACATAATGGGGAAAGTATTTAGACTGACCTGTGTGTCCCCAAGGAAAGACATTGGTAGGGATTTACCCTTACTTCCTGTGTGACTACTGTCTAGACTTCTAATCCCTCTGCACTCTATCCCCAAGCAAAATTAAGAAAGGATTTCATTTAGTTTAACTTTGCAAAGACATATTCCTAAGTTGAATTGTGATGCATGTCAATGGCCCATTTAGACCCTCTTTAACCACTTGAGATCAGCGCTATAGCTGATCGACGGCCACAGCACGGTCCTCAATTGCCGGGAGTCCGTCAATAGATGTCCTCCCCTTCGCGCACGAGCTGTGGTCACCGAGTCACTGAGACTCGGATGATGACAGATCCGAGTAAGGGGTCGATCCCTGCCCCTTACCACGTGATCAGCTGCCAGCCAATGACAGCTGATCACGTAATGTAAACAAAAGCTCGGTAATGGTTTTTCTTTTCTCCTTCTGCTGACAGCGTGAGCATAAAAAAAGGCAATCACCGTCTTATGTGCAAGGGACATCGGGCCCGAAGAGGAAGAGGCAATTCTGCGTCATCTGTGACAATCAGTAGCCCCTGCCAGTGCCACCTATCAATGCCCACCACTGGTGCCAATCAGTGCCACCTAGCAGTGCTGCCTATCAGTGCCCATCACTGCCAACTATCATTGCCACCTAGCAGTGCCACTTCTCAATGCCCACCAGTGCCAACTAGCAATGCCATCTCTCAATGCCCACCCTTGCCACCTTATCGGTGCCCATCAGTGCAGCCCGTCAGTGCAGTCTCATCAGTGTACATCAATGAAGGAGAAAAAATAGGATTTTTGTACTCACCGTGAAATCCGTTTCTCTGAAGTCCATGGACTGATACAGCTCTAATACTGAAACACGTGGGTATATGTCCCTGCTCGCAGGAGAAGATCTAGGCAGAATGTTAGATGTTAGAAACATACATTCTAGAACAAACCAGAGATGAACAGCCCCACCCAGGGGGGCGGTCCCTCCGGACATAACCCTCCTACCTGCAGCCAGCAGCCTCAGTTCGTAACAAAGCAGTACAAACCTTAAAAGAAGGGTGGGTGCTGTGTCAGTCCATGGACGTCAGAGAAACGGATTTTACGGTGAGTACAAAAATCCTATTTTCTCTTATCGTCCATGGACTGACACATCTCTAATACTAAAACACGTGGGACGTCCCAAAGCAGCATCAGAAAAGGGTGTGAGCAGTAGTAAAGGAAAAACCAAAACTTCACTCCAAACAGCAGAGCTCCTCAACGGAGGAGTTGCAACATTAAACAGCAGCCTGCAACACTTTGCGGCCGAAGGAAGCATCCGAAGATGCAGCCACATCAACCTTATAGAATTTAGAAAAGGTATGAACGGACGACCAGGTCGCCGCCTTGCACACTTGTGCAACCGACGCATGATGTCGGAAAGCCCGGGAAGCACCAATTGCCCTGGTGGAATGTGCCGTAACCGGAAAGGGAGGCGCCCTCCCCTTAATGGCATAGGCCTGTATAACAGTCTGTCTGATCCACCTAGAAATGGTGGCAGACGACACCGCTTGGCCCTGTTTTGGACCAGAGACAGACACAAACAGTGAGTCAGACTTCCGAATAGAAGCAGTAGCTGTCAGGTACACCCGTAAGGCTCGCACCACATCCAAATTGTGAAGCGCAAACTCTCTGGGATGCGACGGGTGAGGGCATAAGGACGGAAGAACAATGTCCTCATTAACTTGAAAAGCCGAAACCACCTTTGGAAGGAAAGACGTTCGCGGGCGCAACACCGCCTTATCCTTATGGAGGACCAGGTAAGGCGACTTGCATGACAGGGCAGCCGACTTAGACACCCGTCTAACAGAAGTAATGGCCACTAAGAAAGCCACCTTCCGAGACAAAGTTAGGAGAGGAATATCTCTGATATTTTCAAAGGGAGGTTCCTGGAGAACCGAGAGCACCAGATTCAGATCCCAAGGAGGGAGAGGAGGCTTGGCAGGGGGAATCACATGGCGAACCCCCTGCACAAAAGTGCTAAGGAATGACCTGCTGGCGGTCGTTGAAAGAATACGGCCAAGGCCGAAATCTGACCCTTAATTGTGCTCAAAGCCAGCCTTTGGGCCACGCTGCAAGAACAGCAGGATTCTGGGGACGGAGCACGTCCGTGGCCACCAGTCTAGCTCTTCGCACATAGCAATGTAAGCTTTCCAGGTACGGTGATAGATCTTTCTAGAGGAAGACTTCCGTGCCCTCAGCATGGTTAAAATGACCGAATCCGAAAGGCCTCGGTCCTTCAGCACCTGGCTCTCAATAGCCATGCCGTTAAAACCAGAGACTGTAAAGCAGGATGAAAGATAGGACCTTGAGACAGAAGGTCCTCCCTCATGGGCAGTCACCAAGGGAGGTCTACGATGAGACAAACCAGGTCGGCGTACCAATGACGCAGAGGCCAATCCGGGGCAATAAGGATCACCAGAATGCCCTCGGCCGCTACCCTGCGCAACAGAGGACGAAGCAACTTCAGCGGAGGGTAAGCATATATCAAGCGATACGACCCCACTGGGCCACCAACGTGTCCGAGGCGTCCGGCCAGGGGTCCCTGGACCTGGCCACAAACCTCGGCACCTTGCAATTGAGTCGAGACGCCATCAGGTTTACATCCGGCGTGCTCCACCACCGACAAAGGAGTTGAAACACCTCCGGATGCAAGGACCACTCTCCCTGGTCCAGGGACTGGCGACTCAGATAGTCCGCCTGCCAGTTTTCTACGCCCAGAATGTAGACAGCCGACAGAGCCGTCACGCTTCTTTCCGCCCATCTTAGGATGTGGGCGACCTCGGACGCCACAGCCGAGCTCCAAGTGCCCCCCTGATGGTTGACATACGCCACGGCCATGGCGTTGTCCGACTGGATCCTGACCGAGCGGCCCTGTAGCCTCTTCGACCACGTGGAGAGACACAGTCTGATCACTCGCAAATCCAGAACGTTGATCGGTAGACGGGATTCGTCCGGGGTCCAGAGCCCCTGAGCTGACAGGACTCCCCAAACTCCTCCCCAGCCCATCAGGCTGGCATCTGTCGTGACCACCGTCCACTGGATGGGGAGGAATGACCTCCCGGACCGAAGAGCCGGGGATCTCAGCCACCACGTCAGGGACGCCCTGACTGAGTGACTCACCTAGATCTGAAGATCCAACGACAATGGGGATTTGTCCCAAATGGACAGAATTTCCTTCTGCAATGCCCGAGTGCGTGATTGGGCATATGGAACTGCCTCGAAGGAGGCCACCATGAGCCCCAGGACTCTCATGCAGAAACGGATTGACGACCATTTTCGGGACGTCAGGACCCGTACTGCCGACTGAAGTGTCTAACTTCTCCGAGGGTAGAAACACCTTCGCTGCCGAAGTGTCCAGGATCAGACCCAGATACTCCAAACGCCGAGTCGGGACTAGGACCGACTTCTGCATGTTCAGGAGCCACCCCAAGTCCCAGAGGGTCTGTCTGACTATTGTCACATTTTCCTCCAACTCTGAGCCATTTTCTGCTCTTAGAAGGAGATCGTCCAGATAGCCCACGATAACAATTCCTCGCTGTCTCAGCAAAGCGAGAACCGGGGCAAGCACTTTGGTGAAAACCCGTGGTGCCGATGCTAGGCTGAAGGGAAGAGCCACAAAATGATAGTGGACCTCGCCAATGGCAAAGCGCAGAAACTTCTGGTGACTTGCGCAGATCGGGACGTGCAAGTAGGCGTCCTTGATGTCCAAGGTCGCCAGAAAACCCCCTTGGTGGAGTGTCGCAATCACTGTGCGAATGGATTCCATACGGAATTTTTGAACCTTCACATAGGCATTCAAGGCCTTGATGTCCAGGATAGGCCGGACCCCGTCCTTCTTTGGAACAACAAACAGGTTTGAGTAAAACCCCTGAAACCTCTCCTGTGACGGAACCGGCAAAATTACTCCGCACCCGAGCAAATCCTGTACAGCCCTCAAGAGGGCTGCCCGGTGGGCAGGGAGGAGAGGGAGGTTTGAGGGAAAGAATCTGTTTGGGGGCCACGAGCGGAACTCTATCCTGTACCCCGAGGTGACCACCTCGCACACCCACTGGTCGGAGATCCGGGAGGTCCACCGAACCGTGAACCTGCAAAGACATCCCCCCACCCCAGAGTCGGGCAGGGGCAAGACTTTATGCGGTGGCGGGCATGGGAGCCGGCTTGGTTGGCTTACACGCCCAGGGACACTTCTGTCCCCCAGCCGCACTTTTTTCAGTCTGGGAGGGCTTACCCGTGGATTCTGACTGACGAAAAAAACGTCTTCTTCGCCGGAAAGGAAGGGCCCGGCCTACGGTGGGGCTCCTTTCCCTTAGCAGACTGAGGAAGGAAGGTGCTCTTACCCCCTGTGACATCCTTAATAATGTCATCCAGGGCGGCCCCAAACAGTCTACCAGCCAACCAGCATTTCAGCCAGATAAGGCAATGCAACACCACAGCAGAGATAGAGGCCCCAGATATTAAAGGGGCCACATCCAAAGTGGCATCGCACACATAGACTAAACCCTGCGCAAGTTGGTGAGCCAGGGCAATGGTCTCTGGAGGGAGATTATGCTCCTGCACCGTCTGGTGCAAAATCTTTGCCCATTCTGTGAGTGTCTGAGACACAAGGGTCGCCGCCACTATAGGGTGTAAGGTAGACCCCAACAGGGCAAACATAGTTCTACTCACCACTTCTGACCTCCTGTCAGTGGGGTCCTTAAATGTGGGAGTCCCCTCCATTGGGAGCGTGGTAGCCTTATTCAAAAGGGCGACCGGGGGGTCGACCACTGGGGGGAGAGCCCATTTTTTACCCAGGGCCTCCTCAAAGGGGTATCTTATGGATAGACGTCGCGGGACCGTCAAAGTCTTTTGCGGCTTATCCCAGACTTGGTCAATGAATTTATCAAAAAAAGGCACATATGGAAAGACCTTTTTTGAAGAAACGGCTTTAAAGGAACCAAAGGAGACAGCCTCCACCTGAGGTTCCTCAGCCGCACCATTCAGCTTGAGAGTGTCCCTCATAGCATGAATGAGTTCACTTACAAGCGCCCTGACAGTTACTGGCTCAGAACTGGGGTCTTCCTCACAGGGAATGTCCTGTTCAAAAACATTAAAATCATCAGAGTTAGGGTCCTGAGCAGCAGCAGCTAGGCCCATATCTGAGTCAGAGCACTCCCCTACTGGAGAATGTGTGAGGGGAGGGCGCTTTATAGCTCCCTTGCACTCGCACACCACTTCCATCCTGACAAGAAATGATTCCAAGACTGCCGATAACTGGTCCATAGGGACCGCAGGTGCAGGAGCACTGCCAGTTGCCTCTGACAAGTGTAGGAAAGCAGGTGAACCAGACTCTATACTCGCCACTCTCTGAGACCTTATACACAATAAAGTGAATAATACAGTCCACCCACTGGCTGCGCTGAGGCTGAGGAGGGGATACCCAGAGGACTCACCAACCCTTTCAAGGACCGCTCAGCTCTGCTGTATGTCACCGCACTGCCAGCGCGAGTGAAGCCTGAGGAGAGTGTGAGGAGATTTGCGCCGCAATAGCGGCGACAGAGGCCAAAACCGAAACTGAAAGCGCTGCGGCTTCAAGAAAATGGCCGTCGGCCTCATGCAAGCTGCGCCAATGATCCACGGCAAGATGTCCGCCGAGCGCAGTTTAAATACAGCAATAGTGTCAGCTAATGGCATCTCCAAACACCCACACCTCACAGTCCAAGCATGACATGAGCGCCCCCCGCCAGGCCAGAGTGACCCCCAAGTACCCCCACACAGCACAGCGCCTGAACAGGGTGCAGACAGCAGCATAACAGGGGGGAGACAGGGAGAAACCCCCCAAACAGAGAAACACAGCCAGCATGTACTCACCTGAAGCAGGAGAGACTACTTACCCATCCCAGAGGGACCCACTGGCTTGTTTCAGACAGACCTATCACAGAGTAGTACTGCGTAGCTGTCGGCCCGGTCCACCGCGAAAGATACAGCAGGCACTGTTCAACCTTGTGAGGACCGCGGGAGCGTAAAAGCCACCCCTGGAGTCATGGGACATGTCGTGAACTGAGTCTCACGCACACAAGGCAAGAATCAGCACGCTCCATGGTCAGACAGAGAAGACTACGAGGATACCAGTGTACCCAACCTGTTGCCCAGCCAACAGTTGATTGAAGGTCTCAAAAATAAAATAATAAAATTCCCAAAGGAATAAAAATAAAATATTCCAGGAGACTGGCTCCTGAGAGAGCCACATCTTCTCCTTCTGCAAGGCAGAAAAAAACTGGGGCTGCTGGCTGCAGGTAGGAGGGTTATGTCCGGAGGGACCGCCCCCCTGGGCGGGGCTGTTCAGCTCTGGTTTGGTCTAGAATGTATGTTTCTAACATCTAACATTCTGCCTAGATCTTCTCCTACGAGCAGGAACATATACCCACGTGTTTCAGTATTAGAGCTGTGTCAGTCCATGGACGATTAGAGAAATTACCTTTTTTCGAAATTTTCGAACTAAATCTTAACCACTTCCCTACCGCTCACCGTTAAATGACGTCCTTGGCTTTGTGCGGTGACATCTGAATGATGTCTGCAGTTGCAGGCATCATTCAGATATCATTCTTTTCAGCCGGCGATTCTGTGCACGATAAAAATGATCATAGCGGCAGTTCCACCGCTTGATCGTTCGTATAGGCGGCGGGAGGGGACGTTCCCCCCCTCCAGCCGCCATCCGGTGCTTCTCTGGGCTCTTCCGTGCCATCGGGGGCCCGGAGAACGAATTGTCCGGCGCCGGATGGGAAGCATAGAGATGACTGGTGACCAGATGATCACCAGTCATCTCAATGACCGTCGGAGGCCCGGAGCGACATTATGACATCACGCCGGGTTCCCATATGTAAACAAAGCCGTGGTCTCGGCTGTCAGCATGAGATCGGTGAATTTTTTTTAACGATCTTATGCTTTCCAGCCTGGAGGAGAGATGTGGGGTCTTATTGACCCCGCATCTCTCCATAAAGAGGACCTGTCACAATAGATTCCTATTACAAGGGATGTTTACATTCCTTGTAATAGGAATAAAAGTGATCAAAAAAACTAAAAAGTAAAAAAAAGTGTAAAAAAATAAAAATAAAGTAAAAAACAAAAAAAATGTAAATGCCCCTGTCCTCGGTAGCTTGCGCTCAGAAGCGAACACACACATAAGTCCCGCCCACATATGTAAATGCCGTTCAAACCACACATGTGAGGTATTGCTGTGTGCGTTAGAACGAGTGCAACAATTCTAGCACTAGACCTCCTCTGTAATGCGAAAATGGTAACGTGTAAAAAATATTAAAGCATCGCCTATGGAGATTTTTAAGTACTGAAGTTTGGTGTCATTCCATGAGTGTGCGCAATTTTAAAGCGTGACATGTTAGGTATCTATTTACTCAGCATAACAACATCTTTCACATTATATAATAAAATTGGGCTAACTTTACTGTTTTGTTATTTTTTTATTCATAAAACCATTTTTTTTTTTAAGGTTTAAGTGGCCAGTAAGCAAGTGGTTAATATAAGGCTACATGCACACGGACGTTTTTCCAGCCGCTTGTTTGAGGGTTTTTTGCAGCTTAAAAACGGCTCTCCATGTTAGCCTATGGCCTCATGGCCACCATGGCGTTTTTGAGCTGTAAATGGCATAGCCATGTACAGTACACGGGACGCTGGTGCAAAGTCTTCAGAACTAAGGTTGAAACCGGCGTTTAGAAAGGCGTGTTTTTTCGCGTTTGCATGCAGCGTTTTACCGCATTTGCGTCTAAGCGGTTAGTTAGGAAACATCATAAGGAGCCGCCCTAAGCTCCAAAAACAGTATTATTAATCATTTCAGCTATTTTGTGAGACCAGAGTGAGTAGCAGCAGCTGAGAGAGCAGCAGTGTACTTGTATTTAGCGTGTCACTTGCCACATCACTTGCCACAAGTTGTGGATTGTCCACTTGCCACGTCACCTGCCACAAGTTGTGGATTGTTAACTTGCCACATCACCTGCCACAAGTTGTGGATTGTCCACTTGCCATGTCACCTGGCCATGTCACCTGGCACAAGTTGTGAATTGTCCACTTGCCACGTCACCTGGCCACGTCACCTGCCACAAGTTGTGGATTGTCCACAATGCAATGCAAGCAAATACATTTTTTTTTATATATCTTTAACCACTTCAATACAGGGCTTTTTGTACCACTTCCATACCGGGCCTATTCTAGCACTTCTCTCCTACATGTACAAATCATCATTCTTTTGCTAGAAAATACTCAGAACCCCAAAAAATTATATGTTTTTTCAGCAGACACCCTAGGGAATAAAATGTCGGTCATTGCAACTTTTTTTCTTGCACGGTATTTGCGCAATAATTTTTCAAACGCCTTTTTTAAAAAAAAAAAATGGTTTCATGAATTAAAAAATAACAAAACTGTAAAGTTAGCCCAATTTTTTGGGAAAATATGAAAGATGATGTTACGCCGAGTAAATAGATACCTAACATGTCACGCTTTAAAATTGCACACACTCATGGAATGGCGCCAAACTTCGGTACTTAAAAATCTCCATAGGCGACGCTTTAATTTTTTTTTACAGGTTACCAGGTTAGAATTACAGATGAGGTCTAGTGCTAGAATTGTTTCACGCGCTCTAACGCACGCGGCGATACCTCACATGTGTGGTTTGAACGGCGTTTACATATGTGGGCGACTTACGTGTACATTCGCTTCTGATCGCGAGCTACCGGGGACAGGGGCAAATAAAATTTTTTTTTTTTATTATTTTTTTTTTTTTTACTTATTTATTTATTTTTTTACAATTATTTTACTTTGTTTTTTTTTATGATTACTTTTATTCCTATTACAAGGAATGTAAACATCCCTTGTAATAGGAATGTGTGTGACAGGTCCTCTTTATTGAGAGATGCAGGGTCAATAAGACCCCACATCTCTCCTCCAGGCTGGAAAGCATGAGATCAGTGAAATTTTTTTCACTGATCTCATACTTACTAGCCGCAATGGCGGCTTTGTTTACATTTGAGGACCCGGGCGTGACGTCATCACATCGCGCCCGAGCCTCCGACGATCATAGAGACGACTGGTGACCATCTGGTCACCAGTCATCTCTATGCTCGTCACGTGACCCACCAACGGCGCCGGAAGATTCGCTCCGGGTCCCCGATCGCACGGGAGAGCCCGGAGAAGCACCGAATGGCGGCGGGAGGGGGGGATGTCCCCTCCCGCCGCCTATAAGAACGATCAAGCGGCGGAAACGCCGCTATGATCATTCTTATGGTGCACAGAAACACCGGCACTTTAAAAGGATATCTGAATGATGCCTCTAGCTGCAGGCATCATTCAGATATCCCCCTACAAAGCCAGGACGTCATATGACATCCACCCAGGATGGGAGATCCCATCTGTGGACGTCATTTGTCTATGGCTGGGTAGGGAAGTGGTTAATGGTTTTTCATCATTTGCCATCATTTTTGAGTTTTTGAATGTAAAAAAAATAGGTGACCTTTAAAAACGCTTATAAACGAAAATGCGTCTAAACGCCGGTACCGCGTCGAAAAAAATGTGGAAATCTTTGGCGTCTGAAGGCATTTTTTGGCTTTCTGAAAAACGAGGTTAAACTCAACTGCCTAAGGGCCAGTTCACACCTTGGAAACGCAGTCAGGATGCATTCCAGGTGCTTTTCTGCATGCGCGTTTTTGATGCAGTCCAGTGCTTTTTTCCCCCCCCCTCTTTTTTCTTAGGCCTCATGCCCACGGACGGACGTTTTAACAAACGGTCTGTAAGGCTCGAATCACACTAATGCGTTTTTTGGTGCATTTTGCATAAATGCAGGGAAATTTTTTAACATGGGTTCCTATGGAACATTTTCACATCAATGCATTTTTGTGCCTCTGCGTTTTTGGAAAGGGTCTGGGACTTTTTTTTTCCAGCAAAAAACAGTGTTTTGAATGTAATAGAATTCAATGGACCCGCATCCAAAGCGCAAGTACCGCGATTTTGCCACGATTTGCGTTTTTTTTTTAACCTGTTTATAGCTGGTTGTTAAAGGAAACGTAAAAAAAAAAAAAACATTGCCGGCTATAAAAAAAAAAAAAAAAAAAAAACCTAGACAAAAACAGTGTGGGGTCCCCCCCAGGTCCATACCAGGCCCTTGGGTCTAGTATGGATTCAGAGGGGACCCCCCACACCTAAATTAAAAAAATAATGGTGTTGGGGCCCCCCCAAAATCCATACCAGACCCTTATCTGAGCATGCAGCCCGGCCGGTCAGGAAAGGGGAGGGTGAGCGTGCGCCCCCCCTCCTGAACCGTACCAGACCGCGTGCCCTCAACATGGGGGGGGGGGTGGGTGCTTTGGGACAGGGGGCACCCTGTGCCCCTCCACCCAAAAGCACCCTGCCCCCATGTTGATGGGGACAAGGGCCTCTTCCCAACAACCCTGGCCGGTGGTTGTCGGGGTCTGCGGGCGGGGGGCTTATAGGAATCTGGGAGCCCCCTTTAATAAGGGGGCCCCCAGATCCCGGGCCCCCCACCCTATGTAAATGAGTATGGGGTACATCGTACCCCTACCCATTCACCTGGTGGGAAAAAAAATTCAATAAAAAAAACACAACACAAGTTTTTAAAGTAATTTATTAGGCAGCTCCGGGGGACTTCTTCCGACTTCAGGGGTCTTCTTCCAACTTCGGGGGTCTTCTTCCAACTTCGTCCCCTCCCCCCACAGTAAGAATCACTAATAGGGAACACATTTAACCCCTTCCTCGGCCCCTAGTGTTAACCCCTTCCCTGCCAGTCATGTTTATACAGTAATCAATGCATTTTTATGGCACAGATCGCTGTATAAATGTGAATGGTCCCAAAAATGTGTCAAAAGTGTCCGATGTGTCCGCCGCAATATCGCAGTTGCGATAAAAATCGCTGATCGCCGCCATTACTAGTAAAAAAATTAAATAAAATAAAAATGCTATAAATCTATCCCCTATTTTGTAGACGCTATAACTTTTGCGCAAACCAATCAATATACGCTTATTGTGATTTTTTTTTTACCAAAAATATGTAGAAGAATATGTATCGGCCTAAACTGAGGAAAAAATTAAAAAATTTAAAAATGGATATTTATTCTAGCAAAAAGTTAAAAATAGTGTTTTTTTTTTCAAACTTGTCGCTCTTCTTTTGTTTATAGCACAAAAAATAAAAACCGCAGAGGTGATCAAGTACCGTCAAAAGAAAGCTCTATTTGTGGGAAAAAAAGGACGCAAATTTTGTTTGGGTACAGCGTCGCACGACCGCACAATTGTCATTCAAAGTGTGACAGTGCTGAAAGCTGAAAATGGCTTGGGGCAGGAAGGGGGTTTAAGTGTCCAGTTAGAGAAGTGGTTAAAGACAAATTAATATAAACACAGTGGGATTGATTTACTAAAAGCAAATATACTGTGCACTGCAGTTGCTCCAGAGCTTAGTAAATGAGGTAAAGCTTCACTTTGCAAAGAATACCCAATCACATACAGTACAAGGCAAATATATAAAAAAAAAAAATCTTGCACATGATTAGATTATAGAAATCAGCATAGCTTCCCCTCAGATCTAGAGAAACTGCATTTGCAGTGGACAGTATATTTGATTTTAGTAAATCAACCCCTCTGTCCACTCATGCAAAAGTCCACTTGGTGCACGAACAAAGTGAATAAATGTGTCCAAAGAAATTGAACTGGTGAACCCACACCAAACAGAATCTGAATAGTGGAGCTACACCAAACAAGATCTCCCCCACCAAAGGTCACAAATACAGGCTTGCCATAAATCTATGACCAAGATATTAATGTCGATAGACCTCCTCCGTCAGTCACCACATCTCCATGCAAACAAACTAGCTTCCGGGTCACTTCCAGTAGCATGATGAAGTCAGCATAAAGTTTCGGCATGCACATTTTGTCAAACATGATGTCTTCCGGGGGCGTGGCTTGGACTTCACCGTGATGGCGGTGTAACTCCGGAGCTCCGGCGAGAGAAATAGCGGCTCACAGCTACACAGGGCACTGCACTTACAGCCCACTTCGGCGGTTCATCTCCCCAGCAACTTAGCATCATGACCAGGAGTCGCCAGGCAGAACATAGACCCAGGAAACTGACGGCATACTTCACGCAGTATATGCAGCCTCGAGGACAAGATGGCGCCGGCTCCTTCTCCACTCCGAAGACGGCGCACTAAAAACACAAGTGTCCATGATGACCCAGCCTATCACAACACTCGGCGCATGAGGGGACCCTCAGAGACTCCTTCACCTCTCATCAGGAGTCCGGCTAAAGCCAGAGCTAGGATGGAGGAGCAGGAGACGCAGCACTGTGAGGTAAGATCTAACGCTGACTCACAGGAAGACACAAGAGAACTCCCTGACTCCATAGTGACATTCCCCACACAAAATCAACCAGTCCTAGACACTACACTAAAGGATATGCTTGTCTCCTTGAAAAGCTCTATTCATACTGATATGATGACGTGCATGAGAAAGTTTAGTTCAGAACTCAATGCGGTGGGGGACAGAGTGGATCATATCGAATCCAAAATGGAGGAGTATGCTACGACTATTAATGACTTGGTAGATGCTAATGATAATGTCGAGGAGGATCAAACATGGATAAAAGCCAAATTAGCAGATTTGGAAGACAGGTCTAGGAGAAATAATGTCAAGATTAGAGGCATCCCAGAGTCTGTGCAACCCTCTGAATTACGCTCTTATGCTACGGGTATGCTATCAGTCCTCATGCCAGATCTTCCCCCTGTTGAACTGTCCATAGATAGAATCCATCGTCTCCCAAAACCCTCCTTTATTCAGGAACACATCCCCAGGGATGTGTTGTTTCGCATGCACTTCTACCAAACCAAAGAGCGGTTGATGCAAATTACCCGTAAAGGGGAACACCGCACCACAGAATACTCAGACCTGCAATTTTATGCAGACTTGTCGCAACACACTTTGCAACTCCGCAAAAATCTCAATAATATTACTAAGGCATTGAGAAACCATGCTATCACATACAGATGGGGATATCCGACCAAATTAATCATAACTAGAGACGGATCTACACATGTAATCACTTCTCCTACTAAAGGTTTCCAACTTCTCCAGAAATGGAAGATTGTCCCGGAGGAACCTCCCTCAACATCTAATGACACTAGCCCCAAGAGGATTCCTCCAGAATGGAAACAAGTTTCAAAATCCTGAGGCGCCAGTGATGTCTGCAGGGCCCTGCTATTTTCATTTGTTGCCCTATTGATGGGCCTCGCCCTTTGGAGCTCTACCTTGTAACCTGTGCTCCCATTTACTTTAGCAGATTTTCTGCACCTGGGTGTAATACCCTCCTTTTAAACCTTTTGTTGTTTGTTTTCCTTTTCTACTAAATTTCTTTTCAGACATTGCCTATGCTACCAAAATCGAAATTCTGTTTTGATGAACCTAGGAATACATACATCCCTCGGACGGCCTTCCAGCAGCTATGTGAGTACGCACCATGTGTAAACTTTAGCATTCCACTTAAACTTTGTCATGCCAGTTAAAATTCTTTCCATAAATGCACATGGCCTAAACCACCCAGCTAAAAGGGCATCCCTCTGGAAAGAAGCAGACTCTTCTCATTGCGACATAATATGCGTACAAGAAACGCATTTTCACCGCAACGCACCGCCTAGATGCGCTCATAAGGGCTTCCAACATTACTTCTTCTCAAACATGACAGCCAAAAAAAGGGGAGTTATGATTGCGATTAAAGACTCAATTTCTTTCCAATTACTTGAGGACATTTGTGACCCATCAGGTCGTTATGTTATTTTAGTGTGTGACATTAACGCTACAAGATATACTCTGGTGAACGTTTATGTCCCAAATAAACGCTAAATTAAATTTCTGAATATCCTGATGAAAAAGATACGGAAAACGCAACAAGGATCTCTTATACTCTGTGGAAACTTTAATGTCACCCCTGACCCTCAAATAGACTCTACATCTCCACCCTCTAAAGGGACACCGTCTTTGATGTCCTTTTTACAAAGACAAGAGCTATATGATGCATGGAGTTGTACCCATGCCAACGAAAGAGACTACATGTTTTTTTCCCACAGGCACTGCACGTATATGAGGATTGATCTGTTTCTGATGGACAAGTGGTTACTCCAGAAAGTATCTCAAATCAAAATGAATAGTATTTCATGGTCAGACCATGCTCCTGTGTTACTAACACTAGGAGATACCTATCCTTCCAATAGTGCCTTTATTTG
Source organism: Rana muscosa (assembly GCA_029206835.1). Lineage (NCBI taxonomy): Eukaryota > Metazoa > Chordata > Amphibia > Anura > Ranidae > Rana > Rana muscosa. The sequence goes on from CM055120.1 coordinate 200,702,846, forward strand.
GCACTCCAATTCCCACGTCATCCAAACCAAGGAAACAAAAAAAAATTCTGGAGGACCGCTTGCTTGGTTATTTTCAGATCAACTCCCCGTCCACAAACGATCCATTTGTACTTTGGAATGCCCACAAGGCATATATCAGGGGTATATTTATCCAACAGGGCACTAGAATCAAGAGGCAGAGGCAGCAGCGGCTCAATACTCAATAAAATTAATCCTACCCCTGCATTGAGCGTACAACTTACCTCACTGAGGCACGACCTCAGACTCGAATTACTCCACTCCTTCGAAAAAGTAGAAAAAAACTGAAGATGTCCTTTTATTCTACAGGTAATAAAGCTGGGGAAAACCTGGCCCGTAGACTACAAGGCCAGCGCTTTAAGACTAAAATACCACATATTATTAGCCCTAAATCTTCTCAGAAGGTGTATGATCCCCAACAAATTGCAGACGCCTTTAGTGATTACTATGGGGCCTTATATAATCTGAACCAGGATAGCATGACGGCACAACCCTCCCTATCAGACATAGAAAAATTTCTACAAAACATTCATTTGCCCCATCTTTCCCCCTCACAGCTTCAGGAGCTAAATGCTCCCTTTTCTTTAGCTGAACTGCTCAAAACTATAGAAACTCTCCCGAGTAATAAGTCCCCTGGACCGGATGGTCTCACAGGGGAGTACTATAAACAGTTTAAACTTATTCTTGGTCCTTACCTCCTCAAAATGTTTGATGCTGCTGCTGCCTCGGCTTCTTTTCCGCCAGAAATGTTAGAGGCCTTAATTGTAACATTACCTAAACCAGGCAAGGAACCAGATGCACCTAAAAATTTTAGACCTATATCCTTGCTCAACAATGATGTCAAATTGTATGCTAAAATGATAGCATTGAGACTGGTGGATATCTTACCCACTCTCATCGACCCTGACCAATCTGGGTTCACCAAGGGAAGGCAGACGTCAGATGCTACCAGACGTTTAATAAATGTTATACATATCGCCAGATGGAGGAAAACGCCTTCTCTGCTTCTGGCTTTGGATGCAGAGAAGGCGTTTGATAGGGTACACTGGTTGTATCTTACAAAAACCTTGGAAAAATTTGGTTTCTCAGGACACCTGCTTTCAGCAATATTAGCTTTGTACACTTCTCCATCAGCTAGGGTGTACACATCTGGCATGCTGTCCAAACCTTTTAAAATCACTAACGGGACCCGTCAGGGATGTCCACTGTCCCCTCTTATTTTCAATATATTAATGGAACCATTAGCCGCTAGTATTCGACAGTCCCCTACTATTCAAGGTTTGACAATTAAATCTCGTAAACATGTCATCAGTCTTTTTGCGGATGACGTAATACTGATGCTTACTGACCCACTGAATTCTCTAGAACATGTATACCATACACTTTAGGAGTATGGCAAAGTGTCATACTATAAAGTGAATGACTCTAAGTCATTCATCCTTGATTTAGGAGTATCCCCAAAAGAGAAACTGATCATACAAGCCGAATTCCCCTATGTATGGTGTGCACATGAAATCACATACCTGGGCATTAAATTGACCTCCCAAACTAAACAACTGTTTCAGGCCAACTATCTCCCTCTCGAAAAGAAACTCACAGAAAATCTAAAGTCCCTAAGCAAACATGTTCTATCTTGGTCGGGTAGACTGGCAGCTTTCAAAATGCAAATACTGCCACAAATTCTCTACATTTATCGCACAGTACCCATTCCCATACCCCAACATTTTTTTAAAACCCTTCAGTCCCTTCTGGCTAAATATCTATGGGAGGGTAAAAGGGCCAGAAGTGCCTTTTCCAAACTAAAAAAAACGAAAAAGGCTGGTGGCTTGGGCGTACCGGTCTTTGCGGACTATTATGCCGCTGCGACTCTCGCACAGATTAAAGGCTGGTTCCCCAATCAACCCACACCACTATGGGGAAACATTGAAGAAGCTTTAATACCTGGTGGGAATCTATTTAACTATCTTTTAGCGTACCCTCATATTAAATCCAAATCCAAACACCTTTCTCCTCCCATGATAGTATCCTTGACTTCCTGGAAAATATTAATAACACACCAATCCCTCTCTACCCCTACTTCTCCTCTACTAATACCCATTTCTACTCTAGACTTGATAATGCCTGACCTGAATTTGAACGGATGGCTACGACAAGGAATTGTACAGATTTCAGATCTATATAGGGAAAACCTCCTTAAAACATTTGCTGAACTGCAAGCAGAATATGGACTGCCGAATTCGGAGCAGTTTAGCTACCTCCGAGTGAAATCGTACCTAAAAAATAAAAATATTAAGAAGTATGACTTATTTTGGAAAATTAATATCCATTTAGCATCTAAAAACATCCGAAAAGGTGGTATATCATTGTTCTATAACTTTCTATATGACAAATCCATATTCCAGAAAACGAATTCTATGATGGCCTGGGAGGCAGATATCCAGGAATCGTTTTCAGACACACAATGGCATAGAGCAGTACAGCAAATCTACGTAGCAACTAAATGTACAAACCTATGGGAAATATCCCACAAAATAACACAGAGGTGGTACCTGACCCCAAACAGGGTAGCCAAATTTGATTCCTCCACATCTTCTGATTGTTGGAGGAAATGTGCACAACTGGGCACTATCTTTCATATACTATGGGCTTGCAGCAAATTAGCAGGATTTTGGTCCGGCATTTTCAAAGTCCACCATCAAGTCACGGGTTTACCTTTGCCATATTCGCCTTCCCTAGCTCTTTTAAACTTGGGGATTGAAAACATACCCCCGATACACAGGAAATTCACCACACATCTATTTTTAGCGGCCAAACTAGTTATACTTGTTAGAGCATGGAAATCTCCAGAACCTCCAGAGGTTCAGGATGCAATTTGCGCGCTGTCCGTACATTTCACTTATGAACGAATGATAGCAACAGTAGGGGGGAGATCTATGCAGTTTCTTTCTAGTTGGCAACTATGGGAAGACTGGTATAACAAATACAAATCATAATTAAACCAGATCAACAGTTACATACACCTTATACACGTCTCAATCCTTTTATAACTGACACTTAAACCTCTACAGACAGATCCGAGGGATGGTAGGGGTAGGGATGGTGATTATAATAGTAACGGTAACAGTAATAGTAAAGGTAATTAAACCTAGGTTGTTGTTGTTGTTCTTCTTCTTCTTTTGGTTACTTTGAAAGTTCACTCTTTGATCTTATGTTAATTTCTTTTATGTTAGGACCTAATACTCGAGGTGAATATAATTACCAATAAGATAGGAAAGCTTGATCTTATACCTTCTTAAATGGTCTGGTGATATGTAGTTGATGGGGGGGGTGTTGCCTCTCTCTCCGGATCACAGATAGTTCCCATGGGGCTGTCTGGGGAGAGGTGGGGATACCCTTAGCCTTGTGTACATTGTATGTGTTTATACCAAGACATGACATTTTATCTGGCTCCTATCTGTGTAACCAAATGTATCAATATGTCTTCATCTCATACATGGAATGTATTATTCACCTTTTGTATTTCATTAAAATTCAATAAAAAATTTATTGATAAAAAAACATGAGGTCTTCCAGGGCATGGGTTTGACAAAACACGTAGCACGGAGCCTCATGGTGACGTCATCACGCTACAGGAAGTGACACAGAAGCTAATCTGTTTGCCAGCTGTGATCCTGCAAAAGCCTTGCCTGCGGGAAGGGACCGAGCAATTGAGGACTCAATTGGAGGATGTATCCGGATCAAAATCTACCTCACAGTGCTGCCGGAACGGCTAAAAGATCCTGGCACTGAGAGCTGTGTTCTTTTCATCAGAAGGTAACCCAATGAGTGGTTGCACAAGTCTGTGGCAGAGACTATTGAGCAAATTATATTTTCACAAGTCTGTGGGAGAGACTATCTGTGATCGAGCTACGCACCGGTTGCTAGGCCAGTGAGAGTGGGCCTATCCGGTGGTTGCTGAGTCCAGAGTGGAGACAGTTGTTTCTCTGGACCTAAGAAAATACCTGTGATCCTCAAGTAAGGTACCTGAGTCCTCCCCATCCCTTCAACCCCCTCTGTTGGAAGCTTTAATCAATAAAACCCCTTGAAAGAGACTTTGTGTTGGTGCGAACTTTCTTCTGGACAACTCTTCAAGGAGAACCCCTGAGACGAGCGTATGGAACAGTGAGGTAACGTGCAAGGCCCAAAATTAAACCAGCAGCTATCTCTGGGGTATCGCTACGTGTGGGGGCTCGTCCGGGATTTGCCGTTACCTCTCGCAACTAAAATAGACTGTTCATTTGGGACCTATTATACAGAGGGAGAAGGACTGTGCTAAAAAGGGGAAGAAAATTGTGATCACTTTATGACCAGGTGGGCCGTGGGCGGAGTCAAGAAAAAGAAAAGCCCGCGAGCTACGTGCCAAGAAGAGCAAGTGGGAGGAGTTCCCGCTTGCTTGCTGCGTGAGACGCCACATGTGTGTCCAGCACTCAGAGAAACGGAGCACCGCCATGTCTTCAGTGCTAAACAAAAACATATTGGGGGGCACACCATACAATGCTTTTAAATTCAAGATGGTGCTGCTATAAGACCAAAAGACAGTACAAAACAGATTATAGCGCACACATTCAAGAATGACATTTATCCTGCAAGGCTAGTTAAAAACACCTGAACATATACATAAAAATATATACGGGGGTTTGGTCACACTATATGGTCATATAGTGCTAAGCCCACAAACTGCGACAAAGTACCCCGAATTTCGTGGGTCCTACCCTAGTAATAGAATGAAAGAACCTGCGTCTCATCTGAGACGCAGGTTCTTTCATTCTATTACTAGGGTAGGACCCACGAAATTCGGGGTACTTTGTCGCAGTTTGTGGGCTTAGCACTATATGACCATATAGTGTGACCAAACCCCCGTATATATTTTTATGTATATGTTCAGGTGTTTTTAACTAGCCTTGCAGGAAAAATGTCATTCTTGAATGTCTTCAGTGCTATCGTTGCAGTCTGCTTTTGGGCCCAGGATGCTTCCTGTGGGTACCGCTTAAAGTACCATGCTGCCGGGAACCGTGCTGACGGACACTGGCATCCGATTAAAGCCGCGTGGGCGGTTCATGCTCTACACGATCGTTGATGTGGAGGCCCTGGGTATGCTGTGTAACAGGTGTAATGGACTGGCTATGCACCCCCGTCCTTTTGTTCAATGCCTACGATGTGAGAAATACCTGTTTTCTGTGGAGCAACCCACCATGCCACCCTGCGCTTACAAAGTGGACTGGGTCACGGGCAACGTGATGGAAGAAGCTGCTGCCTTCAACCAAATTGTCCGGCCCATGCCCACCGCATCTGCTGCTGTGAGTAATCCTGAAGGGAATGTTACTGTTACCACTGTGAGTGGGTCACCAGCGGATACCACTGTTACTTCAACTGTATCCACCTTCGCTGCACCTTTCTTTGCTGCACCTGTCCAGAGGAAGGTGGGATACACAAAGGCCTCCCGCGGCCGCGGTAGAAACCTACCCCAGGCACAACCGGAACCGGACCCCGAGAGATGTGATGTCCCCGGGAAGTCCACATCAGGAACCGGTAAGATATCTGGGGGAAAAGTATCTGGGACTGTGCGCACCTTTTTGTCGGCAGAAGAGTGGGGAGAATCTGAATTAGACTCTGTTGGATACTGGAGATGATGATCTGTTCGAGACCATGTCTCAAGAATTGTTGTGGAGCAACATGGAGGATGTTGCCTCAGTACATAGTTTTTCGGAGTTGACAGCCATGGATTGCGGGGAGACAACACAAAGAGTGGAAGCCCTGGTTGTTGCTAGTGAAGTCCTGCCTAAAGTCACCAATTTATATGGGTCAGGAAAACTGTCTGAATCGCATGGTACACAAGTCCCCAGTTTCTTGTATGGAAGTGCCAGACCTTTGCCTAGGCTTGCCCGATCACAAAGATTGCTAAACAAACGGGTAGCCAGGGAGTATGGATTAGAGTTTCCCTACGTTCCCAGGGAAACCATGCAAGAGATTGAGGCCAATAGAGAAGAATGATACAGTGAAGCTGTGTGGGACTACAATGAAGTACCTAAACCGTTCCGGAAATTAGGCCATTCTTTTACCATGGATGAACGCTTCAGAGTGTGCTTGTTGCATTGGAGCTATGGTCAGCACATCGATGCTGACAAGGTGGTCATCTGCCGGCCTGGAAAGGAAGACTACGTCTATTTCATTACCACCTTGGACGGACAGGGGAAATCACTAACCCTGCCTGACCCCTGCTTTTACTGGTGATCATCTATAGTGACTATTCCAGTTTTTGTCACTTTGCTAAAGAAGAAGAATTCCTTTTCTTTTCTTCTTTGAAGGACTTGGGGTAAATAGCTAGTTAGTGCTAGGGCATTGGAAACTTTGAGTCAAGATTTTTCTAACCGGTCCAGTACTTCTACCAAAAAGGGACTTTGTTAAGTTGTTCTTCGACCACTAGGTGGCGGAGATTTGCTCAGCAGAAACTTGACTCTTCTGCACTTATCTACCCACACAAAGAAATATATATATATATATATATATTTATATAGGAAAGAGAGTTTTATTTCTCAGGAAGTAAGGCTTTGCTTCCCGTTGTACAGTAATGTTTTACATTGTTGCTAGGCCAGTGAGATTGGGCCTATCCGGTGGTTGCTGATTCTAGCGTGGAGACAGTTGTTCCTCTGGACCTAAGAAAATACCTGTGATCCGCAAGTAAGGTACCTGCGTCCTCCCCATCCCTTCAACCCCCTTTGTTGGAAGCTTTAATCAATAAAACCCCTTGAAAGAGACACTGGGGCTGATTTACGAAACGTTTGCGCCATGAGTATCGGCGCATCTGCGTGCGCAACGGCTGTTTTAGTTTTTACAAAACATTTGCGCCGGTATCGCAGCGCTATTCCCAGTTTACTATAGTGTTCTCGGCGCACGGGAGGAGGCGCTCAGTGCGCCACTATGGACCTGGCACACGGCATCTTCAAATTAAAATATAAAGAAGCTAGAAGTGCCAATATAATGGGGGTGACGTGGGGTGATGTGAGGAAGTGTAGTGACAACTGCCCAAGTAACAAATATGCCCAAAATAGAATGAGAAAGTAACTTTTTCAGAACCAGCCCGCTGCGCCGGCAAGTACGTTTAGAACTGCAAGAGTTTTTTTTGTGCTCAGTGCGGGAATTTCACTCATTCAAACGCGCCGGGACACTGCGTCGGCAAAATCTTCGTAGATGTCAAGTCACGTAAATCAATTTGCATAAGTTGAACAGGCGCAGCTCTGAACTTGCCGTTATATAACAGTCCGACAGCAAAATGACATTTCTAAAAGAAATATAATGAATTGTCGGCTCCCGTCAATATAGAGAAAAGTAATTGATAAAAAAAAAAAAAAAATGCGTGGGGTCCCCCCAAATTTCATTACCAGGCCCTTCAGGTCTGGTATGGAAATTAAGGGGAACTCCGCGCCAAATTTAAAAAAAATTGGCGTGGAATTTCGGGGAACCCCCACGCATTTTTTTTTTTCAAAGACTTTCAATGACTTTTATCTGTATTGACGGGAACCAGCAATTCATTAGAGTACTTTTAAATGACTATTATTTTACTTTAGAAATGTCATTTTGCTCTCGAACTGTTATAAACATGGAAAACATGCGCTACTTTACAGGCATACTATAGACACCCCCCAGGTATGATATTTAGGGCCAGTTCACACCGGATGCAGTGCAGTGCATTTTTTTGATGCATGAAAAACGCAAAGAAAGTTGATCACATTAATGCCAATGGCATAGTTCACACCACTGCAGTCCGTTCCAGTGCGTTTCAGAAAGAAAAAAAAAATTGGTCATGCTGCATTTTTTATGTACAGAACTGTACTGGACCACAGTAAAACACATCAAAAACGCTATGGAACGTACCAAAAACGCACTGGAATGCACCGGAACGCACCTAAATGCACCAAAGATGCACTGCAACATACTTGTCCTAAGTGAAAAGAGGGGGAAAAAACACTGGACTGCATCAAAAACGCATCAAAATTGCACTGGAACGTGTCAAAAACGCACATGCAGAAAAGCACCTGGAACGCATCCAGACTTTTCACTCGAATTTGTATCTATGAAAAATACTGTACCTCATAGTGTGTATGCAGTTATTTTCGGGTATATTACTCTTAAACACTAGCGCTATATATTTTTTGTTTTTTGAGGGCAACTATGTTCCTTACCCCTGTACTTGTGATATGCCATGTGCAGTTCAAAATGTGTTCCCAGAGGTTTACTGATAACCTCTGCTGCAGTGCAGTGTGGGGGATAAGTCTTCTGTGCCAGGCATTATAAGCTGATGCAATCATTTTAAATATACAGAGTAAGCGCATCACATATTGTAACAAAAATGCCTTAGCAATAAAGCTGTATTAGGCATATGTATACAATAGGTGTGCTGGTGGTTCTAAAAATACAGACCCAGGATAGTAATGGCCCGGAGCAGAAGCACAGCTAGGAGGAGGGCCTGCATGACTGGGGTGGACAGTGAGGTGCAGGAATTGGGTAGTTTGAAGGAAGGCGGGGGTGGCTAGGAGGATAGAGGGGGACGTGGCCAGCATCAGCTTCAGTTTGAGCTGTGTGGCCACAAGTAGAGAAGCAGAAATTTTCTGTTCCTGTGAGACGTTAGCGTTTGTGCTTCCTGTGGTCCGGAACTTTGCTGTTATGGGGGATATGGAGGCCCTGTTGTCCCAGCTCTGTGCAGAGGCGGTGGCCAGGGGCCCAGGCTGGATTCAGGCGACGCTTTCTACCTTTGGACAGGTGTCCAGCCAGGCCTCATCGACTGCTTCGCGGGGCCCCCCTCTGCCTGGTCGCCCACGTGCTAGGAGGTCAAGGCCTCCTGAGCGTTTTAGCCCAGAGGTGACCCGTGGTGTTCGTGACCATCTTGGGAGCCCTTTACAGGACCCTTCGTCACCACCGGCCCAGCAGCAGTCCGTTGTGCCTAGTGTGGTGGTCGGGAGGAATCCCCGTCCACGGCGGACCCGGGGGGGATGCTCAGTGTCGGATGTCTGCCCACATACCCCTTCTCCTGAACTATCGGATGGTGCGGCTGCCTCTGCGGGCTCCTTGCCCGCCCGGAGGGTGGCTCGGCGGGGAAGAGAAGTTTCTGCGGGTGCTGGCTTACCTGGAACGGCCGGGGCCTCTGTTTGCGGCGGTCGGGGACGGAGCGGATCATCGCCTGCAGCACAGCGGCGGCGGAGTGACCGGGAGGACGTCCGGAGTCGTTTGGCGGCTAGGCGGGCTTCTCCTGCCCGGCCCAGAGCTCAGCGTGGTGGCCGCATGGAGCGGCCCCTGGATGTCGGTGTGGCGCGCGGGGCTGACGTCAGAGGTGGGCACCCCGTGCGGCCTAGTGGAGTGGAGTCGCGCCCTACTCGTTCAGCGCGGGTTGTGGCTGAAGAGGCGTCCCAGGATGGCCTGTCGGATGGGGGGAGCACCGCATCTGAGGATGGAGAGATCCGGGAGCCTGCGCGGGGAGCTGGAGTGGCGGCTGGATGTCCTGATGGGCAGCGTCAGCCAGGTAAGGCTTTTTCCTCTGTTCTTTCCTTCTCTCCTTCTGTGGCTCCAACTTTGTCAGTGTTAGGGGTTCCAGGGAGTGTAGTGGGGGGAACTGGCGTGCCTGTGGGGTTGGCTGTTGGACCTGGGGGGTTGGGTTCCTACCCACTGGCGTTGGAAGCGGCGCAGGGGGATGGTGTGATCCACACTTTGTTGGCTGGCTTTCGGGAGGTGCTGGCGCGCTGTGAGGCTGGGGTGCAGTCAGGCGTTGGTTCTTCCCCTGTAATGGCGTGGGCGGCGGCCGGTGCGTCCGCCACCACGGGGGTCACTTAGGCTGTGCCGGCCCCGGCTCCTGTGGTCTGGGGCTTTGGGACGGCGGAGTGGGCCCCGGGTTCTGTTGGGCCTGGGTCGAGTGTTCCCGTTGTTCCGGTAGTGGCCGCCGGCCCTGCTGTTGCGGTGTCTGAACCCACCGCGGCGGAAAAAGGCGCGGTTGCTGCTGACGGGGTGCGTCTAGGAGACGCCGCAAAATGCGAGGTCTATGTCTGCTTTGAGGGGCCTCTGGGGGCCCATCTCAAGGCGGAGGTGAGGGAACGAATTTGGAAGGGGGAATACGTGGAAATTTTTTCCTTGCTGCCCTTAGAGAAGTTTAACTTGGAAAAAGTTAAACCTGACGAGAGTAAGAAGGAGGAAGAGGAAAAACGCTGTTATCGCTTGATTCCTCGCACGTTTGCAAATTGGCTGCATGCGTTTGCGATTTTAGCGAGCGTCATTGGGGAAAGGGCTCCGGAGAATTGCTCCCCCCTGTTTTGTTATCAGGACTCGATTGGCGAGGCTCAGCGTGTCTATGGAGGGGTTGCTTGGCTCCGTTATGACGAGCAATTCCGCCAGCGGAAGGCGGTCCACCCCGAGCTGCGGTGGGACCATAAAGACATTAGCCTCTGGATGAAGCTGATGTCCTCTCCTAGAAGTGCGGTGGCTCCCTTTCAGAGTGGGGCCGGGGGTGCGGCCTCCGCCGCGCAACCGGCCGGTGGTCACATGGGTTTCTGCTGGCAAAGTGCCGTTTCAGGCATGAGTGCTCGGGATGTGGGGGATCTCACCTGCAGTCTCGGTGTTTTAAGCAAGGTCGGGGAAAAGGGGGTGATGCTGGAAAAAGGGATGACTCCGGTGAAGGTAAGAAGGATGGCACCTTTTCTAAGACGGTACCCTAATCGTCCGGCTGCCGAGTTGCTGGAGTTGGGGTTTTCTGAGGGTTTTATGTTGAATAGCAGTTTACGGGTGACAACTTGCGGTCAGCCAGGGAGCATCCGGCAGTTGTTTCAGAAAAATTGTTTAAAGAGGTTTCCTTGGGTCGCATGGCTGGCCCCTTTGAGACGCTACCTGTGCCCAATTTGGTTGTTTCTCCTTTGGGGGTTGTTCCCAAGAAGGAGCCAAATAAGTTTCGGCTCATTCATCATTTGTCGCATCCTCGGGGGGGTTCCGTTAATGATTCCATTGACCCTGACCTCTGTACGGTTTCTTACACCTCGTTTGATGCAGCGGTGGACTGGGTGCGGCGGTATGGGCGGGGGGCGTTGCTGGCAAAAACTGACATTGAGGCGGCTTTTCGTCTGCTTCCGGTTCATCCTAGTTGCTGCCATCTGTTGGGGTGTCGATGGCAGGGTGTGTTTTTTGTGGACAGATGTTTGCCAATGGGGTGCGCTATTTCTTGCTCGCTGTTCTAGCAATTTAGTTCCTTCTTGGAGTGGGTGGTCCGGGATGTTTCCGGCCTTCCCTCGGTCATTCACTATCTGGATGACTTCTTGTGTATAGGGTCGGCGGGGAGTTCGGTTTGTGCCTCCCTGCTGGCGATGGTTCAGCAGGTTTTTGATTCTTTTGGTGTCTCCCTGGCTGCAGACAAGACCGAGGGCCCGGCCACGGAATTGCGTTTTTTGGGTATTGTCATTGATACCTTGGCTATGGAATGCCGTTTGCCTTTGGACAAACTGGAGGACCTCAAGGTGGTGGTGTCTGCAGCATTGAGGGGCAAGAAGATTCAGCTACGGTCCTTGCAATCTTTGTTGGGCAAGTTAAATTTTGCCTGCCGCATCATGACCATGGGGCGTGTTTTCTGCAGGCGCCTGGCGGCAGCCACGGCCTGCGTCAAGGCCCTGCACCATTATGTCAGATTGGTGCGGGATCACCGGGAGGACTTGGAGGTGTGGGATTCCTTTTTGGCCTCCTACAATGGCCGCTCCCTTTGGTTGGAGCAGGTGGTTTCTAACTTTGATTTGGAAATTTTTACGGACGCGGCGGGCGCGGCTGGTTTTGGGGCTTTTTGCCAGGGGCATTGGAGTGCTGGCGAGTGGCCGCCTGTGTGGAAAGAGGTTGGTTTGGTGCGCAATCTGGCGGCTTTGGAGTTGTTTCCCATTGTGTTGGCAGTGGAATTGTGGGGAGCGGAAATCAGCAATCGCCGGGTCCGTTTTCATTGTGACAATCTTGGGGTAGTACAGGCTATTGTGAGGGGGTTAGCTTGGCAGCGGGTGTGTGTGTGACCCCCGGGATGGGCTCCCCACACAAAAACAGGCCCAGCAAACGGAGGTTGTGGTTTTCAAAATCAAAAAAAAGGTGCGGTTTATTTTCTATTTACAGTGACAAAACACAGCAAAGCCAAAAGAAACAAACAAATTAAATCCTGGTCAACTTGACCTCTGACTAAACATACAGGTTTCCTAACTAACAACTGGGATCAGCCTAGTGCTGTCCTAGTCCCTAAGTCCCTGGTTTTAAATGTCCAAGCAAATAGCCACACAGGCTTTGTCTCACCGGACAAGGGTTCACTCTCTCCAGGAAGTCCACACAGGTCTGCTTCCAGGCATGAGCTAACATCTAATGAAGCTGGGAGTTCTTATAGAGGCCTAAATGAGCTGACAAGTTTCAGCTGGTCTCATCAACTCCCTGTCTGTACGACGCCCCACACTCTCCCTAGAGGTATGAGTCATCCATGAGCCCACTAGCCTTAGCTGGGCTTATACAACTCTCCACCTAGTTGTATAAGTCGGCGTAAAGCCTGAATCTGGGCGAAATATATCTACCCCCCTGGATGCAACCAGGTGACTTTACCTTCCTGCTGTCACATACCCCCCCCTCTTGTTTTAACCTCGGGGTTGGAACACCAGCAATCAGGCATTCATGTACTCGAGACAAAGCATCCACATTCCCCATTTGAACGCCAGGGCGATGCTTTACTGTGAAGTTGAATTCCTGGAGGGCCAGGAACCACCTATTCACTCTTCTATTTGTTTCCTTGTTTTGAGCCATCCACTTTAACGGAGCGTGATCCGTAACCATGTCAAAGTGCCTACCTAGCAGGTAGTACCGAAGGGAATCTAGAGCCCACTTCACCGCTAAACACTCCTTTTCAACGGTGGCGTAATTTACCTCATGGGACTTCAACTTCCTGCTGAGGTAAATGACTGGGTGCTCTTCCCCGTTCCAGACCTGGGACAATACTGCTCCTAACCCCACATCTGACGCATCACTTTGTACGACAAAGTCTTTACAGAAGTCGGGTGAGTACAACACTGGCTGGCTACATAAGGCTTTTTTCAAGAATTGGAATGCTGCCTCAGCCTCGGGGGTCCATTTAATCATGACCGACCCTTTCCCCTTCGTTAGGTTGGTTAGGGGCACAGCCTTAGAGGCAAAGTGGGGAATGAATCGCCGATAATACCCAGCGATTCCCAGAAAGGCTCGTACCTGCTTCTTGCTGTTGGGACGTGGCCAACTCTGGATGGCCTCGACTTTGTTGAGTTGGGGTTTTATTACTCCCCTCCCAATGGTGTACCCAAGATATTTGGCCTCCTCCTGCCCAATGGTACACTTCTTGGGGTTAGCCGTAAACCCCGCTTCCCGAACAGAGTCCAGGACTGCTTGCACTTTTGGCAGATGTGAGGCCCAATCTGTGCTATGGACAATTACGTCATCCAGGTAAGCCGAAGCATACTTCCGATGGGGCCTCAGCATCTGGTCCATTTTCCGCTGGAATGTGGCCGGCGCATTCTGTAACCCGAACGGCATTCTTTTATATTGGAACGCCCCGTCTGGGGTTACAAATGCGGTTTTCTCTTTGGCCAATTTGGCCAGGGGGATTTGCCAATACCCTTTTGTGAGGTCAAGAGTCGTCATGTATCGGGCTGTTCCCAGCCGGTCGATCAACTCATCTATACGTGGCATGGGGTAGGTGTCAAATTTTGTAACTTTGTTCAACTGACGAAAATCGTTACAAAATCGCCAGCTCCCATCCGGTTTAGGCACCAACACAATGGGACTAGACCAATCACTTTGGGACTCCTCTATCACCCCTAAGTTCAGCATTTTCTGTACTTCCTCCCGTATTGCCTCCCGTCGGGCCTCTGGGATCCGATAGGGTTTTAACTTCACCCTTTCACCGGGCGGGGTAATGATGTCATGCTCTACCCCAGATGTTTGTCCCGGCAGCTCAGAGAATACCTCCTTGTTGCGAAGCACAAACTCCTTAACCTCCTGTTGTTGGGGTTGTGACAAGGTGGCTGCTATTCCAACCTCAGGAATCACGCAACCAGTTTGAGCTGGTGACCAAGTGTCTGCGACTAGGGACTCTCTATCCCTCCAGGCTTTCAACAGATTAACGTGATAGATCTGTTCGGGCTTTCGCCTTCCTGGTTGTCTGACCTTGTAATTCACTTCGCTCACTTTTTCCATTATCTCGTAGGGGCCTTGCCATTTGGCAAGGAATTTACTTTCAACCGTAGGGACAAGTACCAGTATCCTATCCCCCGGGGAAAAGGTACGGGTCTTGGCTCCACGGTTGTACACTCTCTGCTGTGCTAACTGCGCTTGGGCCAAATGTTCCTTCACGATGGGCATTACCTGTGCAATTCGGTCTTGCATCAGGGCGACATGCTCAATCACACTCCTGTGGGGAGAACTCTCACTTTCCCAAGTTTCCTTGGCAATATCCAACAGCCCTCTTGGGTGTCTCCCATACAGTAACTCAAAGGGGGAGAATCCCGTAGAGGATTGGGGTACCTCCCTAATAGCAAACATCAGATAAGGAAGTAGACAGTCCCAATCCTTTCCATCTCTATCCACCACTTTCTTCAACATTTGCTTTAGGGTTTTGTTGAATCTTTCAACCAGCCCATCGGTTTGGGGGTGATACACAGATGTACGTAATTGCGTCACTTTGAACAATTTACACAGCTCCTTCATAACCCGGGACATAAAGGGTGTACCTTGGTCCGTAAGCAGTTCTCTACAAATACCCACCCGGCTAAACACAAGAGATAGCTCTTTGGCTATGGTTTTGGCCGAGGTATTTCGGAGAGGGATCGCTTCTGGATAACGGGTGGCATAGTCCATTATAACTAATATGTACTGGTGCCCCCTAGCGGACTTGATTATAGGACCTACCAAATCCATGGCGATCCTCTCAAACGGGACCTCAATGATGGGTAGAGGGACCAGCGGGCTACGGAAATGTGGCATCGGGGCCGACCTCTGACACACAGGGCAGGAGGAACAATAATTTTCTATGTCCTTTATCACCCCCGGCCAATAGAATCTCTGTAATACCCTCTCTCGGGTTTTCTCTGTCCCCAGATGACCTCCAAGAATGTGCCCATGGGCCAACTCCAACACCAACTTCCTGTAAGGTTTGGGCACCACAAGCTGCTCAATGGTTTCTTCTGCCCTTTTTGCCACCCGATACAGTAGGTCCTTCTCTACGCTGAAGTATGGGTAAGTGCAGGTATTATCTGGGTTCACTAACTCGCCATCGATTTTCACTACGTTTTCCCGTGCCTTTATTAGGGCGGGGTCTTTCAACTGTTCTGTGGCAAAGTTTTCCCTGTGAACCTCAAGATCAGAAAACTCCACAGACGGTAGGTTTTCGTCTGAGGAGGTGGGCTCCTCTCCAGTTTCTTGAGTCTCCCCTGCCAATACTGATAAGGGAAATTCCGGAGAGTCCTCACCACTCTCAGGGGAGTTCTGGCTATCCCATTTCTGGTACATAGGGGCACCAGTGGGGGGCTCAGGATCATCCCACAGTTCCCAGAACTTCGGAAAATCCCTTCCCACAATGGCGTCATGCGGTAACTGAGATACTAAGCCCACTGGATGAGAGAGGGTACCTTTGGGGGTCTCGAAACACACTGTAGTCACTGGATACTCTCGGGTGTCCCCATGCACACAAATAACAGCTACCTTGCTATTCCCAGAGACCTCTGTTTTAACTAACTCAGCCTTTATCAGGGTCACAAGGCTACCTGAATCCAGCAATACCACAACATTTCTACCATTAACACACATTTTGCATAAATGTTTCTCAGTTCCTCGAATGGCAGTGCATGCGACTGTCGCACACAGCGACTGACGTCTGCCCATCAGAAAGTCACACTGCATGGGTTCCTCCACAACCGGGCAATTGGCTGCAATATGTCCCGCTTGCCGGCAGCGGTAGCAAACGATCCTTCTTGCCGCCTCTTGAGCCGCTGATTTCCCAGGCTGTTCTCGCCAAACTTGGGGTAGAGCTCCCACCCTCTCACTCTCTCCACCCTCACCCCTTGGAATCCTCTTATCCGCCCCTGGGGATGGTCTGGTCTTAGGGTGGAAAGTCCGAGTGTCTCTGGAAGAGGCCGTCAGGTTCTCTGTAGCCAAGTATTTCTCCACACGATCCACAAGACCATCGGCCGTCTCTGGGTCTCCATGGCTTACCCACTTTTGGATGGCAGTAGGAAGAGCTCTCAAAAACCGATCCATTACAACACGTTCCACAATCTTTGGTGCGGACAAAGTCTCTGGCTGTAGCCACTTTCTGCTCAGGTGAATGAGATCATACATTTGAGACCTGGGGGGTTTTCCAAGCTGGAAAGTCCAGTTATGCACACGCTGAGCCCGGACAGCCTGGGTGACACCCAGCCTTGCCAATATTTCAGCTTTTAGCATCACATAGTCTTTTGCTTGGTCAGGCTCTAGGTCATAGTAAGCCTTCTGCGATTCACCAGTTAACAGAGGAGCCACCAGTCCAGCCCACTGCTCCTCAGGCCACTTTTCTCTTTCAGCAGTCCTTTCAAATGTGGTCAAAAATACCTCTGGATCATCCTCTCCAGTCATTTTTGTCAATAAACGACTCACCCCAAAGGACGCGGTATTAGTGGGACGGCTTTCCTCACTGGTCTGTGGACGTTGCTGCATTACTGCTTCCATTTGTTGTAGTCTCTGCTCTTGCTTCTGTAACAGGTCTATGAAGCGGGCCTCAGATTGCTGCTGGGCTTGTTGCTGAGCTTCCAGACTCTGTTGGTGAGCTTGCTGCTGGGCTGCAAGGCTCTGTTGATGAGCTTGCTGCTGGGCTGCGAAGTTCTGTTGTTGAGCTGCAAGGCTCTTTTGCAAACCTGCATTTGTCTGCTGTTGATTGGCATTTGCTAGAGCCAGCTGCTTCAGTATCTCCTCCATGCTGGCTTAAAAAAAAACTGCCACTGGTTCTCCACCAACTGTGAGGGGGTTAGCTTGGCAGCGGGTGTGTGTGTGACCCCCGGGATGGGCTCCCCACACAAAAACAGGCCCAGCAAACGGAGGTTGTGGTTTTCAAAATCAAAAAAAAGTGCGGTTTATTTTCTATTTACAGTGACAAAACACAGCAAAGCCAAAAGAAACATAAACAAATTAAATCCTGGTCAACTTGACCTCTGACTAAACATACAGGTTTCCTAACTAACAACTGGGATCAGCCTAGTGCTGTCCTAGTCCCTAAGTCCCTGGTTTTAAATGTCCAAGCAAATAGCCACACAGGCTTTGTCTCACCGGACAAGGGTTCACTCTCTCCAGGAAGTCCACACAGGTCTGCTTCCAGGCATGAGCTAACATCTAATGAAGCTGGGAGTTCTTATAGAGGCCTAAATGAGCTGACAAGTTTCAGCTGGTCTCATCAACTCCCTGTCTGTACGACGCCCCACACTCTCCCTAGAGGTATGAGTCATCCATGAGCCCACTAGCCTTAGCTGGGCTTATACAACTCTCCACCTAGTTGTATAAGTCGGCGTAAAGCCTGAATCTGGGCGAAATATATCTACCCCCCTGGATGCAACCAGGTGACTTTACCTTCCTGCTGTCACACTATTAATCATAACACTGCTTCTTCTCCTCCTGTTGTCCGTTTGCTGCGACAGTTAGTGCTTGCTTGCTTGCGGCTTAATTGTTTTGTGTCTGCTGTTCATGTTCCTGGGATTGATAATTCAGTGGCTGATGCGTTCTCGTTTCCAGTGGGACAGATTCCGTCAATTGGCACCGGACGCGGAGCTAAACGGGATTCCCTGCCCCGAGCGGCTATGGAGCATTGCATTGCCACTTCCCAGTTCTTGATTCGTGAGTCGGTTTCTGCGGCTACTTGGACGGCATACTGCAAGGCTTGGTCGGAATGGTCGGACCTGGTGAGTGAGCTTGGGGGGGGGGCTCCCACGAAGGGGCCCGGGTTCAGTTGTTGCTTTGTTTTATTGGTAAAAATTTTACAGCGGGGGTTTCGGCCTCATATATGTCCCGTAAATTGGCCGGTTTGGCCTTTATGTTTCAGTTGGCTGGGCAGCGGGATGCTACGAAGGCTTTCGTGGTGAGACGGGCCATGCGGGGCTTCTGGACTGGTCGCTATGCAGCTGACAGGCGGCGCCCGGTTTCTTTTTCGGTTCTTGGTTCCGTGGTGGGCCAGTTGGATGGGGTTTGTGTGTATAGGTATGAGAAGGTTTTGTTCCGGGCCGTCTTTGTATTAGCCTTTTTCGGGGCTTTTCGGGTTGGCGAACTTGTTAGCCCAAATAGGCGGGGTGAGGGGGGCCTGGGGGTTCAGGATGTTTGGGTACGGGATGATTCCCTGGGGGTGTTTCTGAGACGGTCCAAGACGGACCGTTTGGGTAAGGGGTCTCGGGTGGAATTGAGGGCGGTACCTTTCACCCCATTGTGTCCGGTTGCGGCTGTTGGGGAGTTTTCCAGGATCAGGCCAGAGGGCCCTGGGGTGTTTTTCAAGCATGAGGATGGGACGGCTCTGTCCCGCTTTCAGTTTCAGGCTGTGTTTAAAAAATGTGTGGTTGTAGCGGGTTTGGGGACGGGCAATTATTCGTCCCATTCTTTCCGCATTGGGGCGGCTACTGAAGCGGTCCGCTGGGGTTTGGGTGACAGGGTGGTGCAGCGTATTGGCCATTGGGAGTCGACTCGATTCCGATCGTATGTCCGCCCGCATTTGTTGTAGGTTTCGTTGTCAGGGATAGGGACAGGGGGTGGTGTGTGAGTGGGTGAATTTTCTTTTGTTTTCACCTCCTTGTCTCTCTGTTTTCTCAGTTTCTGTGTTGTTTGTTATTGGGGGTACCTTGGGCTGTTGGGGGGACATGTTATTTCTTTCCCCCCTTTTTTCCTTCAGATTCTGGTGCCTGCTTGGTGTGGATCCTGGGACACTCCTATGTGTATTGGGGTGCTAGGAGAGCTGATGTGCGGGTGGGGGGCAGGTTATTGGGTTTTTCTGAGGAGGAAGTGGTGGTTCGGTGGCTTGGGATTCCAGGCATGCTTTAGTCCCGGGTCGTGCCTGAAATGCATAGATACGCTCGCTTGGATCGTTCTCCTGATGTGGTCCTGTTCCATGTGGGTGGCAATGACCTGGCATTGCGTTGCGCACGTGAACTTATCAGAGATATTAAGTTCGATTTGCTGCGCCTTCAATCATTTTTCCCGGACACCATTTTCATTTGGTCCGAAGTTGTGGCCAGGTCTGAATGGCGTTTGGCTCGCTCGGTTTTCGGTATCAACAGGGCCAGGGTCAAGCTCAATAAGGCGGTGGCAAAGTTTTTTGTTCGCAATGGGGGCCTGGCAGTGCGTCATCGGGATCTGGAGGAAGAGACTTGGCGTTTTTTGCGGCCGGATGGTGTTCACTTGAATGCCATTGGAATTGACCTTTGGCAGCTGGGTTTGCAAGACGGCATCCAGCGAGCCCTCCGTTTATGGTGGGCGTCACGAACATAAGGTGTCATGTTCGTGTGCTGTGGCGGGAGGTCTATGGGGTCTTTGAAGGCGGTGCCAAAAAGAATGGAGGTTTAGGGGGGTTGGGCCCATCTGGAGGTATGGGTGTCCCTCCCTTACTAACAAGACAATGGGAACAATGGTTTTGGTAGTTGGTTGTATCTAAAGGTGGTTAATGCAAATTGTCCCTTGAGCTGGCGTAATATGCAGTGAGGGGCCTTAGTGGAGTATACAGATACAACCAGGGATAAAAAATAGTCGCCCTTCAAAGATCTCTAGACCGGGCAGGTTGTTAAAAACTGACATTTTTTATTGGGTTTAATTGGGAAATATGTATTATATGCATTACATTGTACGTTTGAGAATTTCTTGTATTTTAATTGTGTTTGTTATAATAAAAAGGCTGCTATGGCCATTCGACTCCAAAAAGAGGAATGTGTCGTCTGGTCAATTTATAGAGTTTAAGGATTAGGTTGTTAGCGTTTGGGATCAATAACCGGAGCCTCAGTAATCTGCACATCCATCAGTCATGGACATTTCATCCCTCCCACATCTCTACAAAATCTCTGGGCCTCAGCTCTCAAACCACGTTTTATTTACTGATGAGAAAACTGAAAAGTCAGTTTCCTCTGAATGGCACAAGTTCCCTGGAGCCCCGCAACCTGCCTGCATGAAAATCTTGGGTCATTAACTCTTTTTATACTGTGGAAAGGCACAGAATGCCACAAGGTACACATATCCAAGTATGTCGTATCACATCAAGCATAATACAGCACAGGTATTCACTCCACTGTTCAATCACACCAACAAAAATACATGTATATACTGTATATAGGGAGTGGTGTATTTCGGTTTCATGCTGCCCTAGGCAAGACTGAAATCGGGAGCCTAAATTTGTCCCACCCTTTCCTGTCCGTTGACACCCACCACCATCCAATCATGGCAAAAAAAGAGCTCTTACTTAAAGTGGAGTTCCACTCACAAAAAAAAAAATCACCAAAAAAACGAAAAAAAACAGAAAAAAAAAGCAGATTTTTTTTTATACTCACCCGAAATACCCGTTGCTATGCGGAAGTCCGTAATCTGCCTCTTCCGTAACCGCGGTCTGTTTTCTTCCCTGTCATCTTCTAGTGAATGGGGCACGCTGCTTTCTGGGAACTGTGTGTAATCCCAGAGAGCAGCCGCCCATTCACAAGTTGGCGCGAGACTCACGCATGCGCAGTAGGAAACGGGCAGTGAAGCCCTTAGTGTGGATGGCGGCGCGGGACCTGCACCGATCGAGGGATCGGCATCGGGGGGCCATCAGCGCGGGAGAGTAGGACAGGTAAGTGTCCTGATTAAAAGTCAGCAGCTACAGTGTTAGTAGCTGCTGACTTTAAAAAAAAAAAAATTGCGGGTGGAGCTCCGCTTTAATTTTTTTAACAACTTTATTTTTTGTTGTACAGGTACATTTTTTTTTAATTTCTATTATTTATTTATTTTATTTTTTTTGGGGGGGGGGGGGGGCTTTGGAGAGGAGATATTAGGGGTCTAAACATACCTAACAAAAAGAGGGAAGGGAACCAAAGAGATTGTGGTACCAGCAAATACTCACCGGTATTGTTCCACACACTTATATTAAGCGGGACTTAGTGACAAAAAGAGCATATAGAAAAAATGTGCAATGTGTCAGAAAGATGAGTTAGTGCAAAGTGTCACATGAAAAAGTCCTGGGAATAAATTACCGGGCTGAAAATAAATTGATTAACAAAGTAAATGAATAAACAATTGAATTTATTGAAAAAGGATCAATAGTAAAATTACAGCAGTTTCACACCTAACACTATGAACAAACTAAAGGTCTGGAGACAAAGACAAACACACACAAAAAACATGTGTAGCCCCCTGTTCCTAAAAACAGGGCTATAGTGTAAACTTCGTTTTTGGCTAAGCTGTAAACAGCTCAGATTTGATTGTATATTTGGTTCTGTTCTAAACTTGACTGAGTTGTGCATTTCTTGCTGTTGCCAGTAGGTGTAACTGGTACCACAGTACAGTGTGAGAATTACAACTAGGTTGAGCTGCAATAAATATTATTTTTCCAGAAACAGCCCAGTAGGAGATTCCTGGCTGCTGTGCATTCTGGGAAGGGCTAATTATTGGATAAAGCCATGTGCTTTAAGTCAGTCTTCACCTCGTGGCCCTCCTGGCCTGAGGCTGTGTTGCTGCAAGTTCTGCAAGTAGGCCCAGAAGCCTGTCTGGGGCCTACTAATCCTGAGGTGGTCCTTAGGCTGTCTTGCCTGTTTGGAAGAAGCCGAGTCAAGCTGAGGAGATCCAGGGGAGGACCCTTGATAGAGAGAGAGAGCCAGGATGAAGGCTGGTCTCTCAGGAGGGCCTTGTGAATCGTTTGGAGGATGCATCTATATCTAAACTACTCTTATGCCACGTACACATGATCAGACATTCCAACAAAAAAAACATGGATTTTTTTCTGACGGATGTTGGCTCAAACTTGTCTTGCATACACACGTCACACAAATGTTGTCGGAAATTCCGAACATCAAGAACACGGTGACATACAACACGTACGCCGAGCCGAGAAAAATTTATTTTTTTCAATAGCCAATGCGGCTCTTCTGCTTGATTCCGAGCATGCGTGTAATTTTGTGCATCGGAATTGTGTACACAGCAAATGTCCGATGGAGCCTACACACGGTCGGAATTTCCAAAAACAAGCTCCCATCGAACATTTGTTGTCGGAAATTCCGAGCGTGTGTACGCGGCATTTCAGTGTTGCCAGATGACTCAAAGGTTCTGACACTGTGAAGCTGAATCCTATTCTACCAATCTAAATCAAGGTAACTAGCTCCTGGCTGCTAAGTCTGTGAGAGAGACTTATCCAAGAGTGAGTGCTACTGGCTGCTAAGTCTGTGAGAGAGGCTTATCCAGAAGTTCTACTGGCTGCTAGGTCTGTGAGAGAGGCCTATCCAGGTATCTAAGATCTTCTAAAAAAAAAGCTGTTTTGCCTTTGGATTCAAGGAGTCTTTAAGTGATCTGCAAAAGGCGTATCTGCAACCTCCCTCAATCCTCTCTCCTACTACTTCTTTCAAGTTCTCCATTAAAGCATTGAAAATATATAAAGTGACTGGCGCCCAAATTCTGTTCTCATTTCTCATTTTAGCCATGGGCTATGGGGTGAAGGTAAGCTTGCTCCCTGCCTCTGGAGGTACCTCTTTGCTTCCAGTAGACCCAGGGGGGCACCACACACACATGAAACGACAGAACACCACTAGGGATGAGCTTCGTGTTCGACTCGAACATACGTTCGACTCGAACATCGGCTGTTCGATCGTTCGGCGAAGAACGAACGATTTGGGCCGTTCGCGCCAAATTCGAGTGACGCGAACGGCCCACAATGCACTACGCCATCGCAGTGTCATCCAGGCGCTGTGATTGGCCAAGCATGCACTGTGACCCCGCATGCTTGGCCAATCACAGCGCCGGCAGCGAGGAGAGCAATGATTGGCCACAGGCAGGATGCCTGTGGCCAATTATTGCTGAGGGGGTTTAGTACACGCCCCACACTATAAAAGGCCGCCAGCGCGGCGGCCTTGTGTAGTGTGTTCCGGAGCAGGGAAAGAGAAGCATAGGCAGGGACAGTGTCATTTTTTTCCTTTACTAATCCTGGATTCCTTGTGTTTAGGGACAGAGAAGGATAGGTAGGGAGAGTGTCAGTGTGTTATTCTGTGCTACACCTTGTTTGTAGGGACAGAGAAGGACAGTGAGGGAAAGTGTCAGTGTGCTATTCTGTGCTAAACCTTGTTTGTAGGGACAGAGAAGGACAGTGAGGGAAACTGTCAGTGTGCTATTCTGTGCTAAACCAATCTTGCTGAACCATATTTGAAATCCTTGAGTTTAGGGACAGAGAAGGACACTCGGGGAAACTGTCAGTGTGCTATTCTGTTCTAAACCAATCTTGCTGAACCGTATTTGAAATCCTTGAGTTTAGGGACAGAGAAGGACACTCTTGGAAACTATCAGTGTGCTATTCTGTGCTAAACCTTGTTTGTAGGGACAGAGAAGGACAGTGAGGGAAACTGTCAGTGTGCTATTCTGTGCTAAACCAATCTTGTGAACCGTATTTGAAATCCTTGAGTTTAGGGACAGAGAAGGACACTCGGGGAAACTATCAGTGTGCTATTCTGTGCTAAACCTTGTTTGTAGGGACAGAGAAGGACAGTGAGGGAAACTATCAGTGTGCTATTCTGTGCTAAACATTGTTTGTAGGGACAGAGAAGGACAGTGAAGGAAACTGTCAGTGTGCTATTCTGTGCTAAACCAATCTTGCTGAACCATATTTGAAATCCTTGAGTTTAGGGACAGAGAAGGACACTCGGGGAAACTGTCAGTGTGCTATTCTGTTCTAAACCAATCTTGCTGAACCGTATTTGAAATCCTTGAGTTTAGGGACAGAGAAGGACACTCGTGGAAACTATCAGTGTGCTATTCTGTGCTAAATCTTGTTTGTAGGGACAGAGAAGGACAGTGAGGGAAACTGTCAGTGTGCTATTCTGTGCTAAACCAATCTTGCTGAACCATATTTGAAATCCTTGAGTTTAGGGACAGAGAAGGATAGGCAGGGGACAGTGTCAGTGTCTTTGTTGCTAAGCCTCCTGCACAGTATACACCTGAAGGTAGCCCTTATTGCTGTTTTTCCCATCTCCCTGTAGGCCATCCATTAAAATGTCTGGAAGGCAAACAAGGAGAGGCAGACAGTCAGGAGGCAAAAAAAGAGGGCAAGCAGGCTCTGTGTCTGGGGGCAACAGTGCTGGTCGTGGATGCGGTGCATTGTCATCAGCACATGGCCATGGGACACGCTTGTCCTTTTCGGCAGCTGGACATGTTGAGCCACATCATGCCGAAGACTTGGTAGAGTGGATGACCAAGCCCACCTCATCCTCCTCATCCTCTCTCACCCAGGCTCAGGGTACTGGCAAAGCAGCTGCCAAAGCGTCCTCTTCTCTGGTATCAATGTCATCATTAGTCACTCCTTCCCTAGACCCACCATGTCCTCCTCCTGAGGAGTCCCCCGAACTGTTTGAGCACAGTGTTGGGTACATGCTCCAGGAGGATGCCCAGCGTTTCGAAGGATCTGATGATGATACCCAGCTAGAGGAAGGCAGTAGCGTGAGAGCAGAGAGAGGGGATGCTCAAGAAGGACACCAATCTGGCAGTCATGCTCCAGCAGCTGCAGCATACTGCCAGATTGGCTCCAGTGATGAGGAGGGAGGGGATGATGAGGTCACTGACTCCACGTGGGTGCCTAATAGGAGAGAGGAGGAGGAGGAGGATGAGGAGGAGGCACATCTCAAACGAGGCAGGATGCCCTTGGGTGGCCAGTGTATGGGCAGCACACCGACGGAATCACACCGCAGAGCTCCGCCTGTGCAGGGTGCTGCCTCTGCCCGTCATTCAAAAAGTTCTTTGGTGTGGGCCTTTTTTGAGGCGAGTGCATCAGATCGCACAGCTGCTGTTTGCAACATATGTCTCAAGTAGGGATGAGCTTTGAGTTCGAGTCGAACTCATGTTCGACTCGAACATTGCCTGTTCGCCCGTTCGCCGAACAGCGAACAAATTGGGGTGTTCGCGGCAAATTCGAAAAATCTATGGGAGAAATCTAAAGTGCTAATTAAAAAGGCTTATATGCAAGTTATTGTCCTAAAAAGTGTTTGGGGACCCGGGTCCTGCCCCAGGGGACATGTATCAATGCAAAAAGAAGTTTTAAAAACGGCCGTTTTTTCGGGAGCAGTGATTTTAATAATGCTTAAAATGAAAAAATAAAAGTGAAATATTCCTTTAAATTTCGTACCTGGGGGGTGTGTATGATATGCATGTAAAGTGGCGCATGTTTCCCGTGCTTAGAACTGTCCCTGCAAAAAGTGTCATTTTTGAAAGAAAAAAATGCATTTAAAACTGACTCGCGGCTATTAATGAATTGTCGGCTCCCGGCAATACATACAAAAGTCATTGATAAAAAAAAAAAAAAAGCGTGGGGGTTCCCCAGAATTCAATTACCAGGCCCTTCAGGTCTGGAATGGATATTAAGGGGAACCCCGCCGCAAATAAAAAAAAAATTGACGTGGGGTTCCCCCAAATATCCATTCCAGGCCCTTCAGATCTGGCATGGATTTTAAGGGGAACTCCACCCCAAATTAAAAAAAAAATGGCGTGGAGTCCCCCTAAAAATCCATACCAGACCCCTTATCCGAGCATGCAACCTGGCCGGCCGCAGGGGAAAAGGGGGGGACGAGAGAGCGGCCCCCCCTCCCTCCTGAACCGTACCAAGCCACATGCCCTCAACATGGGGAGGATGTCCCCATGTTGATGGGGACAAGGGCCTCATCCCCACAACCCTTGCCCGGTGGTTGTGGGGGTCTGCGGGCGGGGGGCTTATCGGAATCTGGAAGACCCCTTTAACAAAGAGGACCCCCAGATCCCGGCCCCCCCCTATGTGAATTGGTAAGGGGTACATTGTACCCCTACCATTTCACGAAGAAAGCGTAAAAAAATGTTTAAAAAAAACACACAAACACGTTGAAAAAGTCCTTTATAAAAAAAAAAAACAAAAAAAAAAAAACATTCCAGCGGTGAAATCCAGTGTCCCGCGGCGATCCCGATGTCCAGCGCTGTCCGTCATTGGTTGTGCCTGAGCGGACCTGATGGGGAACTTCCTCTCAGTATTTTAAATGTATAGACCCGCCCCTTCTAAAGTTCCCCATCAGGTCCGCTCAGCGGACCAGATGCGGAACATGAGAAGGGGCGGGTCTATACATGTATTACCAAAGTGAGAGCAGTTCCCCATCAGGTCCGCCCCCTGGGTATGTCGGACCCGCCTACGTCATTGGCTTGAGCGGGGAACTTCCTTCACTATGTAAATTAAATTTACATACGTCAGGTCCGCTGATTTAATGTAAATTAAATTTACATAGTGAAGGAAGTTCCCCGCTCAAGCCAATGACGTAGGCGGGTCTGACATACCGAGGGGGGCGGACCTGATGGGGAACTGCTCTCACTTTGGTAATACATGTATAGACCCGCCCCTTCTCATGTTCTGCATCTTGTCCGCTGAGCGGACCTGATGGGGAACATTAGAAGGGGCGGGTCTATACATTTAAAATACTGAGAGGGAGTTCCCCATCAGGTCCGCTCAGGCACAACCAATGAAGGACAGCGCTGGACATCGGGATCGCCGCGGGACACTGGATTTCACCGCTGGAATGTTTATTTATTTATTTTTTTAAATAAAGGACTTTTTCAAGGTGTTTGTGTGTTTTTTTAAACATTTTTTTTACGCTTTCTTCGTGAAATGGTAGGGGTACAATGTATCCCTTACCAATTCACATAGGGGGGGCCGGGATCTGGGGGTCCCCTTTGTTAAAGGGGTCTTCCAGATTCCGATAAGCCCCCCGTCCGCAGACCCCCACAACCACCGGGCAAGGGTTGTGGGGATGAGGCCCTTGTCCCCATCAACATGGGGACATCCTCCCCATGTTGAGGGCATGTGGCTTGGTACGGTTCAGGAGGGAGGGGGGGCCGCTCTCTCGTCCCCCCCTTTTCCCCTGCGGCCGGCCAGGTTGCATGCTCGGATAAGGGGTCTGGTATGGATTTTTAGGGGGACTCCACGCCATTTTTTTTTTAAACTTGGGGTGGAGTTCCCCTTAAAATCCATGCCAGATCTGAAGGGCCTGGTAATTGAATTCTGGGGAACCCCCACGCTTTTTTTTTTTTTTTTTATCAATGACTTTTGTATGTATTGCCGGGAGCCGACAATTCATTAATAGCCGCGAGTCAGTTTTAAATGCATTTTTTTTCTTTCAAAAATGACATTTTTTGCAGGGACAGTTCTAAGCACGGGAAACATGCGCCACTTTACAGGCATATCATACACACCCCCCAGGTACGAAATTTAAAGGAATATTTCACTTTTATTTTTTTCATTTTAAGCATTATTAAAATCACTGCTCCCGAAAAAACGGCCGTTTTTAAAACTTCTTTTTGCATTGATACATGTCCCCTGGGGCAGGACCCAGGTCCCCAAACACTTTTTAGGACAATAACTTGCATATTAGCCTTTATAATTAACACTTTAGATTTCGAACGTTCGAGTTCATTGTATTTAATAGGGTTCTAAAGTTTACACAAACATTTTGTCTGTTCGCAGGTTCTGGTGCGAACCGAACAGGGGGGTGTTCGGCTCATCCCTGGTCTCAAGCGTATATCGCGTGGCCAAAACATCAGCCGCTTGGGCACCACATGCTTGATCAGACATATGTTGACCTGCCATGCAGCTCGTTGGCAAGCCTACCTTAAAGACCCACACCAAAGAACAAAGCGGACCTCTCCTTGCACCGCATCAGCTGGGATCTCCAACCCCACTATACCTTCAGTCCTCTCTGAAACCTGCACTGAGAGGAATGAAGGTGTAGAATTAGGTGTGTCACAGCCAAGTACTTGCGGGCACTCTGCTAGCAGTACACCGACGTCCGATTCTAGCAGGCAAATTTCCCTGCCCCAGCTGCTGGACCGTTGAAAGAAGTTCACTCCCAGCCATCCACATGCCCAGCGGTTGAATGCTAGCTTGGCTAAATTGCTAGCGCTTCAACTGCTGCCTTTTCACTTGGTAGACTCGGCCCCCTTCCGTGAGTTTGTGCAATGTGCGGTTCCTCAGTGGCAGGTTCCCAAACGCCACTTTTTCTCACGGAAGGCGATTCCGGCTCTCTACAGGCATGTGGAAGGCAATGTCTTGGCCTCGCTGGACAGGGTGGTCAGCGGTAAGGTGCATATTACCGCTGACTCATGGCCCAGCAGGCATGGACAGGGACGTTACCTTTCTTTCACGGCCCATTGGGTCACTCTTTTGGCAGCTGGGAAGGATGCAGGACAAGGTGCAGTAGTGTTGGAGGTTGTTCCACCGCCACGCCTCCAAAATGCTACTACTGGTTGTGACACACCTCTCTCCTCCACCCCCTCCTCTTCTTCTTCCTCCATGGCCTCTTCCTGTGCTTTGTCCTCGGAACCAGCGGTGCTCCGTAGGCGTTCAAGGGGCTACGCAAGTACGCAGGCAAAAAGATGCCATGCCGTGCTTGCGCTGGTGTGTTTGGGGGACAGGAGCCACACTGGGGCAGAGGTCCTGTCTGCTCTGCAGGGGCAGGCCGAGAGGTGGTTGACGCCACGCCAGCTTAAGCCAGGAATGGTGGTTTGCGACAATGGCACCAACCTCCTCTCCGCCCTCCGACAGGGACAACTGACCCATGTGCCCTGTGTGGCTCACGTCCTTAACCTGGTGGTGCAGCGGTTCTTGGGCAGGTACCCGGGCTTACAGGATGTCCTGAGGCAGGCCAGGAAAGTCTGTGTGCATTTCCGCAGATCTTATAATGCCAGTGCTCGCCTGGCTGAGCTGCAAAAGGAGTTGAACCTGCCCAAGAACCGCCTTATATGTGACATGCCCACCAGGTGGAACTCAACGTTGGCCATGCTGCAGCGGCTGCACACGCAGCAGATGGCCATCAATGAGTACCTGTGCGACTACGGCACCAGGACAGGGTCAGGGGAGCTCGGGTTTTTTTCACCACGCCAGTGGGGCATGATTAGGGATGCATGCACTGTCCTGGCACCATTTGAGGAGGCCACGAGGATGGTGAGCAGTGACAGTACATGCATCAGTGACACTGTACCTCTTGTCCACCTGTTGGAGCACACGCTGCGTGGAATAATGGACAGGGCACTTGAGGCAGAACAGAGGCAGGAAGAGGAGGACTTCCTTGCCTCTCAAGGCCCCCTTTACCCAGACAGTGTTCCTTCTGTTCACCCATCGCACAGGAAGAGGAGGAGGAGGAGGAGGAGGATTGTGTCAGCATGGAGGTGGAGGCTGGCACTCAGCATCATCAGCAGCAGTCTTTTAGGGATGATTTACAGTCCCAAGAAACCAGTGGACTTGTACGTGGCTGGGAGGAGGTGGCTGCGGATCATGTCGTCCTTAGTGACCCAGAGGACTCCGGACTGAATGCCTCAGCTAACCTACGCTGCATGGCCTCCCTGATCCTGCAAAGTCTGCGGAAGGATCCTCGTATTCTTCGGATCAAGGAGAGGGACCATTACTGGCTGGCCACTCTCCTTGATCCACGGTACAAGGGTAAGGTTGCGGACCTTATGTTACCGTCGCAGAGGGAGCAGAGGATGAGACAACTCCGGGAGGCCTTGCAGAAAGGTCTGTGCAACGCGTTCCCAGAGACTGGGAGGTTACAAACTCCTGGTCCTGGACAACGAGTTGCTGAGGCTTCGGGCAGTCAAAGAAGGAGCGGTGGGGAAGGTGGCCGTCTGACCGATGCGTTCAGACAATTCTTTAGTCCGCAGCCCCAAAGTATGATCGGTTCCAGCAACCATCGCCAGCGTCTGATATACATGGTGCAGGAATACCTAGGTGCAAGGTCAGACTTGGACACCTTCCCCACCGAAAATCCTCTGGCTTACTGGGTCTTGAGGATGGATCACTGGCCAGAGCTTGCACAGTATGCAATTGAGCTACTGGCCTGTCCTGCATCCAGCGTTCTTTCAGAACGCACTTTCAGTGCTGCTGGAGGATTTGTCACGGATCACAGGGTGCGCCTGTCCACCGACTCGGTTGATCGACTGACTTTCATCAAGATGAACCAGTCTTGGATCACCACCAGCTACCACACACCTGATGCTGATATAACAGACTAATTGATTTTAAAATGTCACATCCCTTCAAGGCTGATGCTGAGTGCCTGTGCTGTTATGTTGACTGGCTATCCTCCTCCTCCTCCTCAATGATCCGATTAATGATGATAGCTTGGAAGATCATTTTGGTTTATGGGTGCCGCCACCAGTGGCTAAGGCCCAATTTTTCAGCCCCTGTTTAACAGGGGCGTGTAATTACAATTTTTGATGCAATACTTTGCAACAGGCCTCATTGCTGTGCTCCAAGTACAGTATCTGTGAGGGGTTGCAGTGTTGTGCCACCAGTGCCTAAGGCCCAATTTTTCAGCCCCTGTTCAACAGGGGCATGCAATTATAATTATTGATCTAATAATTCACAGCAGGGCCCATTGCTGCACCCACCAAGAGTAACTGTAAGGCCTTACAGTGTTGTGGCACCAGCACCACCATCAAAGGCCCAATTTTTACTACCACTGTTCAACAATTATATGTTATTACAATTCCTGATATAATAGTTGACAGCAGGGCGTTCCAGCACCCACCAAGAGTAACTGTGAGTGCTTACAGTGTTGTGCCAACATCAACACCTAAGGGGCCAATTTCTGCAGAGTATATACGGCAGGTCCCTACTTTCAAACATCCAACTTACAAACGACTACTACTTGCAAACGGAAGAAGACAACAGGAAGTGAGAGGAAATCTACCCCTTGGAAGGAAAATTCTCTCCTGTAAGAATTAATATGGGAGAAAGGTGTCTCCTCTCTACTGATGCTTTATCACCAATCCTTGTTTCAATAAAAACACCACATTTCAAAAACAGTTGTCATTGGGACGCAAAGTGAGGTGAAATGTTCTGAACAGGGGCACAGACAGCAAAACAAATGTTACAGGGGTGATAACCCTTCCCTATGTTTTCCAAAAAGCTTAAAAATAGGTATTTGGGCTGGAGCTACACTTAAACAATGTAGCTGTTCAAAATTACAAACAGATTCTACATAAGAACAAACCTACAGTCCCTGTCTTGTATGCACCGCCTGTATACGGCTGTTCAGAGTATATAGGGCCTTTTTTATTTTATGTGCGGGGTTCCCCTTAATATCCATACAAGACCCAAAGGGGCTGGTAATGGGCTGGGGTGGGTGGGGGGGAGATGGGGTAGCTATGCCATTTTTCTTAAAGATTTTCATCCATATTACCGGGACCAGACATTACATTAAAGCCGCAAGCAGTTTTAAATGGCTTTTTTTTCCTTTAGAAATGTAATTTTGTGCAGGGACAGTTCTAAACATGGGGAACACGTGGCACTTCACAGGCATACTTTAGACACCCCCCAGGTACAATATTTAAAGGAATATTTGACTTTTTTTTTCACTTTATGCATCATTAAAATGACTGCTCCCGAAAAACGGCCGTTTTTAAAACTTCTTTTTGCATTGATACATGTCCCCTGGTGCAGAACCCGGGTTCCCAAACTCTGTTTAGGACAATAACATGGATAATAGTCGTTATAATTAGCACTTTAGAATTCGAACGTTCGCGTCCATTGTATTTAATAGGGTTCTAATGTTCATGCAAACTTTCGGTCCGGGGGTGTTCGGCTCATCACTAAACACCACCAAAGAAATTCATCAAAATAATGCTATAAATGCATTAAGCAGTAAAAAGTGCATTACCACCAGTAGGGATGAGCCCGATGTTGGAGTCGATTGTCGAGTGTTTGCCGAATAGCGAACAATTTGGGGTGTTCGCGGCAAATTCGAAAGCCGCGTTACACCCTTTAAAAGTCTATGGGAAAAATCAAAAGTGCTCATTTTAAAGGTTAATATGCAAGTTATTGTCATAAAATATGTTTGGGGAACCGGGTCCTGCCCCAAACACAAACATGTATCAATGCAAAAAAAGTTTTAAAAAACGTCAGTTTTAAAAAACGTCAGTTTTTTCGGGAGCAGTGATTTTAATAATGCTTAAAGTGAAACAATAAGTGAAATATTCCTTTAAATTTCGTACCTGGGGGGTGTCTATAGTATGCCTGTAAAGTGGCGCATTTTTCCCGTGTTTAGAACTGTCCCGCAGCAAAATGACATTTCTAAAGGAAAAAAAGTAATTTAAAACTACTTGCGGCTATAATGAATTGTCGGGTCCCGGCAATACAGATAAGTCATTGAAAAAAACGGCGTGGGTTCCCCCCCCAGTCCATTACCAGGCCATTTGGGTCTGGTATGAATATTAAAGGGCACCCTGAACCAAAATGTAAAAAAAATTTGCATGGGGGTCCCCCCAAATTCCATACCAGGCCCTTTAGGTCTGGTATGGATATTAAGGGGAAACCTGCACCATTTTTAAATGGCGTAGGGGTCCCCCTCAAAATCCATACCAGACCCTTCAGGTCTGGTATGGGTTTTAAGGGGAACCCCGTGCCAAAATAAAAAAATGGCGTGGGGTTCTCCCCAAAAATCCATACCAGGCCCTTATCCAAGCACGCAACCTGGCAGGCCACAGGAAAAGAGGGGGGATGAGAGAGCGCCCCCCCTCCTGAACCGTACCAGGCCACATGCCCTCAACATGGGGAGGATGTCCCCATGTTGCTGCAGTCAAGGGCCTCATCCCCACAACCCTTGACTGTTGGTTGTGGGGGTCTGCGGGCGGGGGGCTTATTGGAATCTGGAAGCCCCCTTAAACAATGGGAACCCCCAGATCCCGGCCATCCCCTATGTGAATTGGTAATGCGCACATTGTACCCCTACCATTTCACAAAAAAGAAACCCCCATTGCGCCAGAGGGGAGCGGGGTCACCCGTACATGTCACTGGGTAACATGCAGCGCTTCCCCGTTGCGTCAGAGGGGTGGCCCCGCCCTCAGCTATTTAAGAGCTGTCACTGCGTCTGTAGTGTCGTTTGGCGGGCGCCTCCCATGAAGGTGGAATCGGATCGTGGCGGCGTGTTTTTACGCATCCCGGGTCGAGAATGGATGTACATCACTGGATTTTTCTTTCTTTTTTAATAAAGGACTTGTCCCAAGCTGTCTACTGTGTTTTTTTCAATTTTTGCCACTTTTTTGACACTTTGTTTGTGAAATGGTAGGGGTACAATGTATCCAGTTACCAACTCACATAGGAGGGGGGCCGGGATCTGGGGGTCCCCTTTGTTAAAGGGGCTTCCAGATTCCGATAAGCCCCCGCCCGCAGACCCCCACAAACACCGGGCAAGGGTGGTGGGGATGAGGCCCTTGTCCCCATCAACATGGGGACATCTTCCCCATGTTGAAGGCATGTAGCCTGGTACGGTTCAGGAGGGGGGGCGCTCTCAAGTCCCCCCTCTTTTCCTGCGGCCTGCCAGGTTGCGTGCTTGGATAAGGGTCTGGTATGGATTTTGAGGGGGACCCCTACGCCATTTTTTTTTTAATTTAGCGCAGGGTTCCCCTTAATATCCATACCAGACCTGAAGGGACTGGTATGGAATTTGGGGGGACCCCCACACAATTTTTTTTACATTTTGGTTCGGGGTTCCCTTTAATATTCATACCAGACCCAAAGGGCCTGGTAATGGACTGGGGGGGAACCCATGCCATTTTTTTACAATTACTTTTATCTGTATTGCCGGGACCCGACAATTTATTATAGCCACGAGTAGTTTTAAATGACTTCTTTCCCTTTAGAAATGCCATTTTGTGCAGGGACGGTTCTAAACATGGGAAAAATGTGCCACTTTACAGGTATACTATAGACACCCCCCAGGTATGAAATTTAGAGGAATATTTCACTTTTATTGTTTCACTTTAAGCATTATTAAAATCACTGCTCCCGACAAAACGTTTTTAAAACTTTTTTTTGCATTGAATACATGTCCCCCGGGGCAGGACCCCGGGTCCCCAAACACTTTTTATGACAATAACTTGCATATTAACCTTTAAAATTAGCACATTTGATCCCATAGACTTTAACGATGTTCGCGTGTTAAAACAAATTTTGCCTGTTCGCATGTTCTGCTACGAACCGAACCGGGGAGTGTTCTACTCATCCCTAACCACCAAGCCTGATAGATTGTGAATTGT
This sequence comes from Rana muscosa, assembly GCA_029206835.1. Classification (NCBI taxonomy): domain Eukaryota; kingdom Metazoa; phylum Chordata; class Amphibia; order Anura; family Ranidae; genus Rana; species Rana muscosa. Next base: position 200,737,172 of record CM055120.1, read on the forward strand.
ACACAGAAACAACGGCCGCTGCAGAATTAAAGGTTATGATATAAACAATGTTGCATTGAATGTAGCAGTCCGTGGTGACATTTTCAGAGCAGAAGGACAAAGTTAATTCAAGGGATTGGAGAAAAGGGCTTTGCTGAGCGTTTGCGAAAATGTGCTAAAAACTTGCTTTTCACTTGAGTAGCCATTCAGGCTACGTTCGCATCTGCATGTTTCCAAATAGGTGGCAAAATGTGTGCTTTGCCATGCGTTTCGAAAAATGTGAGTCCCTCTTGCATTACCATTCATTCGCATCTGTGCCTTTCCAAACCCACAGCAACCCAGAAGATAACATAAGGTTTGCTTCTGCATCTTGAAAACATGAAGCAACACGCATTGCGTTTGCATTATCATTTGTTTGCATCTGTGCATGTCTGAACGCATGGCAACCCGCAAGAAATCGCACGCTTTGCCATGTATTTAGAAAAAAACACGCGGCAATGTGCATCACACTTGTGTTACCACTTAGGCTGCATTCTCATCTGCGCATTTCTGAACATATGGCAACCAGCAAGAAAATGCATGCTGTGCCAGGTGTTTTGAAAATGCACGGCAATGTAAGTCATGCTTTCATTACCATTTAGGCTAATTTAGCATCTGCACATTTCCGAACGCTTGGCAACCCACATGTTAAATGCGTGCTTTCCATTTTTTTGCATTTTCTGTGCTAGTTGCGTCTCCGGAAATGGGCAGATGCAAATAAAGCCTAAACAACAACACATGGGGGAGGGGTAGGGGGAGTGGGAGAATGGGGATCGAGGGGGTGGGGGGGTGGTTTTGTTTTGACCTGAAGGGCCTGGTATGGATACCTGGGGGAACCCCACGCATTTTTTTTAATTTGCGGCAGGGTTCCCCTTAATATCCATACCAGACCTGAAGGGCCTGGTAATTGCATTTGGGGGGACCCCCACGCATTTTTTTTTTTTTTTTTACCAATGACTTTTCTATGTATTGCCGGGAGCCGACAATTCATTATAGCCGCGAGTGAGTTTTAAATGACTTTTTTTCCTTCAGAAATTACACTTTGTGCAGGGACAGTTCTAAACACGGGAAACAAGCGCGACTTTACAGGCATACTATACATACACTTTAGGTACGAAATTTAAAGGAATATTTCACTTTTATTGTTTCACTTTAAGCATTATTAAAATCACTGCTCCCGAAAAAACGTTCGTTTTTAAAAAACTATTTTGCGTTGATACCCGGGTCCCCAAACACTTTTTAGGACAATAACTTGCATATTAGCCTTTATAATTAGCACTTTAGATTTCGAACGTTTGAGTCCATTGTATTTAATAGGATTCTAAAGTTTCCGCAAACTTTGTCTGTTCGCAGGTTCTCGTGCGAACCGAACAGGGGGGTGTTCGGCTCATCCCTTATGTTAACTAACTAAACGCTTATAGACGCAAATGCAGTAAAACGCGGCATGCAAATGCGTCAAAACGCGCGTTTAGAAACACTGCTTTCAACCTTAGTTCTGAAGACTTTGCACCAGCATCCCGTGTACATGGGGCCTAAAAACGGCTATGCCATTTACAGCTCAAAAACGCCATGGTGGCCATGAGGCCATAGGCTAACATGGAGAGGCGTTTTTAAGCTGCAAAAAAAACCTCAAACAAGCAGCTGGAAAAACGTCCGTGTGCATGTAGCCTTATATTAACCACTTGCTTACTGACCACTTAAACCCCCTTCCTGCCCAGACCAATTTTCAACTTTCAGCGCTGATGCACTTTGAATGACAATTGCGCGCTCATACAACACTGTAACCCAATGAAAATTTTATCATTTTTGCACACGAATAGAGCTTTCTTTTGGTGCTATTTGATCACCTCTGCATTTTTTTTTCTATAAATACAAAAAACCGTCTAAAAAAAAAAATATTCGGATATTTTAACCACTTCAGCACCGGGCCTATTCTGGCACTTCTCTCCTTCATGAAAAAATCATAATTTTATGGCTATAAAATTACTTAGAACCCCCAAACAATATATATGTTTTTTTAGAAGGCACCCTAGGGAATAAAATGGTGGTCATTGCAAATTTTTATCTCGCTCGGTATTTGCGCAATAAATTTTCAAACGCCTTTTCTTTGGAAAAAAAATGGTTTCATGAATTAAAAAAATTACAAAACAGTAAAGTTAGCCCATTTTTTTTTTTTTTATAATGTGAAAGATGTTGTTATGCTGAGTAAATAGATACCTAACATGTCACGCTTTAAAATTTCGCACACTCATGGAATGACACCAAACTTCAGTACTTAAAAATCTCCATAGGCGATGCTTTAATTTTTTTTACACGTTACCATTTTCGCATTACAGAGGAGGTCTAGTTCTAGAATTGTTGCACTCATTCTAACACGCGCAGCAATACCTCACATGTGTGGTTTTAACGGCATTTACATATGTGGGCGGGACTTACATGTGTGTTCGCTTCTGAGCGCGAGCTACTGGGGACAGGGGCGTTTTAATTTTTTTTATTATTATTTTTTTTGTTTTTTACTTTTTTTTTTTGTAAACATCCTTTGCAATAGGAATCTATTGTGACAGGTCCTCTTTATGGAGAGATGCGGGCTCAATAAGACCCCCACATCTCTCCTCCAGGCTGGAAAGCATGAGATTGGTAAAAAAAATTCACTGATCTCATGCTGACAGCCGAGATCACGGCTTTGTTTACATACGGGAACCCAGCGTGATGTCATAACGTTGCGCCCGGGCCTCCGAAGGTCATAGAGATGACTGGTGACCATCTGGTCACCAGTCATCTTTATGCTTCCCATCCGGCGCTGGCCAATTCGTTCTCTGGGCCCCCGATGGCACAGGAGAGCCCGGAGAAGCACCGGATGGCGGCGGGAGGGGGGGAACGTCCCCTCCCGTGGACTATAAGAACGATCAAACGGTGGAACTGCCGCTATAATCGTTTTTATCGTGCACAGAATCGCCGGCTAAAAAGAAGGCATCATTCAGATGTCACCGCACAAAGTCAAGGACGTCATTTGACAGTGGGCGGTAGGGAAGTGGTTAATATTTAGTTTGAATTTTCTTCTCCTTCATTGATGTACACTGATGAGGCTGCACTGATGGGCACCCATAAGGTGGCAAGGGTGGGTACTGAGAGGTGGTATTGCTAGTTGGCACTGGTGGGCATTGAGAAGTGGCACTGATTGGCACCAGTGATGGGCATTGATAGGTGGCACTGGCAGGGGCTACTGATTGTCACAGATGACGCAGAATTGCCTCTTCCTCTTCGGGCCCGATGTCCCTTGCACATAAGCTGGTGATTGCCTTTTTTTATGCTCACGCTGTCAGCACAAGGAGAAAACAAAAACCATTACCAAGCTTTTGTTTACATCACGTGATCAGCTGTCATTGGCTGACAGCTGATCATGTGGTAAGGGGCAGGGATCGGCCCCTTACTCGGATCTGTCATCACCCGAGTCCACTGAGACCCGAGTCTCAGTGGACGCCTTGTACGACGAAACGCAGCGTCGGGTGGAGCTATTGATCGGGACGTCACTACGCTACAGCTGACTGGTGTACAGCAGCTAAGTACGATCCGTGTTTGAATTTGCCACTTTCCTTTGTTAACTTTATGTGAAGCGTTTTTTGCCCAAACTAAATAAAGGGTACCTTCTTTTTAACCACGAAATACTGCGCCATGAAGTTTTTTTATTTTTATCATTGCTACATTGTTTCCTGCCTTACGAGCGGGGGAGCTTTCTAAATATCTTGCTCTGAAGGCTCTGGAGGATCGGGACATCGGGAGGTCAGTGGTGCTGTGTAGCTGTATGTCGGTGGACATCGTTATCCGTGTATGAGCCCCCTATGATCTCTGTCATAGAGATCCACCTGAGCTGGTAAGCCTCCATTGCTTTTATCATTTACCCGAGCAAGTTGGAAACGTTTTTTGCCCAATATCAAGATCAGGCGTTCTTTCTGATGAATACCACTAGATGTGGTCAGCTTTGTCTGCATGAACTTTCAAACACTTGAACTGCGTATGCACGATTATATTATCCTTAGGGGATAGTATATTTTGTTGATTTTCAATTTCTGTTTTTATTTTTTATTTTATTTTTCATTAATATGGTAAACCTTTAGGACAGTGAGAGAATGCTATCTGCAAGCTTTATATAACATAGGTTTGTGTGCTAATGAGGCAATTGAAAACACATGCACAGTCCATGAAACACCCAAAATGCAAGTTCACCCAATGTAGAGACTGAACTTCAAAGTGGGTACACCTGTTAAGGATATCCTTCAATTACTAACCCAAAAAAACACACTCTCTCTGAGCATGCCCAGAAATATCCAGGTGCTGTTCACACACAAAAAGCACCAAAAAAAACGAAGTTCCTGAGCATGCTGAGACCAACACAAATGCAGCTAGCAGAAAATAAGCCCCCCCTCCAAAATTAAGCACATCATCCAGCATGCTACAAAACTAGAGACGGGACAAGCACCCGTCGGTCCGGGGGGGGGGGGCAAACAAAGAGCCTAACATGGGCAAAAGTTATACAACAAATACCATTGCAGTCTATGGGAACTGACTTGTTAATTTTGCTGGTCCCCACTTGGCTGGCTTATCTTCTAGTTATTGGCCTTAAAATGGGGGCCCAGGTCCCACCCTAAGGGACATAGATCAATGTCACCAATTTGGACAACAACAAAAACAAAACAAGGAGAAGTGCCTTTAAATATGCCAAATTGCTTAAGGGCCATTTCACACCACATGCAGTGCATTGCGTTTTTTATGCATCAAAAATGCATGGAAAGTTGGTTATATGGTTCTAAATGGCAGTGTTTGTTCCAGTGCGTTCCAGTTCCACAAAAAAAGTAGAAAATGATGCGTTTTAGCTGCACTGGACTGTACTGGAACGCTGCAAAATGCATCAAAAACGCACTGGAACGCACCGGAACACACCAAAAATGCACTGGAACACACTTGTCCGTATCTATGGTTAATAAAAAAGAGGGGTGAAAAAAAGCACTGGACTGCATCAAAAACGCACTGGAACGCATCAAAAACGCGCATGCAAAAAAGCACCTGGAACGCAACCGGTATGGAAACGCAGTCTGTCTGCGTTCCAGGTGCTTTTCTGCATGCACGTTTTTGATGCGTTCCAGTGCATTTTTGATGCATTTTTTGTGCATTTTTGATGCAGTCCAGTGCTTTTTCCCCCTCTTTTCACTTAGGACAAGTGTGTTGCAGTGCGTCTTTGGTGCATTTAGGTGTGTTCCGGTGCATTCCAGTGCGTTTTTGGTACGTTCCGTAGTGTTTTTGATGTGTTTTACTGCGGTCCAGTACAGTTCTGTACATAAAAAATGCAACATGACCAATTTTATTTTCCTTTCTGAAACGCACTGGAACGGACTGCAGTGGTATGAACTATGCCATTGGCATTAATGTGATCAACTTTCTTTGCGTTTTTCATGCATCAAAAAAACGCACTGCACTGCATCCGGTGTGAACCCGCCCCTAAATATCATACTTGGGGGTGTCTATAGTATGCCTGTAAAGTAGCGCATGTTTTCCATGTTTATAACGGTTCGAGAGCAAAATTACATTTCTAAAGTAAAAGTACTTGTGGCTGTAATGAATTGCTGGTTCCCGTCAATACAGATAAAAGTCATTGAAAGTCTTTGAAAAAAAAAAATGCGTGGGGGTTCCCCCAAATTCCATTACCAGGCCCTTCAGGTCTGGTATGGATATTAAGGGGAACTCCGCGCCAAATAAAAAAAATGGCGTGGGGGTTCCTCTCAAAACCCGTATCAGGCCCTTCAGGTCTGGTATGGATTTTAAGGGGACCCCCGCGCCAAACTTAAAAAAAAATGGCGTTGGGTCCCCCTAAAAATCCACACCAGACCCTTATCCGAGCACGCAACCTGGCAGGCCACAGGAAAAGAGGGGGGGACGAGAGAGCGCCCACTCCTGAACCGTACCAGACCACATGTCCTCAACATGGGGAGGATGCTTTGGGGGTCTGTGACCCCTCAAAGCACCATGTCCCCATGTTGATGGGGACACGGGCCTCATCCCCACAACCCTTGCCCGGTGGTTGTGGGGGCCTTCGGGCGGGAGGCTTATCGGAATCTGGAAGACCCCTTTAACAAAGGGGACCCCCAGATCCCGGCCCCCCCTGTGTGAAATGGTAATGGGGTACAAATGTACCCCTACCATTTCACAAAAAAAATGTGTCAAAAATGTTAAAAATGACAATAGCCGTTTTTTGACAGTTCCTTTATTAATGTCTTCTCCTTTCTTCCATCTTCTTCCACCTTCTTCTTCCATCTTCTTCTTTTCTTCATTCGGTTTTCTTCCTCCATCTTGTTCTTCATCTTCATCTTCCTTCTTCCTTCTGTGTTCTCGTCCGCATCTTGCTCCGGCTTCTTGTTCCCCTCTTCTTTCTCCGGCCGCTCCGCTTGAATTTGAGGTTCCCGCTGTGTGACGCTTCAGTTCATCAGTTCTCCTCTGGGTCCGCTGCCACGCGGTGACCCCGCCCCCCTCTGATGCACATGGATTTCACAGGGACTTTCCCCTTGGTGTCAGAGGGGGACAGGGTCACCGGGTGGCAGCGGACCCAGAGGAGAACTTATGAACTAAAGCGTCACACAGCGGGAACCTCAAATTCAAGCGGAGCGGACGGAGAAAGAAGAAGGGAACAAGAAGCCGAAGCAAGATGCGGACGAGAACACCGAAGGAAGAAGGAAGAAGAAGAAGAAGAAGATGAAGAACAAGATGGAGGAAGAAACCCGAATGGAGAAAAGAAGAGGATGGAAGAAAAAGGTGGAAGAAGAAGAAGGAAGAAGAAGGAAGAAAGAAGAAGACATTTATAAAGGAATTGTCAAAAACCGGCTATTGTCATTTTTAACATTTTTGACACTTTTTTTGTGAAATGGTAGGGGTAAATTTGTTCCCCATCACCATTTCACACAGGGGGGGGGGCCGGGATCTGGGGGTCTCCTTTGTAAAAGGGGTCTTTCAGATTCTGATAAGCCCCCCGCCCGCAGACCCCCACAACCACTGGGCAAGGGTTGTGGGGATGAGGCCCTTGTCCCCATCAACATGGGGACATGGTGCTTTGAGGGGTCACAGACCCCCAAAGCATCCTCCCAATGTTGAGGGCATGTGGCCTGGTACGGTTCAGGAGGGGGGGCGCTCTCTCATCCCCCCCTCTTTTCCTGCGGCCTGCCAAGTTGCTTGCTCGGATAAGGGTCTGGTCTGGATTTTTGGGGGAACTCCGTGCCATTTAAAAAAAAAACAAAGAGGTGGAGTTCCCCTTAAAATCCATACCAGACCTGAAGGGCCTGGTATGGATATTTGGGGGGAACCGCACGCATTTTCTAATTTGCGGCAGGGTTCCCCTTAATATCCATACCAGACCTGAAGGGCCTGGTAACTGAATTTGGGGGAACCGCCACACATTTTTTTTTTTTATCAATGAATTTTCTCTGTATTGTCGGGAGCCGACAATTTATTATAGCCGCGAGGGAGTTTTAACCACTTAAGCCCCGGACCATTTGGTAGCTAAAGGACCAGAGGTGAATTCAGAATTTTGCACTGCGCTGTTTTAACTGTAAATTGTGCGGACATGCAATGTTGTACCCAAACGAAATTTGCGTCCTTTTCTTCCCACAAATAGAGCTTTCTTTTAATGGTATTTGATTGCCTCTGCGATTTTTATTTTTTGCGATATAAACGGAAAAAGACCGAAAATTTGGAAAAAAAATGATATTTTCTACTTTTTGTTATAAGAAAAATCGAATAAACTCAATTTTAGTCATACATTTAGGCCAAAATGTATTCAGGCACATGTCTTTAGTAAAAAAAATGTCAATAAGCGTATATTTATCGGTTTGCGCAAAAGTTATAGCGTTTACAAACTAGGGTACATTTTCTGGAATTTACACAGCTTTAAATTTATGACTGCCTATCTCATTTCTTGAGGTGCTAAAATGGCAGGGCAGTACAACCCCCCCCCCAAATGACCCCATTTTAGAAAGTAGACACCCCAAGGAAATTGCTGAGAGGCATGTTGAGCCCATTGAATATTTTTTTTTTTTTTGTCCCAAGTGATTGAATAATGACAAAAAACAAAAAAAAAAAAAAAAAATTACAAAAAGTTGTCACTAAATGATATATTGCTCACACATGCCATGGTTATATGTGGAATTGCACCCCAAAATACATTCTGCTGCTTCTCCTGAGTACGGGGATACCACATGTGTGGGACTTTTTAGGAACCTAGCCACGTATGGGACCCCGGAAACCAAGCACCGCCTTCAGGATTTCTAAGGGTGTAAATTTTTGATTTCACTCCTCACTACCTATCACTGTTTTGAAGGCCATTAAATGCCAAAATAGCACAAAACCCCCCCAAATGACCCCATTTTAGAAAGTAGACACCCCAAGGAAATTGCTGAGAGGCCTGTTGAGCCCATTGAATATTTTTTTTTTTTGTCCCAAGTGATTGAATAATGACAAAAAAAAAAAAAAATTACAAAAAGTTGTCACTAAATGATATATTGCTCACACATGCCATGGTTATATGTAGAATTGCACCCCAAAATAAATTTTGCTGCTTCTCCTGAGTACGGGGATACCACATGTGTGGGACTTTTTAGGAGCCTAGCCACGTACGGGACCCCGAAAACCAATCACCGCCTTCAGAATTTCTAGGCACAAATTTTTGATTTGACTCCTCACTACCTATCACAGTTTCGAAGGCCATAAAATGCCAAAATAGCACAAAACCCCCCCAAATGACCCCATTTTGGAAAGTAGACACCCCAAGCTGTTTGCTGAGAGGCATGGTGAGTATTTTACAGCTCTCATTTGTTTTTGAAAATGAAGAAAGAACATTTATTTTTTTTTTTCAATTTTCAAAACTTTGTGACAAAAAGCGAGATCTGCAAAATACTCACAATACCTCTCAGCAAATAGCTTGGGGTGTCTACTTTCCAAAATGGGGTCATTTGGGGGGGGGGTTTTGTGCCATCTGGGCATTCCATGGCCTCCGAAACTGTGATAGGCAGTGAGAAGTGAAATCAAAAATTTACACCCTTTAGAAAGCCTGAAGGCGGTGATTGGTTTTTGGGGTCCCGTACGCGGCTAGGCTCCCAAAAAGTCTCACACATGTGGTATCCCCGTACTCAGGAGAAGCAACAGAATGTATTTTGGGGTGTAATTCCACATATGCCCATGGCATGTTTGAGCAATATATCATTTAGTGACAACTTTGTGCAAAAAAAAAAAAAAAATGTATTTTTTCCGCAACTTGTGTCAACATATAAAATATTCCATGGACTTGACATGCCTCTCAGTATATAGCTTGGGGTGTCTACTTTCCAAAATGGGGTCATTTGGGGGGGTTTTGAACTGTTCTGGCATTTTATACACAACATTAGGAAGCTTACATCCACTCTTCTAACCACTTGAAGACAAAGCCCTTTTTGACACTTTTTGTTTACATGAAAACATATTTTTTTTTGCAAGAAAATTATGTTGAACCCCCAAACATTATATATATTTTTAAAGCAAAGGCCCTACAGAATAAAATGGTGGGTGTTGCATTTTTTTTTCGGGGGAAAAATACACTTTTTTTTATTTTAATGCACTAAAACACACTATATTGCCCAAATGTTTGATGAAATAAAAAAGATGATCTTAGGCCGAGTACATAGATACCAAACACGACATGCTTTAAAATTTCGCACAAACGCGCATTGGCGACAAACTACATACATTTTTAAAAGCCTTTAAAAGCCTTTACAGGTTATCCCGTTAGATTTACAGAGGAGGTCTACTGCTAAAATTACTGCCCTCAATCTGACCTTCGCGGTGATACCTCACATGCATGGTGCAATTGCTGTTTACATATGACGCCAGACCGACGCTTGCGTTCACCATTGGGCAAGAGCAGGGCAGGACAGGGGTGCTTTTTTTTTATTATTAATTTTGCTTTTTTATTTTATTTTTAAACTGTTGCTTCCATATTTTTTTTTTATCATTTTTATTGTTATCTCAGGGAATGTAAATATCCCCTATGATAGCTATAGGTAATGACAGGTACTCTTTTTTGAAAAAACTGGGGTCTATTGGACCCTAGATCTTTCCTCTGCCCTCAAAGCATCTGACCACACCAAGATCGGTGTGATAAAATGCTTTCCCAATTTCCCAATGGCGCTTTTTATATCCGGGGGGGGTCATTCCCTCCCACTGCTTGTAAAAGCAGTCCAGAAGCTAATAAGCCACTAGGATTGCTTTTACATGAAAGCCGGCCACTGGCTGAAAAGAATGATACCAAGATGATACCTAAACCCGCAGGCATCATTCTGGTATAAACATTCAAAGTCCAGCAACATACCAGTACGTTGCTGGTCCTTGTTGGACATGTATTGTAATCTTTTTTTTCATGCAGCCTGTTGGCTGAACGAAAAAAAAAGATTGATCGGTGGGTATGCCCACCATTAGAATACCGCCCTTCATCCACCCACTTCTAATGATGGGCATACATGCACCATTTATATATGCCGAAGCATGGGGGCATCTTCCCGCAAAAGTTATGCCGCGTACACATGGTCAGACTTTTCCACGGGCAAGCCTCCGTCAGAATTTCGACTGTATGTACGCGGCATTAGGAGCAAAATCGCTCCTCCGCCCCTGCTGCCCCAATGCTTCGGCATATATGCTTTTTTTTTTTTTAACTGTGGTGGCGAAATCACCTCCTACAGCACTGGAGTCGCAGGGATCAGGCCTGTCTCTGCGAACGCTGCAGTTATGTGTGTTGTGTTTTGCAAGTGACAGTGATCGATCGATACTGCACTTGGGTGGCCTGGGCTGGACGGAGGGGCAAAACGCAGGTGCTAGCAGGTATCTGGGCTGATCCCGCTAACACTGCGTTTTTGGGAACCCTAAACTGCTGGGGACGCTAGTATAGATCTGATCAGATCAGATATTGATCTGTTCAGATACTATACCACTAAGGGGGGTGTATGCTTCACGCGTGGGTGTTAGCGTTACTGGCACTAACCTGACGCTGCCTGGGGTGTGACTCAGACCCTCTCTGATGCTAAAACCTAATTGATATCACCCGCCGGGCGATCAGGGGGTTAAACCTTTATTGGGTTATATACGGCGGGTGCCCTGACACTTTAAAAAGCAAACTAACTAACCAGCGTCACCCGTAACACTTATATGGTGATTACTGGTGAAAGGGTTAACTAGGGGCAATTAGGGGGTTAAAACCTTTATTAGGTAATATATGGGGGTACCTGACGCTATATAAAAACCTGACGGCGAACCTAAAAAAAAATTACTGTCTACCGATCTGCATCACCGACACTAAGACAACGATCATAAAAACGATCGCTTAGCGACAGTGGTGATAGGGGGTGAAAGGGTTACCTGGGGGGCGATCAGGGGGTTAAACCTTTATTAGGTAATATATTGGGGTACCTGACGCTATAAAAAACCTGCGGCGAACCTAAAAAAAATTACTGGCTACCGATCTGCATCACCGACGCTAAGACATCGATCAGAAAAATGATCGCTTAGTGACGGCGGTACTAGGGGGTGAAAGGGTTATCTGGGGGGTGATCAGGGGGTTAAACCTTTATTAGGGGGGGGGGTTAAGGGGCTACACTGGACCTAAAACTAAATGTACTGACACTTTTACAGTCACAAATGTCACTGATTGCAGTGATCACTAAATAAATGGTCACTGCAATCAGTGACACTGTGACTGGGGGCTGGGGGGTGATCTGGGGGGTGATCTGGGGGGGTCTGGGGGGGCGATTTATGTACCTATGTGTCCTGGTGTCAGTGTAGTGTTGTGTGCACTAACCTGCATCTTCTCCTGTACGGCGCTCGGTATATGTGAGCGCCGCAGGAGAGATGACATCACTTCCTCCTGTCTGTGTAAACAAGCACACAGGCAGGGGAAGCTCTCATTCGCCGGGAGCGATCGAGAGGGGGTGGCTGGAATCGAACGGCCGTCCCCTCATGCCGGATCGCTCCCGAAGGTAAAACGACCGCTCACTGTAAAGAAGGGGGGTCCTATCGGACCACCCAACTATACAAAGGCAATCACGTACATATACGTGATTCTGCCTGTCAGTGCCATTCTGCTGACGTATATTTACAGTGGGCGGTCGTTAAGTGGTTAAATTACTTTTTGCATTGATACATGTCCCCTGGGGCAGGACCCGGCTCCCCAAACACTTTTTATGACAATAACTTGCATATAAGCCTTTAAAATTAGCACTTTAGATTTCTCCCATAGACTTTTCGAATTTGCCGCGAACACCCCAAATTGTTCGCTGTTCGGCGAACGGGCGAACAGGCAATGTTCGAGTCGAACATGAGTTCGACTCAAACTCGAAGCTCATCCCTACTCAGAACCCTCAAACATATATAATGTTTTAGCAGACACCCTATGGAATAAAATGGTGGTCTTTGCAACTTTTTATGTTACACGGTATTTGCGCAGCAATTTTTCAAACGTGTTTTTTTCAGAAAGAAACTGTTTCATTCATAAAAAATAAAACACTAAAGTTAGCACGATTTTTTTTGGATACTAAGTGATGCTTTAAATTTTTTTACAGGTTAAATGTTTAGCGTTACAGAGGAGGTCTAGTGCTAGAATTATTGCTCTCGCTCTAACGATCGTGGCGTAACCTGTGTGTATCTGGCTCTGATACTAGCCAGTGCCTTCCCATCCACTGACTAGTATCTCTCCCCAACCTGTCCCCACACACACCCTCTCATCTTCTGACCTGTGAATGGGGAATCACTCCTGCAGTGTTATTGTGTTCTGCCTGTGAATACAATGATCAGTGTTGCTAACTATAGCTGGCAGCACTGATTGTTTTGGGAAAAACCTGACAGGGTGATTGTACTAAGTCGGTTAATAGGTTGACTTGTGTAAAACCAGATAGCCCTTACATAGATCGACTATGGCTGGTCTCTGCTTAATTGGCGCAATTTCAACTAGGGACCACTACGCAGTCCCTAAACATCCTTCAACAAACCTTTACATTTTTCCTTCCCAGATTCCTTCATCCTCCTCACCTGTACATAGTGCCCACTGTCATACACTTCTCTCCTGTACATAGTGCCCACTGTCGTACCCTCCACACTCCTCTCCTGTACATACTGCTCACTGTCATACCCTCCACACTCCTCTCCTATACATAGTGCCCACTGTCATACCCTCCACACTCCACTCCTATACATAGTGCCCACTGTCATACCCTCCACACTCCTCTCCTATACATATTGCCCACTGTCATACCCTCCACACTCCTCTCCTGTACAGACTGCTTACTGTCCTACTCTCCACACTTCTCTCTGGTACATAGTGCCCACTGTCATAACCTCCTCACTCCTCTCCTATACATACTGCTCACTGTCATACCCTCCACACTCCTCTCCTATACATAGTGCCCACTGTCATACCCTCCACACTCCTCTCCTGTACATAGTGCCCACTGTCATACCCTCCACACTCCTCTCCTGTACATACTGCCCAATGTCATATCCTCCCCACTCTTTTTCTGTCCACACTCCTCTCCTGTACATAATGCCCACTTTCATATACTTCTCTATTGTACATAGTGCCGACTGTCATGTCCTCCACACTCATCTCCTGTACATACTGCTCACTGTCTTACCCTCCACACACATCTCATGTACATACTGCTCAGTATCATACCGTCCACACTTCTCTCCTGTACATATTACCCACTGTCATACCCTCCACACTCCTCTACTGTACATACTGCCCACATTCATAAACTCCTCTATTGTACATAGTGCCGCCTGTCATATCCTCCACACTCCTCTTCTGTGCATACTGCCCACTATCATACCATCCACACTCCTCTCCTGTACATACCACCCACCATAGGTGTGCGCAGCCTATTGCATTAGGGTGTGCACCCCAAAGCTCAACACATACTACCGATCACTCACGATGAAAGGGAAGGGGCCGGTAAGTTACATATTTACCTGCCCCTTCCCCCACTCATCCTAAAACATCCCCAGCAGCAACAGTCAGTGGGAAAGGAGAGTAGGGAAGCTGGAAGCGCTGCAAAGGGAAGGAGGGGGGGAGCCAGGGCAGTAGGGGGAATCTGTGCTGCACAGTGTGATTAGGGTGTGCCTGGGCACACCTGGCACACCCTGTGCGCACGCCTATGCCACCCACTGTCATACCCTTCACACTCCTCTCCTGTACATACTGCCCCATCAAACCCTCCACACTCCTCTCCTGTGCATACTGCCCACTATCATACCCTTCACACGCCTCTCCTGTAGGGATCTCAGCTACTCTAAATATAGCACTTGTAAAAAAAAGTGTCCCTAATTTTTTTTGAAATGTTGGCAACTATGCACTTAGGCACTGCCAAAGGGCCACTGGGTCAGAAGGGGGCCCCATGAGAGGCTCCTGGGATCCTGCGATATTAAAGCGGTAGTAAACTTTGCTAACATTACTACTTTTTAGAGGCCCTGAGGTAGGTTACAATGTACAAGTATGCACAGCATATTACGGTACACTTAAATTGTCAGACTGAGCCCTCCAGTGCTGCGCTGTGATCAATCCGGCGGGGCCTGTGCACTTCCATCTTCACCTGGTCTTCCTTCTGGGTTCTGTGCCTTCGGTCACTTGACTTGGCCGGGCTGCGTTGATGTCATTCCCGCTCATGCACATCCTCTCTCTCTCTCTCTCTCTCATTTAATTTGTTGGAACAAAAAATTGTTTGCATTTTTATTTATTTATTATTTATAAAAGGCCCCACCAAAATCCTCAGCACCGGGCCCGTGCTGTTCTTAATATGGCCCTGCTCCCTACCCAGATCACAAAACACACCCAGACTTGGCTGCCAGCCAAGCCTGGAAGAGTACCTACTCTCCAAAACCCTGTATTATCCTTCTAGCGCACTAGAGGGTGCTACAGAATTGTAGAATCTTTTAGTGACAAGGGCGTTTGCAAACAGGAAAAAAAACACAAAACAGGGCCAGTGTGTTCAGGAGCAGCAGTGTTTTGACCAAAAAAACATGTGACACATGTAAATGCTCCTGTTAACGCTAGGCACATTTAATAATTGAGCGATAATTTATTTCAGTGACCAGAATAACTTAATATTCTGGCTAATCAAATGAACTCCCAAGCGATTGACGCCTGGAATGAGCCTAAACGCTTGTGTAGCGACCACCCCTCCACTCCCCTCTGTAGATTCAGCTTGCAATGTCTCTTGTCTAGGGGTACTTGATAGGGGAGAGAGCGGGTGAGCTACGCCTGGCCTCCACCACAGGTGCACATGTGGTATTAGCAATGTCTCTGTTGTCTTTTACCTTCGAGTCTGTGCTGGGTATCCGGATCCTCCCTCCGAGAGTCACCGTGAACTTCGTCTGCCAGGAACTGAGCCCCACACCATTAAAGTCCAACACTCCTTTATTTTAGAACATAACATTAGGACTCCCTTGTAGACAGAACAGAAAAGGAGGTGTGGGTGCGAATAGGCCCAGACACAATTGGGTTCTCCACTCTCCTCCCTGAGAGTAGGCTATGGTCTCCGCACGAGGGAAAATCTCCTTCCGGACGGTCTCCGACAAGAGACTCACCCGTCACCGGCAGTCTGCTGCACCGGGTCTTCAGGTGAGGAGCTCTCCCCGGGCCATTGCGCCCACCTTGGATTCAGGCATCCATCCCCGGAGTACCTTAGGATCCTTCCCTCGCGGAACTCAGTGTTGGGCACTGAGCCCCGGACCTCCGTCCGAATAGAGTACCTCACCCCAGGCTAAAAGGTGCCTGGGATGGAACACGACCTCCGACCGTCCTCCAGGCCTAGGCCGCCCAGAGGACCGACACGAACCTTCACCCTCAGGCTGAAGGTGCCTGGGACTCCGACCTGACAAAGATGGCCACCCCCCCTTTATACCCTCCCCCGGCATGCACAGCGGGTTCCCCGCCCCACTGCGCGGCTGCCGGGAGAGGACAAAAAGGAGGAACGACCCAACAATGTTTCAACCCCAGCCCAGGGCGACAGTGCCACCCACTGGGCTGCGGGGAATTACACACCACCAATGTCCCTGCCTAATTCAAATATACACCCGGGAAAGTACATACCCGCTACACTTGTAAAATAGGGTGACCAGACATCCCCGGTTTCCGAGGACAGTCTCCAGATTGAGGACACTGTCCCGGACCAAGTCTGTCCCCGGGTTTGTCCCCAGATTGGATTTGAACAGGGCCTGGGGCAATTTCAAAGACAGTCAGTGCAGAATAAAAAAAAATCTGAATTACACCCCCCCCGCTCTGCCGCACCTATTAGCTTGGGGGGGGGTGTATTTTTTCCATTAACTGTGCCCCTTTCTGATGATCATGTGCTGGTCAAAGCAGAGGGACCATTTCTTCAGTTTCGGGTGCATGCCCATTCCGCTTCCGCTCGCATGTTCTTCTGCCTCGGCTCAAGTCCCGGCCAGCTACCTGCCTGTTTATCTCCTTGCCTTCCCTGGCGGAGTGATCTTCCTCCGCTCCCCAACCAGCATATTTTTAGCACTGATCACTGTATTAGTGTCACCGGTTCCCACAAAGTGTCACTTAAGCCCCATACACACGGTCGGACTTTTGGCCAACAAACTTCATTTTGAGCAAGTTGGACCAACAATCTGACCGTGTGTACGCTCCATCGGACAAACTTTTTTTTTTTTTTTTGTTTTCATCGGACAAAAGTTGGGTCTGCAAATGGACAAACTTTTGGCCAACAAAAGTCCGATGGAGCAAAGTCCGACCGTGTGTACAGAAAACCATAGCACTTTTGTTCGATGGACAAAACAACCAATGTTAAAATCAACCAACAATAGCAGAAGTTGACCAAAGGGTGGCGGTAAAGAGCAGAAAAGAGCAGAAAAACCACGTGATGTTGCAAAAAGTTTTGAGAAAGTTTGCAGAAAAGTCCTGTGGTGTGTATGCTATGGGTGTGCCCGGCCAACTCCGTTCGGACAAAAATCCAGGGAAAAGTCAGATGAAAGTCCGACCGTGTGTATGGGGCTTTAGTGTCCGATTTGTCCGCCGCAATATCGCAGTCCCGCTATGAGTCGCTGATCGTCGCCATTACTAGTAAAAAAAAAATATGTCCCCGGATTTAATTTTAAAAATCTGGTCACCTTATTGTTAAAGCATTAAACACTTTTAGGCCCCATGCACACGAGACGCTGGTAAACGCGCGTTCAGAGGCAGTTGGACGCTTTTTTCAACTGCCCCTGAACTCATTCAATGTTTTCCTATGTGTCCATGCACACATGCGTTTAAGCAGTTGCGTTTAACCTCGTTTTTCCCGAAGCACAAAAAATGGGTTCAGATGCAAAAGTTTTGCACGTTTCAGACGCAAAACGCAGCTAAACGCGGTACCGGCGTTTTGTCGCGGTTCCGTTTATAAGCGTTTTTAAAGGTGACCAATTTTTTTACATTAGAAATCTCAAAAATGATGGCAAATGATGAAAAAACATTAAAAAATATAAAAAAAATGTAATTGCTTGCATTGCATTGTGGACAATCCATAACTTGTGGCAGGTGACGTGGCAAGTGGACAATCCACAACTTGTGGCAAGTGGACAATCCACAACTTGTGGCAGGTGACGTGGCAAGTGGAAAATCCACAACTTGTGGCAGGTGACGTGGCAGATGACGTGGCCAGGTGACATGGCAAGTGGACAATCCACAACTTGTGGCAGGTGACGTGGCCAGGTGACGTAGCAGGTGACGTGGCCAGGTGACGTGGCCAGGTGACGTGGCCAGTGGACAATCCACAACTTGTGGCAGGTGACGTGGCAAGTGGACAATCCACAACTTGTGGCAGGTGACGTGGCCAGGTGATGTGGCAGATGATGTGGCCAGGTGACATGGCAAGTGTACAATCCACAACTTGTGGCAGGTGACGTGGTACGTGACATGGCAGGTGACGTGGCCAGGTGACGTGGCAGGTGACGTGGCCAGTGGACAATTCACAACTTGTGGCAGGTGATGTGGCCAGGTGACGTGGCAGGTGACATGGCCAGTGGACAATCCACAACTTGTGGCAGGTGACATGGCCAGGTGACGTGGCCAGGTGACGTGGCAAGTGGACAATCCACAACTTGTGGCAGGTGACGTGGCCAGGTGACGTGGCAGGTGACATGGCCAGGTGACATGGCAAGTGGACAATCCACAAATTGTGGCAGGTGACGTAGCCAGGTGACGTGGCCAGTGGACAATCCACAACTTGTGGCAGGTGACGTGGCCAGGTGACGTGGCAAGTGGACAATCCACAACTTGTGGCAGGTGACGTGGCAAGTGGACAATCCACAATTTGTGGCAGATGACGTGGCCAGGTGACGCGGCAGGTGACGTGGCCAGGTGACATGGCAAGTGGATAATTCACAACTTGCGGCAGGTGACGTGGCCAGGTGGACAATCCACAACTTGTGGCAGGTGACGTGGCAAGTGGACAATCCACAGCTTGTGGCAGGTGATGTGGCAAGTGACACGCTAAATACAAGTACACTGCTCCTCTCTCAGCTGCTGCTACTCACTCTGGTCTCACAAAATGGCTGAAATGGTTAAATAATACTGTTTTTTGAGCTTAGGGTCTTATGATGTTTCTTAATTAAACGCTTATAGACGCAAACGCGGTAAAATGCCGCTAAAATCACGGCAAAACGGGCATTTCTAAACGCCGGTTTCAGCCTTTAAAAAGGTGTGTTCAGCAGAGTTTGCACCGGCGTCTTGTGTGCATGGGGCCTTACAAGCGTCAGGCGTTTTTTTTGGCAAAAGACTGCTGCCAAGAGGAGGGGCATTTTTAAAGCATCCTGTGTGCATGAGGCCTTATAGCATTAGGATAATCATTCACACAGCACATCAGGTGTTCTACGGCTCTGTCAAAGTGTGTCACATAGCTGTTGGATGCTGATTTTGCTATGGCTGTACACACAGTAAACACATAAAATAACAAAGTCAGCACCCAACAGCATGTGACACACTTTGAAAGAGCCATGGAGCACCTGATGTGCTGTAAGAATGATTATCCTATGTTGAGAATCATAAGGCACTGTGAGGATGTGGATGATTCTATTAAGATTACAACGGGTATTAGAACGCCTCAGCTCACTGTGTGCTGCCCAGGGCCTGCCACGCTTGCTGCTGCCAGGATTAGCTTTACAGCTCCCTCCCTGTCAGCTTTCTCACATCGTTCCCTGAGACAGCGGATCGGGTGAAGCACTGTACAGATCACTCCGCCAAGCATCAGGGAGGGAGAGAAGCTACCGGAACACTAAAGCAGTGTTTCTCAACTCCAGTCCTCAAGGCGCCCTAACAGGTCAAGTTTTCAGGCTTCCCATTATTTTGCACAGGTGATTTGATCAGTTTCACTGCCGTAGTAATTACCACAGCCGTTTCATCTGAGGGAAATCCTGAAAACGTGACCTGTTGGGGCGCCTTGAGGACTGGAGTTGAGAAACACTGCACTAAAGCATGCGATTGGACGCAGGTTTGTGTACCTCCGTCTGAAAATGAAAAAAATAGTCCCTACTCAGCTCCCACCTCATTAGCCCCTGATGGGGCCCAGGAAAATATATTTATACACCCCCTAAGCAAGTAGGAGCAGGGAGTGTAATTTAGTGAGCCCTATTTATTTATTTATTTTTAAAATGCACCTTAAAGCTGTCCGGGCCCCCTCCTGATAAGCTGCTAGGGTTCAGTACAACAAGGTTGGCTGTACTGCCCTATCAGCGACCCTGCATCTGTGCATTTCAGAACGAACAGCAACTCGCACAGAAGACACAAACTTTGCTGTGCATTTCAAAAATGCGTGGAAATGGGCGCCTTGCTTGCGTTGCCATTTAGACTGCATTTGCATCTGCACGCTTTTGTAAACACGCGGTAGCGGTAACCTGCACTGAAAATATTCGCTATTCTCTTACTAATCCTCCAATCTGGAGACCCATTTCCCAATTGGCCAAAACGCCAGGTGATCCTATTGGACGCCCAGGAGGAGAGAGGAGAGCGGAGAGCACGGCCTGCAGGAGAAGACCCGCCAACCCACCAGCTGCCACTGATGACTCATCCTTAGCAGCGCTCCCCAGCTCGGACAGGGGAGGAAGGGAAGTCGGAGTGAGGCGGTAAGGAGGCCGTTCATAACCCCCGCCCCCCCCCTTTGATTTATCGAGAACCACCTGCCACTGCCTGCTATTGCACAATTATTTCTCCATCCTCTCCCAGGAAGGCAGCTCTGAGATAAGTAAAGATGCCTTTCCTCTGCTAATGTGGCCAGCTCTACACAGACACGCAGTGAATTACAAGGCATGGTAAGTCAGGAAGATCAGCTGCAAGGAGTCCACAGGCAGTACTAGATAATAGTCCTTTGTTTGTTTCTGGACACAACTTTCAGGGTTCTCGTCCTCTTTAACAGGTCACTGCCATCATTTTGTTGGTCATGCAGGAGTATGGTTTCTGTAGACAGAATAACAAAACCATCACCAGAGAGATTTCCATACACAGGGATAGGGATGAGCTCGGTGTTCGCGCGTTCGGCGAACAACGAACGATTTGGGCCGTTCGCGCCAAATTCGAGTGACGCGAACGGCCCACAATACACTGCGCCATCGTGTAATCCCGGCGCTGTGATTGGCCAAGCATGCACTGTGACCCTGCATGCTTGGCCAATCACAGCGCCAGCAGCGAGGAGAGCAATGATTGGCCACAGGCAGGATGCCTGTGGCCAATTATAGCTGAGGGGGTTTAGTACACGCCCCACACTATAAAAGGCCGCCAGCGCGGCGGCCTCGTGTAGTGTGTTCCGGAGCAGGGAAAGTGAAGGATAGGCAGGGACAGTGTCAAATCTTGTCAAATCTATTCTTTGCTAAACCTTGTGTGTAGGGACAGAGAAGGATAGGCAGGGAGAGTGTGAGGCCTCATACACACGGCCGAGATTCTCGTTGAAAAAAACATGTTGTTTTTTTCGACGAGATTCTTGGACAAGAAACTTGTCCCGGCCGAGTGTACACACGCTCGTTTCAAAGAACCCGCGGTTCTTTGAAAGGAGTGTACGCGGTGACGTCATCGACTACGTCGAGCATGCGCTCGTCACATTCGATGCCGTCGCCGCCATCTTGGTCTACCCTACGTATGCCTAGGAAGCTACCGCGCATGCGTCAAATTCATTTCGAACATGCACGGGCTTCCGGGAGGACAGGTAAGTGTACACACACTCACTTTTCTCGTCGAGAAACATACCGAGGAGAATCTCGACGAGAAAATAGAGAGCAGGTTCTCTATTTTCTCGTCGAGGTTTCTTGTCGGTTTTCTCGACGAGAAACCCGATAGCAGCGTACACACGACCGATTTACTCGGCAAGACCTCTCTGCCAGCAAGTTTCTTGCTGGTTCTTGCCGAGAAAATCGGTCGTGTGTACGAGGCCTCAGTGTCATGTTCTTTGCTAAACCTTGTGTGTAGGGAGAGAGAAGGATAGGCAGGGAGAGTGTCAGTGTCATATACTTTGATAAACCTTGTGTGCAGGGAGAGAGAAGGATAGGCAGGGGACAGTGTCAGTGTCATATTCTTTGCTAAACCTTGTGTGCAGGGAGAGAGAAGGATAGGCAGGGAGAGTGTCAAGCCTCGTACACACGACCTAGTTTCTCGTCGTAAAAAACACGTCGTTTTTTTCGACGAGATTCTTGTTAACCTTGTCGATTTTCTCGTCAAGCTTTCCATGCGTACACACTGACATTTCCCAATTTCCTCGTTACGACGGCACTATAAAGGGGAAGATCTTTTTTCTTGGCGCCACCCCTTGGGCTGCTTTTGCTGATCTCGTGTTTACGCGTGTGAAGTAAAAGTTTGGGAAGAGACGATTCGCGCTTTTCAGTCTTCGTACTTTTCAGATCGTTTTCTGCGGTTCAGTTTGTGCTTGTGGGTTCGTATCTTGACTTTCAGGGCGTCTAGGCAGGTCGTATCTGTTTTACAGTGCGTTCTTGCCTGTTCGTTTCTGATTTTCAGTTCGTTATTTATAGGCCTTGCTGTTCTAAAGTGCGTTCTGTTCTGTACGTTCTGATAAGACGACCGTTTCTTAGCCATGTCGCCTGGACGTTCTCGTCGTCGAGTTCGTGCTGTGCGTGCGCTTGGTGTTGGTCTGCTTGTTTTGGACCAAGACCAGTCCATGAATGGTGTGAGGAGGAGTTCATGGACCAAGAATTGGTTGCTCCAGCGGGACCAATTCTGCCATATGCCTCTGCTGTGGGAGATCGTTGAGAATAATCCTGAGGACTACAGGAATTTTCTGTGGATGTCTGACCCCGTTTTTCAGGAACTGTTGGCTTTGGTGTCCCCCTATATTACCAGGAAGGACACCGTTATGCGGGAAGCCATCAGTGCTGAGCAGAGGCTCATCGCCACGTTACCTGGCGACAGGGAGAAGTCTTCAGGACTTGAAGTTCACGACAGGCATCTCCCCCCAGGCTCTGGGCCTCATAATCCCAGACACCTGTTCTGCCATTATCCAAGTCCTGCAGGAGGACTATATTACGGTAAGTTTTCTCCATTAACATCACATTTTATGTATTACATGTATGCTAATGTATTGTATTTCTTTCATCCTTCCCTAATTACCATGATTGTAATATGCTGAGAATGTCCCCTTTGTCCTCATGCATGCTTGAAGCTTTAGATTGTCCCTTTTTTCTCCTCCATGCATATTTTCCTTCACTAACCTTTCCAGCAGGGGCGCCTGTTGCTCCAAATGTTTGGGGGTTCAAACCCCAATTTAGGAAATAAACTTCCTCCTTTTTTGCTCTGGTGCCTATTAAACGCCCCCATTTGTCCCATCCAATGCAGCCATTTTGTTCCCTCTAATGCAGCCATTTTGTCCCCTCCAATGCAGCCATTTTGTTCCCTCTAATGCAGCCATTTTGTCCCCTCCAATGCAACCAGTTCCCCCCCAGCCCTGCACTTACCTTCTTGTGGTCAGCGCCATCCTTCTTCTGTCCTTGATGTCTTCTCCTTCCTTTGATGTTGCATCAGCCAATCATGTTACCATTAAACAGACTTGGTGAACATGATTGGCAGAGAAGCCTGTCAGTGTTTACCCAAGGAATGCCCCCCCCCCGCGTCCCCTATTTAACTTTTCTGCAGCCAATTACATCCCTCAGGCTGTCATGTGCAAGACAATTTTCCTTCCTGTTTCTGATATGCAACTTTAAGCCCATAAATGCCGCAGTTCTTCATATGTTGGTCGCTTAACAGGGGGCCATCCACCTGAATAGTGGGCGGCATAGACAATACATAGGTTAATGCAAGGCATGAACCTATGTATTGTTCTGAGTGACGGGCACAGGAGAGAGGGGGCAGTGCTCCAGCGCCCACTCTGGACGCACCGCCACTGCAATGCTATCCTGTGGCCAAACACATCTACCCCCCCTCCCCATTATAATTTATTAATGGACCATCATAGGGGGTGATGAATATGATACATGAGCCTTCCATTATACTTATTTAAAACACCTTAATAAACGTAGACTTTGCTTGATGTTGGCCTCTAATGTATTTTCTTAGAATATACTTGTAATGTTTGATTTGTGTATTCTAATATTTTTTCATCTTGTTTGACTCCACAGCTTCCTTCCACACCACAGGAATGGCAGACTGTGGCATCGGAGTTTGCCACATGGTGGGACTTCCCCAACTGCGGTGGTGCTATAGACGGGAAGCACGTCCGCATCGTGCCGCCACCCCGTTCTGGGTCCTACTACTTCAATTACAAGGGGTTTCATAGCATTGTGCTGATGGCGGTGGTGTCAGCACGGTATGAATTCCTCTATGTTGATGTAGGGAAGAATGGCCGGATGTCCGATGGGGGATCCTTCATCCAGACGGAGTTTGCCCTCCGTCTCCAGAGTGACGACCTTGCATTGCCACCGGATGCAGGGAATATTGAAGGACTCCTTTTTGTTTTTTTGGCTGATGAAGCCTTCGGGCTCGGACCACATCTTATGAGGCCATTTCCTCAGAGGACCCTGACCCCAGAGAAGAGGGTGTTCAATTACCGGCTGGCCAGGGGCCGAAGAGTCGTTGAAAATGCCTTTGGCATAATGGCCAGCCGGTTCCGCCTTTTTAGGACTCCCATCCACTTGGCGGACTACAAAATAAACTATGTAGTGTTATGCTGCTGTGTGCTACACAATTATCTTTGCCGCAAATCTAATTCATATATGGCCTCAGTTTTGCCTGAGGCTGGACTTTCCCCTGATAATCCCCTGCCGGGCCTGGAATCTGCCCGTGCTGGCTTGCCCCCCCAAAATGCCCGTGAGGTTCGGGACAAATACATGGACTATTTCACGGGTAGGGGGGCAATTCCTATGCCAGGCTATGTCTAAAGATTCCTGTCTAACGATCCAAATAAAAATCTTGTTTAAAATTCTAACTTTTGTTGGTTTCCTGTCTCCTAGTTTGTCTTAGTGCATTTGTAGTGCCAAGTGTATTTTCCTTTAGTAAATACCAACCATTTCACTATGTAACCTTAAAAAATGTACCAAATAAGGTTAGAGCATATTAGAAAAAGAAGCTACACGTTGTTTGTGTTCAAATCTTTTACTATGTGCAAATTCACACACTTTTTTTTTTTTTTTTTTTTACATTTTTTGTTTGCCTGGCCACAAACCGGCAATTGTTTTCTTAGGAAAATACAAAAACAACAGTTGCATTCCAAAAATTACAAAATTGGATACCTCGGAGCAATCTGAGACATTCACTTACACAAACTATATGTCTCTATGTGCCCGTCCTAATATGGGGTCCTGCCACCCCTTGCCCAGCCAAAAATTGAATATGCACACAATTGGGATTATTTTCCTATAGGGATTTTAGACTCCTGATCCCTATTGTCAACATGTGCTATCTGCCATCAGGGGTGATCAATGGACGTGTTTTGGGGGTGCAACCCCTTCCTCAGTTCACCTACTTTAGATACGAGGAAGGGGTTGCACCCCCAAAAGACGTACATGGATATCCCCTGATGGCAGATAGCACATGTTGACACACTGTGTTCATATTCAATTTTTGGCTGGTTTGATTGTCAATTTTTTTTTTTAAAGTTGAAGAATAAACATGAACAAAAGGGGGTTGGGATGCCTTATTGAATTCTCCCCAAAACATTGAGAATGTCTTTAAATGTTTGATCCATCACATGTATTCTTTCTTTAATTTTGTCCAGTTCCGTGCTACATTCCATCACTTGCTGGATGAGGCGGAGGGCACTGTCAGCAGAGAAACCTGTACTATCCTTCACCCCAACATTCGCATCCCCTAAAAACAAAATAAAAAGGTATTATAACTCTGCAGGTCTACCTCTCTTACCTGAAGCTGTGGTGACAGATACTGACCTGTTGTGGTGACCAGTTCCACAATGTCATCCACCTCTCCTTCCTGCACTTCTCCTTCCTCCACCTCAACTTCCTCTACATCCTTCGTTTGTGGGTCTTTGGGAGTTTGGGGTTGTTGTGATCCCTGGAGTGTCCTCCTCCCAGTCTTCTCTCCTCTATGAGAATCAAACAAAAGGTAGAGTTATCACACAGAAATTCTCTATGTAAAACCAAAAAACAGGCTAAATTGCTTGGAAGTGGGGTACAAGTGTGTGTTTGGGCGGAAGTTAAAGATGAATGCATTATTTCTGAACAAGAATATGTTTAGTATTCACCTTTGTCTGTCATTTTTTAGACATGTAGGCAACACAAAAATTCTCTGATGCACCTGTGTGGGACACCCAAAAAAGGCGGGTCAGGTGGCCCACACTATAGTGCTCCAAAGTACAGATGTGGAAGCAGCTGCTGAGTGTCCTCTCCTTTACACTGACAAAAGTTTGCATTTAATTCTCTTTACAAACACATCATCTAGCCTAAAACTTTGTGCCCCAAATTTCCCAAAAAATGACAGATGTCTAATTACTTTTGTGGCTGTAAAATAAGCCAAAACAGCGGATAGTGGCCGAACGAAGTGTCTGTAACGTAACGAACGATTACTGTGCCCAACCAAGTTCAAAATATAACATTTTGGAAGGGAGTCCAATAAGAAAAAAAAACTAAACCAGCAACATGTCAGTTTAGAAAAGGATTAATAGCATAAAAGTGTACATTTTACTTACTTTTTGCGAGCATTCTCTTAATGCTCCTTAACTGCTCTGGCTCCCTCAGTTTGAGGTCTGACCACCTCTTTCTGAGCTGCTCATTTGAGCGTTTCACCCCAAAATTCGTCTTCAGACTCTTCACGACTTTAGTGAGGATTTTGGCCTTCCTTCTATTTGGTTTGCTATACGGCCCATGCTTTGCGTCATAATCAGACTTGAGCAAGATGTCCACCATCTCCGCCATCTCGGCAAAAGACATATTCGATGCCTTGAATCTCCTCCTTGATCGTGACGTTTCCTCGGTCTCTGGGCTTGTCTCCTCATCGTTAGTTGCGGAAATATCAGACACCTGCTGTAACTCCGCCATATCGGTTAGCGCGCCGAAAGAGAAGGGGCGGGGAAAAGATGTTAGTTAAAACGTAATGGGCGGGCGACGTGTGCGGAGCGACGTGTTCGTATTTTGACGCATGCGTGGTGTGTATATAGCAAACACACATGTGACTATAGTACGTTCGGTGTGCGGAGAGAGGAGTTCAAGTGACGGACGTGCGAACGAAGGTATGTGATTTTGTGACTTGGACAAATTGTTGGCCTATACTGTTTTGAGAATGTTGTAGGATATATATGGTGACTACGATGTTAAGGAGGTTAGACTGTTTGCCTCACATTAGTTATATATTATTTCTTAAACTTGCAGATACAATATGAATGTCTTTATTAGCGACAAAGAGTTCCTGGTGGAATTTATTGACCGGGTAAGGGAGCTGCCCGCTCTGTGGGAGACGAAAAACCCCATCCATAAAAAAAGAGGGGTGAGAAAAGCAGCGCTGGAGAAGCTGCTCCCATTTGTGCAGACCAAGGTGCCCACAGCCACAGCAAAACAAGTGGACACTAAAATTGGGAGCTTGAGAGGCACCTACAGGACTGAACGCTCTAAGGTCCTGGCTTCTCAGAGGTCAGGAGCAGCAGCAGGTGATGTGTATGTCCCGATTTTGTGGTACTACAGCAGGATGTCCTTCCTGGATGACCACATTGAGGCAAGGCCATCACTCTTCACTCTTCCCCCCAGACTTCCCTGCAGCCAACCTGAGCCTTCTCTGGAGCAAGAGGAGGCAGCCATCCTGGATGGTCCTGATTTGGCCATCTGGAGCCAGGTATAGTATTAAATGAAAATGTATTGGGATAAAATTAATGTTTGACAAATATGTCAAGATGAGAAACATACAAAATTTTGGGTTCCACAAGTGAAATCAAGATCTCTAGACATTAGTCTGCACGTAATTGGGTGCTAAATAGTCAATCTGATGTAGGTGTAAATTAGAAAAAATGATTTCTGGATTTACATTCTAATTGCTTCAATCATGTTTATAAAGTTTGATGCAAAGATTAAACCAACATATTAAACTATGTCCCTTTTTCATAAACATGATGAAATCAGCCAGGAGGAGGGTCTGGAAACTGTCAGGCAGGAGGTGGCAGGGCCCAGTGGCAGCCAGGAGGTGGCAGGGCCCAGTGGCAGCCAGGAGGTGGCAGGGCCCAGTGGCAGCCAGGAGGTGGCAGGGCCCAGTGGCAGCCAGGAGGTGGCAGGGCCCAGTGGCAGCCAGGAGGTGGCAGGGCAAAGGAGAAGCACCAGATCCCAGGTGCCTCC
The DNA here is from genome assembly GCA_029206835.1 of Rana muscosa. Lineage (NCBI taxonomy): Eukaryota > Metazoa > Chordata > Amphibia > Anura > Ranidae > Rana > Rana muscosa. The sequence continues at coordinate 200,765,003 of CM055120.1, forward strand.
CATCTGGCTTCCCAAAAGAGGCAGGAGGGACAGGACCACCAGTGAGGCAGCAATGGCCCTTATTAAAGAGGCCCATGCCACCCTCAAAGAGCCCACATCCCCTGAAGAGGCCATTGCCGGCCTACTGGAGGCAAAGTTCAAGGTGATGAGCATGGAGCAACGCCTCCTATGCAAGCCCCTGCTCATCACCTTGCTCAACAAGGGGGTGATGGAAAAAATTACTCCCAATACCGCCATTTGTGAGGTGGCACAACTGTCCCAACCTCAACCTCCTCCTCCACCTCCACATTCTTCTTCTGCCCCACCCCCTTCTCCTCCACCTCCACCTTGTTCTTCCGCCCCACCCCCTTCTCCTCCACCTCCACCTTGTTCTTCTGCGCCACCCCCTTCTCCTCCACCTCCTCCTCCTCCTGACAGGAGTACCCCTCCAGTGGCCCAGCCTCCAGCCAAACGAAGAAGGAAGGCTGCAGGGAAGGCTTCAGGAAAGGTTGCAGGGAAGGTTGCCAGGAAGACGAGGAAGTGATGGCCTTGCTTCATTGTGGTCGGACAGAAGGCAGCCTGTTGTAGTACCACACACTTGGGACATATATATCACCTGCTGCTGTTCCTGACCTCTGGGAGGCCAGCATCAGATTGTGTTCAGAAATGTTGGCCTTCTCAAGCTCCCAATTTTAGTGTCCACACAGGGTTGCTGTGTGCTCTGGGGTCCCTGGGATGCACAAATGGCAGCAGCTTCTCCAGCGGAGTGTGCCTCCTGACCATATTACACCTTAACTTAGCCTGTATTGCTGCTTTTTCCTGGTGTGTTACACCAACAGGATTTTGCGGCACTTACAGCAGGCGGAGTGTGCCTCCTGACCATATTACACCTGAACTTAGCCTGTATTGCTGCTTTTCCCATTTCCCTGCAGGCCATTAGAATGTCTGGAAGGCAAACAAGGAGAGGCAGACAGTCAGGAGCCAATAAAAGAGGGCAAGCAGGCTCTGTGTCTAGAGACAACAGTGCTGGTCGTGGACGCGGTGCATCGCCATCAGCACGTGGCCATGGGACACGCTTGTCCTTCTTTTCGGCAGCTGGACGTGTTGAGCCGCATCATGCCAAAGACTTGGTAGAGTGGATGACCAAGCCCTCCTCATCCTCTCTCACACAGGCTCAGGGTACTGGCAAAGCAGCTGCCAAAGCGTCCTCTTCCCTGGTATCAATGTCATCATCAGTCACTCCTTCCCTAGACCAACCATGTCCTCCTGAGGAGTCCCCTGAACTGTTTGAGCACAGTGTTGGGTACATGCTCCAGGAGGATGCCCAGCGTTTCGAAGGGTCTGATGATGATACCCAGCTAGAGGAAGGCAGTAGCGTGAGAGCAGAGAGAGGGGATGCTCAAGAAGGACACCAATCTGGCAGTCATGTTCCAGCAGCTGCAGCATACTGCCAGATTGGCTCCAGTGATGAGGAGGGAGGGGATGATGAGGTCACTGACTCCACATGGGTGCCTAATAGGAGAGAGGAGGAGGAGGAGGAGGAGGATGAGGAGGAGGCACATCTCCAACGAGGCAGGATGCCCTCGGGGGGCCAGCGTAAGGGCAGCACACGAACGGAATCACACCGCAGAGCTCCGCCTGTGCAGGGCGCTGCCTCTGCCCGTTATTCAAAAAGTTCTTTGGTGTGGGCCTTTTTTGAGTCGAGTGCATCAGATCGCACAGCTGCTGTTTGCAACATATGTCTCAAGCGTATATCGCGTGGCCAAAACATCACCCGCTTGGGCACCACATGCTTGACCAGACATATGTTGACCTACCATGCAGCTCGTTGGCAAGCCTACCTTAAAGACCCACACCAAAGAACAAAGCTGACCTCTTCTTGCACCGCATCAGCTGGGATCTCCAACCCCACTATACCTTCAGTCCTCTCTGAAACCTGCTCTGAGAGGAATGAAGGTGTAGAATTAGGTGTGTCACAGCCAAGTACTTGCGGGCACTCTGCTAGCAGTACACCGACGTCCGATTCTAGCAGGCAAATTTCCCTGCCCCAGCTGCTGGACCGTCGAAAGAAGTTCACTCCCAGCCATCCACATGCCCAGCGGTTGAATGCTAGCTTGGCTAAATTGCTAGCGCTTCAACTGCTGCCTTTTCACTTGGTAGACTCGGCCCCCTTCCGTGAGTTTGTGCAATGTGCGGTTCCTCAGTGGCAGGTTCCCAAACGCCACTTTTTCTCACGGAAGGCGATTCCGGCTCTCTACCGGCATGTGGAAGGCAAAGTCTTGGCCTCGCTGGACAGGGCGGTCAGCGGTAAGGTGCATATTACCGCTGACTCATGGTCCAGCAGGCATGGACAGGGACGTTACCTTTCTTTCATGGCCCATTGGGTCACTCTTCTGGCAGCTGGGAAGGATGCAGGACAAGGTGCAGTAGTGTTGGAGGTTGTTCCACCGCCACGCCTCCAAAATTCTACTACTGGTTGTGACACACCTCTGTCCTCCACCCCCTCCTCTTCTTCTTCCTCCGTGGCCTCTTCCTGTGCTTTGTCCTCAGAACCAGCGGTGCTCCGTAGGCGTTCAAGGGGCTACGCAAGTACGCAGGCAAAAAGATGCCATGCCGTGCTTGCGCTGGTGTGTTTGGGGGACAGGAGCCACACTGGGGCAGAGGTTCTGTCTGCTCTGCAGGGGCAGGCCGAGAGGTGGTTGACGCCACGCCAGCTTAAGCCAGGAATGGTAGTTTACGACAATGGCACCAACCTCCTCTCCGCTCTCGGACAGTGACAACTGATCCATGTGCCCTGTGTGGCTCACGTCCTTAACCTAGTGGTGCAGCAGTTCTTGGGCAGGTACCCGGGCTTACAGGATGTCCTGAGGCAGGCCAGAAAAGTCTGTGTGCATTTCCGCAGATCTTATAATGCCAGTGCTCGCCTGGCTGAGCTGCAAAAGGAGTTGAACCTGCCCAAGAACCGCCTTATATGTGACATGCCCACCAGGTGGAACTCAACGTTGGCCATGCTGCAGCGGCTGCACATGCAGCAGAGGGCCATCAATGAGTACCTGTGCGACTATGGCACCAGGACAGGGTCAGGGGAGCTCGGGTTTTTTTCACCACGCCAGTGGGGCATGATCAGGGATGCATGCACTGTCCTGGCACCATTTGAGGAGGCCATGAGGATGATGAGCAGTGACAGTGCATGCATCAGTGACACTGTACCTCTTGTCCACCTGTTGGAGCACACGCTGCGTGGAATAATGGACAGGGCACTTGAGGCAGAACAGAGGCAGGAAGAGGAGGACTTCCTTGCCTCTCAAGGCCCCCTTTACCCAGACAGTGTTCCTTCTGTCCCACCCATCGCACAGGAAGAAGAGGAGGAGGAGGAGGATTTTGTCAGCATGGAGGTGGAGCCTGGCACTCAGCATCATCAGCAGCAGTCTTTTAGGAATGATTTACAGTCCCAAGAAACCAGTGGACTTGTACGTGGCTGGGAGGAGGTGGCTGCGGATCATGTCGTTCTTAGTGACCCAGAGGACTCCGGACCGAATGCTTCAGCTAACCAACGCTGCATGGCCTCCCTGATCCTGCAAAGTCTGCGGAAGGATCCTCGTATTCTTCGGATCAAGGAGAGGGACCATTACTGGCTGGCCACTCTCCTTGATCCACGGTACAAGGGTAAGGTTGCGGACCTTATCGTACCGTCGCAGAGGGAGCAGAGGATGAGACAACTCCGGGAGGCCTTGCAGAAAGGTCTGTGCAACGCGTTCCCAGAGACTGGGAGGTTACAAACTCCTGATCCTGGACAACGAGTTGCTGAGGCTTCGGTCAGTCAAAGAAGGAGCGGTGGGGAAGGTGGCCGTCTGACCGATGCGTTCAGACAATTCTTTAGTCTGCAGCGCCAAGGTATGATCGGTTCCAGCAACCATCGCCAGCGTCTGATATACATGGTGCAGGAATACCTAGGGGCAAGGTCAGACTTGAACACCTTCCCCACCAAAAATCCTCTGGCTTACTGGGTCTTGAGGATGGATCACTGGCCAGAGCTTGCACAGTATGCAATTGAGCTACTGGCCTGTCCTGCATCCAGCGTTATTTTAGAACGCACATTCAGTGCTGCTGAAGGATTTGTCATGGATCACAGGGTGCGCCTGTCCACCGACTCTGATGATCGACTGACCTTCATAAAGATGAACCAGTCTTGGATCACCACCAGCTACCAAACACCTGAAGCTGATATAACAGACTAATTTATTTTCAAATGTCACATCCCTTCAAGACTGATGCTGATGCTGAGAGACTGTCCTGTTATGTTGACTGACTATCCTCCTCCTCCTCAATGATCCGATTGATGATGATAGCTTGGAAGAACATTTTTGTTTCTGGGTGCCGCCACCAGTGGCTAAGGCCCAATTTTTCAGCCCCTGTTTAACAGGGGCGTGTAATTACAATTTTATGCAATGCTTTGCAGCAGGGCTCATTCCTGCACTCCAACTAGAGTATCTGAGAGTGGTCGCAGTGTCGTGGCACCAGCACCAGTGCTAAGGCCCAATTTTTCAGCCCCTGCGTGTAATTACAATTTTTGATGCAATACTTTGCAACAGGGCTCATTGCTGTGCTCCAAGTACAGTATCTGTGAGGGTTTGCAGTGTTGTGGCACCAGTGCCTAAGGCCCAATTTTTATGCCCCTGTTTAACAGGGGCATGTAATTACAATTCTTGATCTAATAATTCACAGCAGGGCCCATTCCTGCGCCCACCAAGACTAACTGTGAGGCCTTACAGTGTTGTGTCAACACCACCACCACCAAAGGCCCAATTTTTTAGCCCCTGTTCAACAGGGGCATGCAATTACAATTCTTGATCTAATAATTCACAGCAGGGCCCATTCATGCGCCCACCAAGAGTAACTGTGAGGGCTCACAGTGTTGTGGCAACACCAACATGTAAGGGGCAAATTTCAGCTGAGTATATACGGCAGGCCCCTACTTTCAAACATCCAACTTACAAACGACTCCTCCTTGCAAACGGAAGGATACAACAGGAAGTGAGAGGAAATCTACCCCTAGGAAGGCAAATTCTCTCCTGTAAGAGTTAATATGGGAAAAAAAGTGTCTCCTCTCCACTGATGCTTTATCACCAATTCTTGTTTCAATAAAAAAAAACAATTTTCAAAAAACATTTGTCATTAGGACGGAAAGTGAGGTGAACTGTTCTGAACAGGTGCACACTGCACAGACAGCAAAACAAATGTTACAGGGGTGATAACCCTTCCCTATGTTTTCCAAAAAGCTTAAAAATAGATTTCTTGGCTGGAGCTACACTTAAACAATGTACCTGTTCAAAATTACAAACAGATTCTACATAAGAACAAACCTACAGTCCCTGTCTTGTATGCACCGCCTGTATAAGGCTGTTCAGCGTATATAGGGCCTTTTTTATTTTGTGTGCGGGGTTCCCCTTAATATCCATACAAGACCCAAAGGGGCTGGTAATGGGCTGGGGTGGGGGGGGGGTGTGATGGGGTAGCTATGCCATTTTTCTTAAAAATTTTCATCCATATTACCGGGACCAGACATTACATTAAAGCCGCAAGCAGTTTTAAATGGCTTTTTTTCCTTTAGAAATGTAATTTTGTGCAGGGACAGTTCTAAACACGGGAAACACGTGGCACTTCACAGGCATACTTTAGACACCCCCCAGGTACGATATTTAAAGGAATATTTGACTTTTTTTTTTTCACTTCATGCATCATTAAAATGACTGCTCCAGAAAAACTGCCATTTTTAAAACTTCTTTTTGCATTGATACATGTCCCCTGGTGCAGAACCCGGGTTCCCAAACCCTTTTTAGGACAATAACATGCATAATAGTCGTTATAATTAGCACTTTAGATTTTGAACGTTCGCATCCATTGTATTTAATAGGGTTCTAAAGTTCGTGCGAACTTTCGGTCCGTTCGCGGGTTCTGGTGCGAACCGAACCCGGGGGTGTTCGGCTCATTACTACACAGTGACAGGGATGATATCGGCAACTGCTCTGAGATCGTCAAAATGATTTCAGTATGTCCCATAACATTACTTCTCCCAGTAACACAACATTATAGAAGCACCTATCTCCAGCACCACTCAAAACAGAGTAAAAGAGTATAAACTAATAAATAAGTATGTAAGTAAATCAAACTTCTCTAAGTAAATTTGGTTGAAATTGCCGTACCAAACTACTTTGTATGAATGTATTCATTTCATTGTCAGTTGAAGTCTGTTATTACAATGTCTGACTGCAATGATGAAAAACATACAATGTCTGCATTAGAATATAGAGTTTACTTACTAATACACTTTGGCTCAGGATTCCATCCAGTTTTTGTACACGTTGTTTTTCCATAGTAATCTTTCTTGTCTATAGATATAAACCCAGAATTACAGTAATAATAAATCGAATTATAATAAGAATCCGGACTTTTTGGGAAATTGTACCGATCTCTGAGGTATCCATTTTGTAGATTAGGTTGAGAACATTTTTTGCCTGTATAAAATAAATAACCCACATTTAGTTTTAGAAGAATACAATATACCAAAATAATTGTCCTATTATGTAAATATTTATGCAAGCTGTATTTAAACCCAACACGTCATATTTCTGCTATGTGCCTGATGTACCATGTTCTTTGTATTGCTTCCTTTATGTGAAACCCCAGGTGTTCCTGCCAGCCCCTCTGCTTTCCTAATAAAAAAACTGACCACACTAAACATGAGAGCACAAGGTGGTAAGTTCTATAGCTGTGCTGAGAACTCAGCCTGCTCTGCTCCAATGAACAGACTTCTGCTAAAACTCCCCCCCCCCCCTGCGCAGTCATTTACTGTGCAGACCAGTGAACTGCAATTTCTCCTCCCCCCAGTTCTCTGAGCTCCTTTTGCAGCTGAGAACAGAGATTATGTGATCACTTAAAAAAGGGGAAACATTTATTTATAAAGTTTTTTTATATGTATACATAAATATTTTGCCTTTCATTTCTATTTTAAACTGACTAGGTTGTTTTTTACAACGTCAGGGTTCACATATACAGTACTTTATCTATCTATAGGTTTGCAGTAATAGCCAAATCTGTTCCCATTACAGCAAACTGTACTTTGGTCTAGAAGTCGTTCTTTACATCATTCTTGATGCTCATACAAGAACTGCTAGTTTGAAAGGCATGTCTTGTACATGCTTATGTTACTGTCTATTTTTTAAAACCCCTATTTGTAGTATGTTTTCTCTATTCAAAATAAACCTAAAAAGGCAAAAAATAGGGAAACATACATTTACTTATTTATTTTTGTACTTTAATGAATACATCTTTGTTTTTGGGGAACAATGACTGTTTACACATCCAGTCATCTCTGAGGCCCTATTCACACTTCGCAATTTGGAATTGTGGACAGAATCGCAACGCTTATTTGGATGCCATTATCCTTCAATGGCACCCCAAAAGTGATAAGATTCTGTCACGATTGTTGTGTGGCAATTGTGCCAATCTGTCACCTTAAAAATAGCGTGAAGCGTATTGTCTGAAAAGGAGCAGGAACTTCTTTTCGGGCCACAAATGTGCATAGGGAAGCTCATTCAAGTGAATGGGCTGGCCCTATGTAACATGCAGAATCACGTAACAATCGCTCTTTGAAAGTCGCATAACGAGAAAGCTTGTTTCCACTATGCAATATGTGAATGGGGCCTTAAACTGTTGGGGAGTGATCATTTATTGTGTATAACTAACATTTGCTCCCTGCAGTGCTGCAAGACTAAGTTAAAGGACAATTACTCCCACATTTAGGTGATCACAAAACCATCAATTTCATGGAAAAATTACTTTGGAAAACCAGCAGTCAATGGTAGAGAGCACTGATCGGAGTGTTCTGGTGGGGTGGGGGGCAGGGTTGGTTAGTATAGCAGTTTGAATGGGCTTTACAGTGCCTTTCAAAAGTATTCACCCCCCTTGGCTTTTTACCTATTTTGTTACATTACAGTCTTTAGTTCAATGTTTTTTTAATCTGAATTATATGTGATGGATCAGAACACAATAGTCTAAGTTGGTGAAATAAAATTAGAAAAAAATTATTACATAAAACTATTTTTCAGAAATAAAAAAACATAGTTTTTAAAAGTTTTTAAAACTATAAGCCGACTTTTTCAGCACATTTTTTTTTGGGGGGGGGGGGGGTTTATACACACTTCAATTGTACATTTAAAGCCAAAACACTAACACCAACAAGATTGAGAATAAGACATTAAACATTTATTTAAAAGTGGACATACATGAACAGCATACAAACTACTGCAAAACTTCTCCACAACCTCTGTGGCAATCATGCATTTATGAGTGCAGGTACTGCCAATGCAGGAATCTCTAGCATCACATTTATAGACTTCATTTTTTGTTTTTTGTAAAGTGCAAGTTGTAAAATGTGCAATACGTCAGTCTTAGGACTCCATAGTGATTATGGAACATTTTTCAATGCCTTTTAGTAATCGATTCAATATACACCTGGTGATCATTTGTGACCAACCCACAGAACATGCCACTTTTACAAACTGTAATACAGACATTCTATAAGCTTAATAACTTAGATAAATATTCATAGACCCAACCCAAAGTAGGTTCCCAGTTCTACATAAGGCAATGAAGGATACAGGATAAGTGCTTTAAGAAAGTTAAGTTTAGTTGAGTTGAGAGGTATCTTAATATATCGCGGTCTTACCCAGAAGGGTCCCGACGTGCATAGCAGAGGTCCTGGGAAAAGATGACCCAGGAACCAAAAGCAGCACAGAGCGGCAGAAAGGCGTGGAAGAAAGCGGTTACGCAGAAAAAGCTTGCGTGAAAAGCCAAGTCTTCAGTAACCCGCGGAAGACTGGGATAGTAGGGGCCTCCTGGAGCTCAACAGGGAGGCTATTCCATAAAACAGCAACCTGGTGGGAGAAGGCCTGACCACCACGCCGGATCTTCTTGGGCACCGAGATGTAGAGGAGATCTCTGCCGGTAGATCTGAGTGATCTGACAAGAGCTTGTTTATGAAAATGAGAGCAGAGATAGCTTGAGGCCAGGCCTCTCATAATCTTAAAAATGCTACATCCTGCCTTAAATAAGGTGCGATAGTGGACCGGCAGCCAATCCAAGGTGCAGAGGACAGGGGTGATATGATCCCTCAACGGGACATCCATGAGTAACCTTGCCGCAGCGTTTTGAATAAGTTGAAGCTTCTGCACTAACATCTTTGGCAATCCCAGATAAAGAGAGTTGCAGTAGTCTAGGCAGCTACCTATCGTGGCACAGATGACAGTTTTTCTGTCTGAGATATCCAGATATTTAAACAGCCACTCATGAGTTTTATCTGGCAGTGACATGCACTGACGACCTTTTTTACCTGAGAAGCCAGGGTTAAACCTGAATCTAGGACGAATCCCAGATCACAGACCTGGGGGGCCACCTCCAGAGCAGGACCAAATGAGGGAGGCCAAGGTGGGATATCTGGGGGGGTGGCCAGATCGCTGAAGATGATCACCTCAGTTTTTCTCCCATTAAGTTTCAGGAAGTTGGCAGACATCCATGTGTTGATGGCCTCCAAACAGCTGGCAAGGGTGGCATCAGCCGTCTGGTTCTTGGAATCTTCAGGAAAACCTGGGTGAAAGTACGGTATCAAGCATTCACATAGCGCTAGAGGCATCATTCCAGGGTCGTCCCTCCAGGTTCCAGTCCTAGTAGTGGTTCCTGAAACATGTCGTAGACATACTCTGGATCCAGAAGCATAGGTGGGGGCAAGATAAGGTCTTGAGACCATTCACAATTTGAAAAAGCAAATTAACCTAATTCTGGTGAAGAGTTGTTGCTAGCCATTGTATCAGATTCATTAGTGGTGGACCTCCGGCACAGAACACAGCTGGTTGGAGTCACACCAGGACCTCTAGGAAAGAGATCTTCATTTCGAAGGTAACTCCTGAGTGCCCCACTATGGTGTATTGGACGGTTACGGAGCCATACCCAATGAGAGGGATCTTTATACATCACCTCATCACAGCACTTCCTGCTCACGACTGCTCTGTATTTAATTCTGGCTCACAAGTGGTTTCGGAGCTGTAGAAACTGGGGGTAGTTGTCTCGCCATGATTCACCCAAAGCCCATGGAAATATTTCATATTTGTAATCCTCTTCATCTTCCTCCATGTCATTTGCAAGGTATAGAGCAACAAAGAAATTCATTGCTGTATATTCTCTGACTCGCAGGCCTGCTCGTTGTAGTACGCAAGAACCATTGCTATAAGATACTTGTCAGAGATCCGAAGGCAAACATCCATTGACCGGAACTGCTGAATGATGTCACAATCCAAGAGCTGATAGAAGGGATTTGCTGCTTGTGGGCTCCAACAACCCTTGAGTGCTGATGTCCCTTGACTATGTTCTTCACCCCAGTGGCGTAGCGTGGGGGGTGTGAGGGGAGCCGTGGCCCCGGGCACAACATTTGGGGGGGGCGAATTCCTGCGCCAGTGTATGTCACCCCCAGCTCTGTCCTAATTTTAGTTTCCTGTGTCCCTGTGCTCCGGCCGCCATGTTAATACTCAGGCTGGCCCTGGCGCCCTGTGATTGGGTGACTGGGGTCATGTGTGGCGGCGGTGCTGAGTGCTGTCCTGGATCGCGGGCGGGCGAGCGTGGCTGTTCTTCACTTCGCTGCCTTCTCCTCTGAACTTGGCTCTCCTCCCTGTCTTGACCGTATTCCGTTGTGGCAGGCAGTGTGACAGGCCGCCAAACAGATGGAAGAAAAGCAGCAGGTGAGTGAGACCAAGAGACTCCCTCATGGGTGTTCTCCACTTCGCTGCCGATACTGTCTTCTCCTTTGATATCGGCTCTCCTCCCCATCCTGAACGGTGTCATTCCCCGTTGTGGCAGGCAGTGTGACAGGACGCCGCGTCCGAACACATGGAAGAAAAGCAGGTGAGACTGAGAGACTCAGTCCCTTGTGAGTCGCTTTACTGGCCTGGGGGGAGTGGACACAGTCTGGGGAGAGGGAGCAGCTAGTAAGTTAGTATAGTCAGTCAATGTAATGTGTAGTGGTGTGTGTAGTGTAGTAGGTAGTGTATAGTGTAGTGGTTTGTATAGTGTGGTAGTGTGTATAGTGTAGTGGTGTGTGTATAATGCAGTGGTGTGTATAGTATAGTGTGGGTTGTATATAGTGTGGTGGTGTGTATAGTGTAGTGGGTAGTGTAGTGGTGTGTGTAGTATAGTGGGTAGCGTATAGTGTAGTGGTGTGTGTATAGTGGGTATTGTAGTGGTGCGTATAGTGTAGTGGTGTGTATAGTATAATCAGTGGTGTATAGTGCAGTGGTGTGTATAGTGTAGTGGTGTGTATAGTATAATCAGTGGTATATACTATGGACTTGTGTCTTTTTTCAACCTGACTAACTATGTAACTATGTAACTATGTAACTATATAGTGTAGTGGTGGGTGTGTGTATAGTGTAGTGGTGTGTATAGTGTAGTGGTGTGTATAGTATAATCAGTGGTGTGTATAGTATAATCAGTGGTGTATAGTATAGTGGTAGGTGGGTGTATAGTGTAGTGGTGTGTATAATATATTCAGTGGTGCGTATAGTATAATCAGTGGTGTATAGTGTAGTGGTGCGTATAGTGTAGTGGTGTGTGTGTGTAGTGTAGTGGTGTGTGTGAATAGTGTAGTGGTGCGTATAGTGTAGTGGTGTGTATAGTATAATCAATGGTGTATAGTGTAGTGGTGTGTATAGTATAATCAGTGGTGTATAGTGTAGTGGTGTGTATAGTATAATCAGTGGTGTATAGAGTAGTGGTGTGCGTATAGTGTAGTGGTGTGTGTATAGGGTAGTGGTGTGTATAGTATAATCAGTGGTGTATAGTGTAGTGGTGTGTGTATAGTTTAGTGGTGTGTATAGTATAATCAGTGGTGTATAGTGTAGTGGTGTGTGTATAGTGTAGTGGTGTGTATGGTATAATCAGTGGTGTATAGTGTAGTGGTGTGTCTAGTGTAGTGGTGTGTGTGTGTAGTGTGTGTAGTGTAGAGGGTAGTGTGGTGGTGTGTGTAGTGGTGCATGGGTAGTGTAGTGGTGTGTAAAGTGTAGTGGGGTGTGTAGTGTAGTGGGTAATGTATAGCATAGTGGACAGTGTAGTGGTGTGTGTAACAGGTAGTGTAGTGGTGTGTGTAGTGGTTTGTGTAGTGGGTAATGTATAGCGTAGTGGACAGAGTGGTATGTGTGTGTAGCGGGTAGTGTAGTGGTGTGTGTGTAGGGGGTAGTGTAGTGGACAGTGTAGTGAACAGTGTTGTGGGTAGTGTTGTGGTGTGTCTAGCGTAGTGGACAGTGTAGTGTAGGAATCAGGTATGTCAGTACTATTGTAGGAAGGGAAAGGGACTCAGGAAGTGCTAAAAGTATTATTGTAGGAAGGGAAGGTTAGGGGGCGCAAAATTACTTGCCTTGCTCCGGGTGCTGTCAACCCATGCTACGCCACTGCTTCACCCCGCTGCCAGCAGTAACTGTGGCCTGAGGAGAAGTAGGTACATTTCTCATGGGGAGATAGGAGGGGGAGACACAGACTTGAGGGTTGATCAGAACACACGCTTCTAATCAAAGGACGATCACACTGTGACATATAGTGAGCCCAAGCAACACCCATTCATTTATCCCCAAGTACAGGAGGCATCCGTAAAGCCCCATACACACTATCAGATTTTCTGCTGGTTTTTGTCATCAGATTTACCAAAACCATGTAGTAGAAGGGCCTACCTGATTGCATACAAATTGAAACTCTTAAGGTTTGACCTTGTATTATATGGTTTTGGTAAATCTGATGAAAAAAATCAGCAGAAAATCTGATAGTGTGTATGGGGCTTTACACAAGTCACTGGCAAATCTAATTCCCGCCATACCTCTTACCTTTCAGCACATTTTTTATGCTGAAAAAGCCCCCTCGGCTTATACTCCCACTGTGTCATGCAGTCGTAAAGTGATACTGAGGCCCCTTTCACACTGGGGCGTTTTTCATGCGGTTTAGCGCTAATATTAGCGCTATTATACCGCATGAAAAAAACATGCCCTTTACCCTTCAATGTGAAAGCCCGAAGGCTTTCACACTGAAGCGGTGCGCTAGCAGGACCGCTCCAAAAGTCCTGCTAGCCGCTTCTTTACAGCGGTAAAGGAGCGGTGTGTACACCGCTCCTTTACCGCGGTCTCCCATTGAAATCAATGGGACAGCGCGGTAATACCGCCCGCAAACCGCGGCAATAGCCCTTTTTCGGCCGCTAGCGGGGGTTAAATTTACCCCCCTAGCGACCGCATACCGCGGTAAGAACGACGGTATAGCAGCGCTGAAAATCGCGCTGCTATACCGCCACAGCTCCTGCCCGCCCCAGTGTGAAAGGGGCCTAAAGCTTCAAATATATATTTAAAAACACAAACATGTCATACTTACCTCCACTGTGCAGCTCGTTTTGCACAGTGGCCCTGATCCTCGTCTTCTGGGGTCCCTCTGCGGCTGTCTCGGCTGCTCCCCACTTCTGATAACCCCCTCTGGGAAACGTTCTCTCAAGGAAGTTACCTTGCGGGCCTGCTCCCAATCCTGTATTCGGCATCTATAGCCGCCGACTACAGGACTCGGCCCCGCCCCCTGGCCCTCGCGTCATTGGAGTTGAATGACAGCAGCGCGAGCAAAAGGCTGCTATCAATCTATCCAACGAAGAGCCGAAAAGAACGAGCAAAGGAAGCTATGGATACAGGGATTCGGCTCAAGCCCCGGGGACGATTCGCCCTGTACACATGCAAGGACGTTGAAGCCCTGGGTATGATTTGTCCCGGCTGTTCGGGACTGGTGGTACAGCTAAAGCCCTTTGGTCGCTGTGAGGCCTGTGGCGAGTTCATTTTTGAAGTGGAGCAACCAATAGAGAGGCCGAGAGCCTTCCACCTCAACTGCCTAACAGGCGCCACCACTCTACAAGGAGAAGTCAGAGCTTGCACTGCCATTCCCCCGCGCACTGCAGAGACTTCCGTGGAAGTCACGAACAAATGGACAGAGGATTTTAAAGCCGAAGATGCTGCTTCGGTCACCACAGATTCCCTACTCCCAGCACCCAAAAGGAAGGTCGGTTTCACAAAAGCTTCCAGCGGCCAAGATGGAGGACAACCCCTGCGCTTGCCTAGCCCGGATGGATCCAGTGGGAAAATTCCCAGACCTCTATGTTCAAGTATCGGCCGAGGTAAGCCAGGGAACAGGACTTGATGTTTTGTTGGAGGTGTCGGGGATCCGCAGTTATCGGAGCCTGTGGGAGGGGGTGATTCCACATCTACAGGGAATTACCTACTCGCAGAAGAGTATGACACCTCCGACCTAGGGTCGGTCTCCGATGCAGGAGATGATGGACAAATAGATGAACTATTTGAACGGAAGGGTTGGGACAAAGTACCCCTGGCCTCGTCCCGTGTACCTAGGGACTCACCCATGTCTACAGGGGATAGTAGACCCCGGGTGGAGGCCTCAGTGCCTGAGCAGGGATTCCGTCCCCTGCTTGCCCTTCAGCCCCCAGAGTTACCTGCGCCATCTGCTCAGGTGAAGAGAGTGCCGCTGCGGGCACCTACGCCCAGTTTGGAGGTGGTCAAGGAACCTCGGCACCCAGAGTCGATTGTTCTGCCTGGAGAGGGAGACCGCACCACAATGCCACCCTTGTCCAGGCTACAGAGACTTTTCTGCCAAAAAGTTGCCAGTGAATACGGGTGGGAGTACCCGTATTTGTCCAAAGAGTTGTTGTACAAGGTGGAGGCCTGCCGGCAGAGGTGGTACAGTGACTTTGTATGGACACACATAAAGGTGCCTCATGCCCGTCGCTACCTCGCATGTTCACCCACAGCTTCAAAGCGGTTTAAGGACTGCAAGGCAGAGTGGATGTTGGGTCGGCATATCCATGCTGACCGGGTCGTTATCTGCCGGAAAGACGGGGAAGATGTGGAGTATCATATGGAGACCTTTGATCGATATTTAAAACCTCTTGTGCTGCCGCATCCAAGGTTTTACCTGTAGGAGGAAAGACTCCCATTTGTTTTTCTATTGCTGAACATTCTGGTACTCTGGAACTGTACCCTCTCTAGGGGTGTTTTACTCTCTGGAGGCATGGGAGCAGTTGTGTTTTATGTTGGTCTCCCTCTGCCTCCCACCACAAAGATGATCAGGACTTTGGGGTGTAGTCAGGGCCACAGTACAGAGAAGAATCTGGATTTCACAAGTGCTTTTACCGCAGCGCTGTCACCAGGTGGCAGTGTTGTGCACCGTTCATCACATTGCACTGCACACTTCTTGGAAGGAAAGAGGTTTCTTTTCGGAGAGATCGGTTTCACTCCAACACTCACATATGTGTCAGGAATTGTGTTTTGTTTCCTTCTTTTCTCTTCCCTCTGCAGGAGAACATCGGTCAAGACTGCTGAGAATGGGCGGGTCTTAGTTAGTAATGTGGGAGGGGAGAATGCCATTTGAGTGTAATGTAGTGTGTAATTGCAATAAGTGTTTCCCTCATGTTAACCCTTCCTTTTCCCTGTTGGGTTCAGGCACAACTCCCACGTTTATTTTCAAATAATTTTTGATGGTGTTTTTGAGAAGCAAGTCTCTGGATCGGGTCTATGTTGGCTCCCTTTGGAGCATGGCTCGTTCCAGACACTGGGGACCAGTGTCTATCTGCCGGGGGGTGTGTGTAGCGGGGGTTAACATTTAGGGGGAGTATCTGGGTGGTAGTATCGCCCAGATACACTATTGTTAGGAATCTATGGCCAATTTGATTCGTGGAGGATACAATGGTGCTCAGTTCCCTGCGGCCCCTGGGTGGCGCTGTCGCCTTGGGCTGGGGTTGAACCATCATTGTAGGGCCGTGCCCTTTGTGTCCTCTCGTGGAAGTAGTACGGCGGGGCAGGGAACCCGCTGTGCCTGCTGGGAGAGGGTATAAAGGGTACGGACATCTTGCGCACGAGGTCCGTGCCCAGGTGCCTTCGGCCTGGGTGTGAGGGAGTTTGAGTTCCATCCCAGGCACCTTAGGCCTGGGGTGAGGTACTAGCAAAGACCCGGGGCCCAGTACCTTCGACTTGGTCCCGCATGGGAGAAGATGCCTAGGGGGCCCACCGAGTGAGGGGATCCGAGTCTCAGGCGAGGAGAACCAGCGAGGTGACATGGCCTGAAGACCCAGCGCAGCATTGGCTGGTGACAGTGCAGGCCTCTGGGGACCGTCCGGGATGGATCATCTCCTTAACAGGGGTCGTCATTAGAAGGTAGTTCATGTTCTATGGTCTTTGCAGAGACCCAGATACATCAGGTCTGTGGCAGAGGCCTATTCTAAGGTCTGTGGCAGAGACCTCATCGTTCGCCAGGTCTGTGGCAGGGACCAACCTCACGGTCGGTGGCAGCGACCGTGCGCCAAAAGTTGTTGTGAACTCCTAACAGCTTCTCTGATCCGAAAGGATTGTGCCTGAACCCTCTCCCCACCAAGTTCATGTTTGTATCAACCTGTCTGCTTGCAAAGGGGCATATTTATCTCTGCGGAAATAAATATAGATGTTGTACTGTCACCTGGTGTGCGCCTACTTTTTTGGGAGCAAGGTGTTCTACATTCACCTATCTACTGGTCATTTTTTAAGTGGAATCTCTGGACAGGGACACAGACCTGAAGGTAAAGATCATAGCTCAACCCTCTACACACATAAGAGGGGCGAGCTGGTGGCAGCATCTCACCCCTCCCCCTGGTCCCCCTAGACGAGTAAACCAGCCGAGAAGAAGAAGGGAGAGAGCGGGTGGGACCGCTACACTTAGGACACCATCAAATCTATCATAACCAAATGGAAAGAATATGGCACAACACCAAACCTGCCAAGAGACGGCAGCACAGAGACTTAAGGTAACCCTGGAGGAGCTGCAGAGTTTCACAACAGAGTCTGGAGTATCTGTACATAGGACGACAATAAGCCACACGCTCCATTGAGTTGGGCTTTATGGCAGAGTGGCCAGAAGACAGCCATTACTTTCAGCAAAAAATGAAATGGCATGTTTTGATTTTGAGAAAAGGCATGTGGGAGACTCCCAAAATGTATGTAGGAAGGTACTCTGGTCTGATGAGATTAAAATTGAACTTTTTGGCCATCAAAGAAAAAGCTATGTCTGGCGCAAACCCAACACATCACCCAAAGAACACTATCCCAACCATGTTTTTCAGCAGTCGGAACTGGGAAACTGGTCAGAGTTGAGGGAAAGATGGATGGTGCTAAATACAGGGATTATCTTGAGCAAAACCTGTACCACTCTGTGTGGGATTTGAGGCTAGGACGGAGGTTCACCTTCCAGCAGAACAATGACCCCAAACACACTGCTAAAGCAATACTTGAGTGGTTTAAGGGGAAACATGTAAATGTGTTGGAATGGCCTAGTCAAAGCCTAGACCTCAATCCAACAGAAAATCTGTGGTCAGACTTATGCCCTGTACACACGATCGGATTTCCGATGGAATAAAATCCGATGGATTTTCCATCGGAATTCCGATGAAGCTGACTTTCATCAGTCTTGCCTACACACCATCAGTCAAAAATCCGACCGTCCCAAACGCCGTGACGTAAAACACCCCGAAGAGACGAGAAAAATGAAGTTCAATGCTTCTGAGCATGCGTCGACTTGATTCTGAGCATGCGTGGGTTTTTTCTCCGATGAAGTTCCACACAGACGATCGGAATTTGCTATCATTTTTTTTCCATCTGTAAAATTTAAAACATGTTCTATTTTTTTATACCGATGGAAAAAAGACCGATGGGGCCCACACACGATCGATTTGTCCGATGAAAAAAGTTCATCGGTCTTTTTTCATCAGAAAAACCGATTGTGTGTACGCGGCAATAAAGATTGCTGTTCACAAGCGCAAACCATCCAACTTGAAGGAACTGGCACAGTCTTGCAAGGAGGAATAGGCAAAAATCCCAGTGGTAAGATGTGGCAAGCTCATAGAGACTTATCCAAAGCGACTTGGAGCTGTGATAGCCAAAAAAGGTGGCTCTACAAAGTGTTGACTTTAGGGGGGTGAATAGTAATGCACATTGACTTTTTCTGTTATTTTGTCCTATTTGTTGTTTGCTTCACAATAAAAAAAATAAAAATTCAAAGTTGTGGGCATGTTCTGTAAATTAAATGATGCAAATACTCAAACAATCCATGTTAATTCCAGGTTGTGAGGCAACAAAACACGAAAAATGCCAAGGGGGCGAATCCTTTTGCAAGGCACTGTATATAGTAAGGAAGTGATGTACAGAAAAATCAGAGCAATACTGCAATAAATGTTCTGTAAGACTTCGGGTCTTATTTAATGTTTAACCATTGTCATTAGAATGACAATGGTTAAACATTCAGTAGAATTTTCTGGTTCTGGTATTTGCAGTTTGCAGATATTTCCTTTCTGCCAGTATTGGGCTTCATGCACACAGGAAGTTTGCTTTGCTTCTCTGAATTCCAAAACTCCTGGCAAAAGAAAAACATGCCTAAAGCCATGTATTGCACACACATTTAGGCACGTCAGACGTTTGAGCAATAATGGATTCCATTGGCCATAAAATTACTTTATTCTGGCCATTGGAATGCATTAACGCTCAAACGCTAGACGCATCTAGGTGTGTTTATTGTTTTTCTGCTCTTTAGCTCCTCTCCTGAACATGTCTGGTGTTTTTTTTTTTTTTTAGCCTGTTAACGTTCCTCTTCTAATATGCCTGTAAACGCATGTCTGTGTGCATGAAAACATAGACTAACACAGAGCTGCTTTTACAGGCAAAAAAAAAAAAAAAAGCTCAACGCCTGTAACAGCTGTGTTTTTTAAGCTCTGTGTGCAAAGAGCGCTTAAGGGGAAATCATATTCCATGCTGATTTGCCCAATCAGGGCGCAGTGAAAGCTGGTTGTTAAGGAGCGGAGCAGGAAGCCGGCCGCAACGTCTAACAATCGATGAGTCATCAGCTGTCAATGGGTTTCCCTGCTGACAGCTGAATAAAAAAAATAAAGAAAAAAAACAGCATGGGGTCACGCCCCCCCCTTTTTGGGTCTGGTATGGATTGTGAGGGAAATCCCAAGCCAAAATGAAAATAAAAAGGACGTGGGGTCCCCCCAACATTCATACCAGACCCTTATCTGAGCATGCAGCCCGGCAGGTCAGGAAAGGGGCAGGGGTTGAGTGAGGGCACCCCCCCTTAAAACCTACCAGGCCACATGCCCTTAACATGGGGGGGTGGGTGGGTGCTTTGGGGCAGGTGGGCTTCACAACAACTGGGCATCAGCTGTGTCCACAAAAATGAGAATGAGGCCAGCGATACATAGATGGAAATTCAGCCAGTTCAAAAGGGACTGGCCGAATTTCTATACATGTGTGCGCATGTACAACCAGTGTACAATTGGCATATGTACAATCAGACTGTCAGAAGATTTTCTTTCGATCAGAGCTGCTGGCTATAGCTGATGATGCTGATCTGATAATTTTGATGGCAGGAAAGTTTCCCTGCTGTCAGAACACAGTAGCTCAGTGGGATGAGGATGTGGATGGGGGAAATTAGTAATTTTCAATTTCTTTCGTTTAACCTGCTGATTGAATGAAAAAAAAAATAAGTCCACAAAAGCAGAAAAGGAGACAGATCTTTGCTGTTTTCTGGCTGTACTGTAAAGCCCCGTACACACGGTCAGACTTTTGCCCAACAAACTTCGTTTTGAGCAAGTTGGACCAACAATCCGACCGTGTGTACGCTCCATCGGACAAACTTTTTTCGTTTGGTTTTGGATTTCATCGGACAAAAGTTGGGTCTGCAAACGGACAAACTTTTGCCCAACAAAAGTCAGATGGAGCAAAGTCCGACCGTGTGTACAGAAAACCATCGGACTTTTGTCCGATTGACAAAACAACTAATGTTAAAATCAACCAACAATAGCAGAAGTTGACCAAAGGGTGGCGGTAAAGAGCAGAAAAGAGCAGAAAAACCACGTGATGTTGCAAAAAGTTTTAAGAAAGTTTGCAGAAAAGTCCGAGCGTGTGTATGCTATGGGTGTTCCCAACCAACTCCGTTCGGACAAAAAACCACGGAAAAGTCCAATGGAAGTCCGACCGTGTGTACGAGGCTTTAAACTGACTTGGATAAAAGGTGGACATTTGTCCGCTAGATCTGCCTTTCCATAGACATACTACATTGTGGTTCAGTCTGGATTTGTCTGAAAAGCTAACAGACTGATCCAGACTGAACACCTGTGTGAAAGGCCATGGAAGGGAGGATTTAAAGTGTTTTTACTTTGCCTGGTTATTGTACTTATCTGACTTATAATAAAATGTCCATAGCTTGTTGCATTGTATAGGTCCACAGGTTAAAACAAGACATATGCTGCCATCACGTTCAAACAAAAATAAAAATCCTAAACCAGCAGCTGATGTAGAAGTCAGAGAGGTTTTTGAATATTGTGATAAAAATTAACCCCTTTCCTTGGAAATCATGAAGATTATATGATAGAGGACAAAAACATGGGATGAAATGCACCGCAACAAAAAAATATATTACAGCGCACACATGCAAAAATTACATTTAAATCCTGCAAGGCTATTTAACACACCTGAACATATTCAAAAATATAGGGATTTGGTTACACAATATGGCCATATAGTGCTAAGCCCACTACTGCGTGAAAGTACCCCATTATCAGTGGGGCCTACACTATTCATAGAATGAAGGGTCCTGCGTCTCCTCTTTATGGGAGAACTGAAAGGACTCCTCCTATAACACAGGTGGCCACTATTAAGAGATAATGGCAGGGGGGTGGGGTGCTCCTGGCCCAAGGGATCTGGTCAGGACCCTTACAATATACAAACAACATACTTGGGGGTAGGGTTGCCACCTCATCCCTTTAAAAACGAACACATTAAATTACACAGGTTCTATGGCTGATTAAGGTGGTAATTAAAGCGGAGTTCCACCCAAAATAACATCCATGTACGAGCACACTCCTTACACTACGAACATGTACAGTAGCCACTTTTTTTTTGTACATACCGTACTATTGTAATTTCAATTCCGGCTTCCGGGTACTCACTCCCGCGGGAGTAGGCGTTTCTAGTCTCCCGCAATGTAATCTGGGAGTTCGCCCAGATGTGACATGTCCTGCAGAAAAAGTTCCCCGGTGGATAAGGTTCCCCCCCTGTACTGCGCATGCGCGGCACGAACCTCAACGGAGTTTCCGAAAGTAGCCGAACATGTAGAGCTGCGAGTCGGCTCCACACGGCACCTGCGCAGTCAGCTCTACATGGCTCCTAGTCATTGCGCAGGCGCCGTGTAGAGCTAACTCGCAGCTCTACATGTTCGGCTACTTTCGGAAACTCCGTTGAGGTTTGTGCCGCGCATGCGCAGTACAGGCAGGGGGAACCTTATCCGCCGAGGAACTTTTTCTGCAGAACACCGTCCACCGCTACCAGGAAGTCAGTGCTTGTGGGCTTCACAATGCCCACAAGCAAAATGAAAAATTCAGACGGCTGATTTTAAAAGTGCATCTTTTGCCAGAAAAAAGACAGGGGAGGTTAAAAATCACCAAACACGTGAGTACTAATTGGTGATCTAAAAATACTTTGCATGCAAGCTAAAAAAAAAAATATATTTGCCGCGGAACCTCCGCTTTAAACTCACTTGGTGCCTTATCTGCATTAAATTACCCTCAGAACCTGTGTGTTTCATATGTGTTCGAGTTTAAAGGGATGAGGTGGCAACTCTACTTGGAGGGCACACCCTAAAAATGCGTTTACATTCAAGATGGTGCTGCTATAAGACCGCAAACAGAACAAAATATATTACAGCGCACACATACAAAAATTACATTTAAATCCTGCAAGGCTATTTAAAACACCCCCTTCCTTACCTCTTATTGGTGTCCACCTGTGTTATAGGAGGAGTCCTTATAGACCTCCCACGTAGAGGAGTTTGTCTCCCATGGTTGAGATCCAGCACCTTTCATTCTATGAATAGTGTAGGACCCACTGATAATGGGGTACTTTGACGCAGTAGTGGGCTTAGCATTATATGGCCATATGGTGTAACCAAATCCCCATATTTTTGAATATGTTCAGGTGTTTTAAATAGCCTTGCAGGATTTAAATGTAATTTTTGTATGTGTGCGCTGTAATATATTTTGTTCTGTTTGCGGTCTTATAGCAGCACCATCTTGAATGTAAATGCATTTTCTCTTATCATCCATGGACTGACACAGCGTCTCTTATTCACTGTACATGTGGGTTATGTCCCTGCTTGCAGGAAAAGACCTAGGCAGAATGGGAGATGTTATACATACATTCTAAAAGCCAGAGTTGAACAGCCCCGCCCAGGGGGACGGTCCCTCCGGACATAACCCACCCCCTGCAGTCAGCAGACCTCAAGTTTTTTTTTCTGCCTAGCAGAAGGAGAAGGCGTGGCTCTCTCAGGAGCCAGTCTCCTGGAAGATTTTACTTTTTATTTTTATTCCTTTGGGAATTTTATTATTTTCTTTTTGCGACCTTCAATCAACTGTCGGCTGGGCAACAGGTTGGGTACACTGGTATCCTCGTAGTCTTCCCTGTCCGACCATCGAGCGTGCTGATCCTCGCCTTGTGTGCGTGAGACTCAGTTCACGACATGCCCCATGACTCCAGGGGTGGCCGGGTTGCTTTCATGCTCCCGCGGTTCTCTCAAGATTGAACAGTACCTGACAGACTGTATCTCTTGTGGTGGACCGGGCCGACAGCTACGCAGTACTACTCTGTGATAGGTCTGTCAGAAACACACCAGTGGGTCCCTCAGGGGACGGGTAAGTAGTCTCTCCTGCCTGCAGGTGAGTACAAAATGCTGTGTGTGTTTCTCTGTGGAGTATTTTCCCTGTCTCCCCCTGTGTTTTATTGTCACTCTCTGTCACCATTGCTGGCGCTGTGCCGTGGGGGGTGCCTGGGGGTCATACTGTCCTGGGGGGGGGCTCATGCTGGTCTGCATATCGCTGGGGGCCTTTTGTGTGATTTTGGGGCCCGGGTGCCGTTTGGCGCTGTGTGTGTGCTGTTTTTTATTTCAACTGTGCATGGCGGCCATTTTGCCGCGGATCGCCTCAGTGAAGTGTGGCGGCCATTTTCTTGTAGCCGGCGTGCTTTTCAGCACTAGTTTGGCCTCTATCACAGCTGTAACAGCGCAAATCTCCTCACAATCTCCTCACAGCTCACTCGCGCTGACACAGCGCGGTACAGACAGCGGAACTGAGCGGTCCTGGTCCGGTCTGGTGAGTCCCCTGGGCGCCCCCTCCTCAGTCAGCACAGCCTGTGGGTGGACTTTTTTATCTGAGGAGTCTCAGAGAGGGGCAATATGGAGTCAGTGTCACCAGCTTCCCCTTACATGTTAGAGGCAACAGGCAGTGCTCCAGCACCTGCGGTCCCTATGGACCAGTTGTCGGCAGTCCTGGAATCATTTCTGACGAGGAGGGAAGCGGTGTGCGAGCGCAAGGGAGCAAAAAAGCCCCTCTCACCACTTTATCTCCACAAAAAAAAGGGGGGTGCGCTGATTCAGATATGGGCCTAGCCACTACCGCTCAGGACCCTAGCTCTGAATATTTTGATGGTTTTGGACAGGACATTCCTTGCGAGGAAGACTCCAGTTCTGAGTCAGTAAATGACAGGGCGCTTGTTAGTGAACTCATTGATGCGGTGAGGGACACTCTCAAGCTGAATGCTGCGGATGCAGAACCTCAGGCGGACAGTCCCCTTTGGTTCTTTTAAGGCCGGGCCTTCTAAAAAGGTTTTTCCATATGTACCTTTCTTTGACCAGCTCATTGATAAGGTCTGGAAAAAAGCCGCAGAAGACTTTTATGGTCCCGTGGTGTTTGTCTATCAGATACCCCTTTGAAGATGCCCTACTTATAAAGTGGGCTTCTCCCCTAGTGGTCGACCCTCCAGTTGCCCGGTTGAACAAGGCCACCACTCTCCCGATGGAGGGGACTCCTGCATTTTAAGGACCCCACTGACAGGAGGTCAGAAGTGGTGAGCAGAGCCATGTTTGCCGTGTTGGGATCCGCCCTACAGCCTGTGGTAGCGGCGACCCTTGTGTCTCAGACACTTACGGGATGGGCAAAAATTTTGCACCAAACTGTACAGGAGCATAATCTTCCTCCAGACACTATTGCTCTGGCTTACCAAATGGTGCAGGGCCTGGTTTGTGTGTGACGCCACGTTGGACGCGGCCCCTTAATATCCAGGGCCTCTGTCTCGGCGGTGGTATTGCGTTGTCTTATCTGGTTGAAATGCTGGTCTGCTGACCTAGCCTCTAAGAAGCTTCTGACGGATCTACCATTTAAAGGTGGTAGGCTTTTCGGTGCTGCGCTGGATGACATCATCAAGGATGTCACGGGAGGTAAAAGCACTCTTCTTCCTCAGACTAGCAAGGGTAAGGACGCCCGCCGTAAGCAGGGTCCCTCCTTTCCAGCAAAAAAGTTTTTTTTTTCGCCAGTCAGAGTCCACGGGTAGGCCCTCTCAGACTGACAGCAGTGCGGCTGGTGGACACATGCGCCCCTGGGTGCGTAAGCCAAACAAGAAGGCTCCCAAGCCCGCCTCCGCGTGAAGTCTTGCCCCCACCCGACTCTGGGGTGGGGGGACGACTTTGCAGGTTCACGGATCGGTGGACCTCCCGGATCTCCTATCGGTGGGTGTGCGAGGTGGTCATCTCAGGTTACAGGATAGAGTTCCGTTCCTGGCCCCAGATAGATTCTTCCTCAAATCTTCCTCTCCTTCCTGCCCATCGGGCAGCCCTATGGGGGCTGTTCAGGATTTGATCAGGTCCGGAGTGATTGTGCCGGTTCTGTCACAGGAGAGATTTCAGGGATTGTACTCAAATCCGTTTGTCGTCCCAAAGAAGGACGAGGTTCAGCCTATCCTGGACCTCAAGGCCCTGAATGCCTTTGTGAAGGTGCAAAAATTTTGCATGGAATCCATTCGCACGGTGATCGATACACTCCGTCAAGGGGATTTTCTGGCGGCCTTGGACATCAAGGACGCCTACTTGCATTTTCCGATCTGCGCAAGTCACCAGAAGTTTCTGCGCTTGCAATCGGCGAAGTCCACTATCAATTTGTGGCTCTTCCTTTCGGCCTAGCCTCAGCACCGAGGGTGTTCACCAAGGTGCTTGCGCCGGTTCTAGCTTTGCTGAGACAGCGAGGCATTTCTGTCGTGGGCTATCTGGACGATCTTCTTCTAAGAGCAGAAAGTGGCTCAGAATTAGAAGACAGTGTGACTATCGTCAGTCAGACCCTCAGGGACTTCGGGTGGCTCCTGAACATTCAGAAGTCAGTCCTGGTCCCGACTTAGCGTCTGGAGTATCTAGGTCTGATTCTGGACTCCTTGGAGGCAAAGGTATTCCTACCTCCGGGGAAGTTACTGACACTTCAGTCTGCAGTGCGGGTGCTGACATCCCGAAAATGGTTGTCAATCTGTTTTTGCATGAGAGTCCTGGGACTCATGGTGGCCTCCTTCGAGGCCGTTCCATATGCCCAATTGCACACTAGGGCATTGCAGAGGGAGATCTTGCTCACTTGGGACAAATCCCCGTTGTCTTTGGATCTTCCGATCCAGGTGAGTCACCTGGTCAGGGCGTCCCTGACATGGTGGTTGGGGTCCCCGGCTCTTCGGTCGGGGAAGTCGTTCCTCCCCATCCAATGGACGCTGTTCACTACGGACGCCAGCCTGACGGGCTGGGGTGGAGTCTGGGGAGTCCTGTCGGCCCAAGGGCTTTGGACTCCGGACGAAGCCCGTTTACCGATCAATGTTCTGGAAATACGGGCCATCAGACTGTGCCTCTCCTCGTGGTCTGAGAGATTACAGGATCGCTCCATCAGGATCCAGTCGGACATCGTCACGGCGGTGGCGTATGTCAACCATCAAGGGGGGACTCGAAGCTCAGCTGCGGCTTCCGAGGTCGCCCGTACCCTGAAGTGGGCCAAAAGAAGCGTGCCGGCTCTGTCGCCGTTTACATTCCGGGCATAGACAATTGGCAGGCGGACTATTTGAGTCGCCAAACGCTGGACCAGGGGGAGTGGTCCTTGCACCCGGAGGTATTTCAACTCCTTTGCCGACGGTGGGGCACGCCGGATGTGGACCTGATGGCCTCTTGACTCAATCGCAAGGTGTCGAGGTTTGTGGCCAGATCCAGGGATCCTTGGGCGGATGCCTTGGATGCGTTAGTGGCTCCATGGGGTCATTATCACCTGATATACGTTTATCCTCCGCTGCAGTTGCTCCCTCGCCTGCTGCGGCAGGGGGCGACCGAGGGAATTCCGGTGATCCTCATTGCTCCGGATTGGCCTCGGCGTCACTGGTACGCCGATCTGGTATGTCTCGTCGCGGACGTTCCCTGGCGGTTGCCAATAGGGGAGGACCTTCTGTCTTAAGGTCCTATATTTCGTCCTGCTTTACAGTCTCTGGCTTTAACGGCATGGCTGTTGAAAGCCAGGTGTTGAGAGACCGCGGTCTCTTGGACTCGGTCATTTCGACCATGTTAAGGGCACGGAAGTCTTCCTCCAGAATGATCTATCACGTACCTGGAAAGCTTACATCGACATGTGCGAAGAGCTGGACTTGCGTCCTCGGATGTATTCCGTCCCTAGAATCCTGCGTTTTCTGCAGCGTGGAGTCGCCCAAAAGCTTGCTTTGAGTACTATTAAGGGTCAGATTTCGGCCTTGGCCGTCTTCTTTCAGCGACCACTAGCGGGTCATTCCTTGGTTAGCACCTTTGTACAGGGGGTTCGCCATGTGCTTCCTCCTGTCAAGCCTCCTCTCCCCCCGTGGGATCTGAATTTGGTGCTCTCGGTTCTCCAGGAACCTCCCTTTGAGAATATCAGGGATATTCCCCTCTTGACTTTGTCTCAGAAGGTGGCCCTTTTAGTGGCAATTACTTCTGTTAGACGAGTGTCTGAGTTGGCGGCTTTGTCCTGCAAGACGCCATATTTAGTAATCCTTAAGGATAAGGCGGTGTTGCGTCCGCGACCTTCTTTTTTGCCAAAGGTGGTCTTGGCCTTTCACCTAAATGAGGACATTGTCCTCCCGTCCTTGTGTCCTCACCTATCGCATCCCAGAGAGTTTGTGCTTCACACATTGGACGTGGTACGAGCCTTGCGGGTGTACCTGTCTGCTACTGCTTCTATTCGGAAGTCTGACTCACTGTTTGTAACTGCCTCTGGTCCAAAACACGGCCAAGCGGCTTCGTCTGCCACCATTTCTAGGTGGATCAGCTAAACCGTCATTCAAGCCTATGCTCTCAAGGGGCGGGCGCCTCCCTTTCCGGTCACGGCGCATTCCACAAGGGCAATTGGCATTTCCTGGGCTTTCCGACATCAAGCGTTAGTTGCACAAGTGTGCAAGGCGGCGACCTGGTCGTCTGTTCATACCTTTTCTAAGTTTTATAAGGTTAATGTGGCTGCATCTTCGAATGCTTCCTTCGCAAGGTGTTGCAGGCCGCTGTTTAGAGTTGCAACTCCTCCGTTGAGGAGCTCTGCCTTGTTTGGAGTGAGGTTTTTTGGTTTTTCCATTTAGACTGCTCCCATTCCTCCTGACACTGCTTTGGGACATCCCACGTGTACAGTGAATAAGAGACGCTGTGTCAGTCCATGGATGATAAGAGAAAATAGGATTTTTGTTCTCACCGTAAAATCCTTTTCTCTGACATCCATGGACTGACACGGCACCCACCCTTCCTTTTAAAGTTTGTACTGCTTGTTACGAACTGAGTTCTGCTGACTGCAGGGGGTGGGTATGCCTGGAGGGACCGCCCCCCTGGGCGGGGCTGTTCAACTCTGGCTTTTAGAATGTATGTATAACATCTCACATTCTGCCTAGGTCTTCTCCTGCAAGCAGGGACATAATCCACGTATACAGTGAATAAGAGACGCTGTGTCAGTCCATGGAGGTCAGAGAAAAGGATTTTACGGTGAGTACAAAAATCCTATTTTTAGGGTATGCCCCCCAAGTCTGTTGTTTGAAATGCACAGCAACACACATGTAAAATTGGCAGGTTGCATTTCATTGCAGCACAACACATGGGGAATGCATTTCTCAGGTGCATTGGATTGCCATTCCCAATGAATGAATCAATTGAGCCATGTTTGGGTACTAGGGATAAGCTCAGTTGTCCGAATGCTGAATGTTTAGGACAGGGGTGTCAAACTCAATTTATTTGTGGGCCGTATCAGCAGTATGGTTACCCTCAAAGAGTCAGTTGTGTCTGGGGTGCGCTATGTACAGAATGCAGGATTTAGGGGTATGTTATGTATGAAATACCGGGTTTGGGAGTACGCTAGGTAAAGAGTGCAGAGTTCAGGGTGTGCTACATACAGAGTTCAGGAGTGCACTACAGAGTGCAGTGTTTTAGGGGTGCGCTACATACAGAGTCAACAGTACAACCAGAAAAAAATGAAAAACTATGAAAAATTATCACCTGCGACTAGTACAGGTTAGAGGCATAGAGGACAATCAAATGTTGTATTAAAATAGAGGTACAGTATTTCAGAGTCAAAGTCCACGTCATCTCTGAGAGATAAAAGGCAGGAGAAAGGCTAGAGAAAAGCATATCTAGTACACACAACTAATATGAGTGGTTGAATTAAAGAGGAACTGCAGTCTGCTCACATAATTTGTAATAAAAACATCTTTGCCAGTCTGAAGCTTCCCTCCAACCACTTTGCATATTATTGTATATATACTGTGATTCTGTACTTGCCAAATTTGCTGCAGAAATCTCCCTCCATTAAGTCTGGCTGCATCCATTTTAACTGTGGGCAGCTGAAGCTGCTGCCTGTTCACTTCCTGGATTTACACAGACACACAAGAGGCACGCCTCCAGTGCTGCAGCCCTGCAGCTCTCATTGGCCCTCTTATGACTCATCCCCTCTCCCTTCCTGGCAAACTCTCAGGAGAGAGAGAGAGAGAGTTGTGCATGATGTCATACACCTAGGCCTTTTTACCAGACAAGAAACAGGAAGTGGGCTGTATATGGCATTTACTGGCAGAAATTCTTTTTTTTCATACATCACGGGACACAGAGCGACTTAGTCATTACTAATGGGTTATATAGATACCTTCAGGTGCTGGCACTGGCAACTTCCAAAACCGGAAGTACCCTCCCCTATATAAGCCCCTCCCATCCGGGAGCACCTCAGTTTTTTGCCAGTGTCTAAGGTGTTGGCCAAAGAGTAACATGTGTTTTCACTGGGCTTGCGTACAGGTTCTTTTATGGGCCTCAGTAAGCTGTTCCGGATCCGACCAAAAAAGCTTCATAGCTAAACGGTCGGTACCCGGGCCTTGCAATAGAAGAGCAAGGTTTTGCCTGTAATGCCTCTCTTAGGAGGGCTGGACCCTGGGATCCAGAGCTCTGGTCATACCCACGACCAAGATGTTGTCTGTGCAGGGTGCTATACAGGTCCAGGGGAGTGGAATCCTTGGGAACCCGGTCCCTGAAGGTTTAATTACAATGCCTGCCGTGATAGGTGAAGTTTGGGCTTCTGTGGACCAAACAGAGTCCTGCGGCGGGGAACAGGTAAGTGGGGGCCCCCAGGAACTTGGTTCTATTGGGGGACCCCCAAGCCTAATTTGTCTTTCTGTCTGTTACCTAACGGTATTCCCGCTAATATCTGTGTATGCCTGTAACTACTGGAAAATGTAAAATTTTAATAGTAGTCAAGAAAAAAAAAAAGGAGACCGCGGTACCTGTGTTAAACCACTAGAGGCCGCTGTGGTCCATTTTTCTTGTCATGTGGATCTTTGGCTTTTTTTAAGTCAAAAGATCCAGGCAGTTGGTAAGTTCCTCTGTGGGAATCCACTTCCTCTGCCCGATTGCTGCGCTCATCCACCGCACAGGCCCTCAGGCAAAAAGGGCCCTGGCTCCTAGTCCCTGCTTGTTTTCAAAAAAGGCGCCGAAGGCGTGCACGTGCCTCCTATGAAAGGAAAGGGGCGGGGCGGGTGGATGACGCTCGATGCGCGCCGCAGCGCTTCTGCGCATGTGCAGGCGTCCCAGCATGGATAAAAGACACAGTACAAGTGTCAGCTGGATGCAAGCAGAGCTAGCAACAAACGGTGGCACACAGAGGCGGTTGATGCAGGCATCCCCATAGAAAGACACTTTAGTGGACACCAGCTGGTATATAGCAGCAACTGTGTTAGACTATTACCAGTAAAATTGGTGTATGACGACGGGAATACCTCACCTTTGTGCTTAAAGGATATGTCGTCCAGACGCTCCGGAAATAAGTCTTCCAGGAAGCCAAAGGGGTCTCCATCGGGCTCTGAGGATTTTGGGCATGCTTGTATTGCACCAATCTCCCCTGAAATTTCAGAGGTCAGTAGCCGTAGGAACCCCGCAGGAGTACCTGGTGCTGCGGCTGTCCCCAGTCCACCTGCTCCTGTATATATAACAGAGGAGGTTTTTTCCTCAACTCTGGGAGGATTGGAAGAGAGATTAACAGCATTGATCGCTGCTTCACTGTCACAGGGAAAGCGCGTCCGATCTCCGTCTCCTCCTTCAGAGTGCCTGTTAGTGGAGGAACAGCCCCACACAGAGATCGACCTACCTGAAGGGGATCAGGATGAGGTTGATTCGGTTATAGAGGAATCAACAGGGGAAGAACCTTTCTCAGCATCTCAGGCTGAAAGATTATGGGTTCAGTCTCTGACTAACATGGTCCGATCAGCATTTAAAATGCCTCTTGCGGAGCCATCAACCACTGCTGTTTCCACGCTGGGGTCGCTGAAAGCTCCCCAGACTGTCTGTTCCTTCCCAATCCACCCTTTATTGGAAGGGCTTATTTACCAGGATTGGGAGCATCCTGATAAAATATTTACTCCCCCCAAGAGATTTCCGGTGATCTATCCCATGGAGGATAAGTTCATAAGAAAATGGAGAGTCCCTACAGTGCAGCCATCTCTTGTGTGAATAAATCACTGACATGTCCAGTAGATAATGTTCCAATGTTCAAAGACCCAATAGATAAAATATTGGAGTCTTTACTAAAATCTGCTTTCTCTACAGCAAGCATGGTGACACAACCTGCAGTAGCAGCGATTGGGGTCTGCCAAGCAGTGAAGGATCAGTTGAAACAAGTCTTAAGAGACTTACCAGATCAGCAGGCTCTTGCCCTAGCTGACCTACCTAGAGCCTTGTGTTTTGCGGTAGATGCCATAAAGGATACAATCCAACAGGCCTCCCGCTTTACGCTGTCTGTAGTACATATGCGTAGGCTTCTATGGCTCAAAAACTGGTCTGCTGAAGCTCCCTGTAAGAAATTGCTGATTAGCTTCCCATTTCATGGAGAACGGTTATTTGGAGAAGATCTGGACAAGTATATCCAGAAAATTTCTGCCGGTAAAAGTACACTCTTGCCGGTTAAGAATAAGGGTAGAAGTCCTTCTTTTAAGAGGCCTACTTCTCCAGTCCCTGGCACATCGGCTGTGAAACAGTTCCGACGGCCTCCGCGGTCAAATCCAGGGGGCAGAAATCAGGGGCAATCACAGGGTAACAAGAAACCCTGGGTCAAGAGAGGTACGAAACCTCCCCCCAAGTCATGACGGGTTGCCCCCACTCAATCGGGTGGGGGGAAGACTTCAGTTGTTCACAGAGACCTGGCGGGACACCATCAGAGACAAATGGGTGATCTCCGCAGTAAGTCTGGGATACAAGCTGGAGTTAAAAGACACTCCTCCTGCCCATTTTATGAGGTCAAACGTGCCAAGCGATCCCCAAAAGAGAGGATCCCTCCTTCTGGCACTAGAACAACTATTGCTCCAAGGTGTAATCATGAAGGTTCCCTTGGAAGAAAGCGGGTTCGGGTTTTTACTCGAACCTTTTCACAGTCCCCAAACCAAATGGGGACGTGAGGCCCATATTAAATCTAAAAGGGCTAAACAAATTCCTACATATCAGGACTTTTCGGATGGAGTCGATCCGATCGGTGGCCACCGCCCTACAAGGGCAGGAATGGTTAGCCTCGATCGACATAAAGGATGCTTATTTGCATATTCCCATCTTTCCGGCCCACCAGAAATTTCTACGCTTTGTAGTAGAAGGGCGCCATTTTCAGTTCAGAGCCTTACCTTTCGGTCTGGCCACAGCACCACGAGTGTTCACAAAAATTCTGGCCCCACTATTGGCCAATCTAAGAACACGGGGTGTAACGATAATGGCATATTTAGACGACCTGCTACTAATAGACCACTCAGTGGAAAAACTGGAAGTAGCTATTCACGAGACAATCAAGTATCTGGAATATCACGGTTGGATTATCAACCGAGACAAGTCAGCTCTAAGACCAGTCAAAAGTCTGGAATACTTGGGGCTAAGGCTGGATTCAAATCAGAGAAAGATTTTCTTACCTCCAGAGAAGGTGTCATCTTTGAGAGATTTGACCCACTTAGTGGGTACAAAAAGAAAACCATCCATACGCCTGTGCATGAGGCTGCTGGGAAAAATGGTGGCTTCATTCGAAGCAGTACCCTACGGTCAATTCCATTCAAGGAACTTGCAGAGGGCCATACTGTCAGCCTGGAACAAAAAAGTTCAGGCTTTAGACTTACCAATGTCCCTGTCCCCTTCCGTTCGCAAGAGCCTCCATTGGTGGTTGGTGCCCCAGAATCTGGAAAAAGGGAAACCCTTCAGTCCAGTTTCTTGGAAGGTGGTCACTACAGATGCCAGCCTCATAGGCTGGGGGCAGTACTGGAGCAATGGTCTCTCCAGGGCAAGTGGTCAGAAGCAGAGAAGGCCCTGCCCATCAATCTCTTAGAGATACGAGCAGCCCGGTATGCCCTAGTAGCATGGACATCCAAACTCCAAGGGTCCCCTGTCAGAATTCAATCAGACAATGCCACAGCAGTGGCATATATCAATCACCAGGGTGGCACCAGGAGTCGTGCAGCCCAGAGGGAAGCAAATTGCATCCTGGAATGGGCAGAAAGATATGTCCCAGCCATATCCGCGGTTTTCATCCCAGGAGTGGAAAATTGGAGAACGGACTTTCTAAGTCGCCAGCAATTATGCCCGGGGGAATGGTCTCTTCACCCCGAGGTTTTCCAGGCAATATGCCAGCGGTGGGGAACACCAGATGTAGATCTGCTAGCATCCAGATTCAACGCAAAGGTGGACAGATTTGTGTCTCGCACAAGGGATCCCCTAGCTTGCGGCTCGGATGCCCTAGTGTTCCCTTAGGGATCAGTTCAAACTGATATATGCATTCCCACCGCCACAATTGTTACCGCGATTAATCCGCAGAATCAGGGTAGAAAAGAAACCAGTGATTCTGGTGGCTCCAGCGTGGCCCCGAAGAGCATGGTACGCGGAGATCGAAAAAATGTCAGTGGGGAGTCCTTGGACCCTCCCACATCGTCCGGACCTGCTTTCGCAGGGACCGATATACCACCCTTCCTTACCAGCCCTGGGTTTGACGGCCTGGCTATTGAAGCCCACATTCTAAAAAAGAGAGGGCTCTCTAATCCTGTGGTATCTACCATGATCAATGCCAGGAAGCCGGTATCCAGGCAGATCTATTATAGGATCTGGAAGGCGTACATCGCGTGGTGTGAAGCCAGGAAATGGCATCCGCGTAAGTACGTAATAGGTAGGATTCTGGACTTCCTACAGTGGGCTGTAGATAGGAAGCTTGCCTTGAGTACTATCAAGGGTCAGATTTCAGCCTTGTCAATATTTTTTCAAAGGCCCTTGGCTTTGCATTCATTAGTCAAAGCTTTCATACAAGGAGTGATGCGTATTAGCCCTCCGGTTAGTATTCCAATATGTCCATGGGACTTAAACCTGGTTCTGTCGGTTCTACAGAAACAACCGTTTGAACCATTGCAACACATTTCCTTGGTTCTTCTCACCAGGAAATTGATTTTCTTAGTAGCCATTTGTTCGGCTAAAAGAGTATCGGAATTAGCCGCCTTGTCCTGTAAGGAGCCATATCTGGTTGTCCATAAGGACAGAGTAGTATTACGTCCTCATCCAGCCTTTCTTCCTAAGGTGGTATCGAGGTTTCATTTGAACCAAGATGTGGTTCTTCCTTCTTTTTTTCCCAAACCTACCTCGGTAGAGGAAAAGTTATTGCATTCTTTGGATGTAGTAAGAGCAGTTAAAGCTTATCTAAAAGCCACTGCTCAGATTCGTAGAACGGATACTTTGTTTGTTCTGCCGGAAGGCCCCAGAAAGGGTCAGGCAGCATCAAAATCTACTTTAGCCAAGTGGATTCGACAGGTCATAATACAAGCCTATGGCTTGAGAAGGAGACCGCCTCCGTTCAAAGTTAGGGCGCACTCCACAAGAGCAGTTGGAACTTCATGGGCAGTGCATCACCAGGCCTCCCTGGCTCAAGTCTGTAAGGCCGCAACATGGTCTTCAGTACACACGTTTACTAGGTTCTACCAGGTGGACGTTAGAAGTCAGGAGGATGTCGCCTTTGGGCGCAGTGTGTTGCAGGCCGCAAAAGATCCTCATGCCTGATGGCGCCCAGCTTATGTATAGTGTATCCCTCCCCTCATTTGGCATTGCTTTGGGACGTCCCATTAGTAATGACTAAGTCGCTCTGTGTCCCGTGATGTACGAAAAAGAAAAATGGATTTTTATAACAGCTTACCTGTAAAATCCTTTTCTTGGAGTACATCACGGGACACAGAGCTCCCACCCCTCTTTTGGGACACTTATTGCTTTGCTACAAAACTGAGGTGCTCCCGGATGGGAGGGGCTTATATAGGGGAGGGTACTTCCGGTTTTGGAAGTTGCCAGTGCCAGCACCTGAAGGTATCTATATAACCCATTAGTAATGACTAAGTCGCTCTGTGTCCCGTTATGTACTCCAAGAAAAGGATTTTACAGGTAAGCTGTTATAAAAATCCCTTTTTTTACTATCGAAAGTTTAAACAACAAAGGGCAGAAGATTTAATAGATGCAAAGATAAAAAAATGACTGAAGGTCCGCTTTAAACTTAGTATAGTATTTTGTTTCTTTTGTAGCATTTTATACCAAGAAACATCAATCTGAAACAGTATGAGTGAAGTTAAACCACTCACCCCAAACCTTATTGAACTTGTGGGCTAATCCTCTGATAGGTAAAGCTTTTCTCCAGGAGAGAAAAATACATTTCTTTAGAAACCATAGTAGAGCAACAGTGCAATAGCACAATAGCGGATAGCACATGTGAATGCTATAGCATCAACCATGTTCAAAAGACATAGCCTAATGGAGGGGGTAAGAGGGATAGTGGTTAGGGACTGGATGCAAGCCAAGGGGTCAACCCAGTGCTTCTGGATTAGTGATGAGCCGAACACCCCCGGGTTCGGTTCGCACCAGAACCCGCGAACGGACCGAAAGTTCGCACGAACTTTCGAACCCTATTAAATACTAGACTTGTGCACAACGGAAAAATTCGTTCCGTTTCGGTTCGTTTCTTTCCGGTCCTGTTGATTCGTAATCATTCGTAATTTTGCTAGACGGGATTTTTCGTGTTCGGACTCATTCGTATTTTTGCAAGCGACATTTTTCGTTGAATTTTTTGTTGCTTTATAATTCGTACTTTCGGTAGAGTACGTTGTTTTTCGTTGATTCTGGACACAACTCCTACTTTCGTAACTTTTTTTGGGTTCGTTGATTCGTAATTTTCCGTGTCTCTCTCACAACGACGCTGCCTATTATGCCTAATGTGCTTCGAATGGATTTGTACTTTTCTAAATACATAGCGGTTATTTGTAACGATTCGAAATCTCGTATTTTACTTTCGTTTTTTACATGCGGCTATAGGCTCCGCCCCTGTACACCATTTTGAGAGGGTTCAGCACGGTGAGGGAGAAGCAGAGAGCAGAGCAGAGTGTTATTGTGCTTCGAATGGATTCGAAATCTCGTATTTTACTTTCGTTTTTTACATGCGGCTATAACCTCCGCCCCTGTACACCATTTTGAGAGGGAGTTCAGCACGGTGTGGGAGAAGCAGAGAGCAGAGCAGAGTGAGTGTTATTGTGCTTCGTATGGATTCGTACATTCGTAACTTTTTCATAACGAATTATGCCGAAGACATTCGGGCATTCGCTATTTGCGGTATAATTTATTTCGGATTCGGTCTTATTCGTAATTGCTTTGTTCGGAAATTCGAATGCTTCCGAATGTCCGAAAGTTGCTAAATTCGGACGAATTTCAATTCGTTACGAAACGAATTGCACAAGCCTATTAAATACAATGGATGCGAACATTCGAAATCTAAAGTGCTAATTATAACAACTATTCTGCATGTTATTGTCCTAAAAAGGGTTTGGGAACCCGGGTTCTGCACCAGGGGACATGTATCAATCCAAAAAAAAGTTTTAAAAACGTCCGTTTTTCGGGAGCAGTCATTTTAATGATGCATAAAGTGAAAAAAAAAAGTCAAATATTCCTTTAAGTATTGTACCTGGGGGGTGTCTAAAGTATGCCTGTGAAGTGCCACGTGTTTCCCGTGTTTAGAACTGTCCCTGCACAAAATTACATTTCTAAAGGAAAAAAAGCCATTTAAAACTGCTTGCGGCTTTAATGTAATGTCTGGTCCCGGTAATATGGATGAAAATCTTTAAGAAAAATGGCATAGCTACCCCATCACACACCCCCCCCCCTACCCCAGCCCATTACCAGCCCCTTTGGGTCTTGTATGGATATTAAGGGGAACCCCGCACACAAAATAAAAAAGGCCCTATATACGCTGAACAGCCTTATACAGGCGGTGCATACAAGACAGGGACTGTAGGTTTGTTCTTATGTAGAATCTGTTTGTAATTTTGAACAGGTACATTGTTGAAGTGTAGCTCCAGCCCAAAAATCTATTTTTAAACTTTTTGGAAAACATAGGTAAGGGTTATCACCCCTGTAACATTTGTTTTGCTGTCTGTGCAGTGTGCACCTGTTCAGAACAGTTCACCTCACTTTCCGTCCTAATGACAAATGTTTTTTGAAAATTGTTTTTTTTTATTGAAACAAGAATTGGTGATAAAGCATCAGTGGAGAGGAGACACTTTTTTTCCCATATTAACTCTTACAGGAGAGAATTTGCCTTCCTAGGGGTAGATTTCCTCTCACTTCCTGTTGTATCCTTCCGTTTGCAAGGAGGAGTCGTTTGTAAGTTGGATGTTTGAAAGTAGGGGCCTGCCGTATATACTCAGCTGAAATTTGCCCGTTAAATGTTGGTGTTGCCACAACACTGTGAGCCCTCACAGTTACTCTTGGTGGGCGCAGGAATGGGCCCTGCTGTGAATTATTAGATCAAGAATTGTAATTGCATGCCCCTGTTGAACAGGGGCTAAAAAATTGGGCCTTTGGTGGTGGTGGTGTTGACACAACACTGTAAGGCCTCACAGTTACTCTTGGTGGGCGCAGGAATGGGCCCTGCTGTGAATTATTAGATCAAGAATTGTAATTACATGCCCCTGTTAAACAGGGGCATAAAAATTGGGCCTTAGGCACTGGTGCCACAACACTGCAACCCCTCACAGATACTGTACTTGGAGCACAGCAATGAGCCCTGTTGCAAAGTATTGCATCAAAAATTATAATTACACGCCCCTGTTAAACAGGGGCTGAAAAATTGGGCCTTAGCCACTGGTGCTGGTGCCACGACACTGTGACCACTCTCAGATACTCTACTTGGAGTGCAGGAATGAGCCCTGCTGCAAAGCATTGCATAAAATTTGTAATTACATGCCCCTGTTAAACAGGGGCTGAAAAATTGGGCCTTAGCCACTGGTGGCGGCACCCAGAAACAAAAATGTTCTTCCAAGCTATCATCATCAATCGGATCATTGAGGAGGAGGAGGATAGTCAGTCAACATAACAGGACAGTCTCTCAGCATCAGCATCAGTCTTGAAGGGATGTGACATTTGAAAATAAATTAGTCTGTTATATCAGCTTCAGGTGTTTGGTAGCTGGTGGTGATCCAAGACTGTTGATCGACTGACCTTCATAAAGATGAACCAGAGTCAGTGGACAGGCGCACCCTGTGATCCGTGACAAATCCTCCAGCAGCACTGAATGTGCGTTCTGAAAGAACGCTGGATGCAGGACAGGCCAGTAGCTCAATTGCATACTGTGAAAGCTCTGGCCAGTGATCCATCCTCAAGACCCAGTAAGCCAGAGGTTTTTCGGTGGGGAAGGTGTCCAAGTCTGACCTTGCCCCTAGGTATTCCTGCACCATGTATATCAGACGCTGGCGATGGTTGCTGGAACCGATCATACCTTGGGGCTGCGGACTAAAGAATTGTCTGAACGCATCGGTCAGACGGCCACCTTCCCCACCGCTCCTTCTTTGACTGACCGAAGCCTCAGCAACTCGTTGTCCAGGACCAGGAGTTTGTAACCTCCCAGTCTCTGGAAACATGTTGCACAGACCTTTCTGCAAGGCCTCCCGGAGTTGTCTCATCCTCTGCTCCCTCTGCGACGGTAAGATAAGGTCCGCAACCTTACCCTTGTACCGTGGATCAAGGAGAGTGGCCAGCCAGTAATGGTCCCTCTCCTTGATCCGAAGAATACGAGGATCCTTCCGCAGACTTTGCAGGATCAGGGAGGCCATGCAGCGTAGGTTAGCTGAGGCATTCGGTCCGGAGTCCTCTGGGTCACTAAGGACGACATGATCCGCAGCCACCTCCTCCCAGCCACGTACAAGTCCACTGGTTTCTTGGGACTGTAAATCATCCCTAAAAGACTGCTGCTGATGATGCTGAGTGCCAGGCTCCACCTCCATGCTGACACAATCCTCCTCCTCCTCCTCTCCCTCCTCCTCTTCTTCCTGTGCGATGGGTGGGACAGAAGGAACACTGTCTGGGTAAAGGGGGCCTTGAGAGGCAAGGAAGTCCTCCTCTTCCTGCCTCTGTTCTGCCTCAAGTGCCCTGTCCATTATTCCATGCAGCGTATGTTCCAACAGGTGGACAAGAGGTACAGTGTCACTGATGCATGCACTGTCACTGCTCACCATCCTCATGGCCTCCTCAAATGGTGCCAGGACAGTGCATGCATCCCTGATCATGCCCCACTGGCGTGGTGAAAAAAAACCAAGCTCCCCTGACCCTGTCCTGGTGCCGTAGTCGCACAGGTACTCATTGATGGCCCTCTGCTGCGTGTGCAGCCGCTGCAGCATGGCCAACGTTGAGTTCCACCTGGTGGGCATGTCACATATAAGGCGGTTCTTGGGCAGGTTCAACTCCTTTTGCAGCTCAGCCAGGCGAGCACTGGCATTATAAGATCTGCGGAAATGCACAAGACTTTCCTGGCCTGCTTCAGGACATCCTGTAAGCCCGGGTACCTGCCCAAGAACCGCTGCACCACCAGGTTAAGGACGTGAGCCACACAGGGCACATGGGTCAGTTGTCCCTGTCGGAGAGCGGAGAGGAGGTTGGTGCCATTGTCGCAAACTACCATTCCTGGCTTAAGCTGGCGTGGCGTCAACCACCTCTCGGCCTGCCCCTGCAGAGCAGACAGAACCTCTGCCCCAGTGTGGCTCCTGTCCCCCAAACACACCAGCGCAAGCACGGCATGGCATCTTTTTGCCTGTGTACTTGCGTAGCCCCTTGAACGCCTACGGAGCACCGCTGGTTCCGAGGACAAAGCACAGGAAGAGGCCATGGAGGAAGAAGAAAAGGGATTTTTATAACAGCTTACCTGTAAAATCCTTTTCTTGGAGTACATCACGGGACACAGAGCGACTTAGTCATTACTAATGGGTTATATAGTTTACCTTCAGGTGCTGGCACTGGCAACTTCCAAACCGGAAGTACCCTCCCCTATATAAGCCCCTCCCATCCGAGAGCACCTCAGTTTTGTAGCAAAGCAATAAGTGTCCCAAAAAGAGGGGTGGGAGCTCTGTGTCCCGTGATGTACTCCAAGAAAAGGATTTTACAGGTAAGCTGTTATAAAAATCCCTTTTTCTTTTTCGTACATCACGGGACACAGAGCGACTTAGTCATTACTAATGGGACGTCCCAAAGCAATGCCAAATGAGGGGAGGGATACATAAGCTGGGCGCCATCAGGCATGAGGATCTTTTGCGGCCTGCAACACACTGCGCCCAAAGGCGACATCCTCCTGACTTCTAACGTCTACCTGGTAGAATCTAGTAAACGTGTGTACCGAAGACCATGTTGCGGCCTTACATACTTGAGCCAGGGAGGCCTGGTGATGCACTGCCCATGAAGTTCCAACTGCTCTTGTGGAGTGCGCCCTAACTTTGAACGGAGGCGGTCTCTTTCTCAAGCCATAGGCTTGTATTATGACCTGTCGAATCCACTTGGCTAAAGTAGATTTTGATGCTGCCTGACCCTTTCTAGGGCCTTCCGGCAGAATAAACAAAGTATCCGTTCTGCGAATCTGAGCAGTGGCTTTTAGATAAGCTTTAACTGCTCTTATTACATCCAAAGAATGTAATAACTTTTCCTCTACCGAGCTAGGTTTGGGGAAAAAAGAAGGAAGAACCACATCTTGGTTCAAATGAAACCTCGATACCACCTTAGGAAGAAAGGCTGGATGAGGACGTAATACTACTCTGTCCTTATGGACAACCAGATATGGCTCCTTACAGGACAAGGCGGCTAATTCCGATACTCTTTTAGCCGAACAAATGGCTACTAAGAAAATCAATTTCCTGGTGAGAAGAACCAAGGAAATGTGTTGCAATGGTTCAAACGGTTGTTTCTGTAGAACCGACAGAACCAGGTTTAAGTCCCATGGACATATGGGAATACTAACCGGAGGGCTAATACGCAACACTCCTTGTATGAAAGCTTTGACTAGTGAATGCGAAGCCAAGGGCCTTTGAAAAAATATTGACAAGGCCGAAATCTGACCCTTGATAGTACTCAAGGCCAGCTTCCTATCTACAGCCCACTGTAGGAAGTCCAAAATCCTACCTATCACGTACTTACGTGGATGCCATTTCTTGGCCTCACACCACGTAATGTACGCCTTCCAGATCCTATAATAGATCTGCCTGGATACCGGCTTCCTGGCATTGATCATGGTAGATACCACAGAATTAGAGAGCCCTCTCTTTTTCAGAATGTGGGCTTCAATAGCCAGGCCGTCAAACCTAGGGCTGGTAAGGAAGGGTGGTATATCGGTCCTTGCGACAGCAGGTCCGGACGATGTGGGAGGGTCCAAGGACTCCTCACTGACATTTTTACAATCTCCGCGTACCATGCCCTTCGGGGCCACGCTGGAGCCACCAGAATCACTGGTTTCTTTTCTACCCTGATTCTGCGGATTAATCGCGGTAACAATTGTGGCGGTGGGAATGCATATATCAGCTTGAACTGATCCCAAGGGAACACTAGGGCATCCGAGCCGCAAGCTAGGGGATCCCTTGTGCGAGACACAAATCTGTCCACCTTTGCGTTGAATCTGGATGCTAGCAGATCTACATCCGGTGTTCCCCACCGCTGGCATATTGCCTGGAAAACCTCGGGGTGAAGAGACCATTCCCCCGGGCATAATTGTTGGCGACTTAAAAAGTCCGCTCTCCAATTTTCCACTCCTGGGATGAAAACCGCGGATATGGCTGGGACATATCTTTCTGCCCACTCCAGGATGCAATTTGCTTCCCTCTGGGCTGCACGACTCCTGGTGCCACCCTGGTGATTGATATATGCCACTGCTGTGGCATTGTCTGATTGAATTCTGACAGGGGACCCTTGGAGTTTGGATGTCCATGCTACTAGGGCATACCGGGCTGCTCGTATCTCTAAGAGATTGATGGGCAGGGCCTTTTCTGCTTCTGACCACTTGCCCTGGAGAGACCATTGCTCCAGTACTGCCCCCCAGCCTATGAGGCTGGCATCTGTAGTGACCACCTTCCAAGAAACCGGACTGAAGGGTTTCCCTTTTTCCAGATTCTGGGCCACCAACCACCAATGGAGGCTCTTGCGAACGGAAGGGGACAGGGACATTGGTAAGTCTAAAGCCTGAACTTTTTTGTTCCAGGCTGACAGTATGGCCCTTTGCAAATTCCTTGAATGGAATTGACCGTAGGGTACTGCTTCGAATGAAGCCACCATTTTTCCCAGCAGCCTCATGCACAGGCGTATGGATGGTTTTCTTTTTGTACCCACTAAGTGGGTCAAATTTTTTAAAGACGACACCTTCTCTGGAGGTAAGAAAATCTTTCTCTGATTTGAATCCAGCCTTAGCCCTAAGTATTCCAGACTTTTGACTGGTCTTAGAGCTGACTTGTCCCGGTTGATAATCCAACCGTGATATTCCAGATACTTGATTGTCTTGTGAATAGCTACTTCCAGCTTTTCCACTGAGTGGTCTATTAGTAGCAGGTCGTCTAGATATGCCATTATCGTTACACCTTGTGTTCTTAGATTGGCCAATAGTGGGGCCAGAACCTTTGTGAACACTCGTGGTGCTGTGGCCAGACCGAAAGGCAAGGCTCTGAACTGAAAATGGCGCCCTTCTACTGCAAAGCGTAGAAATTTCTGGTGGGCCGGAAAGATGGGAATATGCAGATAAGCATCCCTTATGTCGATCGAGGCTAACCATTCCTGCCCTTGTAGGGCGGTGGCCACCGATCGGATCGACTCCATCCGAAAAGTCCTGATATTTAGGAACTTGTTTAGCCCTTTTAGATTTAATATGGGCCTCACGTCCCCATTTGGTTTGGGGACTGTGAAAAGGTTCGAGTAAAACCCGAATCCGCTTTCTTCCAGGGGAACCTTCATGATTACACCTTGGAGCAATAGTTGTTCTAGTGCCAGAAGGAGGGATCCTCTCTTCTGGGGATCTCTTGGCACGTTTGACCTCATAAATTGGGCAGGAGGAGTGCCTTTTAACTACAGCTTGTATCCCAGACTTACTGCGGAGAGCACCCATCTGTCTCTGATGGTGTCCCGCCAGGTCTCTGTGAACAACTGAAGCCTTCCCCCCACCCGATTGAGTGGGGGCAACGCTTCATGACTTGGGGGGAGGTTTTGTACCTCTCTTGATCCAGGGCTTCTTGTTACCCTGTGATTGTCCCTGATTTCTGCCCCCTGAATTTGACCGCGGAGGCCGTCGGAACTGTTTCACAGCCGATGTGCCAGGGACTGGAGAAGTAGGCCTCTTAAAAGAAGGACTTCTACTCTTGTTCTTAACCGGTAAGAGTGAACTTTTACCGGCAGAAATTTTCTGGATATATTTGTCCAGATCTTCTCCAAATAAGCGTTCTCCATGAAATGGGAAGCTAACCAGCAGTTTCTAACAGGGAGCTTCAGCAGACCAGTTTTTGAGCCACAGAAGCCTACGCATATGTACTACAGACAGCGTAAAGCGGGAGGCCTGTTGGATTGTATCCTTTATGGCGTCCACCGCAAAACACAAGGCTCTAGGCAGGTCAGCTAGGGCAAGAGCCTGCTGATCTGGTAAGTCCCTTAAGACTTGTTTCAACTGATCTTTCACTGCTTGGCAGACTCCAATCGCTGCTACCGCAGGTTGTGTCACCATGCTTGCTGTAGAGAAAGCAGATTTTAGTAAAGACTCCAATTTTTTATCTATTGGGTCTTTGAACATTGGAACATTATCTACTGGACATGTCAGTGATTTGTTCACAGAAGAGATGGCTGCGTCCACTGTAGGGACCCTCCATTTTTTTATGAACTTATCCTCCATGGGATAGATCACCGGAAATCTCTTGGGGGGAGCAAATATTTTATCAGGATGCTCCCAATCCTGGTAAATAAGCCCTTCTAATAAAGGGTGGATTGGGAAGGAACAGACAGCCTGGGGAGCTTTTAGCGACCCCAGCGAGGAAACCGTAGTGGTTGATGGTTCCGCCAGAGGCATCTCTTTGGCCAACACCTTAGACACTGGCAAAAAACTGAGGTGCTCCCGGATGGGAGGGGCTTATATAGGGGAGGGTACTTCCGGTTTGGAAGTTGCCAGTGCCAGCACCTGAAGGTAAACTATATAACCCATTAGTAATGACTAAGTCGCTCTGTGTCCCGTGATGTACGAAAAAGAAAGAGGAGGGGGTGGAGGACAGAGGTGTGTCACAACCAGTAGTAGCATTTTGGAGGCGTGGCGGTGGAACAACCTCCAACACTACTGCACCTTGTCCTGCATCCTTCCCAGCTGCCAAAAGAGTGACCCAATGGGCCGTGAAAGAAAGGTAACGTCCCTGTCCATGCCTGCTGGACCATGAGTCAGCGGTAATATGCACCTTACCGCTGACCGCCCTGTCCAGCGAGGCCAAGACATTGCCTTCCACATGCCGGTAGAGAGCTGGAATCGCCTTCCGTGAGAAAAAGTGGCGTTTGGGAACCTGCCACTGAGGAACTGCACATTGCACAAACTCACGGAAGGGAG
The DNA here is from genome assembly GCA_029206835.1 of Rana muscosa. NCBI lineage: Eukaryota > Metazoa > Chordata > Amphibia > Anura > Ranidae > Rana > Rana muscosa. The sequence goes on from CM055120.1 coordinate 200,809,359, forward strand.
CCGAGTCTACCAACTGAAAAGGCAGCAGTTGAAGCGCTAGCAATTTAGCCAAGCTAGCATTCAACCGCTGGGCATGTGGATGGCTGGGAGTGAACTTCTTTCGACGGTCCAGCAGCTGGGGCAGGAAAATTTGCCTGCTAGAATCGGACGTTGGTGTACTGCTAGCAGAGTGCCCGCAAGTACTTGGCTGTGACACACCTAATTCTACACCTTCATTCCTCTCAGTGCAGGTTTCAGAGAGGACTGAAGGTATAGTGGGGTTGGAGATCCCAGCTGATGCGGTGCAAGGAGAGGTCCGCTTTGTTCTTTGGTGTGGGTCTTTAAGGTAGGCTTGCCAACGAGCTGCATGGCAGGTCAACATATGTCTGGTCAAGCATGTGGTGCTCAAGCGGGTGATGTTTTGGCCACGCGATATACGCTTGAGACATATGTTGCAAACAGCACCTGTGCGATCTGATGCACTCGACTCAAAAAAGGCCCACACCAAAGAACTTTTTGAATAACGGGCAGAGGCAGCGCCCTGCACAGGTGGAGCTCTGCGGTGTGATTCCGTCGGTGTGCTGCCCTTACGCTGGCCCCCCGAGGGCATCCTGCCTCGTTGGAGATGTGCCTCCTCCTCATCCTCCTCCTCCTCCTCCTCCTCCTCCTCTCTCCTATTAGGCACCCACGTGGAGTCAGTGACCTCATCATCCCCTCCCTCATCACTGGAGCCAATCTGGCAGTATGCTGCAGCTGCTGGAACATGACTGCCAGATTGGTGTCCTTCTTGAGCATCCCCTCTCTCTGCTCTCACGCTACTGCCTTCCTCTAGCTGGGTATCATCATCAGACCCTTCGAAACGCTGGGCATCCTCCTGGAGCATGTACCCAACACTGTGCTCAAACAGTTCGGGGGACTCCTCAGGAGGACATGGTTGGTCTAGGGAAGGAGTGACTGATGATGACATTGATACCAGGGAAGAGGATGCTTTGGCAGCTGCTTTGCCAGTACCCTGAGCCTGGGTGAGAGAGGATGAGGAGGATGAGGAGGGCTTGGTCATCCACTCTACCAAGTCTTCGGCATGATGCGGCTCAACACGTCCAGCTGCCGAAAAGAAGGACAAGCGTGTCCCATGGCCACGTGCTGATGGCGATGCACCGCGTCCACGACCAGCACTGTTGTCTCTAGACACAGAGCCTGCTTGCCCTCTTTTATTGGCTCCTGACTGTCTGCCTCTCCTTGTTTGCCTTCCAGACATTCTAATGGCCTGCAGGGAAATGGGAAAACCAGCAATAAGGCCTAGCTTCAGGAGTATATTTTGCAGGAATCACACTACGCCTGCTGTAGGTGCTGCAAATGCCTGTTGGTGTAACACACCAGGAAAAAGCAGCAATACAGGCTAACTTCAGGTGTAATATGATCAGGAGGCACACTCCGCCCGCTGTAAGTGCCGTAAATGCCTGTTGGTGTAACACACCAGGAAAAAGCAGCAATACAGGCTAACTTCAGGTGTAATATGATCAGGAGGCACACTCCACCCGCTGTAAGTGCTGCAAATGCCTTATGGTGTAACACACCAGGAAAAAGCAGCAATACAGGCTAACTTCAGGTGTAATATGATCAGGAGGCACACTCCGCCCGCTGTAAGTGCCGCAAATGCCTGTTGGTGTAACAGACCAGGAAAAAGCAGCAATACAGGCTAACTTCAGGTGTAATATGATCAGGAGGCACACTCCGCCCGCTGTAAGGGCTGCAAATGCCTGTTGGTGTAACACACCAGGAAAAAGCAGCAATACGGGCTAACTTCAGGTGTATAATGTGCAGGAGGCTTAGCAACAATGACACTGACACTGTCCCCTGCTAGTGATGAGCCGAACACCCCCGGGTTCGGTTCGCACCAGAACCCACGAACGGACCGAAAGTTTGTACGAACATTAGAACCCTATTAAATACAATGGATGCGAACGTTCGAATTCTAAAGTGCTAATTATAACAACTATTATGCATGTTATTGTCCTAAAAAGGGTTTGGGAACCCGGGTTGTGCACCAGGGGACATGTATCAATGCAAAAAGAAGTTTTAAAAACGGACGTTTTTCGGGAGCAGTCATTTTAATGATGCATAAAGTGAAAAAAAAAAAGTCAAATATTCCTTTAAATATCGTACCTGGGGGGTGTCTAAAGTATGCCTGTGAAGTGCCACGTGTTTCCCGTGTTTAGAACTGTCCCTGCACAAAATGACACTTCTAAAGGAAAAAAAAGCCATTTAAAACTGCTTGCGGCTTTAATGTAATGTCTGGTCCCGGTAATATGGATGAAAATCTTTAAGAAAAATGGCATAGCTACCCCATGACCCCCCCCCCTACCCCAGCCCATTACCAGCCCCTTTGGGTCTTGTATGGATATTAAGGGGAACCCCGCACATAAAATAAAAAAGGCCCTATATACTCTGAACAGCCGTATACAGGCGGTGCATACAAGACAGGGACTGTAGGTTTGTTCTTATGTAGAATCTGTTTGTAATTTTGAACAGGTACATTGTTGAAGTGTAGCTCCAGCCCAAAAATCTATTTTTAAACTTTTTGGAAAACATAGGTAAGGGTTATCACCCCTGTAACATTTGTTTTGCTGTCTGTGCCCCTGTTCAGAACATTTCACCTCACTTTCCGTCCCAATGACAACTGTTTTTGAAATGTGGTGTTTTTCTTGAAACAAGGATTGCTGATAAAGCATCAGTACAGAGGAGACACCTTTCTCCCATATTTATTCTTACAGGAGAGAATTTTCCTTCCTAGTGGTAGATTTCCTCTCACTTCCTGTTGTCTTCTTGCGTTTGCAAGTAGGAGTCGTTTGTAAGTTGGATGTTTGAAAGTAGGGACCTGCCGTATATACTCAGCAGAAATAGGCCCCTTAGTTGTTGGCGTTGGCACAACACTGTAAGCACTCACAGTTACTCTTGGTTGGTGCTGGAACGCCCTGCTGTCAACTATTATATCAGGAATTTTAATTACATATAATTGTTGAACAGTGGTAGTAAAAATTGGGGCTTTGATGGTGGTGCTGGTGCCACAACACTGTAAGCCCTGACAGTTACTCTTGGTGGGTGCAGCAATGGGCCCTGCTGTGAATTATTAGATCAAGAATTGTAATTGCATGCCCCTGTTGAACAGGGGCTGAAAAATTGGGCCTTTCGTGGTGGTGGTTAGTGATGAGCCGAACACCCCCGGGTTCGGTTCGCACCAGAACCCGCGAACGGACCGAAAGTTCGAACGAACATTAGAACCCTATTAAATACAATGGATGCGAACGTTCGAATTCTAAAGTGCTAATTATAACAACTATTATGCATGTTATTGTCCTAAAAAGGGTTTGGGAACCCGGGTTCTGCACCAGGGGACATGTATCAATGCAAAAAGAAGTTTTAAAAACGGTCGTTTTTCGGGAGCAGTCATTTTAATGATGCATAAAGTGAAAAAAAAAAAGTCAAATATTCCTTTAAATATCGTACCTGGGGGGTGTCTAAAGTATGCCTGTGAAGTGCCACGTGTTTCCCGTGTTTAGAACTGTCCCTGCACAAAATGACACTTCTAAAGGAAAAAAAAGCCATTTAAAACTGCTTGCGGCTTTAATGTAATGTCTGGTCCCGGTAATATGGATGAAATTCTTTAAGAAAAATGGCATAGCTACCCCATGACCCCCCCCCCCTACCCCAGCCCATTACCAGCCCCTTTGGGTCTTGTATGGATATTAAGGGGAACCCCGCACATAAAATAAAAAAGGCCCTATATACTCTGAACAGCCCTATACAGGCGGTGCATACAAGACAGGGACTGTAGGTTTGTTCTTATGTAGAATCTGTTTGTAATTTTGAACAGGTACATTGTTGAAGTGTAGCTCCAGACCAAAAATCTATTTTTAAACTTTTTGGAAAACATAGGTAAGGGTTATCACCCCTGTAACATTTGTTTTGCTGTCTGTGCCCCTGTTCAGAACATTTCACCTCACTTTCCGTCCCAATGACAACTGTTTTTGAAATGTGGTGTTTTTCTTGAAACAAGGATTGCTGATAAAGCATCAGTACAGAGGAGACACCTTTCTCCCATATTTATTCTTACAGGAGAGAATTTTCCTTCCTAGTGGTAGATTTCCTCTCACTTCCTGTTGTCTTCTTGCGTTTGCAAGTAGGAGTCGTTTGTAAGTTGGATGTTTGAAAGTAGGGACCTGCCGTATATACTCTGCAGAAATAGGCCCCTTAGTTGTTGGTGTTGGCACAACACTGTAAGCACTCACAGTTACTCTTGGTTGGTGCTGGAACGCCCTGCTGTCAACTATTATATCAGGAATTTTAATTACATATAATTGTTGAACAGTGGTAGTAAAAATTGGGCCTTTGATGGTGGTGCTGGTGCCACAACACTGTAAGCCCTGACAGTTACTCTTGGTGGGTGCAGCAATGGGCCCTGCTGTGAATTATTAGATCAAGAATTGTAATTACATGCCCCTGTTGAACAGGGGCTGAAAAATTGGGCCTTAGGCACTGGTGGCACAACACTGCAACCCCTCACAGATACTGTACTTGGAGCACAGCAATGAGCCCTGTTGCAAAGTATTGCTTCAAAAATTGTAATGACACGCCCCTGTTAAACAGGGGCTGAAAAATTGGGCCTTAGGCACTGGTGGCACAACACTGCAACTCCTCACAGATACTGTACTTGGAGCACAGCAATGAGCCCTGTTGCAAAGTATTGCTTCAAAAATTGTAATGACACGCCCCTGTTAAACAGGGGCTGAAAAATTGGGCCTTAGGCACTGGTGGCACAACACTGCAACTCCTCACAGATACTGTACTTGGAGCACAGCAATGAGCCCTGTTGCAAAGTATTGCTTCAAAAATTGTAATTACACGCCCCTGTTAAACAGGGGCTGAAAAATTGGGCGTTAGGCACTGGTGGCGGCACCCATAAACAAAAATGATCTTACAAGCTATCATCATCAATCGTATCATTGAGGACTCGGAGGAGGAGGATAGCCAGTCAACATAACAGCACAGGCACTCAGCATCAGCATCAGTCTTGAAGGGATGTGACATGTTAAAATCAATTAGTCTGTTATATCAGCATCAGGTGTGTGGTAGCTGGTGGTGATCCAAGACTGGTTCATCTTGATGAAAGTCAGTCGATCAACCGAGTCGGTGGACAGGCGCACCCTGTGATCCGTGACAAATCCTCCAGCAGCACTGAATGTGCGTTCCGAAAGAACGCTGGATGCAGGACAGGCCAGTAGCTCAATTGCATACTGTGCAAGCTCTGGCCAGTGATCCATCCTCAAGACCCAGTAAGCCAGAGGATTTTCGGTGGGGAAGGTGTCCAAGTCTGACCTTGCCCCTAGATATTCCTGCACCATGTTTATCAGACGCTGGCGATGGTTGCTAGAACCGATCATACTTTGGGGCTGCGGACTAAAGAATTGTCTGAACGCATCGGTCAGACGGCCACCTTCCCCACCGCTCCTTCTTTGACTGGCCGAAGCCTCAGCAACTCGTTGTCCAGGACCAGGAGTTTGCAACCTCCCAGTCTCTGGGAACGCGTTGCACAGACCTTTCTGCAAGGCCTCCCGGAGTTGTCTCATCCTCTGCTCCCTCTGCGACGGTAACATAAGGTCCGCAACCTTACCCTTGTACCGTGGATCAAGGAGAGTGGCCAGCCAGTAATGGTCCCTCTCCTTGATCCGAAGAATACGAGGATCCTTCCGCAGACTTTGCAGGATCAGGGAGGCCATGCAGCGTAGGTTTGCTGAGGCATTCGCTCCGGAGTCCTCTGGGTCACTAAGGACGACATGATCCGCAGCCACCTCCTCCCAGCCACGTACAAGTCCACTGGTTTCTTGGGACTGTAAATCATCCCTAAAAGACTGCTGCTGATGATGCTGAGTGCCAGCCTCCACCTCCATGCTGACACAATCCTCCTCCTCCTCCTCCTCCTCCTCCTGTGCGATGGGTGGGACAGAAGGAACACTGTCTGGGTAAAGGGGGCCATGAGAGGCAAGGAAGTCCTCCTCTTCCTGCCTCTGTTATGCCTCAAGTGCCCTGTCCATTATTCCACGCAGCGTGTGCTCCAACAGGTGGACAAGAGGTACAGTGTCACTGATGCATGCACTGTCACTGCTCACCATCCTCGTGGCCTCCTCAAATGGTGCCAGGACAGTGCATGCATCCCTGATCATGCCCCACTGGCGTGGAGAAAAAAAACCAAGCTCCCCTGACCCTGTCCTGGTGCCGTAGTCGCACAGGTACTCATTGATGGCCCTCTGCTGCGTGTGCAGCCGCTGCAGCATGGCCAACGTTGAGTTCCACCTGGTGGGCATGTCACATATAAGGCGGTTCTTGGGCAGGTTCAACTCCTTTTGCAGCTCAGCCAGGCGAGCACTGGCATTATAAGATCTGCGGAAATGCACACAGACTTTCCTGGCCTGCCTAAGAACATCCTGTAAGCCCGGGTACCTGCCCAAGAAGCGCTGCACCACCAGGTTAAGGACGTGAGCCACACAGGGCACATGGGTCAGTTGTCCCTGTCGGAGGGCGGAGAGGAGGTTGGTGCCATTGTCGCAAACCACCATTCCTGGCTTAAGCTGGCGTGGCGTCAACCACCTCTCGGCCTGGCCCTGCAGAGCAGACAGGACCTCTGCCCCAGTGTGGCTTCTGTCCCCCAAACACACCAGCGCAAGCACGGCATGGCATCTTTTTGCCTGCGTACTTGCGTAGCCCCGTGAATGGCTACGGAGCACCGCTGGTTCATAGGACAAACCACAGGAAGAGGCCATGGAGGAAGAAGAAGAGGAGGGGGTGGAGGAGAGAGGTGTGTCACAACCAGTAGTAGCATTTTGGAGGCGTGGCGGTGGGACAACCTCCAACACTACTGCACCTTGTCCTGAATCCTTCCCAGCTGCCAAAAGAGTGACCCAATGGGCCGTGAAAGAAAGGTAACGTCCCTGTCCATGCCTGCTGGACCATGAGTCAGCGGTAATATGCACCTTACCGCTGACCGCCCTGTCCAGCGAGGCCAAGACATTGCCTTCCACATGCCGGTAGAGAGCCGGAATAGCCTTCCGTGAGAAAAAGTGGCGTTTGGGAACCTGCCACTGAGGAACCGCACATTGCACAAACTCACGGAAGGGGGCCGAGTCTACCAACTGAAAAGGCAGCAGTTGAAGCGCTAGCAATTTAGCCAAGCTAGCATTCAACCGCTGGGCATGTGGATGGCTGGGAGTGAACTTCTTTCGACGGTCCAGCAGCTGGGGCAGGGAAATTTGCCTGCTAGAATCGGACGTCGGTGTACTGCTAGCAGAGTGGGCGCAAGTACTTGGCTGTGACACACCTAATTCTACACCTTCATTCCTCTCAGTGCATGTTTCAGAGAGGACTGAAGTTATAGTGGGGTTGGAGATCCCAGCTGATGCGGTGCAAGGAGAGGTCCGCTTTGTTCTTTGGTGTGGGTCTTTGAGGTAGGCTTGCCAACGAGCTGCATGGCAGGTCAACATATGTCTGGTCAGGCATGTGGTACCCAAGCGGCTGATGTTTTGGCCACGCGATATACGCTTGAGACATATGTTGCAAACAGCAGCTGTGCGATCTGATGCACTAGCCTCAAAAAAGGCCCACACCAAAGAACTTTTTGAATGACGGGCAGAGGCAGCGCCCTGCACAGGCGGAGCTCTGCGGTGTGATTCCGTTGGTGTACTGCCCTTACGCTGGCCACCAAAGGGCATCCTGCCTCGTTGGAGATGTGCCTCCTCCTCATCCTCCTCCTCCTCCTCTCTCCTATTAGGCACCCACGTGGAGTCAGTGACCTCATCATCCCCTCCCTCCTCATCACTGGAGCCAATCTGGCAGTATGCTGCAGCTGCTGGAACATGACTGCCAGATTGGTGTCCTTCTTGAGCATCCCCTCTGTCTGCTCTCACGCTACTGCCTTCCTCTAGCTGGGTTTCATCATCAGACCCTTCGAAACGCTGGGCATCCTCCTGGAGCATGTACCCAACACTGTGCTGAAACAGTTCGGGGGACTCCTCAGGAGGAGGACATGGTGGGTCTAGGGAAGGAGTGACTGATGATTTGTCTGACATTGATACCAGGGAAGACGACGCTTTGGCAGCTGCTTTTCCAGTACCCTGAGCCTGGGTGAGAGAGGATGAGGAGGAGGAGGAGGGCTTGGTCATCCACTCTACCAAGTCTTCGGCATGATGTGGCTCAACATGTCCAGCTGCCGAAAAGAAGGACAAGCGTGTCCCATGGCCATGTGCTGATGACAATGCACCGCGTCCACGACCAGCACTGTTGCCCCCAGACACAGAGCCTGCTTGCCCTCTTTTATTGCCTCCTGACTGTCTGCCTCTCCTTGTTTGCCTTCCAGACATTCTAATAGATGGCCTGCAGGGAGATGGGAAAAAAGCAATAAGGGCTACCTTCAGGTGTCCTTCTCTGTCCCTTGAAACAAGGACTTTCACAGTGAAAGAAACTGACACTCTCCCTACCTACAGTTTTCTGTCCCTAGAAAAAATATTTTTTTTAATCACAATATAGCACAAGGACAATTCACTCACTGTCCTTACAGGTCCCTGGAAACAAGGACTTGCAGAGTGAAAGAAAAAAAACACTCTCCCTACCTACAGTTTTCTGTCCCTAGAATAAATGTTTTTTTTAAGCACAATATAGCACAAGGACAATTCACTCACTGTCCTTACAGGTCCCTGGAAATAAGGACTTGCAGAGTGAAAGAAAAAAAACACTCTCCCTACCTACAGTTTTCTGTCCCTAGAAAAAATGTTTTTTTTAATCACAATATAGCACAAGGACAATTCACTCACTGTCCTTCCAGGTCCCTGGAAACAAGGACTTGCAGAGTGAAAGAAAAAAAACACTCTCCCTACCTACAGTTTTCTGTCCCTAGAATAAATGTTTTTTTTAAGCACAATATAGCACAAGGACAATTCACTCACTGTCCTTACAGGTCCCTGGAAACAAGGACTTGCAGAGTGAAAGAAAAAAAACACTCTCCCTACCTACAGTATTCTGTCCCTAGAAAAAATGTTTTTTTTAATCACAATATAGCACAAGGACAATTCACTCACTGTCCTTACAGGTCCCTGGAAACAAGGACTTGCAGAGTGAAATAAACTGACACTCTCCCTACCTACAGTTTTCTGTCCCTAGAATAAATGTTTTTTTTAAGCACAATATAGCACAAGGACAATTCACTCACTGTCCTTACAGGTCCCTGGAAACAAGGACTTGCAGAGTGAAAGAAAAAAAACACTCTCCCTACCTACAGTTTTCTGTCCCTAGAATAAATGTTTTTTTTAAGCACAATATAGCACAAGGACAATTCACTCACTGTCCTTCCAGGTCCCTGGAAACAAGGACTTGCAGAGTGAAAGAAACTGACACTCTCCCTACCTACAGTTTTCTGTCCCTAGAATAAATGTTTTTTTTAATCACAATATAGCACAAGGACAATTCACTCACTGTCCTTCCAGGTCCCTGGAAACAAGGACTTGCAGAGTGAAATAAACTGACACTCTCCCTACCTACAGTTTTCTGTCCCTAGAATAAATGTTTTTTTTAAGCACAATATAGCACAAGGACAATTCACTCACTGTCCTTACAGGTCCCTGGAAACAAGGACTTGCAGAGTGAAATAAACTGACACTCTCCCTACCTACAGTTTTCTGTCCCTAGAAAAAATGTTTTTTTTTAAGCACAATATAGCACAAGGACAATTCACTCACTGTCCTTCCAGGTCCCTGGAAACAAGGACTTGCAGAGTGAAAGAAAAAAAACACTCTCCCTACCTACAGTTTTCTGTCCCTAGAAAAAATGTTTTTTTTAAGCACAATATAGCACAAGGACAATTCACTCACTGTCCTTCCAGGTCCCTGGAAACAAGGACTTGCAGAGTGAAAGAAAAAAAACACTCTCCCTACCTACAGTTTTCTGTCCCTAGAAAAAATGTTTTTTTTAATCACAATATAGCACAAGGACAATTCACTCACTGTCCTTCCAGGTCCCTGGAAACAAGGACTTGCAGAGTGAAAGAAACTGACACTCTCCCTACCTACAGTTTTCTGTCCCTAGAATAAATGTTTTTTAAGCACAATATAGCACAAGGACAATTCACTCACTGTCCTTCCAGGTCCCTGGAAACAAGGACTTGCAGAGTGAAAGAAACTGACACTGTCCCTACCTACAGTTTTCTGTCCCTAGAATAAATGTTTTTTTTAATCACAATATAGCACAAGGACAATTCACTCACTGTCCTTCCAGGTCCCTGGAAACAAGGACTTGCAGAGTGAAAGAAAAAAAACACTCTCCCTACCTACAGTTTTCTGTCCCTAGAAAAAATGTTTTTTTTAAGCACAATATAGCACAAGGACAATTCACTCACTGTCCTTCCAGGTCCCTGGAAACAAGGACTTGCAGAGTGAAAGAAACTGACACTGTCCCTACCTACAGTTTTCTGTCCCTAGAATAAATGTTTTTTTTTAAGCACACTATAGCACAAGCACAAAACACACTGACACTCTCCCTACCTATCCTTCTCTTTCCCTAAACTAAAGGAATCCAGGTTAAGCAAGAAAGAAATAACAGTCACTGTCCCTGCCTATGCTGCTCTATCCCTGCTCCGGAACACACTACACTAGGCCGCCGTGCTGGCGGCCTTTTATAGTGTGGGGCGTGTACTAAACACCCTCAGCAATAATTGGCCACAGGCATCCTGCCTGTGGCCAATCATTGCTCTCCTCGCTGCCGGCGCTGTGATTGGCCAAGCATGCGGGGTCACAGTGCATGCTTGGCCAATCACAGCGCCTGGATGACACTGCGATGGCGTAGTGCATTGTGGGCCGTTCGCGTCACTCGAATTTGGCGCGAACGGCCCAAATCGTTCGATCTTCGTCGAACGATCGAACAGCCGATGTTCGAGTCGAACGTATGTTCGACTCGAACACGAAGCTCATCCCTAGTGGTGGTGGTGGTGGTGGTGTTGCAACAACACTGTAAGCCCTCAGAGTTACTCTTGGTGGGTGCAGGAATGGGCCCTGCTGTGAATTATTAGATCAAGAATTGTAATTACATGCCCCTTTTGAACAGGGGCTGAAAAATTGGGCCTTTCGTGGTGGTGGTGGCGTTGCCACAACACTGTAAGCCCTCAGACTTACTCTTGGTGGGTGCAGCAATGGGCCCTGCTGTGAATTATTACATCAAGAATTGTAATTGCATGCCCCTGTTGAACAGGGGCTGAAAAATTGGGCCTTAGGCACTGGTGGCACAACACTACAACCCCTCACAGATACTGTACTTGGAGCACAGCAATGAGCCCTGTTGCAAAGTATTGCTTCAAAAATTGTAATGACACGCCCCTGTTAAACAGGGGCTGAAAAATTGGGCCTTAGGCACTGGTGGCACAACACTGCAACTCCTCACAGATACTGTACTTGGAGCACAGCAATGAGCCCTGTTGCAAAGTATTGCTTCAAAAATTGTAATGACACGCCCCTGTTAAACAGGGGCTGAAAAATTGGGCCTTAGGCACTGGTGCCACAACACTCCAACCCCTCACAGATACTGTACTTGGAGCACAGCAATGAGCCCTATGGCAAATTATTGCTAAAAAAATTGTAATTACACGCCCCTGTAAAACAGGGGCTGAAAAATTGGGCCTTAGCCACTGGTGGCGGCACCCATAAACAAAAATGATCTTCCAAGCTATCATCATCAATCGTATCATTGAGGACTCGGAGGAGGAGGATAGCCAGTCAACATAACAGCACAGGCACTCAGCATCAGCATCAGTCTTGAAGGGATGTGACATGTTAAAATCAATTAGTCTGTTATATCAGCATCAGGTGTGTGGTAGCTGGTGGTGATCCAAGACTGGTTCATCTTGATGAAAGTCAGTCGATCAACCGAGTCGGTGGACAGGCGCACCCTGTGATCCGTGACAAATCCTCCAGCAGCACTGAATGTGCGTTCCGAAAGAACGTTGGATGCAGGACAGGCCAGTAGCTCAATTGCATACTGTGCAAGCTCTGGCCAGTGATCCATCCTCAAGACCCAGTAAGCCAGAGGATTTTCGGTGGGGAAGGTGTCCAAGTCTGACCTTGCCCCTAGATATTCCTGCACCATGTTTATCAGACGCTGGCGATGGTTGCTGGAACCGATCATACTTTGGGGCTGCGGACTAAAGAATTGTCTGAACGCATCGGTCAGACGGCCACCTTCCCCACCGCTCCTTCTTTGACTGGCCGAAGCCTCAGCAACTCGTTGTCCAGGACCAGGAGTTTGTAACCTCCCAGTCTCTGCACAGACCTTTCTGCAAGGCCTCCCGGAGTTGTCTCATCCTCTGCTCCCTCTGCGACGGTAACATAAGGTCCGCAACCTTACCCTTGTACCGTGGATCAAGGAGAGTGGCCAGCCAGTAATGGTCCCTCTCCTTGATCCGAAGAATACGAGGATCCTTCCGCAGACTTTGCAGGATCAGGGAGGCCATGCAGCGTAGGTTTGCTGAGGCATTCGCTCCGGAGTCCTCTGGGTCACTAAGGACGACATGATCCGCAGTCACCTCCTCCCAGCCACGTACAAGTCCACTGGTTTCTTGGGACTGTAAATCATCCCTAAAAGACTGCTGCTGATGATGCTGAGTGCCAGCCTCCACCTCCATGCTGACACAATCCTCCTCCTCCTCCTCCTCTTCCTGTGCGATGGGTGGGACAGAAGGAACACTGTCTGGGTAAAGGGGGCCTTGAGAGGCAAGGAAGTCCTCCTCTTCCTGCCTCTGTTCTGCCTCAAGTGCCCTGTCCATTATTCCACGCAGCGTGTGCTCCAACAGGTGGACAAGAGGTACAGTGTCACTGATGCATGCACTGTCACTGCTCACCATCCTCGTGGCCTCCTCAAATGGTGCCAGGACAGTGCATGCATCCCTGATCATGCCCCACTGGTGTGGAGAAAAAAAAACAAGCTCCCCTGACCCTGTCCTGGTGCCGTAGTCGCACAGGTACTCATTGATGGCCCTCTGCTGCGTGTGCAGCCGCTGCAGCATGGCCAACGTTGAGTTCCACCTGGTGGGCATGTCACATATAAGGCGGTTCTTGGGCAGGTTCAACTCCTTTTGCAGCTCAGCCAGGCGAGCACTGGCATTATAAGATCTGCGGAAATGCACACAGACTTTCCTGGCCTGCCTCAGGACATCCTGTAAGCCCGGGTACCTGCCCAAGAACCGCTGCACCACCAGGTTAAGGACGTGAGCCACACAGGGCACATGGGTCAGTTGTCCCTGTCGAAGGGCGGAGAGGAGGTTGGTGCCATTGTCGCAAACCACCATTCCTGGCTTAAGCTGGCGTGGCGTCAACCACCTCTCGGCCTGGCCTGCAGAGCAGACAGGACCTCTGCCCCAGTGTGGCTTCTGTCCCCCAAACACACCAGCGCAAGCACGGCATGGCATCTTTTTGCCTGCGTACGTGCGTAGCCCCGTGAACGGCTACGGAGCACCGCTGGTTCATAGGACAAACCACAGGAAGAGGCCATGGAGGAAGAAGAAGAGGAGGGGGTGGAGGAGAGAGGTGTGTCACAACCAGTAGTAGCATTTTGGAGGCGTGGCGGTGGGACAACCTCCAACACTACTGCACCTTGTCCTGCATCCTTCCCAGCTGCCAAAAGAGTGACCCAATGGGTAGAGAGCCGGAATAGCCTTCCGTGAGAAAAAGTGGCGTTTGGGAACCTGCCACTGAGGAACCGCACATTGCACAAACTCACGGAAGGGGGCCGAGTCTACCAACTGAAAAGGCAGCAGTTGAAGCGCTAGCAATTTAGCCAAGCTAGCATTCAACCGCTGGGCATGTGGATGGCTGGGAGTGAACTTCTTTCGACGGTCCAGCAGCTGGGGCAGGGAAATTTGCCTGCTAGAATCGGACGTCGGTGTACTGCTAGAGTGGCCACAAGTACTTGGCTGTGACACACCTAATTCTACACCTTCATTCCTCTCAGTGCATGTTTCAGAGAGGACTGAAGTTATAGTGGGGTTGGAGATCCCAGCTGATGCGGTGCAAGGAGAGGTCCGCTTTGTTCTTTGGTGTGGGTCTTTGAGGTAGGCTTGCCAACGAGCTGCATGGCAGGTCAACATATGTCTGGTCAGGCATGTGGTACCCAAGCGGCTGATGTTTTGGCCACGCGATATACGCTTGAGACATATGTTGCAAACAGCAGCTGTGCGATCTGATGCACTAGCCTCAAAAAAGGCCCACACCAAGGAACTTTTTGAATGACGGGCAGAGGCAGCGCCCTGCACAGGCGGAGCTCTGCGGTGTGATTCCGTCGGTGTACTGCCCTTACGCTGGCCACCAAAGGGCATCCTGCCTCGTTGGAGATGTGCCTCCTCCTCATCCTCCTCCTCCTCCTCTCTCCTATTAGGCACCCACGTGGAGTCAGTGACCTCATCATCCCCTCCCTCCTCATCACTGGAGCCAATCTGGCAGTATGCTGCAGCTGCTGGAACATGACTGCCAGATTGGTGTCCTTCTTGAGCATCCCCTCTGTCTGCTCTCACCCTACTGCCTTCCTGTAGCTGGGTTTCATCATCAGACCCTTCGAAACGCTGGGCATCCTCCTGGAGCATGTACCCAACACTGTGCTGAAACAGTTCGGGGGACTCCTCAGGAGGAGGACATGGTGGGTCTAGGGAAGGAGTGACTGATGATGAGTCTGACATTGATACCAGGGAAGAGGACGCTTTGGCAGCTGCTTTGCCAGTACCCTGAGCCTGGGTGAGAGAGGATGAGGAGGAGGAGGAGGGCTTGGTCATCCACTCTACCAAGTCTTCGGCATGATGTGGCTCAACATGTCCAGCTGCCGAAAAGAAGGACAAGCGTGTCCCATGGCCATGTGCTGATGACAATGCACCGCGTCCACGACCAGCACTGTTGCCCCCAGACACAGAGCCTGCTCGCCCTCTTTTATTGCCTCCTGACTGTCTGCCTCTCCTTGTTTGCCTTCCAGACATTCTAATAGATGGCCTGCAGGGAGATGGGAAAAAAGCAATAAGGGCTACCTTCAGGTGTCCTTCTCTGTCCCTTTACTTAAGGATTTCTAAATATGGTTGAGGATGATTGCTTTTGCACAGAATAGCACAACGACAATTTCCCTGACTGTCCAAAAAACAAGGATTTCAAAGATGGTTGATGAGGAATGCTTTAGCACACTATAGCACAAGGAGAATTCCCCTCACTTTCCTTCTTTGTCCCTAGAAACAAGGACTCGCACAGTGAAAGAAACTGACACTCTCCCTACCTAGAGTTTTCTGTCCCTAGAAAAAATGTTTTTTTAAAGCACACTATAGCACAAGGAGAATTCACTCACTGTCCTTCCCTGTCCATAGAAACAAGGACTTGCACAGTGAAAGAAACTGACACTCTCCCTACCTAGAGTTTTCTGTCCCTAGAAAAAATGTTTTTTTAAAGCACACTATAGCACAAGGAGAATTCACTCACTGTCCTTCCCTGTCTCTAGAAACAAGGACTTGCACAGTGAAAGAAACTGACACTCTCCCTACCTAGAGTTTTCTGTCCCTAGAAAAAAAGTTTTTTTAAAGCACACTATAGCACAAGGAGAATTCACTCACTGTCCTTCCCTGTCCCTAGAAACAAGGACTTGCACAGTGAAAGAAACTGACACTCTCCCTACCTAGAGTTTTCTGTCCCTAGAAAAAATGTTTTTTTAAAGCACACTATAGCACAAGAAGAATTCACTCACTGTCCTTCCCTGTCCCTAGAAACAAGGACTTGCACAGTGAAAGAAACTGACACTCTCCCTACTTAGAGTTTTCTGTCCCTAGAAAAAAATTTTTTTTAAAGCACACTATAGCACAAGGAGAATTCACTCACTGTCCTTCCCTGTCCCTAGAAACAAGGACTTGCACAGTGAAAGAAACTGACACTCTCCCTACCTAGAGTTTTCTGTCCCTAGAAAAAATGTTTTTTTAAAGCACACTATAGCACAAGGAGAATTCACTCACTGTCCTTCCCTGTCCCTAGAAACAAGGACTCGAACAGTAAAACACACTGACACTCTCCCTACCTATCCTTCTCTTTCCCTAAACTAAAGGAATCCAGGTTAAGCAAGAAAGAAATAAATGTCACTGTCCCTGCCTATGCTGCTCTTTCCCTGCTCCGGAACACACTACACTAGGCCGCCGTGCTGGCGGCCTTTTATAGTGTGGGGCGTGTACTAAACACCCTCAGCAATAATTGGCCACAGGCATCCTGCCTGTGGCCAATCATTGCTCTCCTCGCTGCCGGCGCTGTGATTGGCCAAGCATGCGGGGTCACAGTGCATGCTTGGCCAATCACAGCGCCTGGATGACACTGCGATGGCGTAGTGCATTGTGGGCCGTTCGCGTCACTCGAATTTGGCGCGAACGGCCCAAATCGTTCGATCTTCGTCGAACGATCGAACAGCCGATGTTCGAGTCGAACGTATGTTCGACTCGAACACGAAGCTCATCCCTATCCCCTGCCTATCCTTCTCTCTCCCTGCACACAAGGTTTATCAAAGTATATGACACTGACACTCTCCCTGTCTATCCTTCTCTCTCCCTGCACACAAGGTTTAGCAAAGAATATGACACCGACACTGTCCCCTGCCTATCCTTCTCTCTCCCTGCACACAAGGTTTATCAAAGTATGACACTGACACTCTCCCTGCCTTTCCTTCTCTCTCCCTGCACACAAGGTTTAGCAAAGAATGTGACACTGACACTGTCCCCTGCCTATCCTTCTCTCTCCCTGCACACAAGGTTTAGCAAAGAATATGACACTGACACTGTCCCCTGCCTATCCTTCTCTCTCCCTGCACACAAGGTTTATCAAAGTATATGGCACTGACACTCTCCCTGCCTATCCTTCTCTCTCCCTGCACACAAGGTTTAGCAAAGAATGTGACACTGACACTGTCCCCTGCCTATCCTTCTCTCTCCCTGCACACAAGGTTTAGCAAAGAATATGACACTGACACTCTCCCTGCCTATCCTTCTCTCTCCCTACACACAAGTTTGAGGTACAAATAGCACTGACACTGTCCCTGCCTATGTAACTCTTTCCCTGCGCCGGAACACACTACACAAGGCCGCGGCGCTGGCGGCCTTTTATAGTGTGGGGCGTGTGCTAAACCCCCTGAGCTATAATTGGCCACAGGCAACCTGCCTGTGGCCAATTATGGCTCTCCTAGCTGCCGGCGCTGTGATTGGCCAAGCATGCGGGGTCACAGTGCATGCTTGGCCAATTACAGCGCTGGGATTGCACTGCGATGGCGCAGTGTATTGTGGGCCGTTCGCGTCATTCGAATTTGGTGCGAACGGCCCAAATCGTTCGATGTTCGCCGAACGGTCGAACAGCCGATGTTCGAGTCGAACTTATGTTCGACTCGAACACCGAGCTCATCCCTATTCTGGATATTGGGACAGTCTTAGGAAATGTGTATGAAATAAGTGCCACTATTAGAACAGCGCCAATAGGGAGGAGAGTGATCCCTATAAATTGTAACAATTTTAGCAGGGATTAAATAAATCCTGTGCATGAACTTATAGTGGATCAATTGATCCCTAGCCAAAAAAACGAATCTTGTAAAGGGAGCTTCTCATACATCATCCATATTAGGGACATCAGACACCCACATTGCCTGGCACACTTGGAGCAGTTTACCCATTTCTGGTGTAGCACACCGACCCGATTACAACTGCCATCTCCCACTTGCTTGCAGTCGGGCACACCTGCTACTTGCCTGGTATCCCCCTTTGGTTAAAGAGGAGCGAGCGGCGTAATTGTTTGGGCCTTGCGGCAGATTACCTCTCTCGAGTGGATCCTTTTTCTTTCTCTTTCTCCGTTATCTAGGTAGTAGTTCCTCAGAATAACACCAATGTCAACACAGGAGTAAAACCTAAGCAGTAAGGTTTTATTCTTTTATCGTTTCCAATAACTTGAATAGAGAGTGATGCCGCGTACACACGACCGGTTTTCTCGACGAGAAAAACTGCATTTTTTTTTTCGCCGAGAAAAACGATCGTCTGTGGGCTTTATGCCGTTTTTCTCGTTGAGAAAAACGGCATAAAAAACGACGAGAAAAATTAGAACATGTTCTAAATTTTCTCATCGTTTTTTCCAGCATTTTTTTCCGCGGCAGTTTTCCCATAGGGAGACACTGCCGCGGAGCCCACAGACGGTCGTTTTTCTCGTCAAGAGAAAAAATTACGGGAAAAACGACCGTGTGTAGGGAACCAAGCGGTTCCCTCGTTTTTCCTGTCATTATTCACGGCGGTTTTTTAACCGCCGTGAATAATGATCGTGTGTACGCGGCATCAGAAGATGAGAGAAGTAGGGGGTAAAGGTTCAGGCACGCAACATTTAGAGCACAGTGTTAAACTTTCGTTGTCACTCAAGCCTGAGTGAGTATTGCTCACCCGGATAGTCCCTTTGAGAGCAGTCCTAGCAGCCAGGATGGAGAACTAATCAATCTTTCCCTTTCCTGAGTATCTAGGGATACGATCTGGGAATCCTCTGCCACAGAATCTAAGTCCCGAACCTCCCAGCCAAACAATACTGAATAAGAACTTCTGTACCAGACCAGCGTATTGCGAGCTTTATAACTTTGAAGATGGATCCCTCTTTAGGCGAGTTTCCAGGCCTCTTCCCGAGACAGCAGTACCGTCGCTAGTCTCCTTCGGGACTGATCCTCCCCTGGTCTCCTTTCCTAAAGTTGGGCCCCCTAGAGGTGGGCAGCCTGGGATCCCTCTCTGAAGTGTAGGCCCCAGCCAGCAGAGCCGGGCCTACCATGAAACGAAGCAGCCTCGGGCTGAAGGTGCCCGAGGCCCGAACACACCCGCGCACCTCGTGCCATACAGGCCACGAGGCACACACCCAGGACCGATGGGTCCCCTGGAACTCTCCTCACCCCCAATGGCGTCTGCCCCTTATGTACCCCCTCCCAGCATGCACAGCAGGCCAACCACGCCCACTGTACGGCTGTGGAGAGAGGACACCCATGGTGCTGTGATACCCCTATTTTGGTTAAACCTGAGCCTGTGGTGACAGTGCCACCCACAGGCAACAGGGAACACTACTGTCAGGCAGCATCACACCTAGAGCAGAAGCATTAAAGAACTTAACAATTGGTCTGAGCCCAACTACTGGCTCAGACTACCCCTAAATTTCCTCCAAATATTGGGAGGGGCGCTACACTGGGATTAAGAATATATACTTATTTGAGGTTGGTTGACTGAAAGTAAGTTTAACAGGGGCCAAATTGTGTCTGGAAAACATGTTTAAATTCTAATTAACAAAAAAAGTGGGCGTGGGAATTAGGGCTCCATTATGCACAACATCCTGAATGTTCTTAATGCCAAATATGGTCCATAAAACAGGTTCTGGGTAGTTGTAGAAGTGAAGGAAGTTAGGGTTCTTCCACAGTGGGAAGTGCAGCGATAGAGGGAATGGGCCACCAAACTTTGACCCATGGGCCACCCTCCTAGCTCTAATAACTGATCTCAGAGTAGGTCTGTGTATGAAGATATTTCAGCCCCCATATACTAAATGTGCCAGTGCTTCATACTCTGACTACTGCTGCTTCCAAAGACAATGCAGCATGATTTAGAGGGGTGGTTAGCCAATAATGTGCAAAGATTGTTGACCAGCGAAAAGTTATTTGTAGGAATTTGGTACTGCCAGGCATCCCTTCTTCCAAGGTTGCTGCAGGGCTACACATTTGATTGCCAAAGAAATTCGGACAATAACCTATTGATGTTTTTAAATATTCTTTTAGGGATACACACTGGGAAATTACAGAGAACATAAAGGAACAGGGGTAGGATTTCCCCAATTAGCAAAAGAGGAAGATTTCTCTAGACATTTAGCTTGTGTTTAAAGAAGATTAAACGGGAAACATTCAAGGGAATAAAGTCAGAGACTGAGTTTGTAATATCAATGCCCAGGTACTTTACTTGGGTTACCCATTGAACAGGGTGGTAGAGGGGTTAGGTCAAGGGCCTGCATCCCCGAGTGGTAGAATCTTAGACTTGTTCAAATTAATGCGAGAATGAAGCAAAGTTGTTTGGTATAGTCAGGGCAGCTAATAAGGAAGATTCAGAACCTTCCAGGAACAACACTAAATCATCTGCATAAAGGGCAATTTTTTCCTGAGACTACCTATTCAGATGCCCCAGACAAACTAGGAGACACGCAAATAACCCTAAAGATACGGACAGCTCTGTCTGGTACCATGGCAGGCCAGAAAAAAAAAAAAACTTGAAAATTATCCCATCCATCCTGATGGTCACTACTGGATGGTCATATAGCAAATCCATCAATTTCAAAAGCTCCGCCTCGAACCCCATACATCTCAGGACCTCCCACATATAAGTTCAGTCTATGAAGTCAAATGCTTTTTCAAGATCTAACCCATTCGTTTTCAGTTTCATATGTGTAAAAACTCTAACTTCTTGATCAAACATCACAGGACACAAAGGCTTAGATAAATACTTAGTGGGTTAGATAGTCACCACTAGTGATGAGCCGAACACCCCCGGGTTCGGTTCGCACCAGAACCCGCGAACGGACCGAAAGTTCGAACGAACATTAGAACCCTATTAAATACAATGGATGCGAACGTTCGAATTCTAAAGTGCTAATTATAAAAACTATTATGCATGTTATTGTCCTAAAAAGGGTTTGGGAACCCGGGTTCTGCACCAGGGGACATGTATCAATGCAAAAATAAGTTTTAAAAACGGTCGTTTTCCGGGAGCAGTCATTTTAATGATGCATAAAGTGAAAAAAAAAAAGTCAAATATTCCTTTAAATATCGTACCTGGGGGGTGTCTAAAGTATGCCTGTGAAGTGCCACGTGTTTCCCGTGTTTAGAACTGTCCCTGCACAAAATGACACTTCTAAAGGAAAAAAAAGCCATTTAAAACTGCTTGCGGCTTTAATGTAATGTCTGGTCCCGGTAATATGGATGAAAATCTTTAAGAAAAATGGCATAGCTACCCCATGACCCCCCCCCTACCCCAGCCCATTACCAGCCCCTTTGGGTCTTGTATGGATATTAAGGGGAACCCCGCACATAAAATAAAAAAGGCCCTATATACTCTGAACAGCCGTATACAGGCGGTGCATACAAGACAGGGACTGTAGGTTTGTTCTTATGTAGAATCTGTTTGTAATTTTGAACAGGTACATTGTTGAAGTGTAGCTCCAGACCAAAAATCTATTTTTAAACTTTTTGGAAAACATAGGTAAGGGTTATCACCCCTGTAACATTTGTTTTGCTGTCTGTGCCCCTGTTCAGAACATTTCACCTCACTTTCCGTCCTAATGACAACTGTTTTTGAAATGTGGTGTTTTTCTTGAAACAAGGATTGCTGATAAAGCATCAGTACAGAGGAGACACCTTTCTCCCATATTTATTCTTACAGGAGAGAATTTTCCTTCCTAGTGGTAGATTTCCTCTCACTTCCTGTTGTCTTCTTGCGTTTGCAAGTAGGAGTCGTTTGTAAGTTGGATGTTTGAAAGTAGGGACCTGCCGTATATACTCTGCAGAAATAGGCCCCTTAGTTGTTGGTGTTGGCACAACACTGTAAGCACTCACAGTTACTCTTGGTTGGTGCTGGAACGCCCTGCTGTCAACTATTATATCAGGAATTTTAATTACATATAATTGTTGAACAGTGGTAGTAAAAATTGGGCCTTTGATGGTGGTGCTGGTGCCACAACACTGTAAGCCCTGACAGTTACTCTTGGTGGGTGCAGCAATGGGCCCTGCTGTGAATTATTAGATCAAGAATTGTAATTACATGCCCCTGTTGAACAGGGGCTGAAAAATTGGGCCTTAGGCACTGGTGGCACAACACTGCAACCCTTCACAGATACTGTACTTGGAGCACAGCAATGAGCCCTGTTGCAAAGTATTGCTTCAAAAATTGTAATGACACGCCCCTGTTAAACAGGGGCTGAAAAATTGGGCCTTAGGCACTGGTGGCACAACACTGCAACTCCTCACAGATACTGTACTTGGAGCACAGCAATGAGCCCTGTTGCAAAGTATTGCTTCAAAAATTGTAATTACACGCCCCTGTTAAACAGGGGCTGAAAAATTGGGCGTTAGGCACTGGTGGCGGCACCCATAAACAAAAATGATCTTCCAAGCTATCATCATCAATCGTATCATTGAGGACTCGGAGGAGGAGGATAGCCAGTCAACATAACAGCACAGGCACTCAGCATCAGCATCAGTCTTGAAGGGATGTGACATTTTAAAATCAATTAGTCTGTTATATCAGCATCAGGTGTGTGGTAGCTGGTGGTGATCCAAGACTGGTTCATCTTGATGAAAGTCAGTCGATCAACCGAGTCGGTGGACAGGCGCACCCTGTGATCCGTGACAAATCCTCCAGCAGCACTGAATGTGCGTTCCGAAAGAACGCTGGATGCAGGACAGGCCAGTAGCTCAATTGCATACTGTGCAAGCTCTGGCCAGTGATCCATCCTCAAGACCCAGTAAGCCAGAGGATTTTCGGTGGGGAAGGTGTCCAAGTCTGACCTTGCCCCTAGATATTCCTGCACCATGTTTATCAGACGCTGGCGATGGTTGCTGGAACCGATCATACTTTGGGGCTGCGGACTAAAGAATTGTCTGTACGCATCGGTCAGACGGCCACCTTCCCCACCGCTCCTTCTTTGACTGGCCGAAGCCTCAGCAACTCGTTGTCCAGGACCAGGAGTTTGCAACCTCCCAGTCTCTGGGAACGCGTTGCACAGACCTTTCTGCAAGGCCTCCCGGAGTTGTCTCATCCTCTGCTCCCTCTGCGACGGTAACATAAGGTCCGCAACCTTACCCTTGTACCGTGGATCAAGGAGAGTGGCCAGCCAGTAATGGTCCCTCTCCTTGATCCGAAGAATACGAGGATCCTTCCGCAGACTTTGCAGGATCAGGGAGGCCATGCAGCGTAGGTTTGCTGAGGCATTCGCTCCGGAGTCCTCTGGGTCACTAAGGACGACATGATCCGCAGCCACCTCCTCCCAGCCACGTACAAGTCCACTGGTTTCTTGGGACTGTAAATCATCCCTAAAAGACTGCTGCTGATGATGCTGAGTGCCAGCCTCCACCTCCATGCTGACACAATCCTCCTCCTCCTCCTCCTCCTCCTCCTCCTCCTCCTCCTCCTCCTCTTCCTGTGCGATGGGTGGGACAGAAGGAACACTGTCTGGGTAAAGGGGGCCTTGAGAGGCAAGGAAGTCCTCCTCTTCCTGCCTCTGTTCTGCCTCAAGTGCCCTGTCCATTATTCCACGCAGCGTGTGCTCCAACAGGTGGACAAGAGGTACAGTGTCACTGATGCATGCACTGTCACTGCTCACCATCCTCGTGGCCTCCTCAAATGGTGCCAGGACAGTGCATGCATCCCTGATCATGCCCCACTGGCGTGGAGAAAAAAAACCAAGCTCCCCTGACCCTGTCCTGGTGCCGTAGTCGCACAGGTACTCATTGATGGCCCTCTGCTGCGTGTGCAGCCGCTGCAGCATGGCCAACGTTGAGTTCCACCTGGTGGGCATGTCACATATAAGGCGGTTCTTGGGCAGGTTCAACTCCTTTTGCAGCTCAGCCAGGCGAGCACTGGCATTATAAGATCTGCGGAAATGCACACAGACTTTCCTGGCCTGCCTCAGGACATCCTGTAAGCCCGGGTACCTGCCCAAGAAGCGCTGCACCACCAGGTTAAGGACGTGAGCCACACAGGGCACATGGGTCAGTTGTCCCTGTCGGAGGGCGGAGAGGAGGTTGGTGCCATTGTCGCAAACCACCATTCCTGGCTTAAGCTGGCGTGGCGTCAACCACCTCTCGGCCTGGCCCTGCAGAGCAGACAGGACCTCTGCCCCAGTGTGGCTTCTGTCCCCCAAACACACCAGCGCAAGCACGGCATGGCATCTTTTTGCCTGCGTACTTGCGTAGCCCCGTGAACGGCTACGGAGCACCGCTGGTTCATAGGACAAACCACAGGAAGAGGCCATGGAGGAAGAAGAAGAGGAGGGGGTGGAGGAGAGAGGTGTGTCACAACCAGTAGTAGCATTTTGGAGGCGTGGCGGTGGGACAACCTCCAACACTACTGCACCTTGTCCTGAATCCTTCCCAGCTGCCAAAAGAGTGACCCAATGGGCCGTGAAAGAAAGGTAACGTCCCTGTCCATGCCTGCTGGACCATGAGTCAGCGGTAATATGCACCTTACCGCTGACCGCCCTGTCCAGCGAGGCCAAGACATTGCCTTCCACATGCCGGTAGAGAGCCGGAATAGCCTTCCGTGAGAAAAAGTGGCGTTTGGGAACCTGCCACTGAGGAACCGCACATTGCACAAACTCACGGAAGGGGGCCGAGTCTACCAACTGAAAAGGCAGCAGTTGAAGCGCTAGCAATTTAGCCAAGCTAGCATTCAACCGCTGGGCATGTGGATGGCTGGGAGTGAACTTCTTTCGACGGTCCAGCAGCTGGGGCAGGGAAATTTGCCTGCTAGAATCGGACGTCGGTGTACTGCTAGCAGAGTGGGCGCAAGTACTTGGCTGTGACACACCTAATTCTACACCTTCATTCCTCTCAGTGCATGTTTCAGAGAGGACTGAAGTTATAGTGGGGTTGGAGATCCCAGCTGATGCGGTGCAAGGAGAGGTCCGCTTGGTTCTTTGGTGTGGGTCTTTGAGGTAGGCTTGCCAACGAGCTGCATGGCAGGTCAACATATGTCTGGTCAGGCATGTGGTACCCAAGCGGCTGATGTTTTGGCCACGCGATATACGCTTGAGACATATGTTGCAAACAGCAGCTGTGCGATCTGATGCACTAGCCTCAAAAAAGGCCCACACCAAAGAACTTTTTGAATGACGGGCAGAGGCAGCGCCCTGCACAGGCGGAGCTCTGCGGTGTGATTCCGTCGGTGTACTGCCCTTACGCTGGCCACCAAAGGGCATCCTGCCTCGTTGGAGATGTGCCTCCTCCTCATCCTCCTCCTCCTCCTCTCTCCTATTAGGCACCCACGTGGAGTCATTGACCTCATCATCCCCTCCCTCCTCATCACTGGAGCCAATCTGGCAGTATGCTGCAGCTGCTGGAACATGACTGCCAGATTGGTGTCCTTCTTGAGCATCCCCTCTGTCTGCTCTCACGCTACTGCCTTCCTCTAGCTGGGTTTCATCATCAGACCCTTCGAAACGCTGGGCATCCTCCTGGAGCATGTACCCAACACTGTGCTGAAACAGTTCGGGGGACTCCTCAGGAGGAGGACATGGTGGGTCTAGGGAAGGAGTGACTGATGATTTGTCTGACATTGATACCAGGGAAGACGACGCTTTGGCAGCTGCTTTTCCAGTACCCTGAGCCTGGGTGAGAGAGGATGAGGAGGAGGAGGAGGGCTTGGTCATCCACTCTACCAAGTCTTCGGCATGATGTGGCTCAACATGTCCAGCTGCCGAAAAGAAGGACAAGCGTGTCCCATGGCCATGTGCTGATGACAATGCACCGCGTCCACGACCAGCACTGTTGCCCCCAGACACAGAGCCTGCTTGCCCTCTTTTATTGCCTCCTGACTGTCTGCCTCTCCTTGTTTGCCTTCCAGACATTCTAATAGATGGCCTGCAGGGAGATGGGAAAAAAGCAATAAGGGCTACCTTCAGGTGTCCTTCTCTGTCCCTTGAAACAAGGACTTTCACAGTGAAAGAAACTGACACTGTCCCTACCTAGAGTTTTCTGTCCCTAGAATAAATGTTTTTTTTAATCACAATATAGCACAAGGACAATTCACTCAATGTCTCTCCAGGTCCCTGGAAACAAGGACTTGCAGAGTGAAAGAAACTGACACTGTCCCTACCTAGAGTTTTCTGTCCCTAGAATAAATGTTTTTTTTAAGCACAATATAGCACAAGGACAATTAACTCACTGTCCTTACAGGTCCCTGGAAACAAGGACTTGCAGAGTGAAAAAAAAAAAACACTCTCCCTACCTACAGTTTTCTGTCCCTAGAAAAAATGTTTTTTTTAAGCACAATATAGCACAAGGACAATTAACTCACTGTCCTTACAGGTCCCTGGAAACAAGGACTTGCAGAGTGAAAGAAAAAAAACACTCTCCCTACCTACAGTTTTCTGTCCCTAGAAAAAATGTTTTTTTTAATCACAATATAGCACAAGGAAAATTAACTCACTGTCCTTACAGGTCCCTGGAAACAAGGACTTGCAGAGTGAAAGAAAAAAAACACTCTCCCTACCTACAGTTTTCTGTCCCTAGAAAAAATGTTTTTTTTAATCACAATATAGCACAAGGAAAATTAACTCACTGTCCTTACAGGTCCCTGGAAACAAGGACTTGCAGAGTGAAAGAAACTGACACTGTCCCTACCTAGAGTTTTCTGTCCCTAGAATAAATGTTTTTTTTAAGCACAATATAGCACAAGGACAATTAACTCACTGTCCTTACAGGTCCCTGGAAACAAGGACTTGCAGAGTGAAAAAAAAAAAAACACTCTCCCTACCTAGAGTTTTCTGTCCCTAGAAAAAATGTTTTTTTTAAGCACAATATAGCACAAGGACAATTAACTCACTGTCCTTACAGGTCCCTGGAAACAAGGACTTGCAGAGTGAAAGAAAAAAAACACTCTCCCTACCTAGAGTTTTCTGTCCCTAGAAAAAATGTTTTTTTTAATCACAATATAGCACAAGGAAAATTAACTCACTGTCCTTACAGGTCCCTGGAAACAAGGACTTGCAGAGTGAAAGAAAAAAAACACTCTCCCTACCTACAGTTTTCTGTCCCTAGAAAAAATTTTTTTTTTAATCACAATATAGCACAAGGAAAATTAACTCACTGTCCTTACAGGTCCCTGGAAACAAGGACTTGCAGAGTGAAAGAAACTGACACTGTCCCTACCTAGAGTTTTCTGTCCCTAGAATAAATGTTTTTTTTAATCACAATATAGCACAAGGAAAATTAACTCACTGTCCTTACAGGTCCCTGGAAACAAGGACTTGCAGAGTGAAAGAAACTGACACTGTCCCTACCTAGAGTTTTCTGTCCCTAGAATAAATGTTTTTTTTAATCACAATATAGCACAAGGAAAATTAACTCACTGTCCTTACAGGTCCCTGGAAACAAGGACTTGCAGAGTGAAAGAAACTGACACTGTCCCTACCTAGAGTTTTCTGTCCCTAGAATAAATGTTTTTTTTAATCACAATATAGCACAAGGAAAATTAACTCACTGTCCTTACAGGTCCCTGGAAACAAGGACTTGCAGAGTGAAAGAAACTGACACTGTCCCTACCTAGAGTTTTCTGTCCCTAGAATAAATTTTTTTTTAAGCACAATATAGCACAAGGACAATTAACTCACTGTCCTTACAGGTCCCTGGAAACAAGGACTTGCAGAGTGAAAGAAAAAAAACACTCTCCCTACCTACAGTTTTCTGTCCCTAGAAAAAATGTTTTTTTTTAATCACAATATAGCACAAGGAAAATTAACTCACTGTCCTTACAGGTCCCTGGAAACAAGGACTTGCAGAGTGAAAGAAACTGACACTGTCCCTACCTAGAGTTTTCTGTCCCTAGAATAAATGTTTTTTTTAATCACAATATAGCACAAGGACAATTAACTCACTGTCCTTACAGGTCCCTGGAAACAAGGACTTGCAGAGTGAAAGAAACTGACACTGTCCCTACCTAGAGTTTTCTGTCCCTAGAATAAATGTTTTTTTTAAGCACACTATAGCAGAAGCACAAAACACACTGACACTCTCCCTACCTATCCTTCTCTTTCCCTAAACTAAAGGAATCCAGGTTAAGCAAGAAAGAAATAACAGTCACTGTCCCTGCCTATGCTACTCTATCCCTGCTCCGGAACACACTACACTAGGCCGCCGTGCTGGCGGCCTTTTATAGTGTGGGGCGTGTACTAAACACCCTCAGCAATAATTGGCCACAGGCATCCTGCCTGTGGCCAATCATTGCTCTCCTCGCTGCCGGCGCTGTGATTGGCCAAGCATGCGGGGTCACAGTGCATGCTTGGCCAATCACAGCGCCTGGATGACACTGCGATGGCGTAGTGCATTGTGGGCCGTTCGCGTCACTCGAATTTGGCGCGAACGGCCCAAATCGTTCGATCTTCGTCGAACGATCGAACAGCCAATGTTCGAGTCGAACGTATGTTCGACTCGAACACGAAGCTCATCCCTAGTCACCACAGGTGATTGGACACTGGCAACCCTAATTACAAGGCGAGTTCCTCCCCTGTATAACCCATCCCATATGGAGAGCACCTCAGTTTTTTCGCCAGTGTCTAAGGTGGTTGGTCACGTTGAACATGTGCTAAGAAGAAAGTTGTGTTTGATGTTCTCTGCAGAGGCCTAGGAGCTATACAACCGGATCCATACCTTGGGCCAATACTAACGCCTAAGATGGATGGTACCCGGGCCTCGTGTAAAGAAGAAACAAGGTTTGCCTGTAATGTCTCTCTTCGGAGGGCTGGGCTCTGGGATCCAGGCTCTGGTGTACTAATACAACAGTGGCACGAAAAGTTCTGCAGTCTTTTACAGGTCCAGGTAAGAGGATCCTGTAAGAAGGAACCCATAAACCTGAAGGTTGGCACAAACCCTACCCGCCGGGATGGGTGAAGGCTGGATCTGCTGTTCTCAGCAGCTTTCCTGCAGCTGGGATAAGGTAAGCAAGGATCATTTTTTAAATGTCATCTTCTGTGAGTAGGCATGTCTTACCTGGTTTCCGCCATCAGAGGGAGTAAGTTACATACCTGGTGTATTCTTGCATGCCGTCCAGGGACACGCTTAGTAAAGTCAGTCTGTTTAAAAAGCACCACTCACCTCCTCTGCTGCAGGCTCTGCCACAATACACATAAGGGGGGTCCCACAAAGCCCCAGTAGTCTTCTCTTTCCCCTCACCCCTGACCACCACCATGACGGTCGGCGCACATGCTGGAAGCACGCTTTTGGCTGTCTCAGATGGCAGGGAGAAAGAGGGGGGCGTAGTTGCTCGTACCCGTGCGCGTGCACAGGTCTCCAGTGTGCAGGCGCCAGGAGGCTTGTTTAAAAAGCCCAGCATGCCAGAGTCTTCTGTAAAGTGGTAGGACACAGAGTTGTGGGCTGTAAGCATCCCAGTGGATCGGACCAGGCAAACCTAAGACACCTACTCTGCATCAGGTTGTGCAGTGAGATAATATATGTATATTGTAAGACTATTAGCACAACAGTGATTGCACCTGTACTAGTACCTCTGCTTTGCAGCTTAAGGACTATGTCTCCCAGTAAGAGGGGGTCAGGTGGCAAATAAAAAGAGGCACTAAGGGATCTGTACATGCCTGCAGATTACCATCCCCCCTGACAGACTGGTAGCAGCCTTACAGGATGAGCATATACCCTTGTCAGGCTTTGCAGCCTCCCCTAATATTGCAGCTCCTGTGTATGTCACTGAGGACACTTTGAAAGCTGCTTTGGATGGCTTAGAAGGAAGGATTGCTACATTAATCGCAATCTCCTCGAATAGTGGCAGAAAACGGGGTAGGTCCCCTTCATCTGCTCTGGCTCTCTCCTCAGATGAGCATTCTGAGAGTGAAAAATCCCTATCTGGAGATGAGGAACAGGTGCATTCTGAGGATTCAGAGGATGAGAAGATTCCTTCTACCTCTCAGGCGCTTAAAATGCAGGTGCAATATTATGCAGAGATGGTGCGTACCACATACAAATTGCCCCCTGCTGAGGCTGCCATGTCCTCTGTTTCCTCCTTGGGGTCTCGGAAATCCCCACAGGCTGCGTAAACCTTCCCAATTCATCCCTTGTTGGAGAAATTGATGTATGATGACTGGGTTCACCCAGATAAGCTGTTTTCTCCTCCTAAGAAGTTTTCCCTCCTTTACCCTATGGAGGAAGGTTTCACCAAGAAATGGAGGGTGCCAGCTATAGACGCGGCTATTTCTTGTGTAATCAAAAACCTGACCTGTCCGGTAGACAATGCTCAGGGCTTCAAAGATCCAACTGATAAAAAAATGGAATCTTTGCTTAAAGCCTCCTCCTCTATGGCTGGTGCTGTGGTGCAGCCTGCAGTTGCAGCAATTGGCATGTGCCAGTTCCTCAAGGAACAAATGAAACAGGTGGTTAACCTCCTCCCTGCAGAAGAAGTTGAGGTTTATGAGGACCTTCCTAAGGCCCTATGTTTTGCGGTAGATGCGATTATGGACTCTGTTCAGCAAGCATCCCACCTGAATCTCCTGCTGGTACACATGCGCAGGTCCCTTTGGCTGAAGCATTGGGAAGCTGAGGTTTCTTGCAAAAAATACCTGGCGGCATTCCCATTTTATGGAGAACGCCTTTTTGGAGATGATTTGGACAAATATATCCAAAAGATTACCGGAGGCAAGTCTACACTGTTACCAGTTAAAAAGAAGAGTAAACGTCCCTCATTTAAACGTTCTCTTTCCCCAGCCCCTGGAACTTAATTTTCCAGGCAGTGGTGACAGACCCCCCAGTCCAATACTAGGGGGAAAGCCCAGAGCCAAGCCCAAGGGCAGAAAAGAGCTTGGGGTTCAAGGTCTTCCAAGCAAAACCCCAAGACTTCCCTATGAAGGGGCGCCCCCGCTCGGCCGAGTGGGGGGAAGGCTGCTGAGATTCGCAAGCGCCTGGCAGCAAGAGGTTCAGGACAAGTGGGTCATCTCCACAGTATCTCTAGGCTACAAGCTGGAATTCCGAGAACTTCCGCCACCCCGTTTTCTGAGATCAAGGATTTCCAAGAATCCAGAAAAAAGGAGGCCATTGCTTTTTGCCCTAGAACGCCTTTTGGCCCAAGGGGTAATCATAGATGTAGCGCCAGAAGATCAGGGCTCAGGGTTCTACTCAAACCTCTTTATGGTTCAAAAACCAAAATGGGGATGTCAGATCTATCCTAAATCTGAAAGACTTGAATCAGTTTCTGAATATTTGCTCCTTCCGCATGGAGTCTGTCCATTCAGTGGTCTCCACCCTTCAGGGAGGAGAATTCCTGGCATCAATAGACATCAGAGATGCATATGTTCATGTACCAATATTTCCCGCTCACCAAAATTTAAGGTTTGCGGTAGATCAGCGCCACTTTCAGTTTGTGGCCCTTCAATTCGGTCTGACTACTGCACCTCAGGTATTCATAAAAGTACTAGCCCCACCTCTGGCAAGGCTGAGGGCACGGGGCATAGTAGTAACAGCCTATCTGGATGATCTGTTACTCATAGATCAGTCCGTTACACGCCTAGACCGCAATGTGCGCAGCACAGTGGAATATTTAGAGTACCTAGGCTGGGTCCTCAAACTGGAAAAATCCTCCTTACAGCCTCAAAGAAGGCTGGAGTATTTGGGAATGACTATAGAAACGTCCCAAAGCAGGGTATTCCTGCCCAGGCCAAAGGCCAAGGCCATAAAAGACTTGGTCCGAGTGATAAAAGCAAGGAGGAAACCTTCCATCCGTCTATGCATGAGGTTATTGGGAAAGATAGTAGCCTCATTTGAGGCTGTTCCTTATGCCCAGTTTCACTTAAGGCCATTGCAGGGCAGCATTCTGTCCACTTGGAACAAAATAATCCAGGCCTTGGACCTTCTAATGATCCTGTCTCCACAGGTTCGCCAGAGCCTCAATTGGTGGTTGCTCCCCCAAAATCTGTTAAAGGGAAGATCCTTTTTTCCGGTTACTTGGAAAATTGTAACCACAGACACCAGCCTTATAGGCTGGGGAGCAGTTCTGGAAGAGGCATCTGCCCAGGGATGGTGGTCCAGAGCCGAAAATCTCCTGCCCATCAACATTCTGGAGATTCGGGCAGTTCTTCTGGTCTTACAGACTGCAGGGTTGTCCTGTTCGGATACAGTCCGACAACACCACAGCAGTGGCTTATATCAATCACCAAGAAGGCACCGGGAGTCTGGATGCCCAAATAGAGGTGAATCACATTTTTCTTGGGCAGAAAGGCATATTCCTTGCCTATCTGTGGTCTTCATTCCAGGGGTAAAAAATTGGCAAGCGGATTTTCTAAGCCGCCGGCAACTGAGTCCAGGAGAATGGTCTCTACACCCCAACATATTTCAAACCTTATGTCAGAAATGGGGCACCCCAGATGTAGACCTGTTGGCTTCCAGGTTCAACACAAAACTGGACAACTTTGTGTCAAGGACAAGGGATCCATTGGCTCAAGGGTCGGATGCCCTGACAATTCTGTGGGATTGGTATTCTCTGATTTATGCGTTCCCTCCAGTTCTGCTACTCCCACGATTCCTTCAGAGAGTCAAGATGGAAGGAAAGCCGGTGATATTAGTCGCCCAGGAGATTTTGGTATGCGGAAATCCTAAAGATGGCAGAGGGGAGGCCTTGGGTTCTCCCATTACGCTCTGATCTACTCTCACAGGGTCCAATATTCCATCCTGCCTTACAAAGTCTAAATTTGACCGTTTGGCTGTTGAGACCCACATTCTGAAGAGATGTGGGCTCTCAGGCCCAGTCATATCTTCTCTGGTTAATGCTAGGAAGCCGGCCTCCAGGCTCATCTACTATAGAATCTGGAAGGCATATGTTTCCTGGTGTGAACCCAGGGGGTGGCATCCTAGGAAGTATGCCATTAACAGGATTCTTGCCTTTCTTCAGTCAGGAGTAGAGATGAAGTTGGCCTTGAGCACTATCAAGGGCCAGATCTCGGCCTTGTCTGTATTCTTTCAAAAACCGCTTGCCTCTCATTCCCTGATCCGGGCCTTAGTTCAGGGAGCGCTGCGCCTGAATCCGCTGGTTAAATCTCCTGTGTGCCCATGGGACTTAAATTTGGTTTTGTCTGTTTTACAGAAACAACCTTTTGAACCATTGCACCATGCTTCTTTAGTTCTTTTGACAAAGAAACTAGCTTTTCTTGTAGCCATATCCTCAGCAAGGAGGGTATCGGAGTTGGCGGCTCTTTCATGTTAAGCGCCATATATGATTATTCATGAAGACAGGGTGGTGTTGCGTCCTCACCCAACTTTTTTACCTAAAGTAGTTTCAGGATTTCATCTGAATCAAGATGTAGTCCTACCATTCTTTTTTCCAGATCCGCAGTCCGCGGAGGAAGAGAATCTACATTCTCTAGATGTTGTAAGAACGGTAAAAATGTATTTTCAAGCTACGGCTCAGATACGGAAGACTGATTGTCTATTTATTCTGCCACAGGGCCCAAGGAAGAGCCAGGCAGCGTCAAAGTCCACTATTGCAAGTTGGATTTGACAAGTCATTATTCAGGCCTATGCTTTAGAAAAGAAGATTCCTCCTTTTCAGATTAAAGCACACTCGACTAAAGCGGTTGGTGCTTCATGGGCAGTGCTCTATGGCTCTATGGCCAGGCCTCTATGGCTCAGATCTGCAAGGCTGCTACTTGGTCTTCGGTCCATACATTCACTAAATTCTACCAGGTAGATGTGAGAGGGCATGAGGATGCCGCCTTCGGGCGCAGTGTACTGCAGGCAGCAGTATAGATCCTCTGGCCCAATGGCGGTCTATGTTTCTGATCCGTGTCTCCCTCCCCTCAATTTAAGCATGGGACATCCCACTAAGTAATTATCTAAGCCTCTGTGTCCTGTGATGTATGATCAAGAAAATAGGATTTTTTAAAACAGCTTACCTGTAAAATCCTTTTCTTGAGAGTACATCACAGGACACAGAGCTCCCGCCCCCCTTCGGGATTATACGTTGGGACACTTATTGCTTTGCTACAAAACTGAGGTGCTCCCCATATGGGAGGGGTTATATAGGGGAGGAACTCGCCTTGTAATTAGGGTTGCCAGTGTCCAATCACCTGTGGTGAGTACCAAACTCACCTGTGGTGAGTACCAAGTAATTATCTAAGCCTCTGTGTCCTGTGACGTACTCTCAAGAAAAGGATTTTACAGGTAAGCGGTTTTAAAAAATCCTATTATTTATGTCTGTCGCCTTTTGGGCCAATGAGATTCATTTGATCGGAGGGTGTTAGTAGTTGAAGGACAGTGATACGCCTGGTAGCCATCATTTTTGTGAGGATCTTAAGATCCATGTTAGAGCGATAGGCCTGTAAGAGGTGCACAGCAAATGGTCTTTTTTGGGCTTGGCGAGTAAAACCACATGAGCCTCATAGAAGGATGCTGGCAGTTTCTGGTTTTGTAAACACTCTGAATAGAGGTGTAACAAGCAGGGGGATAATTTTTTACAATTGTGTTTATACCACTCGACAGGCAGCCTGCCAGGACCTGGTGATTTGCAATGAAGATCTCCTCCTCAGTAAATGGGGCATCCAAAAGACTTCTAGTGCCTGCAGGAAAAGTAGGTAAAGGACAGTTGCCTAAAAGGCATTATGGTGGCAGGCATCAATGGGGGTAAAGGAGAATACAATTTACTGTAAAAGAAAACAAATGTCTAGAGAACCTCCTCCCTAGAGGTCAGGGGTGTACCATCTGGGGAGTAAATACAAGAAATAGCTTTGGGGTGGTAGGATCAGTTGTTAATAGGGCCAACAGCCTGCCAATTTTATTGCCCTATTTGAAAAGGTCTTAAGCCCTTTGCTTGTTAATACAGTGTGTTAAATTTTGGTATTGAATTAAGAGGTCCCTCCTAGCTTGTTGGAGAGCCAACAGAGAGTCTGGGGAAGGTTTCTCATTATTCTATTGGGGCACTTGCCTGTCCAGGCATCCAGCGGTGTCCTCACCCGAGCTTATTCCTCAATTGGCTATTGGGTGCTGGCGCCGCCATCTTGACTAAGGGAAACCAGCATTGAAGGCTTGACTGTCAGTTTCCTACTACGCATGCACGAAGCAGGCTGCACTTTGTGAATAGGCCTCAGTCTTCCAGGACTTGTGAAGTGTCCCAGAAGGCTGCGGGGGAAGGAGTGGGGTCGAACTTGAAGTGAGAGTAGGTATCTGTCAAAACTAGGTACCTGCTTCACCCCCCCCCCCCCAAAAGGTGCCAATTGTGGAGGGGGGAAGAGGCAGACAAGCGGAGCTTCTCCTTTTGGGTGGAGCTCTGTTTTAAGATCACAAATATTTTGGTATTGATTAACTTGAGCAGCCTTAATGGCGGAAATGTATTCTCCCCTGGTAACCATCTTAAAGGAGTCTCACACAATCTTGGGGGTGGAGGAGTCCCTATTATGGGACCAGTAGGTGTCAAAAGGAGCTAACACCACAGGTTCAACAGTGAACTCCGCCAGCCAGGATTTAGGTGCCAAACACATGAGCATCTGGTGTTTATTTGCAGAGTGAGATCTTTTTTAACCCCTTCCCTCCGACGGCTCATGGCCCTTTAAGAGCATCTAGATGCCGGGAGACATTTGGGTCATGTGAACACTGCGATTGGCTGTCACAGCGGTAACATGATCAGACCGCTCCAGATCGCAAGTATGCATTGGGAGCTATCTGATCCCCGTCTGCAAATGTTTACATTTATGCCGCATATATGCAGACTCTCTGCGTTAAAGCTCAACGGCTGAGAGGCCGCATATATGCGTATGGTCATTGGGAAGAGGTTAATAAAGGACTTGTCAAACATTTGGGTGTCTTTAATTCTAGGTTATAACTCCTTTTTTGTGAATGAGTAAGGATTCTGGGAGCTCTCTTATTTAAAGCCACCAGAGTCTTGAAACTGAAAGAAGAGTGAGCAGACAATGCAGACAGAACAAGATAATTGTGGGAAAGTGAAGGGAGTACCAACAATTTTAGGTCCAAAAAGAAATGGTTCTTTCCCTTGCTTATCCTGTGTTCAGTGCTCCAGTATGAACAAGGGCACCTTTTTTACACATCCCCATTCAGGGAAATCTATTGACATTAGGGGTTTTTATACATGGCAGAGTGCATATGTGATTTATATCCTTAAATGTCTGTGTGGGTAATATTATGTGGAGAAGACCTGAGGAAGAAAACATCAGTGGAAGGAGAAGACATTAGCAGAGGGAGAAGACCCGAGGAAGAAGACATCGGTGGTGGTACCGGAGAAAGAAGACAGGTTGGAGCTACGATGGTACAAAACCAACTCTTGTTTTTTGGAACACTACACTGCTTTTTTTTTGGGTGAATGGGTAGAGGTACAATGTACCCCATACTCATTCACATAGGGGGGGCCGGGATCCGGGGGCCCCCTTTCTTAAAGGGGGCTTCCATATTTTGATAAGCACCCTGACTGCAGACCCCCACAACCACCGCCCAGGGTTGTCGGGAAGATGTCCTTGTCTACATCAGCATGGGGGCAAGGTGCTTTGGGGTGGGGGGGTGATCCCCCTCTGCCCCAAAGCACCCACCCCTCCATGTTGAGGGCATGTGGCCTGGTATGGTCCAAGAGGGGGGGTTGCTCCTCCCCCCTTTTCTGACCTGCCGGGCTGCATGCTCTGATAAGGGTCTCATGTGGACTTTAGGGGGCCCTCAACATTTTTTTTTTTCCAAGGGTTTTTTGTTTTGTTTTGTTTTTGGCATAGGGTTCCTCTTCAAGATCCTTAGAGCACAAGTCACATGCCACAAGTCCAATAAGTTAAGATGATGATCCGACAAAATGTATGTCAAGGCGTAGAGTACCGGTCACGTCACTTCTGGGTCCCTGCCTTCTGGTTTTCATCTATCGGTCAGTGGAATGCACGCCGGCTCGAGAGTGTGAGCAGAGAGGCGGCATTCCCTTACAATACATGTGGCTTATCCTAGTGCCAGGGAGGACACTTTAAAATGTAAGCAGCCTTTTACTAGATTTGTCATTTTTTTAAATAAGCAGTATTACACGGTATTATGGTGGAAAGGAGGAGAGTTTCTTAGGACCCCTAACATGTGGAAAGAAGATCCTGAAGCTGACTCACCAACCCAGGCGATTTTAGACCTTCTTTTTTAGTTAAAGAGGCTATGGCTATTGGGTGAGTGTACATCCATATGAGCACTATTGGGTGAATAAGCAATTGACGGTAATGGATTACACCAGTGTCTCATGTTGAAGAAAAAAAAGGAATTTAAAGATATAGAAGATTTATTATGAACTTTATTTCTAAGGACTTTTCACATTGTCACAAATGTAACTGAATGGTTAATTGCACTTTGCACTTTATTTTCTAATAGTATCACAGTATATGTTTATGTTTTAAATTGGCGCCCCCTCAGTTTTTATTGATTTACAGAAAAGGTCATTCCTACACTATTGTAGAGCAGCTTATTTGTGTGTATTTTTAATACTAGTTTATTCACCTTTTAATATGTTTTTTTTTTTTTTTTAGTTTTTTTTCCCCACAAATAGAGCTTTATTTTAGTGGTATTTGATCACCACTGTGTTTTTTTTATTTTCTTTGCGCTATAAACCAAAAAATCCTGACAACTTAAAAAAAAAAAAAAAAAACTATATTTTTTTACTTTCTGCTATAAAACATATCCAATAAAATCCAATCCAGTGACACAAATACAGTGATCAGTGCTAAAAAATATGCACTGTCATTGTGCTAATGATACTGGCTGCAAAGGGGTTAAACATCTAGGGCAATCAAAGGGTTAAAGGTGTGCCTAGGCAGTGTTTTTGTGTACTATGTGTGGTGCTTTTACTAAGGGATGTGATGGATTTTATTCCCTGCTTACTGTTTACTGCTTAGGTTTTACTCCTGTGAGGGCAATTGGTGTTATTCTGAGGAACTGCTACTACCTAGACAATGGAGAAAAAGAACGAATAAGGATCCACTCGAGAGAGGTAATCTGCCGCAAGGCCCAAACAATAACACCGCTCGCTCCTCTTTAACCTCCCTGGCGGTATGATTCTTTCTGGAATTATGTACCAAAAGCGGTACAATTATTTTGCATGAAAATTTGGTGTTATGTATTATAGGCCTGCGATTCTTAGTAATTACTTACTTAAACCTAAGCAAACCAGAGTCTAGTAAACATCCCGGGTATGATAAATATAAAACACAAAATTATAAATTATAATATAATAAATAACTATAAATAATTATAAAAAATAGTAATCTAATTATAATAAAAATTATTCAATAATGTAATCAAATCAAAAACACTGAAATTTGCTCAGTTGCAGAATTGTCGCTGTCATTAGATTTAGTGTTTGATGACGAATTTTCCCACAAATCGCTATCGCTCAATTCTGCGAGTGATTCTAATTTATTATCGCTGCTTTCTAGTTAGTCTAAAACCACTTTTGACATAAAGGGACACTTTTTGGTTGCTATGGACAATCCCCAGTTTACAGGCAGAAAGAACGATTTTTATTATATAAAAGTGCATGCAGGACACTGGGCAGACCACTAGGGACCAAGGGGGTGTGTAATTATTACATACAGTACTGTAATCAGTAAGATTACAGTATACTGTATGTATACTATGTGTTTACCTTTTTGAATTTGCCGCCCAGTTCCGCTCCCATGCGCCGCTGCGGCTCGCAGGGAACGGAACTAGGAAGTCAGATGGGGTCGAAAGTGCCGACACTCGCCGGAGATCTCGCTGGCGATCACAGCAGAGGACATCATCGCTGGATCGCCAGGAGAAGGTAGGGAAACTCCGCTGCGAGCTCTGCAATGTCTACCCCGAGCGTGACTCGGGGTTACCGATCTTAGCATAAAAAAACAACCCCGAGTCACGCTCGGGATTACCGCTAGGGAGGTTAACCAAAGGGGGGATACCGGGCAAGTAGCAGGTGTGCCCGACTGCAAGCAAGTGGGAGATGGCAGTAGTGGTCGGGTCGCTGTGCTACACATATGTAACTTGTTACAGCTCAGACAATTCCAAGGATAAGTCAGGGGAAGTCTGGGCAGAGGAGACCTGGGAGATGACAGCAATGGACAGCTTAAAACTCCCCCACCACCTGTGAGCCAAGCACATATCCACACTACTCCGGACACCTGTAGAGTAGGGTGACCAGACAACCCCGGTTTCTGGGGACAGTCCCCGGATTGAGGACGCTGTCTCCGGCATTTTCAAAGACAGTCAGTGCAGAATAAAAAAAAAAAAAAATCTGAATTACACACCCCTACTCCGCCGCTCCTACTAGCTTGGGGGGGAATATTATTTTCCATTATCTGTGCCCCTTTCTGATGATTATGTGCTGGTCGGAGTAGAGGGAATATTTCTT
This sequence comes from Rana muscosa, assembly GCA_029206835.1. Lineage (NCBI taxonomy): Eukaryota > Metazoa > Chordata > Amphibia > Anura > Ranidae > Rana > Rana muscosa. The sequence continues at coordinate 200,848,507 of CM055120.1, forward strand.
CAGTTTCGGGTGCATGCTCATTCAGCTCCGCTCTCATGTTCTTCTGCCTTGGCTCAAGTCCCGGCCAGCTGCCTGCCTGCTTATCTCCTTGCCTTCCCTTGCGGAGTGATCTTCCTCCGCTCCCCACCCAGTAGTAGCCTGGGCCCGGAGAGTAAGACTTGACAAGCTGTGAGGCGGGCGGCGGCGGGCAGAGAGTTGCTGATTACCGCCATTACTAGTACAAAAAAAAATATGTCCCTTGATTTCATTTTAAAAATCTGGTCACCTTACTGTAGAGCCCAGAATAACGAGGAGCCCCTCCTACACCCCAGGCAACACTACACATAATGTCTGAGTCATAAACAAACTGAGCCACACACTACGCAGATATACATTCAGATGATGTCATTAGTGATACTCTCTAACCTCTTTGCTACCTCCAGCACTGCCATTTTAGCTGTGGTCCAGGCTGCACAACCACCTGTGTCACTAAAAGGAAGCAGAGTGTAACCTGAGGCGGCTGGGGGTGCCCTCTGTTATCAGACACTGTCCTCAATGCGGAACCCAGACATCCATCTTGTCAGGGGCACGACCCTGCCTCCACTCTCTGCTGGAGGGCAACGCATCCTCTCCTCCTTATTAGGTAGCAATACTGGGGGCCACATCGGTTAATTGGGGAGCCAAAATCCGGTTTGAATCATGTGTCTGGGTTTCAGGCGGACTGAAACCTGGGCACATGGTTCAAAACCTGGACTGTCCGCATGAATCCCTGGCACGTGGCAACCCTGACATCACTTGAACAATAAATTCAGTGTTCAATTGTTTTGTGCAAAAGGTATCATAAACCAATCTGAGGCCTGAAATTAGGTAAACAATACAGAAAAAAATTCAGTAAATCCAAAATAAAGAAAATATATTCCTTTTGAAAACCAAGGACCATGCATTCACTATATCTGGTCTCTCACAGTACACAGAACATGGAAATTATTTTAGTAAATATAAACTGCTCAATACCTTTTTCAATTAGCAGTATATAGCAGTCTTGTGACTTCTATTAGTGTCTGGTTAAAGCTTGTAGGACGAGTTTTCATTCTCCCCTGTTTGTCCTATGAAGATGCAGGACCCCTGACCCTCTGTCTGGAAAGTGCTGATCACATGCATGCTTCCATGAAAAAGTAAAATCTCTAGCAATACACACCAAACTGAGCATGCACAGCTTGCCCCCAAGGCTCTGTTCTATCAGCAGATAGATAGGGGACAGTGGAAGAAGGGGAGGATCAGAGAAGACTGTCTCAAACAGCCTTTTTACACAATGCAGAGGATTAACCCCTTAGGTTCCACAGTGAGCATAACAGGCATGCTTTTCTGCATATAAAGACTGATTTTGCTGTTGTGGGTTTAGTAACACTTATTACTGTATGGCAAAATTTTTGAATTGTGGATATTACCTCTTCCAAATCAAGAGATCAAGTAATGTAAACCCTTGTAACAGGGGTTACAAACAGGAAAGAGAAGAATTATATTAGTTGCTAGAAAACAATATATGTAGAGTGTTGCAGAAACATACTTGGGTATGCATTTAACTGGTGGGAAGTCAGAGTAGAGTCTGCTCCGTGCAGCCAACTAATTTTTCCAGCCAAAAACACTTTAGAAGGGATTTAGAGATGAATAAGGGAATATTGCTCAGTTATCAGATGGTCGGAGTGTGTTGGAGCTTCATAAAATAAATAATCTTTTCTCCAGGAGTAGGTATAAATTACAAACATCACAACATTGGGAATAAGGAGGAGCACATACCTGGTTTGGTTCGCGGAGGTTTGGCTGAACATATAAAAAGTTTGTATGCCGAACCTGAACCCTATTAATGTCAATGGGAGGTGAATCCCAGTCAAATTAATGTTCTTCCTATTTAAGGCTAATAGCCAAGAGATTGGCAAAAAAGTGCTTATGGGGGGCTCTAGGCACTGCCCCAGGAGACATGTAACAATGCAAAAAATAAATAAAAAATACAGTTTTGCAATGACTGGTGAGTTTAATAATGCTGAAACATTAAAAATGCACTAATCTCTTAACTAACCTGTTCGGGGGATTCCCTTAGCCTGGTCTGTGAAGTGGCTCATCTCTTCCATGTAAACTATTCAGTATAACAAAAATTACATTTACAAAATAAAATGTTGTTAATATCCCAGGAAAAGGAGGGACAGAAGATAAGGGGGCTCCTGTTGTGTCTCACAGACTGTTAACAGATCAACATCGTTATTAACCGCTTAAGGACCAGCGCACGACTATATACGTCGGCACAATGGCACGGCTGGGCAGATGGACGCACCTGTATGTCCCCTTTAAGATGCGGCATCGTGGGCGTGCACATGCCTCCAGCGGCGTGCGCGCCCGACGCTTGCTCCTCAAGTCCGACCGCAGGTCCCGCATGCTCGATGTTTGCGGGGATACCCACGATCGTCTCACGGAGAGGATGAATGGGGAAATGCTGATGTAAACAAGCATTTCCCCATTCTTCCTAGTGATAGGATGCTGATCACAGCTCCCTGAAAATCGGGAGCGGTGATCAGTGTCATGTCACACATAGCCACCCCCCCTACAGTTAGAAACACTCCCTAGGACACACTTAACCCCTTTAGCGCCACCTACTGGTTAATCCCTTCACTGCCAGTGTCATTTTTAAAGTAATGAGTGCATTTTTATAGTGATGAGCCGAACACCCCCGGGTTCGGTTCGCACCAGAACCCGCGAACGGACCGAAAGTTCGTACGAACATTAGAACCCTATTAAATACAATGGATGCGAACGTTCGAATTCTAAAGTGCTAATTATAACAACTATTATGCATGTTATTGTCCTAAAAAGGGTTTGGGAACCCGGGTTCTGCACCAGGGGACATGTATCAATGCAAAAAGAAGTTTTAAAAACGGTAGTTTTTCGGGAGCAGTCATTTTAATGATGCATAAAGTGAAAAAAAAAAAGTCAAATATTCCTTTAAATATCGTACCTGGGGGGTGTCTAAAGTATGCCTGTGAAGTGCCACGTGTTTCCCGTGTTTAGAACTGTCCCTGCACAAAATGACACTTCTAAAGGAAAAAAAAGCCATTTAAAACTGCTTGCGGCTTTAATGTAATGTCTGGTCCCGGTAATATGGATGAAAATCTTTAAGAAAAATGGCATAGCTACCCCATGACCCCCCCCCCTACCCCAGCCCATTACCAGCCCCTTTGGGTCTTGTATGGATATTAAGGGGAACCCCGCACATAAAATAAAAAAGGCCCTATATACTCTGAACAGCTGTATACAGGCGGTGCATACAAGACAGGGACTGTAGGTTTGTTCTTATGTAGAATCTGTTTGTAATTTTGAACAGGTACATTGTTGAAGTGTAGCTCCAGCCCAAAAATCTATTTTTAAACTTTTTGGAAAACATAGGTAAGGGTTATCACCCCTGTAACATTTGTTTTGCTGTCTGTGCCCCTGTTCAGAACATTTCACCTCACTTTCCGTCCCAATGTCAACTGTTTTTGAAATGTGGTGTTTTTCTTGAAACAAGGATTGCTGATAAAGCATCAGTACAGAGGAGACACCTTTCTCCCATATTTATTCTTACAGGAGAGAATTTTCCTTCCTAGGGGTAGATTTCCTCTCACTTCCTGTTGTCTTCTTGCGTTTGCAAGTAGGAGTCGTTTGTAAGTTGGATGTTTGAAAGTAGGGACCTGCCGTATATACTCTGCAGAAATAGGCCCCTTAGTTGTTGGTGTTGGCACAACACTGTAAGCACTCACAGTTACTCTTGGTTGGTGCTGGAACGCCCTGCTGTCAACTATTATATCAGGAATTTTAATTACATATAATTGTTGAACAGTGGTAGTAAAAATTGGGCCTTTGATGGTGGTGCTGGTGCCACAACACTGTAAGCCCTGACAGTTACTCTTGGTGGGTGCAGCAATGGGCCCTGCTGTGAATTATTAGATCAAGAATTGTAATTGCATGCCCCTGTTGAACAGGGGCTGAAAAATTGGGCCTTAGGCACTGGTGGCACAACACTACAACCCCTCACAGATACGTTACTTGGAGCACAGCAATGAGCCCTATGGCAAATTATTGCTAAAAAAATTGTAATTACACGCCCCTGTAAAACAGGGGCTGAAAAATTGGGCCTTAGCCACTGGTGGCGGCACCCATAAACAAAAATGATCTTCCAAGCTATCATCATCAATCGTATCATTGAGGACTCGGAGGAGGAGGATAGCCAGTCAACATAACAGCACAGGCACTCAGCATCAGCATCAGTCTTGAAGGGATGTGACATGTTAAAATCAATTAGTCTGTTATATCAGCATCAGGTGTGTGGTAGCTGGTGGTGATCCAAGACTGGTTCATCTTGATGAAAGTCAGTCGATCAACCGAGTCGGTGGACAGTCGCACCCTGTGATCCGTGACAAATCCTCCAGCAGCACTGAATGTGCGTTCCGAAAGAACGCTGGATGCAGGACAGGCCAGTAGCTCAATTGCATACTGTGCAAGCTCTGGCCAGTGATCCATCCTCAAGACCCAGTAATCCAGAGGATTTTCGGTGGGGAAGGTGTCCAAGTCTGACCTTGCCCCTAGATATTCCTGCACCATGTTTATCAGACGCTGGCGATGGTTGCTGGAACCGATCATACTTTGGGGCTGCGGACTAAAGAATTGTCTGAACGCATCGGTCAGACGGCCACCTTCCCCACCGCTCCTTCTTTGACTGGCCGAAGCCTCAGCAACTCGTTGTCCAGGACCAGGAGTTTGTAACCTCCCAGTCTCTGGGAACGCGTTGCACAGACCTTTCTGCAAGGCCTCCCGGAGTTGTCTCATCCTCTGCTCCCTCTGCGAAGGTAACATAAGGTCCGCAACCTTACCCTTGTACCGTGGATCAAGGAGAGTGGCCAGCCAGTAATGGTCCCTCTCCTTGATCCGAAGAATACGAGGATCCTTCCGCAGACTTTGCAGGATCAGGGAGGCCATGCAGCGTAGGTTTGCTGAGGCATTCGCTCCGGAGTCCTCTGGGTCACTAAGGACGACATGATCCGCAGCCACCTCCTCCCAGCCATGTACAAGTCCACTGGTTTCTTGGGACTGTAAATCATCCCTAAAAGACTGCTGCTGATGATGCTGAGTGCCAGCCTCCACCTCCATGCTGACACAATCCTCCTCCTCCTCCTCCTCCTCCTCCTCTTCCTCTTCCTGTGCGATGGGTGGGACAGAAGGAACACTGTCTGGGTAAAGGGGGCCTTGAGAGGCAAGGAAGTCCTCCTCTTCCTGCCTCTGTTCTGCCTCAAGTGCCCTGTCCATTATTCCACGCAGCGTGTGCTCCAACAGGTGGACAAGAGGTACAGTGTCACTGATGCATGCACTGTCACTGCTCACCATCCTCGTGGCCTCCTCAAATGGTGCCAGGACAGTGCATGCATCCCTGATCATGCCCCACTGGCGTGGAGAAAAAAAACCAAGCTCCCCTGACCCTGTCCTGGTGCCGTAGTCGCACAGGTACTCATTGATGGCCCTCTGCTGCGTGTGCAGCCGCTGCAGCATGGCCAACGTTGAGTTCCACCTGGTGGGCATGTCACATATAAGGCGGTTCTTGGGCAGGTTCAACTCCTTTTGCAGCTCAGCCAGGCGAGCACTGGCATTATAAGATCTGCGGAAATGCACACAGACTTTCCTGGCCTGCCTCAGGACATCCTGTAAGCCCGGGTACCTGCCCAAGAACCGCTGCACCACCAGGTTAAGGACGTGAGCCACACAGGGCACATGGGTCAGTTGTCCCTGTCGGAGGGCGGAGAGGAGGTTGGTGCCATTGTCGCAAACCACCATTCCTGGCTTAAGCTGGCGTGGCGTCAACCACCTCTCGGCCTGGCCCTGCAGAGCAGACAGGACCTCTGCCCCAGTGTGGCTTCTGGCCCCCAAACACACCAGCGCAAGCACGGCATGGCATCTTTTTGCCTGCGTACTTGCGTAGCCCCGTGAACGGCTACGGAGCACCGCTGGTTCATAGGACAAACCACAGGAAGAGGCCATGGAGGAAGAAGAAGAGGAGGGGGTGGAGGAGAGAGGTGTGTCACAACCAGTAGTAGCATTTTGGAGGCGTGGCGGTGGAACAACCTCCAACACTACTGCACCTTGTCCTGCATCCTTCCCAGCTGCCAAAAGAGTGACCCAATGGGCCGTGAAAGAAAGGTAACGTCCCTGTCCATGCCTGCTGGACCATGAGTCAGCGGTAATATGCACCTTACCGCTGACCGCCCTGTCCAGCGAGGCCAAGACATTGCCTTCCACATGCCGGTAGAGAGCCGGAATAGCCTTCCGTGAGAAAAAGTGGCGTTTGGGAACCTGCCACTGAGGAACCGCACATTGCACAAACTCACGGAAGGGGGCCGAGTCTACCAACTGAAAAGGCAGCAGTTGAAGCGCTAGCAATTTAGCCAAGCTAGCATTCAACCGCTGGGCATGTGGATGGCTGGGAGTGAACTTCTTTCGACGGTCCAGCAGCTGGGGCAGGGAAATTTGCCTGCTAGAATCGGACGTTGGTGTACTGCTAGCAGAGTGGCCGCAAGTACTTGGCTGTGACACACCTAATTCTACACCTTCATTCCTCTCAGTGCATGTTTCAGAGAGGACTGAAGTTATAGTGGGGTTGGAGATCCCAGCTGATGCGGTGCAAGGAGAGGTCCGCTTTGTTCTTTGGTGTGGGTCTTTGAGGTAGGCTTGCCAACGAGCTGCATGGCAGGTCAACATATGTCTGGTCAGGCATGTGGTACCCAAGCGGCTGATGTTTTGGCCACGCGATATACGCTTGAGACATATGTTGCAAACAGCAGCTGTGCGATCTGATGCACTAGCCTCAAAAAAGGCCCACACCAAGGAACTTTTTGAATGACGGGCAGAGGCAGCGCCCTGCACAGGCGGAGCTCTGCGGTGTGATTCCGTCGGTGTACTGCCCTTACGCTGGCCACCAAAGGGCATCCTGCCTCGTTGGAGATGTGCCTCCTCCTCATCCTCCTCCTCCTCCTCTCTCCTATTAGGCACCCACGTGGAGTCAGTGACCTCATCATCCCCTCCCTCCTCATCACTGGAGCCAATCTGGCAGTATGCTGCAGCTGCTGGAACATGACTGCCAGATTGGTGTCCTTCTTGAGCATCCCCTCTGTCTGCTCTCACGCTACTGCCTTCCTGTAGCTGGGTTTCATCATCAGACCCTTCGAAACGCTGGGCATCCTCCTGGAGCATGTACCCAACACTGTGCTCAAACAGTTCGGGGGACTCCTCAGGAGGAGGACATGGTGGGTCTAGGGAAGGAGTGACTGATGAGTCTGACATTGATACCAGGGAAGAGGACGCTTTGGCAGCTGCTTTGCCAGTACCCTGAGCCTGGGTGAGAGAGGATGAGGAGGAGGAGGGCTTGGTCATCCACTCTACCAAGTCTTCGGCATGATGTGGCTCAACATGTCCAGCTGCCGAAAACAAGGACAAGCGTGTCCCATGGCCATGTGCTGATGACAATGCACCGCGTCCACGACCAGCACTGTTGCCCCCAGACACAGAGCCTGCTTGCCCTCTTTTATTGCCTCCTGACTGTCTGCCTCTCCTTGTTTGCCTTCCAGACATTCTAATAGATGGCCTGCAGGGAGATGGGAAAAAAGCAATAAGGGCTACCTTCAGGTGTCCTTCTCTGTCCCTTTACTTAAGGATTTCTAAATATGGTTGAGGATTATTGCTTTTGCACAGAATAGCACAACGACAATTTCCCTGACTGTCCAAAAAACAAGGATTTCAAAGATGGTTGATGAGGAATGCTTTGGCACACTATAGCACAAGGAGAATTCCCCTCACTTTCCTTCTTTGTCCCTAGAAACAAGGACTGGCACAGTGAAAGAAACTGACACTCTCCCTACCTAGAGTTTTCTGTCCCTAGAAAAAATGTTTTTTTAAAGCACACTATAGCACAAGGAGAAATCCCCTCACTTTCCTTCTTTGTCCCTAGAAACAAGGACTGGCACAGTGAAAGAAACTGACACTCTCCCTACCTACAGTTTTCTGTCCCTAGAAAAAATGTTTTTTTAAAGCACACTATAGCACAAGGAGAAATCCCCTCACTTTCCTTCTTTGTCCCTAGAAACAAGGACTGGCACAGTGAAAGAAACTGACACTCTCCCTACCTACAGTTTTCTGTCCCTAGAAAAAATGTTTTTTTAAAGCACACTATAGCACAAGGAGAAATCCCCTCACTTTCCTTCTTTGTCCCTAGAAACAAGGACTGGCACAGTGAAAGAAACTGACACTCTCCCTACCTACAGTTTTCTGTCCCTAGAAAAAATGTTTTTTTAAAGCACACTATAGCACAAGGAGAAATCCCCTCACTTTCCTTCTTTGTCCCTAGAAACAAGGACTGGCACAGTGAAAGAAACTGACACTCTCCCTACCTACAGTTTTCTGTCCCTAGAAAAAATGGTTTTTTAAAGCACACTATAGCACAAGGAGAAATCCCCTCACTTTCCTTCTTTGTCCCTAGAAACAAGGACTGGCACAGTGAAAGAAACTGACACTCTCCCTACCTACAGTTTTCTGTCCCTAGAAAAAATGTTTTTTTAAAGCACACTATAGCACAAGGAGAAATCCCCTCACTTTCCTTCTTTGTCCCTAGAAACAAGGACTGGCACAGTGAAAGAAACTGACACTCTCCCTACCTACAGTTTTCTGTCCCTAGAAAAAATGTTTTTTTAAAGCACACTATAGCACAAGGAGAAATCCCCTCACTTTCCTTCTTTGTCCCTAGAAACAAGGACTGGCACAGTGAAAGAAACTGACACTCTCCCTACCTACAGTTTTCTGTCCCTAGAAAAAATGTTTTTTTAAAGCACACTATAGCACAAGGAGAAATCCCCTCACTTTCCTTCTTTGTCCCTAGAAACAAGGACTGGCACAGTAAAACACACTGACACTCTCCCTACCTATCCTTCTCTTTCCCTAAACTAAAAGAATCCAGGTTAAGCAAGAAAGAAATAAATGTCACTGTCCCTGCCTATGCTTGTCTTTCCCTGCTCCGGAACACACTACACTAGGCCGCCGTGCTGGCGGCCTTTTATAGTGTGGGGCGTGTACTAAACACCCTCAGCAATAATTGGCCACAGGCATCCTGCCTGTGGCCAATCATTGCTCTCCTCGCTGCCGGCGCTGTGATTGGCCAAGCATGCGGGGTCACAGTGCATGCTTGGCCAATCACAGCGCCTGGATGACACTGCGATGGCGTAGTGCATTGTGGGCCGTTCGCGTCACTCGAATTTGGCGCGAACGGCCCAAATCGTTCGATCTTCGTCGAACGATCGAACAGCCGATGTTCGAGTCGAACGTATGTTCGACTCGAACACGAAGCTCATCCCTACATTTTTATAGCACTGATCACTGTATCAATGACAATGGTCCCAAAATGGCGTCAAAAGTGTCCTATGTGTCTGCCATAATGTCGCAGTCAGGATAAAAATTGCTGATCGCCGCCATTACTAGTAAAAAAAAATATTAATAAAAATGCCATACAACTATCCCCTATTTTTTAGACGCTATAACATTTGTGCAAACCAATCAATAAATGCTTATTGCAATTTTTTTAACCAAAAATATGTAGAAGAATACGGCCTAAACTGAAGAAAAAAAATTGTTTTTTTATATATTTTTTGGGGATATTTATTATAGTAAAAAGTAAAAAATAGGATTTTTTGGAATCACCGTAAAATCCATGGACGGACACAGCTCCTTAAAATCTTGACAAAGTGGGTTATGTTCCTGTTCATAGGAGAGGACTAGGCAGAACATGTTAGTTATCTTAAAACATATAACTTTAACAGAGTTGAACAGCCCCACCCAGGGGGCGGTCCCTCCGGTCATAACCCCTCACCCTGCAGCATGCAGCTCTGTTTGTCATAAAGCAGTACAAATTTAAAAAGGAGGGGTGGGTGCTGTGTCCGTCCATGGACGACAGAGAAAAGGATTTTACGGTGAGTAAAAAAAATCCTATTTTCTCTTTTCGTCCATGGACGGACACAGCTCCTTAAATCTTGACAAAGTGGGACGTCCCCAAGCAGTGTAAGAAAAAAACGAGGGGTGGGAACAGCAATGAAAATAAAACTTAACTTCACCCCAAACAAACAGAGCTCCTCAACGGAGGAGTTGCAACCTCAAACAGCCGCCTGCAAAACCTTGCGGCCAAATGAAGCATCCGAAGATGCATTCACATCAACCTTGTACATTTTTGAGAAAGTGTGAACAGACGACCAGGTCGTCGTCTTGCACACCTGTGAGACAGATGCCTGATGTCGGAAAGCCCAGGAGGCACCAATTGCCCTGGTCGAATGCGCAGTGACAGGAAAGGGAGGCACCCGCCTCTTAAGGGCATAGGCCTGGATGACGGTCTGCCAGATCCACCTAGAAAGGTGGCCGACGGGGGGCATGTCCAAGATGGCGACGGGAGAGGACGCTCAGTAACAGAGCTCCTGGAGTCCGATCATCAATCCTGCTAATTGCCGATGCCGAGGCTGCTGCTGAGCGGTGAATTGACCCCAGTTGCAAAGTGGGGGCTCCGGGTCATGCCCAGTGGCAGAAGCCGTCGCTCCAAGTCTGCTGCAGCCTCCGTGGATAGAGCCGTGACAAGAGGCCAGGCCGCCATTACAAAAAATTATAAAATGCAGCGCTAGCGAATATAAATGTGCTCAATACAAACGTATGTGTGAATGTCAACCATCTAAACCTTTCGGGATGATGGTACACACTATTAGTGAAAAGATTATGCACCAATGATTGGTGTCACCAGAAATGCAGTGGGTGTAATACTAAATGTTACCACTAAAAAGTGATCAACTAAGTAAAACCAGAAAATATACTGTGCAAAACATTAAATGAACTGAACAACCAGGCAAATAGCTCTAGGAGTAATTCACAGTACTACAGATGGTTTTCAACATCAAAGAAATAATGTCCCATTTGCAACAGTGGTTGTAATATAGAAGGAAGGGAAAAAAAAAAAAATGCTTTAAAATAAAATAAAAGTCACCCAACATCCAACTTCTAGGACCAATAATGTTCGGTGAAATTCAACAGTTGGCTCAATAGCAGCAGAGATCAGAGGACCATGTGGGGAATAAAAAGAAAAAGCAACTTGTGAAGTACCGCTTAGGAACAGATTAACAATACGCTGTTATTGGGAAAACTCACAAGCCTTCAATGATAACCGAGCGTCAGTGTGTTCCGGGTTCACAACGGCGTGCGTTCCACAAGAACCGGAAGCAGCGTCACTGGTTCTTAGTGTTGACCGGAAATTTGTCAATGCATTTCGCCCCTCCTCCAGGGCATCATCAAGGACATTACAGGCCACATGGCGTCCCAGACGGAAGCGGTGGAGTCTCCCCCCGCCACAGCGGCGGATCTCGCAGCTGCCATGCAGTCTATCGCTACAGGTCAGGCGGCTCTCATGGACAAGATAGACCACATTCAGACGAATGTGGACTTCATCCGCCGGGACCTGGAGTCCTTCCGCGGCCGGGTGGCGGAGGTGGAGCAGCGGGTCTCGGCGACGGAGGACACTGTCCGGGAGCACTCTGGGGACCTGCATACCCTGAAAGTTAAAGTGAAGGCCCTGGAGTCGCGTGCCGAGGACGCGGAGAACCGCAACAGGCGTAATAACCTGTGAGTCATCGGCCTCCCGGAGGGAACTGAAGGTAAAGATCCGATCACGTTTATTGAACACCTCCTCAAGGAACTGCTCCCCGAGGCCAAGCTCTCCCCCTTCTTCACTGTGGAGAGGGCCCATCGCATGCCAGCTACATGTGGGCCTGCGGGCTCTCCTCCCCGCACGTTCATTTTTAAACTGCTGCATTTTAAGGACCGGGACATGGTGCTGAGGGAGGCCAGGGCCCTGCAGGAGTTAAGGTTTGAAAACACCAGACTATAATGATTTTCCCCGACTACTCCGTGGAAACCCAACGGCAGCGTAAATCCTTCGATACGGTGCGCTCCAAACTGCATGCAAAGGGCCTCAAGTGCAGCATGCTTTTCCCTGCCAGGCTGCGGGTGGAGGATGGGGAGGCAGTTTGTTTCTTCACTTCTCCTGAGGAGGCTTCGTCCTGGATAGAGACGGTACGCAGACACTAGATGACATCGTTTTCCCTGCATGACGGTTAGTCTGTCCCTGGAAGGCCCCTGCTGGTTGAGGATACTGTGGGAATGCTTGCAAGGCCTGCTGCTGATGTCCTCCTTACAGTTTGTGCCATGGACATGTCAGTTTAAGTCCTGATAAAAGAGGGGGGGGGGACATGGGGGGGCTGCGTCATCCTTTATTCCCTGCATCATATCTGTGGGAATCTGTGGGGAACCCTCTACCTTGGGGTATTGATGCACGTATTGCTCCTCTCCATAGTGGATTATTGATTGCCCCACTGCTCGCCTTGCCATGGGGACTCCCCCCTTGAGGGGAGTTTTTGGGTGGGTGGTCCCCGCTGGTCCCTTTCTACAATCCTCCCGTTGGAGCAGAGGCGGATGCCCATTGTTTGGTTGCTATTGTTCCTGTTGCCAAAGTAACCAAGTTTGTACCCCCAGCCTCTGCTGGGAGATCGCACCGATTCACTTATCCGGACTCCATGACCCGATCCATGTACTGTGTTTCAGAGGACGGGACTCCAGTGACCTCTTGCACATCGCATCCCCACATGGGCATGTTGCCCTCATCTGTTTTGGGAAAAGGGCTCCCTCCGGTTGGGGTGGGGGGTTGCGGGGTGGGGGGGTTTGTTTTGGTTGTTGTTTGGGTTTTGTTTTACTTATGCATTCATGAGTCAGTATACTTGTTGCTTCACATGTTCAATGCTTTATTCAGGGATTCCTTTCTATGTACCTGGAGGGGGTGGTGGGGTGGGGGGCCAGCCCGCTGACTTTGTGTTTTATCCTCCTGTAGATTGGCTGGTGGGCACTTATGTCTGTATGTAAAATCGTGTCCTCGAACACCCGGGGCCTGAACTCCAAGGTCAAAAGGTCACTGGTGTTCCAGTTTCTGCAGCATCAGTCGCCCCACATATGCATTCACCAAGAGACCCATCTGACCGGGGGAAAGCTCCTGAGTCTTAGAAGACCGTGGGTGGGTCACTCCTATCATTTCACCTATTCTAATTATTTGAGAGGTGTTAGCATATTGATACGTAAATCTTTACCATTTCGCCTACTGGCGCTTGAGGTGGATCCTGGGGGGCGGTATGTGATCATTCATGCCAATATAATGAATGTGGAAGTTGTCATTGTGGGATTGTATGTGCCTCAATTTCCTTCCTCTATCAGGTGGTGTCCAAACTCCTGCAATATGCCACTGACAATATCCTGTTGTTGGGGGACTTTAATATGGTCCCGGACCCCGGGATGGACAGGCTCTCCCAGACATCCAGCCCCGCCACTGAGTTGAAGGCCTGGGCGGATGCATTTAATTTCACGGATGTCTGGAGATGAAGACATCCCCAGCTGAGGGCTTTTACATGCCACTCCGCTACCTACAGAACGTTTTCCAGGATTGACCTGGCGTACTCTGGGGGTTCAATCCTGTCCAGGGTAAGAGACATCACTATCCTGCCCAGGGGGATCTCGGACCATGCCCCGGTTTCCCTGCAACTGGAATTGTCCTGTCCACCTTCAGAGGGCTTGTGGCGACTGTCCAGGTTCTGGCTGTCTGACTCGAGGGTGGAGATGCCGTGTAGAGCTGATATGGTCTCCTTCTGGAACACGCGGGATAGATCTATCCCTGCTCCAGTTGTCTGGGATGCCTTCAAGGCCAGTATAAGGGTAGCTTCCAGGAGCACATTGGGAGGGTCAGGAAGGGGGCACGTAGAGCACTGCAGGAGGCCGAGGAGAGAGCCGGGGCCCTGGAGGCTGTCTACATTCGGGAGCGTACCCCGCAGGTGTACTCCTCACTGCAGGAGGCCCTGAGGGATGTGTCCCTAATCCGGGTATCCACTACTAAAATCCATCTATTGCATCAGAGTCAGAGAATTTTCAAACAGGGGGAGAAGAGCATCGATTGCTAGCCTGGTTGTCACGGGAACACTCTTCCCCGGTGTCCATAGACCGCATACAGTCAAGTGGTGGGGAGGTCTTAACTGACCCTGCTCACATTAACACTCGGTTTGCATCCTACTACCAGGAGCTCTATAGCACTAGGGCGCAATATACTGAGAGGGAGCTGTGGGACTACTTAGACCAAGTGGACTTGCCCTGCCTCACAGACTCCGTCAGGGAGCGGTTGGATAGCCCATTGACACTTAAAGAAATTCAGAAGGCGGTCAAATCTTTGCAGAGCGGGAAAATGCCGGGCCCGGATGGGCTCCCAGCGGAATTCTATAAGCAGTACGCTGAAGACCTTCTACCCACTTACCGTGAAGTCCTTATGATGGCTTTAGACAGGGACGAATTGCCCTTGTCTATGTCTGAGGCAGTGGTGGTGATCCTCCCTAAGCCAGGCAAGGACCCTGAACTGTGTTCCTCTTATCGGCCAATATCTCTCCTGAATACAGACTTGAAAATCCTCGCAAAAGTTCTAGCTGGCCGACTGAATTCTGTGATAACAGCTCTGATTCACCCCGATCAGTCTGGATTTATGCCTGGCAGAGGGACCGATATAAACATACGCAGACTGCTGACCCACATCGATAGGGCGGGGGGAGGCGGCCCGGGGGTGGTGGTGTCCCTCGACGCCGAGAAAGCCTTTGACTCGGTCGAGTGGGACTATCTCTGGGCTGTCCTCCGAAAGTTTGGGCTGGAATTTATCAGGTGGCTGCGTCTGATGTATGCCTCTCCTAGAGCTCGGGTACGTACTAATAACTCGCTCTCACCGGCCTTCCCACTGGGCAGGGGCACTAGGCAGGGTTGCCCCCTTTCCCCGGGACTGTTCGCCTTGGCGGTGGAGCCTCTGGCTTCACGGATTAGGGCTGAGCCCGCGGTCAGGGGAATCCAGGTGGGGGTGGTGGAGGAGAAAATATCCTTGTATGCAGATGACACTATCCTGTATTTGAGTGATGTCTCCTCCTCACTCCCAGTAGCCCTACAGGTAATAGATTTGTTAGGGTCGTACTCCGGTGTCAGGATAAACTGGGTTAAATCCCTTATATACCCCTTGGACCACACTGGGCCGAGACCGCCCATGCCGGGTCCGTTGGTGTGGGTGGACAGCTTTAAGTATTTGGGGATCCGTATGGGTGGACCAGTAACCGGGTATATGGACCTTAACTTGACACCCCTGCTGGAGTCATTCTCAAAACGCTGCTCGGAATGGAGGTCACTCCCCCTGACCCCAGTGGGCAGGGTTAAGCTGATAAAAATGATTTATCTCCCCAAATTCTTATACTTCTTCAGGAACTGCCCACTCTTGATTCCGGCGTCATTTAAAAAAAAGCTAAGATCAATAGTCATCTCCTTTATTTGGCTAGATAGGGTCCCCAGGCTGGCAGAGACCACACTGCAGCTACTGTTAGGTCGGGGAGGATTGGCCCTCCCTAACTTCCAACAATACTATTGGGCGGCTGTCCTGGTGACGGTCCGCTGGTGGTTCTCACAACCCAAGGATAACCCGGCTGTGACCCTGGAGGCAGCGCTTCTAGGGTCATATGCTGCGCTTAGCAACCTGGTGTTCCGTGGAGTTAGGGCCCATCCGGATTTGACAACTCTGATGCGCACTACAGTGGCGGTATGGAATAGGGCTAGGGCGGTTTATCGTTCCCCTGACACTCTCTCCCCCCATACACCTCTATGGGGCAATCCTAACTTGCCTTATCTGCGCAGTGTGCCTGATCCGCAGGTCTGGGCAGATAGGGGCATAGTGGTACTGAAGCATCTGGTGTCGGGACGTAGGTTACATACATACCCAGAACTCAAGGCTGCACATAACCTCCCTAATTGGATGTTTTTTAGGTTTCTGCAGGTGAGGCACGCCTTTCAGCATCAATTCCCCAATGGGGTCACCCTCGAGTCGGACCCGGTGGAACGTTTGCTGTCCTCTAAGGTCCTGGTGGGCCCATTGTCCGCATTGTACTTCCGCCTCTCAGTGTCCTCCCCCGCTAAGTTAACTAAAACTTTTACTAAATGGAAGCAGGATATCCCGTCCCTTACGGAGGAGGCTTGGGAAGATTGTGTATCCACATATGTGTCCACCATGATCTCCGCTAAAGATCGCTTTATACAATTAAAAATCTTGCACCGGGCGTACTATACACCACGCAGGCTAGCTGTCATTTACCCAGAAAGGTCCCCCTCCTGCCCTAGGTGTGGGGACCAGGAGGCCTCCTTTATGCACATGACATGGTCCTGCCCCTGTCTGCGGGGGTATTGGGCTCAGGTCTTGGAGGATATTAATCAGGCGGCGGGGACTTCGCTCCCCCTAGCTCCAGAAACTATGCTGTTAGGTGTGGTAGCTGACCCCGCAGTGAGAAAATATACCAAATTGTTTATAGAATACTCTACCTTCTATGCCCGCAGGGAAATTTTGTTGCACTGGAAGAATAGGCCACCACCCACCGCCACTGCTTGGAAGAATACCCTGAATGCTGTATTACCCTTGTACAAAATTACATACATTAATAGGAACTGTCCGAGCAAATTTGACAAAATCTGGTCTTCCTGGATAGATTCCTGGGGATCTTTACAGTCGGATGTGGCTCCGCCCATTCCGGACGAAGATCCTTAGTTTAATCTCGCCCAGGGCCGGATGGACCACGACCTGAGAATCCCCTGTACATCCCTATTCCCTTCCTATTCCCCGTGGTGATTTCCTGCCCCCTCCTCCCTCTCTCCCCCCTCTTCCTTCTCTCCCCCCTCCTCCCCCCTCTTCCTTCTCTCCCCCCCCCCCCTCCTCCCCCCTCTTCCTTCTCTCCCCCCCCCCCTCCTCCCCCCTCTTCCTTCTCTCTCCCCCCCCCCTCCTCCCCCCTCTTCCTCCCTCCTCTTCCTCCCCCCTCTCCCTTCTCTCCCCCCCTCTTCCTCCCCCCCTCTCTTCCTCCCCCCTCTCTCCCTTCTCCCCCCCTCCCCCCTCTTCCTCCCCCCTCTTCCTCCTCTCCCCCCTCCTCCCCCCTCTCCCCCCTCTCCCCCTCCTCCCCCTTCTCTCCCCCCTCCTCCCCCTCTTCCTTCTCTCCCCCCTCCTCCCCCCTCTTCCTCCCCCCTCTTCCTCCCCCCTCTCCCTTCCCCCCCTCTCCTCCTCCCCCCATCTTCCTTCTCTCCCCCCCCTCCTCCCCCTCTTCCTTCTCTCCCCCCCTCCTCCCCCTCTTCCTTCTCTCCCCCCCTCTTCCCCCTCTTCCTTCTCTCCCCCCCCTCTTCCTTCTCTCCCCCCCTCTTCCTTCTCTCCCCCCCCTCCTCCCCCCCTTCCTTCTCTCCCCACCCTCCTCCCCCATATCTTCTTCCTTCTCATATCCAAGACTCACAGGTCCGGGTGAGAATACTCTCCTGGATAGATATGTTACCTTGTACCCCTATGGTTCGATATTTCACTATACAGGTTATGACTGCGAACCGACTACTGTGCAGATGTATGTATGTAATGTACACTACTAATTCTTATGCCTTTTTTTGTTTCTTATGCAATGGGTTGTGAACTGACATGTATCTATTGAATTTAAATGAAGTTTACTTTCTAAAAAAGAAAGGTGGCCAACGAAAACCGCCAGGCCCTTCTGTGGACCAGACACCGACACGAACAGTGAGTCAGATCTCCGGAATGGAGCCGTAGCAGACAGGTACATCCGTAGGGCACGTACCCCGTCCAAAGTATGTAGAGCAACCTCCATGGGATGCGAAGGCCGAGGACACAAAGATGGAAGTACAATGTCCTCGTTTAGGTGAAAAGGCAAAACTACCTTAGGAAGGAATGAGTGCTGCAGGCGCAGCACCGCAGTATCCTTACAAAGGATCAAGCATGGGGACTTGCAAGACAAGGCCGCCAATTCAGAAGCCCTTCTGACCGATGTAATGGCAACTAGAAAAGTAACTTTCTGAGAAGGCGTCAAGAGAGGAATCTCCCTGATGTTCTCAAAAGGGAGGTTCCTGAAGCACTGAAAACACCAGATTCAAGTCCCACGGGGGAAGCGGTGGTCTAATCGGGGGAACCACATGTCGGACCCCCTGTACAAACTTACTTACCAGAGAGTAAGCTGCCAGGGGTCATTGGAAGAAGACAGCTAAGGCTGAAATCTGCCCCTTAATAGTGCTTAAGGCACGTTTCTGATCCACTCCACGCTGTAAGAACAGCAGGATCCGAGAAACCGAATATGCCCGTGGGCGCCAAGCCATCTCTTCACATAGAGATGTAGGCCTTCCAAGTGCGATGGTAGAT
The DNA here is from genome assembly GCA_029206835.1 of Rana muscosa. Lineage (NCBI taxonomy): Eukaryota > Metazoa > Chordata > Amphibia > Anura > Ranidae > Rana > Rana muscosa. Next base: position 200,866,859 of record CM055120.1, read on the forward strand.
CTTCCGGGAAGAAGATTTCCGGGCCCTCAACATGGTGGAGATTACCGAATCTGACAGACCACGGTCCCTTAGTACCTATCTTTCAATAGCCATGCCATTAAAGCCAGTGACTGTAAAGCAGGACCTAAAGTATGGGACCTTGAGACAGAAGGTCCCTCGGCATTGGCAGACGCCAGGGAGCATCTGCTACCAGTCTCACAAGGTCGGCGTACCAGGGACGCCGGGGCCAGTCTGGGGCGATTAGAATCACCGGAATCCCCTCGGCCTCCACTCTGCAGAGCAGACGAGGAAGCAATTTCATTGGGGGAAAGGCATAAATTAGCCGACAATGACCCCATGGAGCCACCAACGCGTCTGCCGTGTCTGCCCAGGGATCCCTGGACCTGGCCACAAACCTCGACACCTTGCGATTGAGTCGAGAGGCCAGAAGATCCACATTTAGTGTGCCCCACTTTTGACAAAGGAGTTGAAACACCTCCGGGTGTAACGACCATTCCCCTTGGTCCAGCATCTGGCGACTCAGATAGTCCGCCTGCCAGTTTTTACGCCCGGCATGTAAGCAGCCGATGGAGCCGGTACGCTCCTTTCGGCCCATCTTAGGATGTGAGCGACCTCCGACGCTGCGGCCAAGCTCCTTGTTCCTCCCTGATGGTTGACATAAGCCACCACCGTGGCGTTGTCCGACTGGATCCTGACCGGACGCCTTTGAAGTCTCTGCGACCACTTGGAGAGGCACAGCCTGATTGCTCGAAGTTCGAGGATATTGATCGGTAGGAGAGATTCTTCCGGAGTCCAGCGGCCCTGGGCCGACTGAACCCCCCAGACTCCACCCCTACCGGTCAGGCTGGCGTCCGTCGTGATCACAGTCCAGTGGAAAGGAAGGAAAGACTTCCCAGGATGGAAGTGCCGGGGATGTCAGCCACCAAGTCAGAGAGGCCCTGACTAGGCGACTTATCTGGATCTGATGATCCAGAGACAATGGGGATTTGTTCCATTTGAACAGAATCTTCTTTTGCAGCACCCGAGTATGGGATTGGGCATACGGTACTGCCACGAAGGAGGCTACCATGAGGCCCAGGACTCTCATGCAGAAATGGAGAGAAGACCATTTGCGGGATATTAACGACCTCACTGCAGCCTGGAGCGTCTGCAACTTCTCTGGAGGGAGAAGACTCTCGCTTCCGATGAGTCCAGAATCAGCCCCAGGTATTCTAGGCGCTGAGTCGGAACTAACACCGACTTCTGGAGGCTCAGTATCCATCCAAATTCTTGGAGAGTCTGACTGGCTATAGACACATCCTCCTCTAATTCTGCGCTGGAAGCAGCTCTCAGAAGACGATCGTCTAAGGAACCTACAACGGCAATGCCTTGCTGTCTCAGCAAAGATAGAATCGGGGCGAGCACCTAGGTGAAAACTCTTGGTGCCGACGCTAGGCCAAATGGAAGAGCCACAAATTGATAGTGGTCTTCGCCGATCGCAAAGCCCAGAAAACCTCTGATGGTTGTTGCAGATGGGGACATGCAAGTATGCGTCCTTGATGTCCAGGGATGCCAGAAAATCCCCCGGATGATTTTGCACCCTCACAAAGGCATTGAGGGCCATGAGGTCCAAGATTGGATGGACACCCTCCTTCTTTGGGACAAAAACGGATTTGAATAGAATCCCTGAAACCCTTCCTCCAGGGGCACAGGTAAATGACTCTGTACTTGAGCAAGTCTCGTACTGCTCCTATCAAAGCAGACCGATGAGCCGGAAGGGAAAGAATCAGTATGGCGGACAAGAAAGAAACTCGATCTTGTACCCTGAAGTGATCACTTCGCAAACCCACTGGTCGGAGAGCAGGGAGGTCCACCGAGCTGCAAACTCGCAAAGCCGAACCTATCCAAGAAGTTTTGTGCGATTCGGAGTTCCACAAGGCAAACTAACGACATTAAGCTTCTTTTTTGGGGCACATAATGTGGCTTAACGTTTAAAAAAGAGCTTAGATGTTAACCAATTTACCCCGAAACTTTGACTATGTCTATGTTAACCATATAGAGACAGCCGCATGCAGATAGACGTCTGCACAATGGCACGGGCAGGTAAATAGGCGTACCTGTATGTCCCTTTAAATTTGGTGCCCGCCGCGTGCCTCGTGAGTGCGCTCATGGGTCCCGGGGACTCCATGTTCCCGGGCGGCCCGCGATTATGGTCGGCAAAGGCAGAACAAGCGGATGCCTTTGTAAACAAGGCATTCCCCTGTTCTGCCTAGTGACATGTCACTGATCGAATGTTCCCTGTGATTGGGAACAGTGATCAGTGACGTGTCACCGATAGCTCCTCCCCCTAACAGTTAGAAGCACTCCCTAGGACACACTTAACCCCTTCAATGCCACCTAGTGGTTAACCCCTTCACTGCCAGTGTAATTTTCACAATAGTCAGTGCATTTTTATAGCACTGATCGCTGTAAAAATGACAATGGCCCCAAAAATGTGTTAAAAGTGTCCGATGTGTCCGCCATAAAGTCGCAGTCACGATAAAAATCACAGATAGCCGCCATTACTAGTAAAAAAAATAAATAATAAAAATGCCATAAAACTATCCCCTATTTTGTAGACGCTATAACTTTTGCGCAAACCAATCAATATACGCTTATTGCAATTTTTTTTACCAAAAATACATATTGACCTAAACTGAGGAAAAAATTAGCTTTTTTTACAAAAAATTTGGGGATATTTATTATAGAAAAAAGTACAAAATATAGCTTTTTTTTCAAAATTGTCGCTCTATTTTTGTTTATAACGCAAAAAAAATAAAACCACAGAGGTGATCAAATACCACCAAAAGAAAGCTCTATTTGTGGGAATAAAAGGACATTACTTTTGTTTGGGATCCATGTCGCACGACCGCACAATTGTCAGTTAAAGCGACGCAGTGCCAAATCGCAAAAAGTGGCTGGTCTTTGGCCAGCCATATGGCTGGGGCTGAAGTGGTTAAGATACTCAGAAAATTTCAGCTCATTTGGTAAATCACACCAATAGTTAGTCACATTAAGTTATATTTTACAATCCCAAAACATGTGGCTTAGTATAAAAAGAGCCTAATGTACCAAAATGTGCTTAACCACTTCAATACCATGCACTTATACAGCTTCCTGCCCAAGCCAATTTTGAGCTTTCAGCGCTGTCGCAATTTGAATGACAATTGCGCGGCCATGCTACACTGTACCCAAACAAATTTTTTATCATTTTGTACCCACAAATAGAGCTTTCTTTCAGTGGTATTTGATCGCCTCTGCAATTTTTAATTTTTGCGCAACAAATAAAAAAATAGCGAAAATTTAAAAAAAAACTATGTTTTTCTTTGTTTCTGTTAATTTTTTTTGTAAATAAGTACCTTTTCTACTTCAATGACAGGCACTGATAAGGCGGCACTGAAGGGCACTGATAAGGCGACACTGATGGGCACCGATGAGGTGGCACCAATGAGGTGGCACTGATGGGCACTGATCATGGGCACTGATAGGCGGCACTGATGGGCACTGATATGTGGCACTGGTATGCGGCACTGATGGGCACTCATAGGCGGCACTGATTGGCACTCATAGGCGGCACTGATTGGCACTCATAGGCGGCACTGATTGGCACTCATAGGCGGCACTGATTGGCACTTTTAGGTGGGTGGCACTGATAGGTGGCACGGATGGGCACTGATAGGTGGGCACTTATGGGCACGGATGGGCACTGATAGGTGGCACTGATGGACACTAGTAGGTGGCACTGGTGACACTGCTGCCTAGCAATGCCAGCCACCACACATTTGTTTCTTGGCATGATTGTGCCAGTCAGTGCCCATGTGTGGGCACTGATTGGCATATTTTTTTTATATATATATTTTTTTACTACATGTGGATGGCCATGGGGGCCATCCACATGCTTAGGGCTTCCCTGGTGGTCCTTGGGGGCTTCCCTGGTGGTCCAGTGTGGGTATCCGAGGGGGGGCTGCGCTGATAAACAATCAGCGCGAACCCCCCCTGTCAGGAGAGCCGCCGATCGGCTCTTCTCTACTCGCGTCTGTCAGACGCGAGTGAGGAAGATCCGATCAACGGCTCTTCCTGTTTACTTCCTGATCAGCCGTGATTCGACACGGCTGATCACATCGTAAAAAGCCTCCGACGGAGGCTTTTTACCGAGATCAGTGTAGCGGTGGGTCAAACTGACCCACCGCTCCACCGATCGCCGCGATGCGCGCCCCCCCCCGGGCGCGCGGCGGCTGTTATCCCACAGGACGTCATATGACGTCCAGTGTGGATAACAGAACCACTTCCCGGACGTCAATTTGCTATTGACTGGGCGGGAAGTGGTTAAACTTTCATAAATTGTCTTGAAACTTTGCATAACCTAAGTTTTCAACTTTCCAAACCTATCCTAGAAGAGTTATGGATTTTGGTCTCCCACAAAGAAAATTAGGGTGTTAAGCTTGTTTTTTTGGGGAGCTTAATGGGACTTAACTTACTATTGACATGGACATTCACTGTGTTCATTTAAGCACAAGAGACTCCATCTTGTTCACGCTGTTGAAATGTGTTCTGTAACCTTCACCTAACACACAGACACATCTGCTCTCTCTGTCTCTACTCCCCCCCATCCCCTCTCAAGGTTTTACTTTTGCAATTGTTCTATTCGCTAGCTTTTAATAATATATTCCTATTTGTTAGTTTTTAAGAACATATTTAAATTTGTTAGTTTTTAATAACATCTCACACCACCCCTTTTCTTATTTATGTATAAAATAGCATGTAATAATAATTTTTGGATACAGACATTTTACACACAGTGATTGACTCCTGTTTATCTGTTCCTGCAGCTGCAGTTAACTTCTGTTTTTAGAGTCCCAATCAGAAATATTTTCATAACACTAAAGTGCCTAAACCTTAATCAATTGCCTTGAAACTTTGCGCAACCCAAGCTTTCAGCTTCCCCAAACCAATCCTAGATGTTTCATGGATTTTTGTTTTCGACAAAACAAGTGAGTTACATTAAGCTTGTGAAGCCCCTACCACCTTTTGTGGAGCGGCTGTAGTGTGGGACAGCCAATGGGGGAATATTATGCGTGTGTGTGTGTGATTTACCAGACATTTACTAGGGGTTTCTTGGCCAGTGGTGCATGCTGGGGAAGTGCATATACAGTATACTTAGGAGAATTGCCATGTGCTCAGTCTTCGTACAGCCTACATCAGTGGCGGAATTATCAGGGTCGCAACAGCTGCAGTTGCGACTGGGCCCTGTAGTTCCGCCAAGTCCGGGGGGCCCGCCCGCCACCCGTGTGAGGGGCCTGCCCACCGCCCGCTAGTGTGAGGAGCCGTTTGGCCACGAGGATCGGGTGCTTTTGCCCGCTGAGGGACAGAGAAGGCAGAGGCAGGGCCAGATTCCTGACAAGGCAGTGGATGCAGGGGCCGTACCGCGGCAACCCCCCCGGCATCTCCCCCTGCACCTCTGGCTGGCCGTTTAGAGTGCAGTGTGGAGATGTGGTAGGAGGTGGAAGGCGGCGATCAGCAGCTCTATGGTGCCTGTGTGGGCAACGGGATCTCCCTGGGGCTTGTAATACTCTCTTGAGTGTTAGTTTATACAGTGGAGAGGAGAGGGACCTCTGACCCGGGCAGGTATCAGTTTCACTTTCACTCTGCTTGTACACTGTTGCTGATGCCCCGGGTCAGAGGCCCCTCCCCCTCTGCTGTATACATTCGGATATAGAACTACTAGCCCCAGCGAGATCCCCCTGCCTGTGGACACCATAGAGCTGCCGATCGCCATCTCCCACCTCCACCAGCCAGGTACAGGGGAACCTCTGCAAGGGTGGAGTCAGCTGTTTGGGGACCCTGATGTAAGAGGGGGGGCTTTCTGGGGACACTAATGTAAGGAAGGGGGCCTCTGGGGGCACTAATGTAAGAGGGGGGGCTCTCTGGGGATTCTGGTGTAAGGGGGGCTCTCTGGGGACCCTGGTGTAAGGGGAGGCTCTCTGGGGACCCTGGTGTAAGGGGAGTCTCTCTGGGGACCCTGATGTAAGGGGTGGCTCTCTGGGGACCCTGATGTAAGGGGTGGCTCTCTGGGGACCCTGATGTAAGGGGTGGCTCTCTGGGGACCCTGATGTAAGGGGTGGCTCTCTGGGGACCCTGATGTAAGGGGTGGCTCTCTGGGGACCCTGATGTAAGGGGTGGCTCTCTGGGGACCCTGATGTAAGGGGTGGCTCTTTGGGGACCCTGATGTAAGGGGTGGCTCTCTGGGGACCCTGATGTAAGGGGTGGCTCTCTGGGGACCCTGATGTAAGGGGAGGCTCTCTGGGGACCCTGATGTAAGGGGAGGCTCTCTGGGGACCCTGATGTAAGGGGAGGCTCTCTGGGGACCCTGATGTAAGGGGAGGCTCTCTGGGGACCCTGGTGTAAGGAGAGGCTTTCTGGGGAACCTGATGTAAGGGGTGGCTCTCTGGGGACCCTGATGTAAGGGGAGGCTCTCTGGGGACCCTGATGTAAGGGGTGGCTCTCTGGGGACCCTGATGTAAGGGGAGGCTCTCTGGGGACCCTGATGTAAGGGGAGGCTCTCTGGGGACCCTGATGTAAGGGGAGGCTCTCTGGGGACCCTGATGTAAGGGGAGGCTCTCTGGGGACCCTGGTGTAAGGAGAGGCTTTCTGGGGAACCTGATGTAAGTAGGCAGGCTCTCTGGGGACCCTGATGTAGGGGGAGACTCTCTGGGGACCCTGATGTAGGGGGAGACTCTCTGGGGACCCTGATGTAGGGGGAGACTCTCTGGGGACCCTGATGTAGGGGGAGACTCTCTGGGGACCCTGACGTAGGGGGAGACTCTCTGGGGACCCTGACGTAGGGGGAGACTCTCTGGGGACCCTGACGTAGGGGGAGACTCTCTGGGGACCCTGACGTAGGGGGAGACTCTCTGGGGACCCTGACGTAGGGGGAGACTCTCTGGGGACCCTGATGTAGGGGGAGACTCTCTGGGGACCCTGATGTAGGGGGAGACTCTCTGGGGACCCTGATGTAGGGGGAGACTCTCTGGGGACCCTGATGTAAGGGGGAGACTCTCTGGGGACCCTGATGTAAGGGGGGCTCTCTGGGGAGTCCCCCTATGTGATGGTGTGTGTGTGTGTGTGAGGGGGGGGCGGCATTGAAGGACCTGGCCTTGGGGCGGCAAAGGGAGTAAATCCAGCCCTGGGCAGAGGCAGCGCTGAGACTGGGGACGGACACTGAAAAATTAAGTCAGCAGACCTGCTGACACCAATGAGAGAAGGCGTGGGAGGAGCTTTCCTCTCTGCGTGGAGTACCTGTACCGTCTATCCATGAGGCAAGAAGGCATCCTGGCGGGAGATTAGAAGGCACGGTGATCGTGATGGTGACCGATCGAACGGAATTCCCAGGGAATTGATTGATTAATGGTAAGTGACATTTTGCAGAGCTGAGCAATCAATGCCAACCTCCACCACCTGTGCCTCTTACTGATCCCATCCCCCCACCACTCATCTCACCCCTATCCCCCCCATTACTTCTACAACAGAGGTGATGGGGGGATAGGGATGAGATCAGTGGTGGGAGGATGTGATCAGTAAGAGGCACAGGTGGTGGTGGGAGAGGATGGCACCACCACTGCCACCGCAGCCACCCCCCCTCAAGTACCACCACCGCAACCACCGCCTCTCAAGTACCACTGCAGCCACCCCCCCTCAACACCACCACTGCCACCCCCTCTCAAGTACTACCAGTACTTTGTGATTTCTTGCACCGGGGCCCAAAAGTTTCTGGTTACGCCTCTGGCCTACATCCAGACTTGTCCTGGAGATGGGAATGCTCAAGTGTGGGAAAGGTTTGACTAGGCCTCAGGCCTAGAAGAGGCCTCACATGCTGATTGAGGAGGGGAACCAGAGACGCTGGATGGCTACTGGAGGTACCTGTTACAAGAAAGGACCTAAGGAGCAAGTCTGGTGTCCCTCCTACTGAAGATCTTATGTCTATCCCTATTCAGCTGTTGCTCTAATACCCAGTGCCAGCCTGTGCTCCTATTGATTTTGCACTGTGGAATACTGAAAGGCACTGGTGAGTCTGGAGTTCTGTTCTAATCTAGTTTTGCCATGGATGTTCTCAGCCCTATACCTTCTTACAGTTACTGAGTTCTCCAATAAAGCATTCAAAAACAACTGGCGCCAAAACTTTCTTTGATCGCACAGCCCTTCACTAGCCTAGGATCTGTCCGAGATCAAAATGTCAGCCTTCCCTGCCTTTGGGTGTCCATGCTATGCCTTTGGGGGTCAGGGGGTGCTGTACTTGTTTTTTTGGGAGTTTATTGTACAAAAACCAACTTGGATGTTATCCAATTTTCCCAAAATTCACACAATAGAAGACTGTATCTATGTCAGCATGTTCTAAAAATATCAGATTGTTTGGTAAAACAGACCAAAGGTTTACTTTTAACTACCGTATTTATCGGCGTATAACACGCACTTTTTTCCCCTAAAATCAGGGGAAAATCGTGGGTGCGTGTTATACGCCGATACTCACCTATGCCCGGCGATCTCCGCTGACTGTGAGCGGAGCGGAGCAATCGCCGCCGAGATACACATAGCCGAGTGTATTCGGCTATACTCGGCTTTTCTCGGCTCCGCTCACAGTCACGCCCAGTCCTGCCATTGGACCTGTGATATGTCCATCATAGGGCGGGACTCGGCGTGACTGTGAGCGAAGCCGAGAAGAGCCGAGTACACCCGAATACACTCGGCTATGTGTATCTCGGCGGCGATTGCTCCGCTCCGCTCACAGTCAGCGGAGATCGCCGGGCATAGGTGAGTATCGGCGTATAACACGTTCGCCCCGCTCCGCCCTGTATCAGCGGCGATCTCGGCGGCGCCATATTTAAAATTCAAGGCTGCAATAAACACTGGGGGGGCAAGGCTGCAATGTGACAAGGCTGCACTGAACACTGGCAAGGCTGCACTGGACACTGGGCAAGGCTGCACTGGACACTGCCAAGGCTGCACTGGACACTGCCAAGGCTGCACTGGACACTGCCAAGGCTGCACTGGACACTGCCAAGGCTGCACTGGACACTGCCAAGGCTGCACTGGACACTGGGCAAGGCTGCACTGGACACTGGGCAAGGCTGCAATGGACACTGGTAAGGCTGCACTGTGACAAGGCTGCAAATGACACTGGTAAGGCTGCATTTAAATGTAAATTTTTTTTTCTTAAACTTCCCTCCTAAAAGTTTTTTTCCCTAAAATTCCCCGCTAAACTTGGGGTGCGTGTTATACGCCGATAAATACGGTATTTTATTATAGTCCTGAAATATTTAATTGGAATAGCTTAAAGGGTAAGTTCATCTTTACAGAAAATATGTAAAGTAAACTTACACTGGACCGGGGGGCGTGTCCGGGATGGCGCTGGGAGCAGACGTGCTTGTCTGAGCTCCCCAGGACCGGTGCTATATAAGCTCGTTTATAGGGTGCAGACCCTCCCAGATTCCTCCTCCTGTGTCCCCCTAGCCCTGGGACCCTGCCCTGGACAGCCCGGGGGTGAGATTGGCCAGCAGTGACCCCGGGAAAGCCAGCGGCCGGACGTCGCAGACTAGGCCGAAGCCGGGGACTCGCCTAGAATCCCAGTCCGAAGCTCCGCGGGGCCGGCGCGGTACAACGCCTCCGATCCTTCTCTCCTGCATCTCCCCAGCTTGGAGACCCTATCCGGACGCTGGTGAAGTGGGGATGGCCGGCTGTGACCCCAGGAAAGGTTGCAGATCGGGTGTTGCTGACTAGGCCGAAGCCGGGGACTCGCCTGGAATTCCGACCTAGACATCCGCAGGGCCGGCGCGGTAAGACTTTTTTGCTTCCGGGCATAAAACCCCTCCTGCCATCCTCCTCTGCCTCCTGATCCCCTGTAGCTTCCCTGGAGTATGCAGAGGAGGAAAAGTCAACCACGCTCCAAGAAGAAAGCCGCAAAGTTGGACGCTGCGGACAAGGTCGCAGCCGCGGCCTCACCAAAAGCCCGTGCCCCGATGGAAAACCAGGCTGAAGACCCTGACCGGCTGCTTGCCACGGCGGCCGATTTTAAAGCGGTCCTGCATGCCATAACTACCCTGACTGGTAAGATGGACCATATACAGGCAAATGTGGAGTTTATTAGAAAAGACTTTGACGCTTTTCGTGGTAGAATGACTGAGGTGGAGCACAGGGTCTCCCAGACCGAGGACACGGTACGCGACCATGGGGCCGACATTCACTCACTTAAGGTCAAGGTGCTGGAGTCCCGCGCAGAAGACGCAGAGAATCGCAACAGAAGAAATAATTTGCGTGTTCTGGGACTCCCTGAGGGGGCTGAGGGTGCTGACCCCACGGCCTTTGCTGAACGCTTATTACAACGAATACTCCCTTCAGCACGCTTCTCTCTGTTTTTTACTGTGGAGAGGGCTCATCGCATACCCGCCACCAGGGGGCCCCAGGGAGCACCGCCCCGCACTTTTATCCTTAAACTTCTCCACTTCCAGGACAGAGATACGGTGATGAAGGAGGCCAGGGCTCAAGGTGAATTACGCTTCGACAACGCCAAGCTTCTAATCTTTCCGGACTATTCGCTGGAAACCCAGAAACAGCGTAAATCCTTTGATGCTGTGAGAGCTCGGCTTCGCTCCAAACACATCAAGTACAGTATGTTGTTCCCGGCCAGGCATAGTTGGGGTTGGGGGTGGCGGGGTGGGGGGTGGGGGGGATGGTTGGGATTGTTTGGTTATGTTTTGTTATTTTCTTATATTTTTACAAGCAATGTTTTACAGTGTGACTTAGGATGTGTGGGTCGGTATGTTTTGATTTATGTAATGGTCCGGGTCCGGTTCCAGGGTCCGGTGGTCTTGTTCCAGCTCTATCTAGTACCACAGGGAGAATATGGCTGAGTGCACCATAGTTTCGTGGAATGCTAGGGGTCTCAACTCCTCTATAAAGAGGTCACTGGTGTTTCAGTTCCTTAATGCTCACCGCCCCCAGATATGTATCCTTCAAGAGACGCATTTAACTGGCAGCAAACTTTTAAGCCTGAAGCGTTCCTGGGTGGGACACCTCTACCACTCCACTCATACCAACTACTCCCGGGGAGTTAGCATTCTAGTTCACAAATCCCTGCCTTTTAGGTTGCTGGCGCTGGAGCTGGACCCGGATGGGAGATATGTCATAATGCATGCTGTGATAGATAGGCTGGAGCTGGTGGTGGTGGGTCTTTACCTGCCCCCACCCCCCCCCCCCCGGCCTCCATGAGAATACTCAACCAGCTAGTTTCTAAGATTGTTGTGTTTGGTACGGATAATGTGGTGATCATGGGCGATTTTAACCTGGTCCCGGACCCTGGGTTGGACAGACTTTCCGGTGTGGCGGGCCCAGTTTCGGACCTGTCCTCCTGGGCTGAGGGCTCCAATTTGACTGATGTGTGGCGGTGGCGCTACCCTGATCAGTGGGGCCTACACATGTCACTCGGCCTCACATAAAACATTATCGCGCATAGATCTGGCCTATGTGGGGGGGTCTGTCCTCCCTAGGGTCAGGGGCGTCTCCATCCTTCCTCGGGGCGTCTCGGATCATGCTCCTCTGCAGTTGAGGCTGGGTGTGTCCGCGGCTCCGGGGGAGGGATTGTGGAGATTTCCAGATTTTGGCTGTCCGACTCCAGGATCTCTGAGCCATATCGTTCTGAGGTGATACAATACTGGCGAGACCTGGACCCTACTATACCCCTGACCGTGTCTTGGGATGCATTCAAGGCCTTCTCTAGGGGCAGCCTGCAGACGCATATCCGGAGGACTCGCAGGGACATGAGGGAGGATATAAAGCGGGCAGAGGCAAGGGTGACTACACTTGAGACAGAATACACTACTACCGGGAACTCCGGGGTATACTCTGACTTTCAGGCCGCACTGAGGGATGTGCTTCTGCTCCGCACATCCGCCACCAAAACTACATTTCTGCACCAATCCCAACATATATTCGAACATGGGGAGAAAACGGGTAGCATGCTGGCGTGGCTGTCAAGGGAGAGCTCTTCACTTGTGACCATATCGGCAATACCTGACTCGGATGGGTCGCTGCTGACCGATCCCGCCGCCATCAACGGCCGCTTTGCATCCTTCTACCAGGAGCTGTACAGCTCCCGGCTGACATGCACGGACGAGGAGCTCACGGCATATCTGGAGGAGACAGAGCTACCCTGCTTGACGTCCGCCTGCAGAGATGCATTCGACGCCCCTATCACGCTGGACGAGATTCGGCGGGCGGTGTCCTCCATACAGGGAGGTAAGACGCCGGGCCCGGATGGCATCCCTGCCGAACTCTTTAAGACGTATGTGGAGGAGCTGCTTCCCGCATTTAAACTAATGCTACAAAAGGCTGCAGAGGGGGATTATCTCCCCAGACCATGGCTGAGGCAGTTATAGTAGTCATTCTCAAACCAGGCAAGGCCCCTGACCAGTGCTCCTCGTACCGCTCCTCGTACCGGCCGATATCTCTCCTAAATGTCGATGCCAAGATATTGGCCAAGGTATTAGCCGGACGCCTGAATGTTGTGATCACTGCATTGGTGCACGCTGATCAATCTGGGTTTATGCCAGGGCGGGGGACTGATAATATACGACAGCTCCTCACACATCTTGCCAGGGCAGACGGGGGCGATCCGGGGGTGGTGGCCTCTCTAAATGCTGAGAAAGTGTTTGACTCGGTGGAGTGGCGCTACCTCTGGGCCGTCCTGCGTAAATTCGGGTTTGGCCCCTGATTTGTTAAATGGGTTCAACTGCTCTACCGCGACCCCACGGCTCGCATTCGCACGAACAACTCACTGTCATCTCCATTCCCCCTGTCCCGGGGCACTAGGCAGGGCTGCCCACTCTCCCCTGGCTTGTTTGCGTTGGCCATGGAACCCATGGCGGCACGTATTAGGACAGCTCCCCTGGTTGAGGGCATCCCTGTGGGGGTGGTCACGGACAAAATATCCCTATACGCTGACGATACCCTCCTGTTCCTCAAGGACGTTTCTTCCCTTCCACCGGCTCTCCACATTGTGGATGTGTTTGGCTCGTTTTCTGGAATTAAGGTAAACTGGGGAAAGTCACTCCTTTTTTCACTCCATCTGTCGGGACCCCGCCCCCCCACGGGTACCCCCTTAAACTGGATGTTGGAATTCAAATATCTTGGGATACTGATTAGAGCGCCCCTGTCCTCCTACATAGAATTGAATCTCATGCCACTGCTGAAGACCTTCTCGAGGAGATGCGCGGCCTGGAGATCCCTCCCTCTTTCACCGGTGGGTAGGGTCAACCTGGTGAAAATGGTCTACCTCCCTAAATTCCTATACTTTTTTCGTAATTCCCCATTGATCCCCCCGGCCTCATTTTTTGCCACATTGAATGGTATCATATCCTCCTTTGTGTGGAATGGCAGACCTCCACGGTTGGCCATCTCCACCTTACAGCTCCCCATTACACGAGGTGGCTTGTCCCTACCGGATTTCCAGGTGTATTTTTGGGCGGCGGTTTTGGTCACAGTCAGGTGGTGGTTCTCTCAGCCTAAAGACAACCCCGCGGTGACCCTTGAAGCGGCGATTATGGGTTCATACTCCTCCCTCAGCAACTTGGTGTTCAGGGGTCCGAAATCTCACCCCGGCCTTACGGAGCCTATGCGTACGACGATATCAGTGTGGCGCAAGGTTAGCGCACGTAATAGCTCCCCTGTTACATACTCCCCCCATCTCCCCTATGGGGTAATCCCACCCTTCCACACTTGAACACGGTCCCGGACCCCCAGGTTTGGGCAAAGAAAGGGATAGTGAACCTTAAACACATAGTTGCCGGCGGTAAATTGCGCTCGTTCCCCGACCTCAGAGATGCCTATCAGTTGCCAGCCTGGATGTTGTTTCGTTATTACCAACTACGCCATGCGTACAATAAGCAATTCCCACCTTCCATTGCCCTCGGATCGGACTCTGTGGAGAGACTTCTTACTGCCAAGGTCATAGATAAACCCCTATCCTCCCTGTACTTCTGTTTATCCGTAAGCCCCAATTGAAAGCTTGAGAAAGCTATGATTAAATGGAGGGGGGACATCCCTGACCTGACGGAGGAGGAATGGGAGTCTACCCTATCCTCCTTTGTGACGAACATGATCTCAGCCAAAGACCGATTTTTGCAGGTTAAGTTCCTCCACAGGGCCTACTTCACTCCAAAACGACTGACTCTTATGAACCCGGAGACCCCGGTGAATTGTCCTCAGTGTGACCTGCAGGCTGCCTCCTTCCTACACATGATCTGGACCTGCCCACATCTGGTGGATTACTGGACGGGGGTAGTGGACAGCCTCGATGGAATTGCGGCCCTGGACTTGAGACCTGATTCTCGGGCATTGCTGCTCAACATCTTTGGGGCAACGGTCCGGGGCAAGTATACCAGGCTCTTTCTGGGCTATGCCACCTTTTATGCACGAAAGGTGATATTCCTCCACTGGAAAGACGCGGCGCCACCTACAGTTTCTATGTGACGTACAGTTGTGAACTCAGTGTTACCACTCTACAAACTTACCTACCTTAATCGGAACTGCCCCAACAAATTTGATAAAATATGATCGGGATAGATAGATGCCTGGGGGGAGGGGCCCCTGGAGAACGCATGGGATAGGGTAGCTGGGGATGCACCACAGCCTTGAATCCATAGGTTGGTTCTCCTGTGAGTTGATGACCTGTTTTGTTATGTTGTTCATCCATTTACTTGAGGTTCCTTCTGTTCCCCCCTCCCCTCCCCCCCTTCCCCAGCTCCCCTCCCCTTCCCCCTCCTTCCTTCCCTTCCCCCCTCCCCCCTCTCCCTTTCCCCCTCCCCCCTTCCCTCCCCCCCTCCCCCCCCCCCCAATTCGGTTATCCTGGGTTATTATGCTGTAATGTATACCTCCTGATCTAACGTTGGAAGTTCCTGGGACCTTATTCTCACCCATCCTGTGGTTAATATTGTTGTGGTTTTCTAAGTTACTGAGTATTGTCCTTCATGTAAAGGATTGTGTGTTTGCATCGCTTGTATTGTAAAGTTCTAAATAAAAAAAAATCTTCTTGTTAAAAAAAAAAAACTTACACTGGACCCCCTCCCCATCCCCCCGGGTTCAGCTGACCTGGAGCCCCGCAATCACACGCTGTGACACATCGGGTCGCTGCTTTACTGGTCAGGGGATTTGAAATCCCCGTGGCTTGATCTTCTAAATGTACCTCGTAAATGTACACATAGGAGGCATTCTAATTGGTTGGTGCCCTCACAAGGATGGCGCTGACCAATCGAGACCCGCCTAGCCCATCTTGTCAGTGCTGGAGAAGAGGAGAGAAAGCTGTGGGGATTTCAAATCCCTGGATCGATAAAGCGGTGACCTGATTTTTAAAGGGGTCTTCCAGATTCCAATAAGCCCCCTGCCCGCAGACCCCCACAACCACCCGGCAAGGGTTGTGGTGATGAGGCCCTTGTCCCCATCAACATGGGGACATCCTCCCCATGTTGAGGGCATGTGGCCTGGTACGGTTCAGGAGGGGGGGGCTCTCTCGTTCCCCCCTCTTTTCCTGCGGCCTGCCAGGTTGCGTGCTCGGATAAAGGGTCTGGTATGGATTTTTGGGGGAACTCCACGCCATTTTTTTTTTAAATTTGGGGTGGAGTTCCCCTTAAAATCCATACCAGACCTGAAGGGTCTAGTATGGATATTTGGGGGGAACCCCACGTCATTTTTTTTTTACCAATGACTTTCCTCTGTATTGCCGGGAGCCGACAATTCATTATAGCCGCGAGTGCTTTTAAAGGACTTTTTTTCCTTCAGAAATGACACTTTGTTCAGGGACAGTTCTAAGCACGGGAAACATGCGCTGCTTTACAGGCATACTATACACCCCCCCCCCCTCCCAGGTACGAAATTTAAAGGAATATTTCACTTTTATTGTTTCACTTTAAGCATTAGTAAAATCACTGCTCCCGAAAAAACTGCAGTTTTTAAAACTTTTCTTTGCATTGATACATGTCCCCTGGGGCAGGACCCGGGTCCCCAAACCCTTTTTAGGACAATAACTTGAATATTAGCCTTTATAATTAGCACTTTAGATTTCCCCATAGACTTTTACAGGGTGTTCCGCGGCTTTTTGACTTTGCCGCGAACACCCCAAATTGTTCGCTGTTTGGCGAAAGTGTGAACAGGCAATGTTCGAGTCGAACATGAGTTCGACTCGAATTCGAAGCTCATCCCTAGTTGTCACATGAAAATATATAATGAAATATTTACAAAAAAGTGAGGGGTGTACTCATTTTTGTGAGATACTGTACCTCTGTCAGTGGTTTTTCACAGAGCAGTTCCCTCCCTGGCGCTCCTGGTTGCTCCCTCCTGCCAAATACCCCAACAGCAAGCAGTTTGCTATGGGGCACTCAAGCCAAAACTTTGAGTGTCCATTTAGACACAGAGCCATGGTTTGGCCCCGCCCCCTCTCTCCTCGATCCGTCCCTCGGCTCTCGGGTGGCGGCACCGCCATCTTCGGTAAGGGAATCAGGAAGTGAACCCTTGCGGCTTCACAGCCTGGCTCCCTACTGCGCATGCGCGAGTCGCTCTGCGCGATCCCACTGGTCCCTGCTGTCTTCTGGGACCTGTGTGTCTTCCAGAAGACAGCGGGGGGACGGAGGAGGCGCCGGACGTGGCGTAGATATCCGCGGCTACTGCGGCTATCTATGCCTGGGAGTGGGAGCAAAATACCTGCATTAGACAGGTATCTGCTCCCCCCTCCCCCTGAAAAAGTGTCAAATGTGACACCGGAGAGGATTCCGAAAAGTGGAAGTTACATTTTTATGTGGAGCTCTGCTTTAAGATAACGACGTAATACATACATTTTTTTTAAGGTCAAACAAGGCTTTCTTTTTGTAAATATTGTCCTGCAACAATTTTTTTTTTTGCAATCCTTAGACAATTAAATGTAATAAAACTAAACAAAAGGCATTTTTTTCTTTTTTTCAGCAGTAAATATATGTAAAAAGGTGTAAAAAATATTAATAAGCAAAGCAAACAAAAACAGAAAAAAAGTTTAACTATTAGTTAATAAAATAGAAAATAAAAAAATCACCAGGAAAATTACAATTGAATAGAGAAGGAGAATATAGAGTTAATCAGTGCTGATTAGAGAAAACTAAAGGGTTAATAAGTGTTCAACAGAGGAACATTTAATTAGAAAAAAAAACATTTTTTTGACTTGTCAAGGTTGCTTTAAAGCGGAGTGTCACCCAAAATAACATCTATATACGAGCACACTCCTTACACTACTAACATGTCCAGTAGCCACATCTTTTTTTTTTTTCTTTTGTACATACCGTATTATGGCTATGTCAATTTCGGCTTCCGGGTACTCACTCCCGCGGGAGTAGGCGTTTCTATCCTCCCGCAATGTAATCTGGGAGTTCGCATGTCCTGCAGAAAAAGTTCCCCGGCGGATAAGGTTCCCCCCCCCTGTACTGCGCATGCGCGGCACGAACCTCAACGGAGTTTCCGAAAGTAGCCGAACATGTAGAGCTGTGAGTCGGCTCTACACGGCGCCTGCGCAGTCAGCTCTACACGGCTCTTAGGCATTGCGCAGGCGCCGTGTAGAGCTAACTCGCAGCTCTGCATGTTCGGCTACTTTCGGAAACTCCGTTGAGGTTCGTGCCGCGCATGCGCAGTACAGGGGAGGGAACCTTATCCGCCGGGGAACTTTTTCTGCAGAACACCGTCCACCGCTTCCAGGAAGTCAGTGCTTGTGGGCTTCACAATGCCCACAAGCAAAATGGAAAATTTCTATAGCTGATTTTAAAAGTTCATCTTTTGCCCGAAAACAGACAGGAGAGGTTTGAAGTCACCAAACACGTGAGTACTAATTGGTGATATAAAAATACATTGAATGCAACCAAAAACAAAAAAATTATTTGCCGCGGAACCTCCGCTTTAACTCTCTTCACCTGCAAATTAAAGTTCATTCATTTGACCTATAGATGCAAAACACAGAATGTTACAATTGATACAATGTTTCAATGTAACTTTCTGTGACGTGTTTGTTGATAAACTTTGCCTGCCTGGTTTTTATTTGATTTTGACAGCTGCTGCTGAATTGTTGGGTACTGAGACAGGGAAGGGTAAAATATAGCTTTAGGCCCCTTTCACACTGGGGCAGGCAGGAGCGGTGGCGGTATAGCAGCGCGATTTTCAGCGCTGCTATACCGTCGTTCTTACCGCGGTCGCTAGGGGGGTTAATTTAACCCCCGCTAGCGGCTGAAAAAGGGTTAATACCGCGCTGTCCCATTGATTTCAATGGGAGACCGCGGTAAAGGAGCGGTGAACACACCGCTCCTTCACCGCTGTAAAGAAGCGGCTAGCAGGACTTTTGGAGCGGTCCTGCTAGCGCACCGCTTCAGTGTGAAAGCCTTCGGGCTTTCACATTGAAGGCACAGGGCAGGATTTTTTCATGCGGTATAACAGCGCTATTATTAGCGCTAAACCGCATGAAAAACGCCCCAGTGTGAAAGGGGCCTTAATGTGAATAACTTTTGGTGCGATTAACAAAATGAGCTGAAATTTTAGATAGAGTCTTCTATTGTGTGAAGTTTGGGGGAAATTGGTTAACATTTAAGGTCTTTTTTGTACATTAAGCCACATTAAGCTCCCCAAAAAAGAAGCTTAATGTCGCTAGTTTGCCTTGTGGAACACCGAATCGCACAAAACTTCTTGGATAAGTTTGGGAAGTTGACATCTTAGGTTGTGCAATGTTTCAGGGCAATTGCTTGAGGTTTAGGCATTTTTTTACTCGTTAAGCTACATTAAGCTACATAAACCCACTTTTGCATTAAATGTTTTAGCATTGTAAAATATAGCTTAACGTAAATAACTTTTGGTGTGACTAACCAACTGAGCTTAAATTTTCAGAATATGTTGACATCGATAGAATCTTCTATTGTGTGAAGTTTGGGGGACATTGGTTATCACTTAAGGTCTTTTTTTGTACGTTAAGCTCCCCAAAAAAGTTTGCCTTGTCGAACGCCGAATCACTTGAAACTTCTTGGCAGGGATGAGCTTCGTGTTCGAGTCGAACATACGTTCGACTCGAACATCGGCTGTTCGATCGTTCGACGAAGATCGAACGATTTGGGCCGTTCGCGCCAAATTCGAGTGACGCGAACGGCCCACAATGCACTACGCCATCGCAGTGTCATCCAGGCGCTGTGATTGGCCAAGCATGCACTGTGACCCCGCATGCTTGGCCAATCACAGCGCCGGCAGCGAGGAGAGCAATGATTGGCCACAGGCAGGATGCCTGTGGCCAATTATTGCTGAGGGTGTTTAGTACACGCCCCACACTATAAAAGGCCGCCAGCACGGCGGCCTAGTGTAGTGTGTTCCGGAGCAGGGATAGAGCAGCATAGGCAGGGACAGTGACTGTTATTTCTTTCTTGCTTAACCTGGATTCCTTTAGTTTAGGGAAAGAGAAGGATAGGTAGGGAGAGTGTCAGTGTGTTTTGTGCTTGTGCTATAGTGTGCTTAAAAAAAACATTTATTCTAGGGACAGAAAACTGTAGGTAGGGACAGTGTCAGTTTCTTTCACTCTGCAAGTCCTTGTTTCCAGGGACCTGGAAGGACAGTGAGTGAATTGTCCTTGTGCTATATTGTGCTTAAAAAAACATTTATTCTAGGGACAGAAAACTGTAGGTAGGGAGAGTGTCAGTTTCTTTCACTCTGCAAGTCCTTGTTTCCAGGGACCTGGAAGGACAGTGAGTGAATTGTCCTTGTGCTATATTGTGATTAAAAAAAACATTTTTTCTAGGGACAGAAAACTGTAGGTAGGGAGAGTGTTTTTTTTCTTTCACTCTGCAAGTCCTTGTTTCCAGGGACCTGTAAGGACAGTGAGTGAATTTTTCTTGTGCTATATTGTGATTAAAAAAAACATTTTTTCTAGGGACAGAAAACTGTAGGTAGGGAGAGTGTTTTTTTTCTTTCACTCTGCAAGTCCTTGTTTCCAGGGACCTGTAAGGACAGCGAGTGAATTTTTCTTGTGCTATATTGTGATTAAAAAAAACATTTTTTCTAGGGACAGAAAACTGTAGGTAGGGAGAGTGTTTTTTTTCTTTCACTCTGCAAGTCCTTGTTTCCAGGGACCTGGAAGGACAGTGAGTGAATTGTCCTTGTGCTATATTGTGCTTAAAAAAACATTTATTCTAGGGACAGAAAACTGTAGGTAGGGAGAGTGTTTTTTTTCTTTCACTCTGCAAGTCCTTGTTTCCAGGGACCTGTAAGGACAGTGAGTGAATTGTCCTTGTGCTATATTGTGATTAAAAAAAACATTTTTTCTAGGGACAGAAAACTGTAGGTAGGGAGAGTGTTTTTTTTCTTTCACTCTGCAAGTCCTTGTTTCCAGGGACCTGTAAGGACAGTGAGTGAATTTTCCTTGTGCTATATTGTGATTAAAAAAAACATTTTTTCTAGGGACAGAAAACTGTAGGTAGGGAGAGTGTTTTTTTTCTTTCACTCTGCAAGTCCTTGTTTCCAGGGACCTGTAAGGACAGTGAGTGAATTTTTCTTGTGCTATATTGTGATTAAAAAAAACATTTTTTCTAGGGACAGAAAACTGTAGGTAGGGAGAGTGTTTTTTTTCTTTCACTCTGCAAGTCCTTGTTTCCAGGGACCTGTAAGGACAGTGAGTGAATTTTTCTTGTGCTATATTGTGATTAAAAAAAACATTTTTTCTAGGGACAGAAAACTGTAGGTAGGGAGAGTGTTTTTTTTCTTTCACTCTGCAAGTCCTTGTTTCCAGGGACCTGTAAGGACAGTGAGTGAATTTTTCTTGTGCTATATTGTGATTAAAAAAAACATTTTTTCTAGGGACAGAAAACTGTAGGTAGGGAGAGTGTTTTTTTTCTTTCACTCTGCAAGTCCTTGTTTCCAGGGACCTGGAAGGACAGTGAGTGAATTGTCCTTGTGCTATATTGTGCTTAAAAAAACATTTATTCTAGGGACAGAAAACTGTAGGTAGGGAGAGTGTCAGTTTCTTTCACTGTGAAAGTCCTTGTTTCAAGGGACAGAGAAGGACACCTGAAGGTAGCCCTTATTGCTTTTTTCCCATCTCCGTGCAGGCCATCTATTAGAATGTCTGGAAGGCAAACAAGGAGAGGCAGACAGTCAGGAGGCAATAAAAGAGGGCAAGCAGGCTCTGTGTCTGGGGGCAACAGTGCTGGTCGTGGACGCGGTGCATTGTCATCAGCACATGGCCATGGGACACGCTTGTCCTTCTTTTCGGCAGCTGGACATGTTGAGCCACATCATGCCGAAGACTTGGTAGAGTGGATGACCAAGCCCTCCTCCTCCTCCTCATCCTCTCTCACCCAGGCTCAGGGTACTGGAAAAGCAGCTGCCAAAGCGTCGTCTTCCCTGGTATCAATGTCAGACAAATCATCAGTCACTCCTTCCCTAGACCCACCATGTCCTCCTCCTGAGGAGTCCCCCGAACTGTTTCAGCACAGTGTTGGGTACATGCTCCAGGAGGATGCCCAGCGTTTCGAAGGGTCTGATGATGAAACCCAGCTAGAGGAAGGCAGTAGCGTGAGAGCAGACAGAGGGGATGCTCAAGAACGACACCAATCTGGCAGTCATGTTCCAGCAGCTGCAGCATACTGCCAGATTGGCTCCAGTGATGAGGAGGGAGGGGATGATGAGGTCACTGACTCCACGTGGGTGCCTAATAGGAGAGAGGAGGAGGAGGAGGATGAGGAGGAGGCACATCTCCAACGAGGCAGGATGCCCTTTGGTGGCCAGCGTAAGGGCAGTACACCGACGGAATCACACCGCAGAGCTCCGCCTGTGCAGGGCGCTGCCTCTGCCCGTCATTCAAAAAGTTCTTTGGTGTGGGCCTTTTTTGAGGCTAGTGCATCAGATCGCACAGCTGCTGTTTGCAACATATGTCTCAAGCGTATATCGCGTGGCCAAAACATCAGCCGCTTGGGTACCACATGCCTGACCAGACATATGTTGACCTGCCATGCAGCTCGTTGGCAAGCCTACCTCAAAGACCCACACCAAAGAACAAAGCGGACCTCTCCTTGCACCGCATCAGCTGGGATCTCCAACCCCACTATAACTTCAGTCCTCTCTGAAACATGCACTGAGAGGAATGAAGGTGTAGAATTAGGTGTGTCACAGCCAAGTACTTGCGCCCACTCTGCTAGCAGTACACCGACGTCCGATTCTAGCAGGCAAATTTCCCTGCCCCAGCTGCTGGACCGTCGAAAGAAGTTCACTCCCAGCCATCCACATGCCCAGCGGTTGAATGCTAGCTTGGCTAAATTGCTAGCGCTTCAACTGCTGCCTTTTCAGTTGGTAGACTCGGCCCCCTTCCGTGAGTTTGTGCAATGTGCGGTTCCTCAGTGGCAGGTTCCCAAACGCCACTTTTTCTCACGGAAGGCTATTCCGGCTCTCTACCGGCATGTGGAAGGCAATGTCTTGGCCTCGCTGGACAGGGCGGTCAGCGGTAAGGTGCATATTACCGCTGACTCATGGTCCAGCAGGCATGGACAGGGACGTTACCTTTCTTTCACGGCCCATTGGGTCACTCTTTTGGCAGCTGGGAAGGATTCAGGACAAGGTGCAGTAGTGTTGGAGGTTGTCCCACCGCCACGCCTCCAAAATGCTACTACTGGTTGTGACACACCTCTCTCCTCCACCCCCTCCTCTTCTTCTTCCTCCATGGCCTCTTCCTGTGGTTTGTCCTATGAACCAGCGGTGCTCCGTAGCCGTTCACGGGGCTACGCAAGTACGCAGGCAAAAAGATGCCATGCCGTGCTTGCGCTGGTGTGTTTGGGGGACAGAAGCCACACTGGGGCAGAGGTCCTGTCTGCTCTGCAGGGCCAGGCCGAGAGGTGGTTGACGCCACGCCAGCTTAAGCCAGGAATGGTGGTTTGCGACAATGGCACCAACCTCCTCTCCGCCCTCCGACAGGGACAACTGACCCATGTGCCCTGTGTGGCTCACGTCCTTAACCTGGTGGTGCAGCGGTTCTTGGGCAGGTACCCGGGCTTACAGGATGTCCTGAGGCAGGCCAGGAAAGTCTGTGTGCATTTCCGCAGATCTTATAATGCCAGTGCTCGCCTGGCTGAGCTGCAAAAGGAGTTGAACCTGCCCAAGAACCGCCTTATATGTGACATGCCCACCAGGTGGAACTCAACGTTGGCCATGCTGCAGCGGCTGCACACGCAGCAGAGGGCCATCAATGAGTACCTGTGCGACTACGGCACCAGGACAGGGTCAGGGGAGCTTGGTTTTTTTTCTCCACGCCAGTGGGGCATGATCAGGGATGCATGCACTGTCCTGGCACCATTTGAGGAGGCCACGAGGATGGTGAGCAGTGACAGTGCATGCATCAGTGACACTGTACCTCTTGTCCACCTGTTGGAGCACACGCTGCGTGGAATAATGGACAGGGCACTTGAGGCAGAACAGAGGCAGGAAGAGGAGGACTTCCTTGCCTCTCAAGGCCCCCTTTACCCAGACAGTGTTACTTCTGTCCCACCCATCGCACAGGAAGAGGAGGAGGAGGAGGAGGAGGAGGATTGTGTCAGCATGGAGGTGGAGGCTGGCACTCAGCATCATCAGCAGCAGTCTTTTAGGGATGATTTACAGTCCCAAGAAACCAGTGGACTTGTACGTGGCTGGGAGGAGGTGGCTGCGGATCATGTCGTCCTTAGTGACCCAGAGGACTCCGGAGCGAATGCCTCAGCAAACCTACGCTGCATGGCCTCCCTGATCCTGCAAAGTCTGCGGAAGGATCCTCGTATTCTTCGGATCAAGGAAAGGGACCATTACTGGCTGGCCACTCTCCTTGATCCACGGTACAAGGGTAAGGTTGCGGACCTTAGGTTACCCTCGCAGAGGGAGCAGAGGATGAGACAACTCCGGGAGGCCTTGCAGAAAGGTCTGTGCAACGCGTTCCCAGAGACTGGGAGGTTGCAAACTCCTGGTCCTGGACAACGAGTTGCTGAGGCTTCGGCCAGTCAAAGAAGGAGCGGTGGGGAAGGTGGCCGTCTGACCGATGCGTTCAGACAATTCTTTAGTCCGCAGCCCCAAAGTATGATCGGTTCCAGCAACCATCGCCAGCGTCTGATAAACATGGTGCAGGAATATCTAGGGGCAAGGTCAGACTTGGACACCTTCCCCACCGAAAATCCTCTGGCTTACTGGGTCTTGAGGATGGATCACTGGCCAGAGCTTGCACAGTATGCAATTGAGCTACTGGCCTGTCCTGCATCCAGCGTTCTTTCGGAACGCACATTCAGTGCTGCTGGAGGATTTGTCACGGATCACAGGGTGCGCCTGTCCACCGACTCGGTTGATCGACTGACTTTCATCAAGATGAACCAGTCTTGGATCACCACCAGCTACCACACACCTGATGCTGATATAACAGACTAATTGATTTTAACATGTCACATCCCTTCAAGACTGATGCTGATGCTGAGTGCCTGTGCTGTTATGTTGACTGGCTATCCTCCTCCTCCGAGTCCTCAATGATACGATTGATGATGATAGCTTGGAAGATCATTTTTGTTTATGGGTGCCGCCACCAGTGCCTAACGCCCAATTTTTCAGCCCCTGTTTAACAGGGGCGTGTAATTACAATTTTTGAAGCAATACTTTGCAACAGGGCTCATTGCTGTACTCCAAGTACAGTATCTGTGAGGAGTTGCAGTGTTGTGCCACCAGTGCCTAAGGCCCAATTTTTCAGCCCCTGTTTAACAGGGGCGTGTCATTACAATTTTTGAAGCAATACTTTGCAACAGGGCTCATTGCTGTGCTCCAAGTACAGTATCTGTGAGGGGTTGCAGTGTTGTGCCACCAGTGCCTAAGGCCCAATTTTTCAGCCCCTGTTCAACAGGGGCATGTAATTACAATTCTTGATCTAATAATTCACAGCAGGGCCCATTGCTGCACCCACCAAGAGTAACTGTCAGGGCTTACAGTGTTGTGGCACCAGCACCACCATCAAAGGCCCAATTTTTACTACCACTGTTCAACAATTATATGTAATTAAAATTCCTGATATAATAGTTGACAGCAGGGCGTTCCAGCACCAACCAAGAGTAACTGTGAGTGCTTACAGTGTTGTGCCAACACCAACAACTAAGGGGCCTATTTCTGCAGAGTATATACGGCAGGTCCCTACTTTCAAACATCCAACTTACAAACGACTCCTACTTGCAAACGCAAGAAGACAACAGGAAGTGAGAGGAAATCTACCACTAGGAAGGAAAATTCTCTCCTGTAAGAATAAATATGGGAGAAAGGTGTCTCCTCTGTACTGATGCTTTATCAGCAATCCTTGTTTCAAGAAAAACACCACATTTCAAAAACAGTTGTCATTGGGACGGAAAGTGAGGTGAAATGTTCTGAACAGGGGCACAGACAGCAAAACAAATGTTACAGGGGTGATAACCCTTACCTATGTTTTCCAAAAAGTTTAAAAATAGATTTTTGGTCTGGAGCTACACTTCAACAATGTACCTGTTCAAAATTACAAACAGATTCTACATAAGAACAAACCTACAGTCCCTGTCTTGTATGCACCGCCTGTATAGGGCTGTTCAGAGTATATAGGGCCTTTTTTATTTTATGTGCGGGGTTCCCCTTAATATCCATACAAGACCCAAAGGGGCTGGTAATGGGCTGGGGTAGGGGGGGGGGGGGGTCATGGGGTAGCTATGCCATTTTTCTTAAAGAATTTCATCCATATTACCGGGACCAGACATTACATTAAAGCCGCAAGCAGTTTTAAATGGCTTTTTTTTCCTTTAGAAGTGTCATTTTGTGCAGGGACAGTTCTAAACACGGGAAACACGTGGCACTTCACAGGCATACTTTAGACACCCCCCAGGTACGATATTTAAAGGAATATTTGACTTTTTTTTTCACTTTATGCATCATTAAAATGACTGCTCCCGAAAAACGACCGTTTTTAAAACTTCTTTTTGCATTGATACATGTCCCCTGGTGCAGAACCCGGGTTCCCAAACCCTATTTAGGACAATAACATGCATAATAGTTGTTATAATTAGCACTTTAGAATTCGAACGTTCGCATCCATTCTATTTAATAGGGTTCTAATGTTCGTTCGAACTTTCGGTCCGTTCGCGGGTTCTGGTGCGAACCGAACAGGGGGGTGTTCGGCTCATCACTACTTCTTGGATAGGTTTGGGAATCTGAGATCTTAGACTGTGCAAAGTTTCAGGGGAATTGATTGAGGTTTAGGCACTTTATTACACATTAAGCTACATTAAGCCATTTTCACATTTTAGCCTTGTAAAATATAGCTTAATGTGAATAACTTTTGGTGTGATTAACCAAATCAGCTGAAATTTTCAGAATATGTTGTTATGGATAGAGTCTTCTATTGTGTGAAGTTTGGGAGGAAGATTTAAGGTATTTTTTGTATGTTAAGCCACATTAAGCTCCCCAAAAAACAAGCTTAATGTCCCTAGTTTGCCTTGTGGGACACCTAATCGCTGGAAACTTCTTGGATAGGTTTGGCAAGTTGAGAATGTAGGCTGTGCAAAGTTTCAAGACAATTTATTGGGGTTAAGGTACATTATGGTACGTTAAGCTCTGTTTTAGCATTGTAAAAAAAACGTAAGCCTCGTACACACGGCCGAGAATCTCGTCGTTAAAAACATGTCGTTTTTTACGACGAGATCCTTGGACAAGAAACTTGTCCCGGCCGAGTGTACACACGCTCATTTCAAAGAACCCGCGGTTCTTTGAATGGAGCGTATGCGGTGACGTCATCGAATACGACGAGCATGCGCTCGTCACATTCGATGCCATCGCCGCCATCTTGGTTCACCCTACCTATGCCTAGGAAGCTACCGCGCATGCGTCAAAGTCATTTCGAGCATGCGCGGGCTTCCCGGCGAACAGGTAAGTGTACACACACTCAATTTTCTCGTCGAGAAACAGGCTGACGAGAATCTCGACGAGAAAATAGAGAGCAGGTTCTCTATTTTCTCGTTGAGATTCTTGTCGCTTTTCTTGACGAGAAACCATACACACAAACAAATTTCTCTGGAAGAAATCTCTGCCAGCTCGTACACTCGTCGTGTGTACGAGGCTTTATTGTGAATAAATGTTGGTGTGATTAACCAAATGAGCTGAAATTTTCTGAATATGTTGACATGGATAGAATCTTCTATTGTGTGAAGTTTGGGGGAAAATTAGTTAACATTCAGGCTGGGTTCACACCTATGCGTTGCGTTTTTGAGCTTGGAGTCTTTGCCAAGTTCGCAATCAGTCGTTCAGTGGTTCCATTGCGTTTTTAGCTGCAGACTTGCCGACCTGGGAAGTCTCGCCGCTGTTATGAGGGGGAACTCCACGCCAAATTTTAAATAAAAAAACGGAATGGGTTCCCCTCCAGGAGCATACCAGGCCCTTAGGTCTGGTATGGACTTTAACAGGAACCCCAACGCCGAAAAAAAACGGCATGGGGGTCCCCCCAAAGTCCATAGCAGACCCTTA
Organism: Rana muscosa; assembly: GCA_029206835.1. Classification (NCBI taxonomy): domain Eukaryota; kingdom Metazoa; phylum Chordata; class Amphibia; order Anura; family Ranidae; genus Rana; species Rana muscosa. The sequence goes on from CM055120.1 coordinate 200,894,429, forward strand.
TCCGAGCACGTAACCTGGCAGGCCGCAGGAAAAGAGGGGGGATGAGAGAGCGGCCCCCCTCCCTCCTGAACTGTACCAGGCCGCATGCCCTCAACATGGGGGGTGGGTGCTTTGGGGCAGGGGGCGCCCTGCGGCCCCCCCACCCCAAAGCACCCTGCCCCCATGTTGATGAGGACAGGGCCTCTTCCCGACAACCCTGGCCGTTGCTTGTCGGGGTATGCGGGCGGGGGGCTTATCGGAATCCAGGAGCCCCCTTTAATAAGGGGGCCCCCAGATCCCAGCCCCTCACCCTATGTGAATGAGTATGGGGTACATCGTACCCCTACCCATTCACCTGGTGGAAAAAAAATGGCAATAAAAACACTACACAGGTTTTTTCAGTAATTTGTCAGCTACGGGGGTCTTCTTCCGACTTCGGGGGTCTTCTTCCGACTTCGGGGGTCTCCTGTGTCGTCTCTGCACTCTCCAGTTCTTTCTTCCTTCTGCCCGGCCTCCGCTATCTTCTTCCAGCTCTTTTGCTAGCGGGGGCCCGGTCTTCTTTGTCGCCTTCTTCCCTCTTCTCTCCAGGAGATGTTGACTCGTCGCTGTCTCCGGCTGTAATGCCGTGTGAGCGGAGCGCATTCACTAATATAGGCATGGGCGTGGTCACCTGGTGATCCCACCCAGTGACCCCTTTGGATTTACATTGGGTTCTGTTGTTCGAACCCTTTTTTTAAGTTTTTTAAGCCTTTTTAAATAAATTCCAGTCATTTGGATTTCACACTATGCGGAGGATCTTTTTTGTCTTTTCCTTTTTTCATTTATGTTTGGAGACATTTTTTCCTGCTTGAGCCTTGCTGACTACTTGGATATTCTGTTCCGGTTGGAACCCCTGACAGAGGAGGAAGGAGGACGTCTGCAGATTGCCACGATCTGAGTCCCTGCAGTGGACACAAGCTTGGTTGACCCACCACTGTATGGTGACTTGTGTCCAGAGATTGCGGTAAGAGTATTCAATTCTCTTTACTATCTTAGAGTGAAGACGTCTAATGCCCCATACACACGATCATTTTTCATGCCATTTTTTAAACCGACGTTTTTCTTGTCGTTTTTTTTCATGTTTCCTCTCAAGCCTGTCTTGCGTACACACGATCATTAAAAAAAACGCTCGAGCAAAGCGCAGTGATGTACAGCACGTACGACGGAACTATAAAGGGGAAGTTCCGTTCGAATGGCGCCACCCTTCATGTTAGTAAAGTTTGTTGAGCGACGATTCACGCTTTTCAGCCTTGTGCTTTTCAGTCCGTTACTGTGTGATGAATGTGCTATCTCCATTACGAACGCTAGTTTTACCAGAACGAGCGCTCCCTGTCTCATACTTGATTCTGAGCATGCACGTTTTTTTTTCACGTCGTTAAAGCATACACACTATCGTTTTTCACGTCGTTAAAAAAAACTACATGAAAAACGACGTGAAAAAATAGAGCATGTTCGAAATTTTTAATGGCCGTTTTTCACGTCGTTAAAAATGCTCTGGAGCATACACACGATAGGTTTTAATGCCCATTTTTAAAAATGGCATTTTTAACGGCATGAAAAACGATTGTGTGTATGAGGCATTAGAATCTGCAAAACTCCTTACTCATCAGGGAATACTTTGAGGCACCTTCCTTTCCCACCATAGGTTGCCTTTGGATGGACATTGTGAAGTCAGTCAGCACCTATCTTGTGAACCCTGTATCTATGATGGTTTCACACCCATAGATGCATGTGTGAATTGCTCCATATTATTTAATATGATCACTCCATTGTCGTAGAACACATGTCGACATTTGATATTGTGGTACACAACGCTTTTTGGATAGATTATGTATTTGTCTTGTGTACAGATATAATATAAGATACATGGTCACTTTCTGCTCACACGCATAGATTATATATATTTTTCTTAAAATATGACCAATGTATACAGGTCCTTCTCAAAAAATTAGCATATTGTGATAAAGTTCATTATTTTCTGTAATGTACTGATAATAAACATTAGACTTTCATATATTTTAGATTCATTACACACAACTGAAGTAGTTCAAGCCTTTTCTTGTTTTAATATTGATGATTTTGGCATACAGCTCATGACAACCCAAAATTCCTATCTCAAAAAATTAGCATATCATGAAAAGGTTCTCTAAACGAGCTATTAACCTAATCATCTGAATCAACTAATTAACTCTAAACACCTGCAAAAGATTCCTGAGGCTTTTAAAAACTCCCAGCCTGGTTCATTACTCAAAACCGCAATCATGGGTAAGACTGCCGACCTGACTGCTGTCCAGAAGGCCATCATTGACACCCTCAAGCAAGAGGGTAAGACACAGAAAGAAATTTCTGAACGAATAGGCTGTTCCCAGAGTGCTGTATCAAGGCACCTCAGTGGGAAGTCTGTGGGAAGGAAAAAGTGTGGCAGAAAACGCTGCACAACGAGAAGAGGTGACCGGACCCTGAAGAAGATTGTGGAGAAGGACCGATTCCAGACCTTGGAGGACCTGCGGAAGCAGTGGACCGAGTCTGGAATAGAAACATCCAGAGCCACCGTGAACAGGCGTGTGCAGGAAATGGGCTACAGGTGCCGCATTCCCCAGGTCAAGCCACTTTTGAACCAGAAACAGCGGCAGAAGCGCCTGACCTGGGCTACAGAGAAGCAGCACTGGACTGTTGCTCAGTGGTCCAAAGTACTTTTTTCGGATGAAAGCAAATTTTGCATGTTATTCGGAAATCAAGGTGCCAGAGTCTGGAGGAAGAATGGGGAGAGGGAAATGCCAAAATGCCTGAAGTCCAGTGTCAAGTACCCACAGTCAGTGATGGTCTGGGGTGCCATGTCAGCTGCTGGTGTTGGTCCACTGTGTTTTATCAAGGGCAGGGTAAATGCAGCTAGCTATCAGGAGATTTTGGAGGACTTCATGCTTCCATCTGCTGAAAAGCTTTATGGAGATGAAGATTTCATTTTTCAGCACGACCTGGCACCTGCTCACAGTGCCAAAACCACTGGTAAATGGTTTACTGACCATGGTATTACTGTGCTCAATTGGCCTGCCAACTCTCCTGACCTGAACCCCATAGAGAATCTGTGGGATATTGGGAAGAGAAAGTTGAGAGACGCAAGACCCAACACTCTGGATGAGCTTAAGGCCGCTATCGAAGCATCCTGGGCCTCCATAACACCTCAGCAGTGCCACAGGCTGGTTGCCACGCCGCATTGAAGCAGTCATTTCTGCAAAAGGATTCCCGACCAAGTATTGAGTGCATAACTGAACATAATTATTTGAAGGTTGACTTTTTTTGTATTAAAAACACTTTTCTTTTATTGGTCGGATGAAATATGCTAATTTTTTGAGATAGGATTTTGGGGTTTTCATGAGCTGTATGCCAAAATCATCAATATTAAAACAAGAAAAGGCTTGAACTACTTCAGTTGTGTGTAATGAATCTAAAATATATGAAAGTCTAATGTTTATCAGTACATTACAGAAAATAATGAACTTTATCACAATATGCTAATTTTTTGAGAAGGACCTGTAGTCTCCAGTGAAGACGATTACAATCTTTTCATTAAGATTTGTTTACACATTTGTCTTTTCTTTTAGATTATATAGGATTTTTGTCATTTATTATTGTCACTGATGTCACTCAGTTCTGTTTGATCACCTAACATTTGATTCACGCACTAATATTTTTTCACATCAGTTATTTGTTCACTTTATTGTGTAAACGTTATTGTGTTTGATCACCTAACATTTGATACACGCAGTGACATTTTTTCACATCAGTCGTTCACTTTATTGTGTTAACGTTCCCCTCCCCACACAACGTTTATGCGTAGGATTTCTCGCACACCCACTTCTCATTATTAGCGCCCACATTTATATATTTTTTAACCTTTACAATTATAGTCAATTGTTACACCCGACCACATCTCATATCTTGGTGTCCAGATTCAGAGACAAATACAAGACATAAACTGATTTACAACAGATTTATAAATACAATAATTACAGAAATGCAGTCATGGAAAGATCTCCCTATATCTCCTTTGGGAAGATAACTTACGGTAACTTAATTAACATGGTTAGTTTTGCTAAGCTCCTGTATTCCATGCAAACCATTCCACTTTTAATTTTACACAAAGATATTCAAAGACTTTAGCTTTTTCCAAATTTATCTGGAGATGATGTATGCCACTGATCACACGCCAAACAACGATTTGCTTCATTGGATGTGGGGACAAATTTACCCAATATTTGCCTATATTGATAACCTATCATGCCATGTGCGAGATTGGGTGAATAACAGTTCCCAGTATACAAATACTATTCTTGAAAGCCTATTAGTTAAACCATGGACACTGCTTGTAGTATTACATACCGTTTTGAACCAACTACCCACATTTATCAAACATAACACTCTTATGAGATATATTCCTCTAATGGGAAATTAATCACTGGTACTCGGTGGCACTCAAGGGGAATCAAGAAAAATAGGATTTTTATAACAGCTTACCTGTAAAATCCTTTTCTTGGAGTACATCACGGGACACAGAGCGACATAGTCATTACTATGTTGGTTATATAGATACCTTCAGGTGCTGGCACTGGCAACTTCCAAAACCGGAAGTACCCTCCCCTATATAAGCCCCTCCCATACGGGAGTACCTCAGTTTTGTAGCAAAGCAATAAGTGTCCCCAAAAGAGGAGTGGGAGCTCTGTGTCCCGTGATGTACTCCAAGAAAAGGATTTTACAGGTAAGCTGTTATAAAAATCCTATTTTCTTTCTCGTACATCACGGGACACAGAGCGACATAGTCATTACTATGTGGGACGTCCCAAAGCAATGCCCAATGAGGGGGGGGATACACCATACATAAGCTGAGCGCTATCAGACATGAGGATCTTTTGCGGCCTGCAACACACTGCGCCCAAAGGCGACATCCTCCTGACTTCTAACGTCCACCTGGTAGAACCTAGTAAACGTGTGTACTGAAGACCATGTTGCGGCCTTACAGATCTGAGCCAGGGAGACCTGGTGATGCACTGCCCATGAAGTTCCAACTGCTCTCGTGGAGTGCGCCCTAACTTTGAACGGAGGCGGTCTCCTCAAGCCATAGGCTTGCATTATGACCTGTCGAATCCACTTGGCTAAAGTAGATTTTGACGCTGCCTGACCCCTTCTGGGGCCTTCCGGCAGAATAAACAAAGTATCCGTTCTACGAATCTGAGCAGTGGCTTTTAGATAAGCTTTAATTGCTCTTACTACATCCAAAGAATGCAATAACTTTTCCTCTACCGAACTAGGTTTGGGGAAAAAGGAAGGAAGAACCACATCTTGGTTCAAATGAAACCTCGATACCACCTTAGAAAGAAAGGCTGGATGAGGACGTAACACTACTCTGTCCTTATGGATAACCAGATATGGCTCTTTACAGGACATAGCGGCTAATTCCGACACTCTTTTAGCCGAACAAATGGCTACTAGAAAAATCAATTTCCTGGTGAGAAGAACAAAGGAAATGTGCTGTAATGGTTCAAATGGTTGCTTCTGTAGAACCGACAGAACCAGGTTTAAGTCCCATGGACATATGGGAATATTAACCGGAGGGCTAATACACATCACTCCTTGTATAAAAGCTTTGACTAGTGAATGCAAAGCCAAGGGCCTTTGAAAAAATATTGACAAGGCCGAAATCTGACCCTTGATAGTACTCAAGGCAAGCTTCCTATCTACAGCCCACTGTAGGAAGTCCAGAATCCTACCTATTACGTACTTACGTGGATGCCATTTCTTGGTCTCACACCAGGCGATGTACGCCTTCCAGATTCTATAGTAGATCTGCCTGGATAGCGGCTTCCTGGCATTGATCATGGTAGCTACCACAGGATTAGAGAGACCTCTCTTTTTTAGAATGTGGGCTTCAATAGCCAGGCCGTCAAACCTAGGGCTGGTAAGGAAGGGTGGTATATCGGTCCTTGCGAAAGCAGGTCTGGACGATGTGGGAGAGTCCAAGGACTCCCCACTGACATTTTTACAATCTCCGCGTACCATGCTCTTCGGGGCCACGCTGGAGCCACCAGAATCACTGGTTTCTTTTCTACCCTGATTCTGCGGAGTAATCGAGGTAACAATTGTGGCGGTGGAAATGCATATATCAGCTTGAACTGATCCCAAGGGAACACTAGGGCATCCGAGCCGCAAGCTAGGGGATCCCTTGTCCGAGAGACAAACCTGTCCACCTTTGCGTTGAATCTGGATGCTAGAAGATCTACACCGCTGACATATTGTCCGGAAAACCTCGGGGTGAAGGGACCATTCCCCTGGGCATAATTGCTGGCGACTTAGAAAGTCCGCCTTCCAATTCTCCACTCCTGGAATGAATACCGCGGATATGGCTGGGACATATCTTTCTGTCCATTTCAGGATGTAATTTACTTCCCTCTGGGCTGCACGACTCCTGGTGCCACCCTGATGATTGATATATGCCACTGCTGTGGCATTGTCTGATTGAATTCTGACAGGGGACCCTTGGAGTTTGGATGTCCATGCTACTAGGGCATACCGGGCTGCTCGTATCTCTAAGAGATTGATGGGCAGGGCCTTTTCTGCATCCGACCATCTGCCCTGGAGAGACCATTGCTCCAGTACTGCTCCCCAGCCTATAAGGCTGGCATCTGTAGTGACCACCTTCCAAGAAATCGGACTGAAGGATTTCCCTTTTTCCAGATTCTGGAGAACCAACCACCAACGGAGGCTCTTGCGAACGGAAGGGGACAAGGACATTGGTAAGTCTAGGGCCTGAACTTTTTTGTTCCATGCTGACAGTATGGCCCTTTGCAAATTCCTTGAATGGAATTGACCGTAGGGTACTGCTTCGAATGATGCCACCATTTTTCCCAGCAGCCTCATGCACAGGCGTATGGACGGCTGTCTTTTTGTACCCACTAGGTGGATCAAATCTCTCAAAGACAACACCTTTTCTCGAGGCAAGCATATTTTTCTCTGGCCTGAATCCAGCCTTAGCCCCAAGTATTCCAGACTTTTGACTGGTTTTAGGGCTGACTTGTCTCGGTTGATAATCCAACCGTGAGATTCCAGATACTTGATTGTCTTGTGAACGACCACTTCTAGTTTTTTCACTGAGTGGTCTATCAGCAACAAATCGTCTAGATATGCCATTATCATTACACCTTGTGTTCTTAGATTGGCCAATAATGGGGCCAGAATTTTTGTAAACACTCGTGGTGCTGTGGCCAGACCGAAGGGTAAGGCTCTGAACTGAAAATGGCGCCCTTCTACTGCAAAACGTAGAAATTTTTGGTGGACTGGAAAGATGGGAATGTGCAAATAAGCATCTTTGATGTCGATCGAGGCTAACCATTCCTCCCCTTGTAGGGCAGTGGCCACCGATCGGATCGACTCCATCCGGAAAGTCCTGATATGTAGGAATTTGTTTAGCCCTTTTAGATTTAATATGGGCCTCACGTCCCCGTTTGGCTTCGGGACTGTAAAGAGGTTTGAGTAAAACCCGAACCCCCATTCTTCCAGGGGAACCTCCATAATTACTCCTTGGAGCAATAGTTGTTCTAGTGCCAACAGGAGGGACTCTCTCTTCCGGGGATCCCTTGGCACGTTTGACCTCATAAAATGGGAAGGAGGAGAGTCTTTTAACTCCAATCTGTATCCCAGACTTACTACGGAGAGCACCCATCTGTCTCTGATCGTGTCCCGCCAGGTCTCTGCGAACAACTGGAGTCTTCCCCCCACCCGATTGAGTGGGGGCAACCCTTCATGAATTTGACTTTGGGGGAGGTTTTGTACCTCTCCTGACCCAGGGTTTCTTATTACCCTGTGATTGTCCCTGATTTTTACCCCCGGGTTTTGAACGAGGAGGCCGTCGGAACTGTTTCACAGCCGATGCCCCAGGGACTGGAGAAGCAGGCCTCTTAAAAGAGGGACCTCTAACTCTGTTTTTAACCGGAAAGAGTGTACTTTTACCGCTGGAAATTTTCTGGATATATTTGTCCAGGTCTTCCCCGAATAAGCGTTCACCATGAAATGGGAAGCTAACCAGCAATTTTTTACAGGGAGCTTCAGCAGACCAGTTTTTGAGCCATTGAAGCCTGTGCATATGTACTACAGACAGCGTAAGGCGGGAGGCCTGATGGATTGAATCCTTTATGGCGTCAACCGCAAAGCATAAGGCTCTAGGTAGATCAGCTAGGGCAAGGGCCTGCTGATCTGGCAAGTCCCTTAAGACCTGTTTCAACTGATCCTTCACTGCTTGGCAGACCCCAATAGCTGCCACTGCTGGTTGTGTCACCAAGCTTGCTGTAGAAAAAGCAGATTTTAATAAGGACTCCAATTTTTTATCTATTGGGTCCTTAAACATTTGGACATTATCCACTGGACATGTCAGTGATTTATTCACACAAGAGATGGCTGCGTCCACTGTAGGGACCCTCCATTTTTTGATGAACTTATCCTCCATGGGATAGACCACCGGAAATCTCTTGGGGGGAGTAAATATTTTATCAGGATGTTCCCAATCCTGGTAAATGAGCCCTTCCAGTAAAGGGTGAAGTGGAAAGGAACAGACAGTCTGGGGAGCTTTTAGCGACCCCAGCGAGGAGACAGTAGTGGTTGATGGTTCCGCAAGGTGCATTTTAAATGCTGATCGGACCATGTTAGTCAGAGACTGAACCCATAATCTTTCAGCTTGAGATGCTGAGAAAGGTTCCTCCACTGTTGATTCCTGTATAACAGAATCAACCTCATCCTGATCCCCTTCAGGCAGGTCGATCCCTGTATGGGACTGTTGCTCCGCTAACAGGTACTCTGAAGGAGGAGACGGAGATCGGGCGTGCTTTCCCTGTGACAGGGAGGCAGCGATCAATGTTGACAATCTCTCTTCTAATCCTCCCAGAGCTGAGGAAAAAACCTCCTCTGTTACATACACAGGAGCAGGTGAACTGAGGACAGCCACAGTACCAGGTACTCCTGCGGGGTCTCTACGGTCACTAACCTCTGCTCAAGATCCTCAGAGCCCGATGGAGACCCCCTTCGCTTCCTGGAAGATTTAGTTCCAGAGCTTCTGGACGGCATATTCCTAAGCCCAAAGCTGAGGTATTCCAGCCGTAATACACCACTTTTACTGATAATAGTCTAGCACAATTGCTGCTATATAACAGTTGGTGTCTACTAAAGTGCCTTTCTAGGGGATGCCTGCATCAACCGCCTCTGTGTGCCTTATTTACTGTTGCTAGCTCTGTCTGTGCACTTCAATAGCCAGCTGTGATTGTGCCTTTAAACACGCTGGACGCCCGCACATGCGCAGTAGCGCCGCGACGCACACCGAGCATCATCCACCAGCTCCGCCCCTTTTTCCAGATCGCCTCTATATATAGAGGCGCGTGCCCACGCACGCGCGCGGGCACGTGCGCCTTCGGCGCTCTTTTTAAAAAAAATAAGGAGCTAGATGGGAGCCAAGGTCCCTGCCGCAGGGCCCGGGGATGGATGAGCGCAGCAACAGGGCAGAGGAGACAGCTTCCCAGCAGAGAACTTACCAACTGCCTGGATTTGACTTTGGAAGAAAAAAATCCACATTACAAGAAAAAAGAACCATAGCGGCCTCTAGTGTTTAACACAGGTACCGCGGTCTTACAATTAATTTTTTTTTTTTTCTTGCCTACTATTAACATTTTTTACATTTTCTTAGTAGTAACAGGCATGCACAGAATATTAGCGGGAATACCTTAGGTAACAGGCAGAAAGACAAATTAGGCTTGGGGGTCCCCCAATAGAACCAAGTTCCTGAGGGCCCCCACTTACCTTTTCCTCGCCGCAGGACTCTGTTTGGTCCACAGAAGCCCAAACTTCACCTATCACGGCAGGCATTGTAATTAAACCTTCAGGGACCGGGTTCCCAAGGATTCCACTCCCCTGGACCTGTATAGCACCCTGCACAGAAAACATCTTGGTCGTGGGTATGACCAGAGCTCTGGATCCCAGGGTCCAGCCCTCCTAAGAGAGGCATTACAGGCAAAACCTTGCTCTTCTCTTGCAAGGCCCGGGTACCGACCGTTTAGCTATGAAGCTTTTTTGGTCGGATCCGGAATAGCTTACTGAGGCCCAAAAGAACCTGTACGTAAGCTCAGTGAAAAACACATGTTACTTCTTGGCCAACACCTTAGACACTGGCAAAAAACTGGAGGTACTCCCGGATGGGAGGGGCTTATATAGGGGAGGGTACTTCCGGTTTTGGAAGTTGCCAGTGCCAGCACCTGAAGGTATCTATATAACCCACATAGTAATGACTATGTCGCTCTGTGTCCCGTGATGTACGAGAAAGAAATACATCAACTCTTATTCCGCGTACACATGATCAAACATTCCAACAACAAAACCGTGGATACATTTCCGACAGATGTTGGTTCAAACTTGTCTTGCATACACACGGTCGCACAAATGTTGTCAGAATGCGAACGTCAAGAACGCGGTGACGTACAACATGTACGACGAGCCGAGAAAAATGAATTTTAATAGCCAGTGCGGCTCTTCTGCTTGATTCAGAGCATGCAGCAAATTTTGTGCGTCGGAATTGTCTACACACGCTCGGAATTTACGAGAACGGATTTTGTTGTTGGAAAATTTGAGAACCAGCTCTCAAATTTTTGTTGTCGGAAATTCCGACAGAAAATGTCCGATGGGGCCTACACACAGTCAGAATTTCCAACCAATAGCTCCCATCGAACATTTGTTGTTGGAAATTCCGAACGTGTGTACGCGGCATAAGACTCCCAAAGCCATTTGTAAAATTCTCAAATTTACAAAGTACAACAGACATATGCAATATCAATATTGCCCAAATCAAACATTTCCTATAGACTAAAATTGGATACTAACAGAGCCTCACACTCCTTTTAGGAACCTTCCTAAGCTTTAGAGAAACCCTGGGAAAAACATAACATATTCTAGTTCTACTCAACCCTCTGAAAGGCTGCGTAATCTGATCCCTCACTGCTACAAACCCAAAAAAACTTTCAAACCAAGACTCTTAACCAATTGGGCAATTTTCTTAATCTATCACTCAAAGAAACCGAGCAATGCCTCCATACAGCTTGTTAAAAACTAAACAAATCAAATAGGCGTATCATGGAGGGAAATCCAATTCAAAATTATACATAGGTCTTATTAGGCCTTCAATATACCTCTAAAAGACCTCCATCCTAATGCAAATGAGATAACCCCAACCCTATCCATCTGCTTTGATACTTTCTAGCCATAGAAACATACTGTACTGGTGAGAAAATACTATCATACATTGTACATTCATAAATACACACAGCTCTGCCCCTCCTTATGTCTTCTACAACGTACATATACCTATTACATCTATGCGGTCAGGAAATGGAAGTTAGACCTCTTCTTTAACAAGATGGAAAATATTATGTCTGCTAGAAGCCTCAGAATATTCAACATTGGCTCTCACTAGTGATAAAACTGCTCTGGGTTTGGTTCAAGCAGGATTCAGAGCTCTTCAAAGAAGTTCCGCTGCCGAACCCAAAATCTTTCAAATTAAAAATGCTTGTTTTTCTGTAATACATCCTGCAAGAATGAAAAAAAAATGCATAGAGTCCCCCCAAAATGCACAGGAGACACTTTGAGTCTGGTATAGATTTTTAAGGGGTACCTTGCAAAAAAAAAAAAAACACAATACATGAGGTCCCTCAGGAAATCCATACCAGACCTTTTGGGTCTGATGCCGCGTACACACCGCCGAGAAACCCGACGGGAAAACCGAGGACTGGCTTGGTACACACGGTCGGTTTTCCCGACAGGTTTTCTCTTGGTCGAGAAAACCGGTCAGGTGTATGCTGCACCGCAGTGTTTTCCTATGGCAAAACTGCAGAGCAAAAAACCACCGCAATTCGCGACGAGAAAATTTAGAACATGTTCTAAATTTTCCCGTCGTGATTCTCTGCGGTTTTCTCGTCGGGAAAACTGCTGGAGAGCCTACACACGGCCGGTTTTCTCGTCCAAGAGAAAACATGACAATTTTCCCGACAAGAAAACTGATCGTGTGTACTCGGCATCATACAGATTATAAATGGAACTCCACACAAAAAATAAATAAAAAATTCAAGTGTTTGCTCTCACTAAAAATCCATACCAGACCCTTAATCTGAGCATGCAGCCTGGCTGGCCAAGAAAAAGGGGGGGGGCAACTGTGCACGCACAAACCAACAGAGGGGTTACCCCGGCAAAGCACCTTGCCCCCATGTTGATGAGAACAAGAGCTTCTTCACTACAATCCAGGCCAGTGGTTGTAGGGGTCTGTGGGCGGGAGGCATATCGGAATCTGGAAGCCCACTCTCCCATTTAAATGAGCAGTCCTTTATTAAGTGATAAAAATCCTTAAAAAATGCCCCTAGTTGTAAATTAATCATCAATCATGGTGCCCACCCCTTCACCTAAAAGAAGCAGGGATTTCATCTGACATCAGTGGTTCCAAGGGAAGCCACGGATGTAAGCACCCCCCGTTTCCTTAGGAACCAGTGACAGCGGGAAGCTGTTAATTATAGAAGCAATAGAAATACTGGTTCTATATATATATATATATATATATATATATATATATATGACACATGGTTTGCACTGAACAGGGGGCTGAACAGGCTATTCATTTGAATGCCCAAACAGCCAAACCTAAGTTCAGACTAAACCATCGGCTCATCCCTAGTGTTGGCTAGAAGGTTTTATATTATATGCTATATGATTTATGCTACAAATTATGTTCAGATATGATTACTGCTGCAAAATATCTGTGGATATATAACTTTTCAAGGTTCAAATATAAAGCTACATATCTCTATCTGTATACTGTATATCATGGTGAACATACATAACTGTTTTATGTATAAAAAGAAAAGTTTTAGCAAAAACTATCTGGGTTCATTTATATACAATGATATGTAAACAAAACTGGAGCAGACAATCTGGAGCAGCTGTGCATGACAACCAACTACTTTTATCTTTTATTTTCAAAGCTTAGCTGAACAAACTGAAGATAGAAGCTGATTGGTTGCCATATATAGCTGCTCCAGATTCTTTTTTGAAATTCCTCACACTGTTTCTTAACCTTTTTCTTTTCATGCATTAACCCATTCATTGACATGTGATATACTTGTACTATGTAATTTTATTCTCGCTATACCCATTAAAGAAATACCTGCTTAAAAAAAAAGAATACAAACTTTAAGAAATACTTACTAACACAATTCAGAGGTGGGCTCCATCCATGTGCTGTGCATGTCCTGGGATCCATGGGTTTGTGCTCAATTTGGTATCCTTCATTGCATGTGAGTGTAACAGTTTCTCCATCTCTATATGTTTCCTTGGTGTATTGGACTATACCATTTCTCACAGTCTCTTTGTAGCAAACAATGTCTAAAAAAATAAATAAAAGATCAATATACAAGAAAATTATTCTATAAAATATGAAAAAATAAAATGAACAGCATCAGCAAAAACAGAACTTCAAAATAATTTGGTTTGTTATGCATAACAGTAAATGTGTGATGCCTCGTACACACGGCCGAGATTCTCGTCGAAAAAAAACATGTCGTTTTTTTCGACGAGATTCTTGGACAAGAAACTTGTCCCGGCCGAGTGTACACACGCTCCTTTCAAAGAACCCGCGGTTCTTTGAATGGAGCGAATGCGGTGATGTCATCGAATACGACGAGCATGCGCTCGTCACATTCGATGCCATCGCCGCCATCTTTGTTCACCCTACCTATGCCTAGGAAGCTACCGCGCATGCGTCTAAGTCATTTCGAGCATGCGCGGGCTTCCCGGCGAAAAGGTAAGTGTACACACACACAATTTTCTCGTCGAGAAACAGGCTGACGAGAATCTCGACGAGAAAATAGAGAGCAGGTTCTCTATTTTCTCGTCGAGATTCTTGTCGCTTTTCTTGACGAGAAACCATACACACGAACGAATTTCTCGGCAAGAAATCTCTGCCAGCAAGTTTCTTGCTGGTTTTTGCCGAGAAACTCGTTCGTGTGTACGAGGCTTGAGTCTCTTTCTTGAAACAATATTCAAAACATTCCAGGCATTTTTCAATATTCATGTAAAGCCTTTGAACGGGCAGTGAAACAAGCAGTGGGGGATTTTAAGCTTTGTAGCCAGCTTTAAAGCTGACAAACCTTGAATGTTGTACAGGAGAGAGACTAACCTAACAAGGGTGAAGTGTAGAGGCACCTGAACATATCTGTAGAAGCTTTCCGTACCCCTGCTTCACCTAAATACCTGACAGATTTGATAGGCAAAGTTCTAGGTTTCAGAGTTTACCAGGTCCCTCCATTACTATGATGGAGAGACTCACTGATCAATAGGAATGCACATAAGGCAAGTTTCAGAGCCACCCGAATGGGTCAGAGCAGAGGCGTAGCTTAAAGCTTGTGGGCCCCGATGCAAAAGTTGACCTGGGCCCCCTCCCATTACCACCCACTACTTCCACTGTGCGTGCAGATACATCCACTGCACACCAAGATACTTAATGTGACTTAAGAGTTTTGAGTTCCCAGAGTTCCTCTTTACATCAGAGGACAGGGATTACTGCTGGAGAATCAGAGGACAGGGACCACCGCTGGAGAATCAGAGGACAGGGATCACCGCTGGAGAATCAGAGGATAGGGACCCCTGGCAGGTCACTTGGCAGAGCTCCTTTCGCATTCCAGCATTGTATACAGCCCCCCCCCCACACACACACACACACACTACACGAGCTGAAATCACATTCCTTTACACACAGTCTGTCAGTCTTCATAGGGTATATCTGGCTTTTATGTCGCCCTTCTGACCTGTGAAATTCTCTGGTCAGAATGGCAATGTAGTTGCAGTAGGCAGATACACCCTGTGCACATAAAGGTTAACTGGCTGTGTTGTAAAGGAATGTGATTTCAGCCCTGCGGAGGAGGAACAGTATAGAGTGCTGTAATGAGAAAAGAGCTCAGCAGCCGGGCATAGTATCCAGGGCGGAGGGGGTGGTCAGGGGGCATTGGGGGGGGGGGGTGCAACTTAGATCTGGGACAGCAAAGCCATGTGTAACAAAATCTGGAGCCTGCAGCCCTTCAGGGGCCCCCTAAAGAGGTGTTAAGGGATTTGTTTTAGCAATTTCTGAAGGTTTCTCTGTCAGTGTTGGCAGGTGTTGGGGGAAGGTCACCTCCCGGAGGTGTGTGTCTTTTCCCCAGTTGTCAGGGAAGTGGGGTAAGTGGACATCCCCGGGTGGGGGGTACAGAGAATCCCAGCTGGTGACTAGGAGACACTGAGTGGTGTCTTACCATACCAGTGACATTGGTCCCATCGTGGCTATAGGACAGCATTCTCCTCCTCTTGCCTTGCTAAGCTTGGTTACCATTCCATGTTGCCAGCACACAGCACAGACACTTCCCTATCCTGGGCCGTTCTCACCTAGTGCTCCTCTCCATTCAGGAAATGCCTCACAGCTTCTCCCCAGCCAATGAGAATGGAGGGGTGTGGACTGACGAAGGGAAAGTAGAACCCAGTACTGGAGCATGGTTGTGGGGCTCTAGGGCAGATCGGACCTGGACTTTGTGGAGGATATGATAATATGACAGGGAGGCTGCTGGGGCCCCCTGGAGCTAGGGGCTGGGTTTCGATTGTGACCCCTGCAACCCCTTATGCTCCGCCCATGGGTCAGAGCTTTGCCTGTCAGAACAGCCCAGTGTTCTGGTTAAGCAGGAAGCTCTAAAATCTGCCGAAGTTATGTGCAAGCACCTCTTCCCCTCATCAGATGTTTTCCCCTCCTGCACAGCCCGAGATCTGTCCTGGTAATGTCTATGCCATCGTCATCAGAACATGAATCTTACCCTACTTTCTCAGGTAAATTTCCAGGTGCAGACTGCCAACCCACCGCTATTCCAAACTCAACTTTTTTGTACAGACTCTATCATCACCATTGTCCGCAACAGGTGTAACATCCTTGAGAAGGAAAATTATTTTCTTTCTGGTTTAACCATTCCTCTGGAGAGTTTTTAGCTTTATTACGGGTCAAATTTGTTGCTACGGGGAAAATATGTCATTCACCACAAAAATTTAACAATGTAGCCTTGACTGGAAAAGCACAACATCCTTTATTCGGGAGGGGACTGAGAGTTGCCTTGGTTCCTAGTAGAAACCTAGCAGGAACCGGATGAATTTTGATCCATGTATGGGCAGGCTGGTTGTACAAATGTCAATCTACCAATCGGGTTTCTTCCAAACAATTAGTGCGCTGGTTGAACAAAAAAAATGATTATTGTAAGTCAGTTCTTCCTGTGATTGTGAAGACAACTGTGGGTGTTCAGCTTTTATGTAGATGAATCACTCCTCTTGGGCCTAAAACAGCAAGCTATTTTAGGAAACTTGTGCCACCCTGAGTCTAGAATAATCAACTCTTATGTTATATCAAGAAAGCTGTTTTGTGAAAGAAAACCCTCAAAATGGTTCTAAATGCTTTCTTTTCCTTTAAAATAATAAACACATCATACTTACCTGCCAACAGCCCTGATCCTCCTCTTCTCGGGTCCCCTGTTGCCACTTCTGGCCCCTCCTTCTTACCAAGTGCCCCCAGTGCCTACCCTGTGTGCCTATGGGACACACAGAGTGGATTAGTCCACCCCACCTCCCTCCTTACTGGTTGTGATTGACAGCCAATGGCTTCAGCTGCTGTGCCCATCTAGCTATGACCAAGAACTTTTGACAGTGTGAAACACGTCAGATTTTTTATCCTGTACCCTGCTGCGGTTTGTACTTTTGTCATTTTGCACAATAAAGGCGTTTTTATTGGAGTGCGGTTGTCCAGACCTTCCCTCTTCTAATTCCCTCTTGCACACCGCTGGATCAAAATTAGGCTCAGGCAAGTATTAGGGGGGAGCTGTACATTGAAGGTTTTCTTACCTTCATGCATACAATGCACAAAGGTAAAAACCCTTCAGATTTTAGAACCACTTTAAGTTTTCTAAATAATTGCCTTCTCAGTACACGAAGTTCTGAATGTAATTTTAAGTTTCTGCAAATAAAAATGCAAGAGGTTTTGTAAAAATAAACCAAAATTTTTCCTCAAAATGGTGCCACTTTTGATACACAGAATTTTGGAAGAGACTTGAACAATCCTATGACTAACAAGCCTCGCACACACGTACGGTTTTCTCGGCAAGAAAGCTGCTGGGAGACCTTTTTGCAGAGAAAACTGTGCGTGTGTATGGTTTCTCGTTGGGAAAACTGCCGGGAATCTCAACGAGAAAAATAGAGAACCTGCTCTCTATTTTCCTCGACGGGATTCTCGGCAGTGTTTTCCTGCCGAGAAAACCGAGCGTGTGTATGCTTACCTTGTCCAGGTAATTCCGCGCATGCTCGAGAAGAGTTCAACGCATGCGCCGTAGCATACAAGTTTAGTGTGGGGTGTAGCAAGATGGCGGCGACGGCATAGAATGTGATGAGCGCATGCTCGTCGTAGTCGATGACGTCACCGCATTCTTGCCATTCAAAAGAACGGCGGTTCTTTTGAATGGCCGTATGTACACTCAGCTTTGCAAGGAAAGCTTGCCAGGAAACCCGTCAGGAAAACCAACGTTTTTTTCCTGACGGGATTCCCGGCCGTGTGTACGAGGCTACAGTCACATAAATTGTGAAAAATAACCCTGTTTAAAGTGTAACTTGTACTGTGTTACTCAATAGGTGTCACTTTTGCAATAGAGCACTTTGAAAGAAAATTTTAGCGATTTGCCCTTTTTCCTCATAAGTATGAGTTTTAGTAAGCTTCTTTTTAAGGTCGATTGACAGCTGTTAAACCTAAAACAATTATTTTTGTGAAAAAACACTATTAGTGTTTTAGAATTTGTTAAAACATTGCCAATCCCTTTATTTAAAAGAGAAAAGCTTTTTTTTAAGGCAGGCTTCTTCCACACGAGGCGGACTCCGTCGCTACTGAGTCAGCCAGCTCAGCGGGAGATCTCTCCGCTGATCTCCGCTGAGCTGGCGTCTGACAGGTCCCTCTCTGCTCACTGAGCGGGGAGGGGCTTGTGAAGCACCGCTGTCTCCTATGGAGAGATCTGATGAAAACGGACAGCATGTCCGTTTTCATCAGATCTCACCCGATCCGATCCTCCACAGACGGATGGGGACGTATCGCCATACGTCTGATTTTGGCGGATCGGGTCGGATGTCAGCGGACTTTTCTCCGCTAACATCCGACGCTCCATAGGATTGCATGGAGCAGGCCGTTCAGGTCCGCCGACAAAACTGACAGGCGGACATGAACGGTCCGACCGTGTGAAAGGGGCCTAATCTTTTTTACTTATTATTTCTACTAATTACCGACTTTGTTTTTTAATTAACAAGCAAGGTTAATATAAATCCAATACGTCCAGGGATGTTGGATCTGCTTGACTATTGCCCCTCGGGGCACCCCACCCTGCAAAGCACTGATAATGTCAGGGAACAAAGTTTGCAGAAAATGTATTGTAATAAAAGTACTGTCCCCAGAGAGACCCTCTTTCTTTTGGAGCAGTCAGGGGCACAGAATAACTAAACTTGCAATACAGCTAACAATAGGAAGTAACTGCTGCGTGTCTGTGGAGCTGTGTGCTAGCGGCTCCCATTGTCAGGACTCAAGACTCAAAGATTTCGGATTCCCAAATTTACAAGTGTGGTAATTAAAAAGTTAATTAAGACAAAATCAGCACAATGATTTACTATTTTGCTTTAGCAAAACAGGATTTAAATGAAAGTCAGAAATTGTAATAGGTCTCTTTAAATGACAAAAGAAAAAAAAGGCCTCAATCTTGAAATAGTGACAGGTAGTACATCAAGTTGTGCAAAATACTGTAAGGCCCCATGCACACGAGACGCCGGTGCAAGCTCTGCTGAACACACGTTTTTAAAGGCTAAAACCGGCGTTTAAAAACGCCCATTTTGCCGCGATTTTAGCGGCGTTTTACCGCGTTTGCGTCTATAGGCGTTTAGTTAAGAAACATCATAAGACCCTCCCTAAGCTCAAAAAACATTATTATTTAACCATTTCAGCCATTTTGGGAGACCAGCAGCTGAGAGAGCAGCAGTGTACTTGTATTTAGCGTAGCACTTGCCACATCATCTGCCACAAGCTGTGGATTGTCCACTTGCCACGTCACCTGATACGTCACCTGCCACAAGTTGTGGAATGTTCACTTGCCACGTCACCTGCCACGTCACCTGGCCACGTCACCTGCCACGTCACCTGCCACAAGTTGTGAATTGTCCACTTGCCACGTCACCTGCCACGTCACCTGGCCACGTCACCTGGCCACGTCACCTGCCACAAGTTGTGCATTGTCCACTTGCCACGTCACCTGGCCACGTCACCTGCCACGTCACCTGGCCACAAGTTGTGGATTGTCCACTTGCCACATCACCTGGCCACGTCACCTGGCCATGTCACCTGCCACGTCACCTGCCACAAGTTGTGCAATGTTCACTTGCCACGTCACCTGCCACGTCACCTGGCCACGTCACCTGCCACAAGTTGTGCATTGTCCACTTGCCACGTCACCTGGCCACATCACCTGCCACGTCACCTGGTCACGTCACCTGCCACAATTTGTGGATTTCCACCTGCCACGTCACCTGGCCACAAGTTGTGGATTGTCCACTTGCCACGTCACCTGCCACATCACCTGCCATGTCACCTGGCCACGTCACATGCCACGTCACCTGGCCACGTCACCTGCCACAAGTTGTGGATTGTCCACTTGCCACATCACCTGCCATGTCACCTGGCCACGTCACATGCCACGTCACCTGCCACAATTTGTGGCTTTCCACCTGCCACGTCACCTGGCCCCGTCACCTGCCACAAGTTGTGGATTGTCCACTTGCCACGTCACCTGCCACGTCACCTGCCATGTCACCTGGCCACGTCACATGCCACGTCACCTGCCACAATTTGTGGCTTTCCACCTGCCACGTCACCTGGCCACGTCACCTGCCACAATTTGTGGATTTCCACCTGCCACGTCACCTGGCAACATCACCTGCCACAAGTTGTGGATTGTCCACTTGCCACGTCACCTGCCACAAGTTGTTGATTGTCTACAGTGCAATGCAAGCAATTACAGTTTTTTCATATTTTTTTGATGGTTTTTCATCATTTGCCATCATTTTTGAGATTTCTAATGTAAAAAAATAGGTCACCTTTAAAAACGCTAATAAACGAAATCGCGGCAAAACGCCGGTACCCGCGTTTTGCCGCGTTTTGCGTCTGAAACGTGGAAAACTTTTGCGTCTGAACCCATTTTTTTGCTTCTGGAAAAACGAGGTTAAACGCAACTGCCTAAAAACGGCAATAAACGAGACTGTGTGCATGGACACATAGGATAACATTGAATGGGTTCAGGAGCAGTTGAAAAAAGTGTCCAACTGCCTCTGAACGCGCGTTTAACAGCAAATAACAGCGTCTCGTGTGCATGGGGCCTAAGTTAAAATCACTAAAACTGCACTAGCTTTTGAAAAACAATCAGATCTTAACTTTTTCAACAAATAGTGACACACCCATGCACACAAGACGCTGTTATTTGCTGTTAAACGCACGTTCAGAAGCAGTTGGACACTTTTTTCAACTGCTCCTGAACACATTCAATGTTATCCTATGTGTCCATGCACACAGTCTCGTTTATTGCCGTTTTTAGGCAGTTGCGTTTAACCTCGTTTTTCCAGAAGCAAAAAAATTGGTTCAGACGCAAACGTTTTCCACGTTTCAGACGCAAAACGCGGCAAAACGCCGCTAAACGCGGCAAAACGCGGTACCGGCGTTTTGCCGCGATTTCGTTTGTAAGCGTTTTTAAAGGTGACCTATTTTTTTACATTCGAAATCTCAAAAATGATGGCAAATGATGAAAAACCATAAAAAAAATATGAAAAAAAAATGTAATTGCTTGCATTGCACTGTAGACAATCCACAACTTGTGGCAGGTGACGTGGCAAGTGGACAATCCACAACTTGTAGCAGGTGATGTTGCCAGGTGACAATGCAGGTGGAAATCCACAAATTGTGGCAGGTGACGTGGCCAGGTGACATGGCAGGTGACGTGGCCAGGTGACGTGGCAAGTGGACAATCCACATCTTGTGGCAGGTAACGTGGCCAGGTGACGTGGCCAGGTGACATGGCAGGTGACGTGGCAGGTGGACAATCCACAAATTGTGGCAGGTGATGTGGCAGGTGATGTGGCAGGTGACGTGGCAAGTGGACAATCCACAACTTGTGGCAGGTGGCGTGGCCAGGTGACGTGGCAGGTGGACAATCCACAAATTGTGGCAGGTGACGTGGCCAGGTGACGTGGCCAGGTGACGTGGCAAGTGAACATTCCACAACTTGTGGCAGGTGACATGGCAGGTGACATGGCCAGGTGACGTGGCATGTGACGTGGCCAGGTGACATGGCAGGTGATGTGGCAGGTGACGTGGCAAGTGGACAATGCACAACTTGTGGCAGGTGACGTGGCCAGGTGACGTGGCAGGCGACGTGGCAAGTGAACATTCCACAACTTGTGGCAGGTGACGTGGCAGGTGACATGGCCAGGTGATGTGGCCAGGTGATGTGGCAAGTGGACAATCCACAACTTGTGGCAGGTGACGTGGCAGGTGGCGTGGCCAGGTGACGTGGCAGGTGGACAATCCACAAATTGTGGCAGGTGACGTGGCCAGGTGACGTGGCCAGGTGACGTGGCAAGTGAACATTCCACAACTTGTGGCAGGTGACGTGGCAGGTGACATGGCCAGGTGACGTGGCATGTGACGTGGCCAGGTGACATGGCAGGTGATGTGGCAGGTGACGTGGCAAGTGGACAATGCACAACTTGTGGCAGGTGACGTGGCCAGGTGACGTGGCAGGTGACGTGGCAGGTGAACATTCCACAACTTGTGGCAGGTGACGTGGCAGGTGACGTGGCATGTGACGTGGCCAGGTGACATGGCAGGTGATGTGGCAGGTGACGTGGCAAGTGGACAATGCACAACTTGTGGCAGGTGACGTGGCCAGGTGACGTGGCAACTGAACATTCCACAACTTGTGGCAGGTGACGTGGCAGGTGACATGGCCAGGTGACGTGGCCAGGTGATGTGGCAAGTGGACAATCCACATCTTGTGGCCAGGTGACGTGGCAAGTGGACAATTCACAACTTGTGGCCAGGTGACGTGGCCAGGTGACGTATCAGGTGACGTGGCAAGTGGACAATCCACAGCAAGTGATACGCTAAATACAAGTACACTGCTGCTCTCTCAGCTGCTGGTCTCCCAAAATGGCTGAAATGGTTAAATAATACTGTTTTTTGAGCTTTGGGAGGGTCTTATGATGTTTAACTAAACGCCTATAGACGCAAACGCGGTAAAACGCCACTAAAATCGCGGCAAAACAGGCATTTTTAAATGCCGGTTTTAGCCTTTAAAAAGGTGTGTTCAGCAGAGTTTGCACCGGCGTCTCGTGTGCATGGGGCCTTAATGCATGAGCTTTTGTGGAAACAGGCTTTTGTTCATTCCAAAAATAGTAATAAGGCCCCTTTCACACTGAGGCGTTGAAAAAACGCTCAAAAATTATAGGATTTTGTACCTATATTTTACCGCGATTTTACCGCGTTTTTACCGCGATCGCGGTAAAAATAGCGCTAACGTGTATGCATTTTTACCGCGATTTTACCGCGTTCGCGCTAAAATTAGCGCGAACGCGGTAAAAACGCATAGGCGTTAGCGCTATTTTTTAACATATGCGTTTTTACCGCGAATCCCATTAATTTCAATGGGGATAGGCGTTTTTACAGAGCTATTTTATGCGCCCTAAAGTTGCTCTAAAAAAGCTGTTTGCAGGATTTTTTTCAACGCCCAGCCAGCAAAACGCCTCAATGTGAAAGCCCTCAGAGATTTCACATTGAGAATGCTGGGGCAGGATTATTTCAGGCGTTATTACAGCGCTATTTTTACCGCGAAAATGCGGTAAAAACGCCTCAGTGTGAAAGGGGCCCAATAGTAATAATGACTAGACATGTGCACACTGAAATATTTTGTTTCAGAATTTTGTTTTTGTCCGAAAAATACATTTATTTAGTTACTCCGGAAATTTGTTTTTATTTATTTTGTTTTGTTAAAAAATGCATTAGTCCGAAAATCCAAATTAATTAAGGTTGAATCTGTCATTGAAGGCTTATAGTGTCTGTCAAATGTTCTAAGAAGATTACTATTTGCAGTCAAATGTTCTGCCTACAGGCTATAGTAGAATTCTAATGTTGTATGACACTAGTAATAATTATATTCATAAATTATTATTGCTAGTCAAGCAACATTCCAATTCTTCTATAGCCTATGGGCCGAGCATTTGACCGGAAATGTACAATTGCAGCGTCGTACAGTTTAGCTGCTTGTCGAATCTTCTTAGAACTTTTGACAGACACCATAAGCCTTCAATGACAGATTTGACGTTTGTATGTTTTTCGCTGCTTCGTCGAATCTTCGTTGTTCATGTCGAATGGTCTACCCCAACACTGTCTCTATAATGTCAAATCTTTTCTCTCTGTAGAATAATCTTGGACTAATAGAGTTATCTTAGGCACATTCGACCACAGGTTCGATAGACACAGATCGCTATTGTCAGCGTCATGTCGAATCTTCTATCTATATCGAACTGTTGTAGCAACAAAAACGAAAATAAAAGCATTTTTTCATGTCGGACCTTTCGGATTCTGCGCGTTTGTTTTCGTTTGTTAAAACGATAATGAAAATACCCGAAATTCGGACGAAAATCCATTCGGACGAAAACGAATGAACTTTTGCAATACATTGTCAGGTCCCCCCTCTGCCTTAATGATACCAGCCCAAACATGTTCCTGTCATCATTGTACAAGTCCGCAAGCCTGCATTACTTGACAAAAGTTGCAATAATCTTGCATTTAATTATTTTTACTCTCTGAATACAGTAATCATACATTTTCCTGGTCTACTGTTTGAATTGACTTTATATTTTTCCTTATTATAAATATGACTCGCAAATATATTTGGTCCATTGAAAATCTTGCATTTTCTAATGCAGATTATCAAAGGAGGTTATTCTTTGGCCAATTATATAGGGTGCATGGAGCTTTATGGTCTAAAAAGATGATAAACTGAGCTCCACGACTGGTGTGCAGTGGTTTTATAATGATAGCGTTCACAGATCAAAATATAGGTGATAGATATTTCTATCAAGTACAATCAAGGAGCCCAGTTATTGATGCAAAGTCAAGAACACGTAGAACCATATTGATTTGCATATGTGTGAGTATATGTATATTTTTTGGATATGCCATATGGACACTTTTCATTACGTATGGGTGTTTTATGTTGATCATTTCACAATGCTAATATTTAGGAGATTTGTAGATTTAGTGTGCTACGTGTGGAATTATTTGTCTCTCTCTTTTAACATTGACATTTGTTTCACCTCATTTGCATGTTTATTGAATATTAATTGGCAGCACAAACAGGTGTTTTTCATTAGCGCAGTGCGCACACATACTGTATATATATTGATGATCGTTTGTTCATATTGGGAGGCTCCAAGGCAGGATTTTAGGAAATTATTGGGGCCTTAATTAATCCTGAGTAGGTGAAATTATAAATGACAAAATAAACTTTCCATAAAGAGACAGACTGCAATGCTTTGTCCCAATGAATTGTTGTTTATTTAAAATCTAGATTTTGGTGATGCCCAGAGGGCAGTTCTTGAAGGATTGGCAAAACTGCCCCAAAAAGAACATATTTGTACAACAATCCAAGTGTTTGAGGCAGATATTTACAGGAAAGAATTATGACCCAGTAGTTGTGGAGGAAAATTCTATTCATGTGCTGAACACAAATAGAGAGAAACTGTTAAAGAACAAAATACCATTTGGAGAAGGAGATGAGGTACCCACTTACAGTACATACCTCTTTTATTTTAAGAATAAAGCAGGGAAGTGCAGTGAGGTCGGTGGCTGGTAAGGCACTGGCTAGAGTCAGAGCCAGAAACACACAGGTTACATACACTACGATCGTTAGAGCGAGAGCAATAATTCTAGCACTAGACCTCCTCTGTAACTCTAAACATGTAAACGGTAAAAAAAAAATTTACAGTGTCGCCTATGGAGATTTTTAAGTAATGAAGTTTGGCGCCATTCCACAAGTGTGCGCAATTTTAAAGCGTGACATGTTGGGTATCTTTTTACTCGGCCTAACATCATCTTTCATATTCCACAAAAAAAAAAAAATTGGGCTAACTTTACTGTTTTTTTAATTTTTTTATTATTATTATTTATTATTATTATTCAAAAAAAAAACATGTTTGAAAGATTGCTGCGCAAATCCCGTGTGACAACCACCAATTTATTCTCTAGGTGTCTGCTAATATATATATATATATATATATATATATATATATATATATATAATGTTTGGGCGTTCTAAGTAATTTTCTATCACCAAAATTATGATTTTTACATGTAGGAGAGAAGTGTCAGAATTGGCCTGGGTGGTAAGGGGTTAATTACCATAAGCAGTGGCATCACTAGGGTTGGTGTCACCTGGTGCGGTAAAACATGGTGTCACACCCCCCCCCCCCCCCGTCTATGCTGCCCAGCACCGTGCAGGCGGTGCACAGTCACAGGGCACACCCCAAACTGACCCCTGTAAATGATAGTATAGGGTGATATAGCACACTGCACTTTGTAAATGGGCCGGCTGCGGGAAAGGAGGAGGGGGGGCAAACTTTCAGGTCAGTTTACCATGGCAAATGTGGTAGCAGAAGGGGGAAGGAGGCACATGAGCGGAGCTTCCCCTTAAAGAAGTTGTAAAGTCTCCAGGTTTTTTACCTTAATGCATTCTATACATTAAGGTGAAAAACCTCCTGTGCTGCAGCTGCCCCCCAGAGCCCCCCTTTTTCTTACCTAAAACCGATCATTCCAGCTACTAGAATGAGCCCAGCAGCTCCCGCTGCTGTCAATCAAGTCCAATGACGCAAAAGTGGGGGGAGGGCCCGAGTCCTGCTGTCTGTGTCAATGGACGTAGCTGCAGGACGGGGCCTGCATGGGAGCCGACAATTCATTACAGCCGCAAGTAGTTTTAAAATTACTTTTTTTCCTTCAGAAATTACACTTTGTGCAGGGACAGTTCTAAGCACGGGAAACAAGCGCTACTTTACAGGCATACTATACACCCCCCCCCCCCCCCCCCAGGTACGAAATTTAAAGGAAAATTTCACTTTTATTGTTTCACTTTAAGCATTATTAAAATCACTGCTCCCGAAAAAACTACAGTTTTTAAAACTTTTCTTTGCATTGATACATGTCCCCTGGGGCAGGACCCAGGTCCCCAAACACTTTTTATGACAATAACTTGCATATAAGTCTTTAAAATTAGCACTTTAGATTTCTCCCGTAGATTTTAACTTGGTGTTCCGTGGCTTTTCGAATTTGACGCGAACACCCCAAATTGCTCGGTGTTTGGTAAACGAGCGAACAGGTAATGTTCGAGTCGAACATGAGTTTAACTCAAACTCGAAGCTCATCCCTACATTCCACCAAAAGAGCTGATGCAGACAAACAGATTCACTCATCTCTATTATTTTGCTCCTGACCTCCTTGTCAGATGGGTTCACATGCTCTATTTTTATCAAGGTCCTTTCTAGAACTTATATTTGACCAAAGGGCAGCTCCAACCTTTGCATTCACATAGTTTATTCAGGGAACAGATCTGGACTATCTTCTGCTGTCATTAGGGATGAGCCGAACACCTTCCGTTCGGTTTGCACCAGAACTTGCGAACAGGCAAAAAATATGTGCAAACACCGTTAAAGTCTATGGGACACGAACATGAAAAATCAAAAGTGCTCATTTTAAAGGCTTATATGAAAGTTATTGCCATAAAAAGTGTTTGGGGACCCAGGTCCTGCCCCAGGGGACATGTATCAATGCAAAAAAAAGATTAAAAAAATGGCATTTTTTTCAGGAGCAGTGATTTTAATAATGCTTAAAGTGAAACAATAAAAATGAAATATTCCTTTAAATCTCGTGCATGGGGGGTGTCCTTAGTATGCCTATAAAGTAACACATCTTTCCCGTGTTTAGAACAGTACCACAGCAAAATGACATTTCTAAAGGAAAATTTTTTATTTAAAACTGCTCACGGGAGAGATCCCTGCATACACATCATTTGGGTTGATACAGGGATCTGTGAGTTTTTTTTTTTTAGTTCAGTCCTCTGGTTGAACGGAAAAAAGGGGGTATACTGCGCTGAGAAAAACAAATCATAAACAAAGCAGCCAACACTGCTATAGATAAAAAGCGAATAATGTATGTGGGTAAAAGTGTAGCGCTATTTTTGCAAACAAATATGTGATAGTGAATGATCCTAAAACAAACAATTAAGTATAAACAATTAAGTATAAAACTTGTGAATGGACATGTGATGGACCATATACTAATACAATTTCTGATAAATGAATATCTCTAGAAATGAATTAAATATAGTCCAAAAAAAGTGAATCTGAAATAAAACTTCAATATAGCCCAAAAAAGGGGGGGGGGAGGGGAGAAGATAGTCCACATTGAAGTGCCTAGTTTCGACTAATAAGCCATCATCTGAGATCTGAGATGATGGCTTATTAGTCGAAACTAGTCGGGTGGACCTATCTACATACATCGCTCCAGTACCTGTTCTCTTGTTATACGCTTTTATGACCATCTAAAATGTGAGTGTTTAATTTTAATTTACTTTTAATTAAAACCCTTCCATACGGTATCACGCTATGCGTTTTTTTTTATTTCAACACGAATATTATACGGATACCGGACCTCTGCTCACTTCCATGAATACATGACCAATCCACTGATTTGCTGAAGGACCGAGGTGGACATACCTTCCAGTTCCAGGACCAGTCGCATACACTGGGTTTAACTAACCCCTAAGCTCATCTCGACTTGGGTGGTATATGCCCCTCCAAGTCTGAGACTTATGGTAAGCCTCCTTTTAAGCGGACCTGATGGGGAACTTTAGAAGGGGTGGGTCTATTCATGTATTACACAGTGAAGGAAGTTCCCATCAGGTCCGCCCCCTCGTATGTCAGACCCCGCCTACGTCATTGGCTTGAGCGGACCTGATGGGGAACTTCCTTCACTGTGTAATACATGAATGGACCCGCCCCTTCTCACGTTCCGCATCTGGTCCACTTAGCGGACCTGATGGGGATCTTTAGAAGGGGCGGGTCTATACATTTAATAGACTGTGGAGGAAGTTCCCCATCAGGTCCGCTCAGGCTCAACCAATGACGGACAGTGCTGGACATCGGGATCGCCGCGGGACACTGGATTTCATAGCTGGAATGTTTATTTTATTTATTTTTTATTTTTTAATAAAGGACTTTTCCAAGGTGTTTGTGTGTTTTTATTAAAAAAATGTTACACTTTCTTCGTGAAATGGTAGGGGTACAATGTACCCCTTACCAATTCACATAGGGGGGGATCTGGGGGTCCCCTTTGTTAACCACTTAAAGCGGAGGTTCACCCACATATTTGACTTTACATACATTACTTGCTCTTAGCATGTACATAAGCGGATCACTAACCTTTTTTTTTTTCCCAAAGTAGTTTAGCAAATAAATGTTTATATGATCCTTCTTCCGGTATTTACTCCCGCGGGAGTAGGCGTGTCCTTTCCTACCTCGTATTAGCGCAGTGGCTCCTGGGAGCAACTTGCCCAGCTTCCGATTCCTAATATCTACCCTCCTTCCAGCGAGATCTCACGATAATTGTATCGTCACGTGACTCGTCTAGCCGGTCACGTGACGGGGGCGGATCTAATTCCGCCATTTTAGATAAGGGAATGCAGGGAAGTGTTGACGGCGCTGCTCGCCGTCAACACTGCGCGTGCGCGAGATCAGCGCTGAATGCCGGGAGAGAGGATTTTTTCTCTGCCCGGAAGGATATGCTTGTGGGCTTCAAGATGCCCACAAGCAAAATGGCAAAAGCAGGAATAGTTCTATAAACTCTTTTTTAACCGCAAAACTGACGGGGATTGATTTAAAGAGCCGCAGACGTGAGTAAATACATTGCTAATGTTTTTACATACAATGGATATAAAAAAAAAAAGTATGCACCGCAGAACCTCCGCTTTAAGCCCCGGACCATTTGGTAGCTAAAGGACCAGAGGTGAATTCAGAATTTTGCACTGCGCTGCTTTAACTGTAAATTGTGCGGACATGCAATGTTATACCCAAACAAAATTTGCGTCCTTTTCTTCCCACAAAGAGAGCTTTCTTTTAATGGTATTTGATTGCCTCTGCGATTTTTATTTTTTGCGATATAAATGGAAAAAGACCGAAAATTTTGAAAAAAAATTATATTTTCTACTTTTTGTTATAAGAAAAATCGAATAAACTCAATTGTAGTCATACATTTAGGCCAAAATGTATTCAGCCACATGTCTTCAGTAAAAAAAATGTCAATAAGCGTATATTTATTGGTTTGCGCAAAAGTTATGGCGTCTACAAACTAGGGTACATTTTCTGGAATTTACACAGCTTTTAATTTATGACTGCCTATCTCATTTCTTGAGGTGCTAAAATGGCAGGGCAGTACAAACCCCCCCCCCCAAATGACCCCATTTTGGAAAGTAGACACCCCAAGGAAATTGCTGAGAGGCATGTTGAGCCCATTGAATATTTTTTTTTTGTCCCAAGTGATTGAATAATGACAAAAAAAAATAAAAAATTACAAAAAGTTGTCACTAAATGATATATTGCTCACACATGCCATGGTTATATGTGGAATTTCACCCCAAAATACATTCTGCTGCTTCTCCTGAGTACGGGGATACCACATGTGTGGGACTTTTTAGGAGCCTAGCCACGTACGGGACCCCGGAAACCAAGCACCGCCTTCACGATTTCTAAGGGCGCAAATTTTTGATTTCACTCCTCACTACCTATCACAGTTTTGAAGGCCATAAAATGCCAAAATAGCACAAAACCCCCCCAAATGACCCCATTTTAGAAAGTAGACACCCCAAGGAAATTGCTGAGAGGCCTGTTTAGCCCATTGAATATTTTTTTTTTTGTCCCAAGTGATTGAATAATGACAAAAAAAAAAAAAAATTACAAAAAGTTGTCACTAAATGATATATTGCTCACACATGCCATGGTTATATGTGGAATTGCACCCCAAAATACATTCTGCTGCTTCTCCTGAGTACAGGGATACCACATGTGTGGGACTTTTTAGGAGCCTAGCCGCGTACGGGACCCCGAAAACCAAGCACCGCCTTCAGGATTTCTTAGAAAGCCTGAAGGCGGTGATTGGTTTTTGGGGTCCCGTACGCGGCTAGGCTCCCAAAAAGTCTCACACATGTGGTATCTCCGTACTCAGGAGAAGCAACAGAATGTATTTTGGGGTGTAATTCCACATATGCCCATGGCATGTTTGAGCAATATATCATTTAGTGACAACTTTGTGCAAAAAAAAAAAAAAAAATGTATTTTTTCCGCAACTTGTGTCAACATATAAAATATTCCATGGACTCGACATGCCTTTCAGTATATAGCTTGGGGTGTCTACTTTCCAAAATGGGGTAATTTGGGGGGGTTTTGAACTGTTCTGGCATTTTATACACAACATTAGGAAGCTTACATCCACTCTTCTAACCACTTGAAGACAAAGCCCTTTTCTTTTTCGTACATCACGGGACACAGAGCGACATAGTCATTACTAATGGGTTATATAGATACCGTCAGGTGCTGGCACTGGCAACTTCCAAAACCGGAAGTACCCTCCCCTATATAAGCCCCTCCCATCCGGGAGCACCTCAGTTTTTTGCCAGTGTCTAAGGTGTTGGCCAAGAAGAAACATGTGTTTTTCACTGAGCTTGCGTACAGGTTCTTTTGGGCCTCAGTAAGCTATTCCGGATCCGACCAAAAAAGCTTCATAGCTAAACGGTCGGTACCCGGGCCTTGCAGAGAAGAGCAAGGTTTTGCCTGTAATGCTTCTCTTAGGAGAGCTGGACCCTGGGATCCAGAGCTCTGGTCATACCCACGACCAAGATGTTTTCTGTGCAGGGTGCTATACAGGTCCAGGGGAGTGGAATCCTTGGGAACCCGGTCCCTGAAGGTTTGATTACAATGCCTGCCGTGATAGGTGAAGTTTGGGCTTTTGTGGACCAAACAAAGTCCTGCGGCGGGGAACAGGTAAGTGGGGGCCCCCAGGAACTTGGTTCTATTGGGGGACCCCCAAGCCTAATTTGTCTTTCTGTCTGTTACCTAATGGTATTCCCGCAAAATTCTGTGCATGCCTGTAACTACTAAAAAAATGTAATAATTTTTAATGGTGGTCAAGAAAAAAAAAAAAAAAATGTTTTTATATATATTTAATATATTAGACTGCGGTACCTGTGTTTGTCCACTAGAGGCCGCTGTGGAATGTTTTCTTGTCATGTGGACTAGCTTCTTCTCAGCAGAGCAAAGTCCAGGCAGATGGTGAGTTCTCTTATAGGAAACTGCTTCCTCTGCCATGTTGCAGTGTTTGTCCATCCCCCGGCCTGCGGCAAAGAGGGCCCTGGCTCCTGTCCCTTGTTACCATATTTGAAATTAGCGCCGAAGGCGCACGTGCCCGCGCGCGTGCGCGTGCACGCGCCTCTATATATAGAGGTGAGCCGGGAAAGGGGGCGGAGCCTGGGGGATGACGCTCTGTGCGCGCCGCAGCGCTTCTGCGCATGTGCGGGCGTCCCAGCAGTTTAAAAAAAAAAAAAAAAACACAATATTGTAGTGAGCTGGCTATGAAGTACAGAGACAGAGCTGGCAACATTTAAAGGCATACAGCAAGCGGTTGATACAGGCATCCCCTAGAAAGGCACATTAGTAGACACCAACTGTGATATAGCAGCAATTGTGCTAGACTATTCTCAGTAAAAGTGGTGTATTACGGCTGGAATACCTCAGCTTTAGGCTTAGGAATATGCCGTCCAGAAGCTCCGGAACTGAATCTTCCAGGAAGCGAAGGGGGTCTCATCGGGCTCTGAGGATCTTGGGCATACTTCTGCTGCACCAGTCTCCCCTGAAGTTCAGAGGTAAGTGACCGTAGAGACCCCGCAGGGGTACTTGGTACTGCGGCTGTCCTCAGTCACCTGCTCCTGTGTATGTAACAGAGGAGGTTTTTTTCCTCAGCTCTGGGAGGATTAGAGAGAGATTGTCAACATTTATCGCTGCCTCCCTGTCAGGGAAAGCACGCCTGATCTCCGTCTCCTCCTTCAGAGTGCCTGTTAGCAGAGCAACAGTCCCATACAGGGATCGACCTGCCTGAAGGGGATCAGGATGAGGTTGATTCTGTTATAGAGGAATCAACAGTGGGGGAACCTTTTCTCAGCATCTCAAGCTGAAAGATTATGGGTTCAGTCTCTGACTAACATGGTCCGATCAGCATTTAAAAATACACCTTGCGGAACCATCAACCACTACTGTATCCTCGTTGGGGTCGCTAGAAGCCCCCAGACTGTCTGTTCTTTTCCACTTCACCCTTTACTGAAAGGGCTCATTTACCAGGATTGGGAATGTCCTGAGAAAATATTTATTCCCCCAAGAGATTTCCGGTGGTCTATCCCATGGAGGATAAGTTCATAAAAAAAAAAAAAAAAAATGGAAGGTCCCTACAGTGGACGCAGCCATCTCTTGTATGTATAAATCACTGATATGTCCAGTGGATAATGTCCAAATGTTCAAGAACCCAATAAATAAAAGATTGGAGTCCTTATGAAAATCTGCTTGGTGATACAACCAGCAGTAGCAGCTATTGGGGTCTGCTAAGCAGTGAAGGATCAGTTGAAACAGGTCTTGAGGGACTTGACAGATCAGCAGGCTTTGCCCTAGCTGATCTACCTAGAGCCTTAGGCTTTGCGGTTGACGCCATAGAGGATTCAGTCCATCAGGCCTCCCGCCTTACGCTGTCTATAGTACATACGCGTAGGCTCCTATGGCTCAAAAACTGGTCTGCTGAAGCTCCCTGTAAAGAATGGCTGGTTAGCGTCCCATTTCATGGTGAACGCTTATTCAGGGAAAACCTGGACAAATATATCCAGAAAATTTCCAGCGGTAAAAATACGCTCTTGCCGGTTAAAAGCAGAGTTAGAGGTCCCTCTTTAAGAGGCCTGCTTCTCCAGTCCCTGGGGCATCGGCTGTGTAACAGTTCCGACGGCCTCCTCGGTCAAATCCCGGGGGTAAAAAACAGGGACAGTAGCAGGGTAATGAGAAACCCTGGGTCAGGGGAGGTACAAAACCTCCCCCAAAGTTAAATTCATTGAAGCCCCCACTCAGTCGGGTGGGGGGAGGACTCCAGTTGTTCGCAAGAGACCTGGCGGGACACGATCAAGACAGATAGGTACTCTCCGCAGTAGGTTTGGGATACAGTTTGGAGTTAAAAGACTCTCCTCCTTCCCATTTTTGAGGTCAAACGTGCCAAGGGATCCCCGGAAGAGAGAGTCCCTCCTGTTGGCACTAGAACAACTATTGCTCCAAGGAGTAATTATGGAGGTTCCCCTGGAAGAATGAGGGTTCGGGTTTTACTCAAACCTCTTTACAGTCCCGAAGCAAACGCGGACGGGAGGCCCATATTAATTCTAAAAGGGCCATACAAATTCCTGTATATCAGGTCTTTCCGATGGAGTCGATCCGATCGGTGGCCACTGCCCTACAAGGGAAGGATTGGTTAGCCATGATCGACATCAAAGATGCTTATTTGCACATTCCCATCTTTCCAGTCCACCAAAAATTTCTACGCTTTGCAGTAGAAGGGCGCCATTTTCAGTTCAGAGCCTTACCCTTCGGTTTGGCCACAGCACCACGAGTGTTTACAAAAATTCTGGCCCTTTATTGGCCAATCTAAGAACACAAGGTGTAATGATAATGGCATATCTGGATGACTTGCTGCTGATAGACCACTCAGTGAAAAAACTAGACGTGGTCGTTCACAAGACAATCAAGTATCTGGAATCTCACGGTTGGATTATCAACCGAGACAAGTCAGCCCTAAAAATTCAAAAGTCTGGAATACTTGGGGCTAAGGTTGGATTCAGGCCAGAGAAAAATATTCTTGCCTCGAGGAAAGGTGTTGCCTTTGAAAGATTTGATCCACTTAGTGGGTACAAAAAAGACAGCCGTCCATACGCCTGTATATGAGGCTGCTGGGAAAAATGGTGGCATCATTCGAAGCAGTACCCTACGGTCAATTCCATTCAAGGAATTTGCAAGGGGCCATACTGTCAGCCTGGAACAAAAAAATTCAGGCCTAGACTTACAATGTCCTTGTCCCCTTCCGTTCGCAAGAGCCTCCGTTGGTGGTTGGTTTCCCAGAATCTGGAAAAAAGGAAATCCTTCAGTCCGATTTCTTGGGAGGTGGTCACTACAGATGCCAGCCTTATAGGCTGGGGAGCGGTACTGGAGCAATAGTCTCTCCAGGGCAGATGGTCGGATGCAGAAAAGGCCCTGCCCATCAATCTCTTAGAGATACGAGCAGCCCGGTATGCCCTAGTAGCATGGACATCCAAACTCCAAGAGTCCCCTGTCAGAATTCAATCAGACAATGCCACAGCAGTGGCATATATCAATCATCAGGGGGGCACCAGGAGTCGTGCAGCCCAGAGGGAAGTAAATGACATCCTGAAATGGGCAGAAAAAATATGTCCCAGCCATATCTGCGGTATTCATTCCAGGAGTGGAGAAGTGGAAGGCGGACTTTCTAAGTCGCCAGCAATTAGGCCCAGAGGAAGGGTCCCTTCACCCCGAGGTTTTCTGGACAATATGTCAGCGGTGGGGAACATCGGATGTAGATCTTCTAGCATCCAGATTCAACGCAAAGGGGGACAGGTTTGTCTCTCGGACAAGGGATCCCCTAGCTTGCGGCTCGGATGCCCTAGTGTTCCCTTGGGATCAGTTCAAGCTGATATATGCATTCACACCGCCACAATGGTTACCTCGATTACTCCGCAGAATCAGGGTAGAAAAGAAACCAATGATTCTGGTGGCTCCAGCGTGGCCCCGAAGAGCGTGGTACGTGGAGATTGTAAAATGTCAGTGGGGAGTCCTTGGACTCTCCCACATCGTCCGGACCTGCTTTCGCAAGGACCGATATACCACCCTTCCTTACCAGCCCTAGGTTTGACGGCCTGGCTATTGAAGCCCACATTCTAAAAAAGAGAGGGCTCTCTAATTCTGTGGTATCTACCATGATCAATGCCAGGAAGCCGGTATCCAGGCAGATCTACTATAGAATCTGGAAGGCGTACATCGCCTGGTGTGAAGCCAAGAAATGGCATCCACGTAAGTACGTAATAGGTAGGAGTCTGGACTCCCTACAATGGGCTGTAGATAGGAAGCTTGCCTTGAGTACTATCAAGGGTCAGATTTCGGCCTTGTCAATATTTTTTCAAAGGCCCTTGGCTTCGCATTCACTAGTCAAAGCCTTTATACAAGGAGTGATGCGTATTAGGCCTCCGGTTAATATTCCCATATGTCCATGGGATCTAAACTTGGTTCTGTCGGTTCTACAGAAACAACCATTTGAACCATTACAGCATATTTCCTTGGTGCTTCTCACCAGGAAATTGATTTTTCTAGTAGCCATTTGTTCGGCTAAAAGAGTATCGGAATTAGCAGCTATGTCCTGTAAGGAGCCATATCTGGTTATCCATAAGGACAGAGTAGTGTTACGTCCTCATCCAGCCTTTCTTCCTAAGGTGGTATCGAGGTTTCATTTGAACCAAGATGTGGTTCTTCCTTCTTTTTTCCCCAAACCTACTTCGGTAGAGGAAAAGTTATTGCATTCTTTGGATGTAGTAAGAGCAGTTAAAGCTTATCTAAAAGCCACTGCTCAGATTCGCAGAACGGATACTTTGTTTATTCTGCCGGAAGGCCCCAGAAGGGGTCAGGCAGCGTCAAAATCTACTTTAGCCAAGTGGATTCGACAGGTCATAATACAAGCCTATGGCTTGAGAAATAGACCGCCTCCGTTCAAAGTTAGGGCGCACTCCACGAGAGCAGTTGGAACTTCATGGGCAGTGCATCACCAGGCCTCCCTGGCTCAAATCTGTAAGGCCGCAACATGGTCTTCAGTACACACGTTTACTAGGTTCTACCAGGTGGACGTTAGAAGTCAGGAGGATGTCGCCTTTGGGCGCAGTGTGTTGCAGGCCGCAAAAGATCCTCATGTCTGATAGCGCTCAGCTTATATATGGTGTATCCCCCCCCTCATTTGGCATTGCTTTAGGACATCCCATTAGTAATGACTATGTCGCTCTGTGTCCCGTGATGTACGAAAAAGAAAATAGGATTTTTATAACAGCTTACCTGTAAAATCCTTTTCTTGGAGTACATCACGGGACACAGAGCTCCCACCCCTCTTTGGGGACACTTATTGCTTTGCTACAAAACTGAGGTGCTCCCGGATGGGAGGGGCTTATATAGGGGAGGGTACTTCCGGTTTTGGAAGTTGCCAGTGCCAGCACCTGACGGTATCTATATAACCCATTAGTAATGACTATGTCGCTCTGTGTCCCGTGATGTACTCCAAGAAAAGGATTTTACAGGTAAGCTGTTATAAAAATCCTATTTTTGACACTTTTTGTTTACATGAAAACATATTTTTTTTTGCAAGAAAATTATGTTGAACCCCCAAACATTATATATATTTTTAAAGCAAAGGCCCTACAGAATAAAATGGTGGGTGTTGCATTTTTTTTTCTACACAGTATTTGCGCAGCGATTTTTCAAACGCATTTTTTGGGGAAAAAAATACACTTTTTTTAATTTTAATGCACTAAAACAAATATATTGCCCAAATGTTAGATGAAATAAAAAATATGATCTTAGGCCGAGTACATAGATACCAAACACGACATGCTTTAAAATTTCGCACAAACGCGCATTGGCGACAAACTACATACATTTTTAAAAGCCTTTAAAAGCCTTTACAGGTTACCCCGTTAGATTTACAGAGGAGGTCTACTGCTAAAATTACTGCTCTCGATCTGACTTTCGCGGTGATACCTCACATGCATGGTGCAATTGCTGTTTACATATGACGCCAGACCGACGCTTGCGTTCGCCATTGGGCAAGAGCAGGGCAGGACAGGGGTGCTTTTTTTTTATTATTAATTTTGCTTTTTTATTTTATTTTTAAATTGTTCCTTCCATATTTTTTTTTTATTTATCATTTTTATTGTTATCTCAGGGAATGTAAATATCCCCTATGATAGCAATAGGTAGTGACAGGTACTCTTTTTTTGAAAAAACTGGGGTCTAGACTCTAGATCTGTCCTCTGCCCTCAAAGCATCTGACCACACCAAGATCGGTGTGATAAAATGCTTTCCCAATTTCCCAATGGCGCTTTTTATATCCGGGGGGGGGGGGGGACATTCCCTCCCACTGCTTGTAAAAGCAGTCCAGAGGCTAATTAGCCACTAGAATTGCTTTTACATGAAAGCCGGTCGCTGGCTGAAAAGAATGATACCAAGATGATGCCTAAACCCGCAGGCATCAATCTGGTATAACCATTCAAAGTCCAGCAACATACCAGTACGTTGCTGGTCCTTGTTGGACATGTATTGTAATCTTTTTTTTTCATGCAGCCAGTTGGCTGAACGAAAAAAGAGATTGATCGGGTGGGTATGCCCACCATTAGAATACCGCCCTTCATCCACCCACTTCTAATGATGGGCATACATGCACCATTTATATATGCCGAAGCATGGGGGCATCCTCCCGCAAAAAAGTTATGCCGCACACACATGGTCGGACTTTTCCACGGGCAAGCCTCCGTCGGAATTTCGACTGTATGTACGCGGCATTAGGAGCAATATCACTCCTCCGCCCCTACTGCCCCAATGCTTCGGCATATTTGCTTTTTTTTTTAACTGTGGTGGTGAAATCACCTCCTACAGCACTGGAGTCGCAGGGATCAGGCCTGTCTCTGCGAACGCTGCAGTTATGTGTGTTGTGTTTTGCAAGTGACAGTGATCGATCGATACTGCACTTGGGTGGCCTGGGCTGGACGGAGGGGCAAAACGCAGGTGCTAGCAGGTATCTGGGCTGATCCCGCTAACACTGCGTTTTTGGGAACCCTAAACTGCTGGGGACGCTAGTATAGATCTGATCAGATCAGATATTGATCTGTTCAGATACTATACCACTAAGGAGGGTGTATGCTTCACGCGTGGGTGTTAGCGTTACTGGCACTAACCTGACGCTGCCTGGGGTGTGACGCAGACCCTCTCTGACGCTAAAACCTAATTGATATCACCCGCCGGGCGATCAGGGGGTTAAACCTTTATTGGGTTATATATACGGCGGGTGCCCTGACACTATAAAAAGCAAACTAACTAACCAGCGTCACCCGTAACACTTATATGATGATCACTGGTGAAAGGGTTAACTAGGGGCAATTAGGGGGTTAAAACCTTTATTAGATAATATATGGGGGTACCTGACGCTATAAAAACCTGCGGCGAACCTAAAATTTTTTACTGGCTACCGATCTGCATCACCGACGCTAAGACAGCGATCAGAAAAATGATCGCTTAGCGACAGTGGTGATAGGGGGTGAAAGGGTTACCTGGGGGGCGATCAAGGGGGTTAAACCTTTATTAGATATTTTATGGGGGTACCTGACGCTATAAAAACCTGCGGCGAACCTAAAAAAAATTACTGGCTACCGATCTGCATCACCGATGCTAAGACAGCGATCAGAAAAATGATCGCTTAGCGACAGTGGTGATAGGGGGTGAAAGGGTTACCTGGGGGGCGATCAAGGGGGTTAAACCTTTATTAGATAATTTATGGGGGTACCTGACGCTATAAAAACCTGCGGCGAACCTAAAAAAAATTACTGGCTACCGATCTGCATCACCGACGCTAAGACAGCGATCAGAAAAATGATCGCTTAGCGACAGTGGTGATAGGGGGTGAAAGGGTTACCTGGGGGGCGATCAAGGGGGTTAAACCTTTATTAGATAATTTATGTGGGTACATGACGCTATAAAAACCTGCGGCAAACCTAAAAAAAAATACTGGCTACCGATCTGCATCACCGACGCTAAGACAGCGATCAGAAAAATGATCGCTTAGCGACAGTGGTGATAGGGAGTGAAAGGGTTACCTGGGGGGCGATCAAGGGGGTTAAACCTTTATTAGATAATTTATGGGGGTACCTGACGCTATAAAAACCTGCGGCGAACCTAAAAAAAATTACTGGCTACCGATCTGCATCACCGACGCTAAGACAGCGATCAGAAAAATGATCGCTTAGCGACAGTGGTGATAGGGGGTGAAAGGGTTACCTGGGGGGCGATCAAGGGGGTTAAACCTTTATTAGATAATTTATGGGGGTACCCGACGCTATAAAAACCTGCGGCGAACCTAAAAAAAATTACTGGCTACCGATCTGCATCACCGACGCTAAGACAGCGATCAGAAAAATGATCGCTTAGCGACGGCGGTGCTAGGGGGTGAAAGGGTTATCTGGGGGGTGATCAAGGGGTTAAACCTTTATTGGGGGGGGGGGGTTAGGGGGCTACACTGGACCTAAAACTAAATGTAGTGACACTTTTACAGTCACAAATGTCACTGATTGCAGTGATCAGTAAATAAATGGTCACTGCAATCAGTGACACTGTGACTGGGGGCTGGGGGGTGATCTGGGGGGGGCGATTTATGTGCCTATGTGTGCTGGTGTTAGTGTAGTGTTTGTGCACTAACCTTGATGTCTTCTCTTGTACGGCGCTCGGTATATGTGAGCGCCGCACAAGAGATGACATCACTTCCTCCGCCTGTGTTTACATTACACAGGCAGAGGGGGCATTCTCATTCGCCGGGAGCGATCGCGGGGGGGTGGCCGGAATCGAACGGTCGCCCCCCCATCTCGGATCGCTCCCAGACGAATTCCGACCGCTCACTGTACAGAAGGGGGGTCCGATTGGACCCCCCAACTGTACAAAGGCGATCACGTACACTCTACGTGATTGTGCCTGTCGGTGCCATTGTGCCGACGTATATATACAGTGAGCGGTCGTTAAGTGGTTAAAG
Source organism: Rana muscosa (assembly GCA_029206835.1). Taxonomy (NCBI): domain Eukaryota; kingdom Metazoa; phylum Chordata; class Amphibia; order Anura; family Ranidae; genus Rana; species Rana muscosa. Next base: position 200,934,609 of record CM055120.1, read on the forward strand.
GGGTCTTCCAGATTCCGATAAGCCCCCTGCCCGCAGACCCCCACAACCACCGGGCAAGGGTTGTGGGGATGAGGCCCTTGTCCCCATCAACATGGGGACATCCTCCCCATGTTGAGGGCATGTGGCCTGGTACGGTTCAGGAGGGGGGCGCTCTCTCGTCCCCCCCTTTTTTCCTGCGGCCTGCCAGGTTGCGTGCTCAGATATGGGTCTGGTATGGATATTTAGGGGGAACCGCACGCCATTTTTTTTTTACATTTGCGGCGGGGTTCCCCTAATATCCATTCCAGACCTGAAGGGCCTGGTAATTGAATTTGGGGGAACCCCCACGCTTTTTTTTTTTTTTTTTTTATCAATGACTTTTCTATGTATTGATAAAAGCCGACAATTCATTAATAGCCGCGAGTGAGTTTTAAATTACTTTTTTTCCTTCAAAAATTACATTTTGTGCAGGGACAGTTCTAAGCACGGGAAACATGCGCCACTTTACATGCATATCATACACACCCCCCAGGTATGAAATTTAAAGGAATATTTCACTTTTATTTTGTTTCACTTTAAGCATTATTAAAATCACTGCTCCCAAAAAACGGCCATCTTTAAAACTTTTTTTTGCATTGATACATGTCCCCTGGGGCAGGACCCGGGTCCCCAAACACTTTTTAGGACAATAACTTGCATATAAGCCTTTATAATTAGCACTTTAGATTTCTCCCATAGACTTTTCGAATTTGCCGCGAACACCCCAAATTGTTCGCTGTTCGGCGAACAGGCGAACAGGCAATGTTCGAGTCGACTCGAACTCGAAGCTCATCCCTAGTGGCGGTGTTATTTGGCATCCTCTTCACACAGGAACGCTATTCATTTCACATTTCAAGTTTGCCACTTCAATGTGGACCATCTTCCCCTCTTCCCCCCTTTTTGTGGACTATATTGAAGTTTTATTTCAGATTCAGTTTTTTGGACTATATTTAAAGCGGAGCTCCGCCGGAAAAACAAATATTAAAATCCAGCAGCTACAGCTACAGCAGCTGCTGGCTTTTAATATTTGGACACTTACCTGTCCTGGAGTCCAGCGACGTCCGCAGCAGAGGACGAGCGATCGCTCGTCGCTCTGCTGCTCCCTCCGCCATCCTCGCTGAGGGAACCAGGAAGTGAAGCCCTGCGGCTTCATGCCCGGTTCCCTACGGCGCATGCGCGAGTCGTGCTGCGCCGTTCTGATTCGTCCTCCTGTGTTCTGGGAGCCGAGTGTCTCCCAGAACACTACGGGAAGTCTGGGGGAAGTGACGTCACTCCCGCAGATTCCCGGAGAGAGGACTCCCGGATGTGGGTGAAAATACCTGTCTTAGACAGGTATCTTCACCCCCCTCCCCCCTGAAAGGTGTCAATTGTGACACCGGAGGGGGGGAGGAATCCGATTACCAGAAGTGAAAATTTAGGGTGGAGCTCCACTTTAATTCATTTCTAGAGATATTCATTTATCAGAAATGTTATTAGTATATGGTCCATCACATGTCTATTAACAAGTTTTATACTTAATTGTTTATACTTAATTGTTTATGTTTTAGGAGCACTCTGGTTGAACGGAAACAAAATCAATGTAACTTGCTTAAGGGCTCTTTCACACGGAGGTCCGTTCAGGTCCGCCTGTCAGTTTTTTAGGCGGACCTGAAACGGATCCTCCATGCACCCCTATGGAAGCACGGATGTCAGCGGTGACATGTCTGCTGACATCCGCTCCGAAAAAGTGTGACGGAGGAAAATCCTATTTTTCCTTCCGTCTGCGGAGCGGATGACAACGGACTCTACGGTCCGTCGTCATCCGATTCCCCATAGGGAGAGCGGCGCTCTGACAGGGCGGTCCCTGCACAGTGTGCGGGGACCGCCCAGTCATCCGTCGGCTCAGCGGGGATCAACGGAGTGATCTCCGCTGAGCAAGCGGAGCTTCACGGGGCGGATCTGCACGGATCCGCCCCGTGTGAAAGAGGCCTAAGAGAGTCTTTTCTTTACTTTGAAGAGGGAAGAAAAAAACAAAAAACAAAATAAAGGTCCTGCTCAGCTCTACCCAAAACAAAAAGCTTTGGCTATATACTGTACATGTGTAGCAATACCCCCGAAGGGGCTGTTGGTTTAAATTTTGGGCCTACCGTTACCTCACTGTTCACCACATCGGTCCTAGGGGTCCTCCTTGGAGGGTTGTTCACAAATGTCTGCACCAAACGTTTAGTTATTTTCTTCAATGCTTTTATTACAAACGTCAGTTAGAGGGATGGAGGGTTAGGGGAGATTCAGATACCTTGTTTTGCGGACCACAGGTACTCTCTTGAATCCAGAGGACAAACAGGGTTCCACACTGGATCTAGCAGCCACTGGATAGGCCTCTCTCACTGGCCTAGCAGCCGATGCGGTGCTCGGTCAAAAGTCTCTGCCACAGACTTGAAGAATAGAAAAGGGTGGTTGGACAATCCTCTGCCACAGGACTGTACAACCGCGTACACTTTGTAAAGTCAAAAACACAGCTACACAGTACCAGGTTCTTTCAGCCAGCCAGCAGCACTGTGAGGTAGGTTGGTCTGGGTGCATCCTTCAGTTGAGTCTCCAGGCTCTTCCTGAGATACCAGCCTTTTTGCTCGGTCCTCTCTGGGAAAAGTCCTCCCCTGGCTCCTCCAACTGCTCGGCTTCTCCCCTCAGGCAAGACAGCGCAAGATCACCCCTGGACCAGTAGGCCCCCAGAACTCCTGGGCCTACTACCAGTAACATAGCCTCGGGCCAGCAGGCCCCGAGGTGGGAAAAACTGCTACGACATGCACAAGGCCAGGAGGGCTATCTTGTCAGGATCGGAAGACCCCGCAAAACGGTGTCTGTCCCTTAAGTACCCTCTCCCAGAATGCACAGCGGTGGGGACCACGCCTACTGGGCTGCTTCTGGGAAAAGAAAACTCAATACACCCAGCCCGCTGCATTTCCAACCTTGACCCGTGGTGACAGCGACACCTACAGTCAAGTGTAAAATGTGCAATGCAGCAAAACTGGAACAGAAACCAATAATTTGACATAATCATTCTGAGCTAAACTACAGCTCAGATAACTTAAATTTACAACTAGCGCCTACTCAATAGGAGCAGGGCACTACACATGTAACACCCTGATATTAGGCAGGGTTGCTAACAAATTTAGCTTGCTAGGTGGTAACTAGCCTGGCTGATTGATAGGGGATTCACTGGCTTTTCCCCTAACGCTGGATTTGATGCACCTCTCTATTATGTCACTATCACTAGAGTGATAAGGGCATAGGGAATCCAGGCTAGAAGTGAATAGGTTGACTCAGCCAATTGGCAGAGGTTTTCTTCGGCCCCTTGGCCTGCTGGGAGCGCCTATTTATTCAGGGGGAATCAGGCGATCGGGGATCTGTGCCACCTGGATGGCTGTCTGGGTGGACGTGTGTCACAAGGCTCCTGGGTTGCTAGGCCAGAAGCCTGAGGCCTCTCCTGGGAGCACCTGGCTGCTAGGCTGTCTAAGGCCTATTCAGGTTTGATAGAAGCGTGAGGTTGGGGCTTTTGGCCGGAAGCCCAACCAAGTTGCAGAGGTTCCACCGGACCGGGAACCGCATTTTTGACAGCGGTGAGGGAGAAGCAGTTGCCACATGGGACAACCACTCCTGTTACCAGAGGCAAGTGAGGATCAAGGTCAGAGATAAAGGAGACACAGTCGCCATTAAGGAATAACCACTCCGGTTATTAGAGGCCAGTTATGGAAGTCTGAAAAAGTACCAGAGCAGCCTTATTTACTAGCCGGGGACGGTGAACAAGTGGGAAAGCTTCAGCAGAGTGCCAAGCCAGGGACCCAGTGGGTTAGCATTGTTGACACTTGAGGAGAATACAGTGGCTTAGCTGTGGAAGAGCTCAGGGGATCCAGTGATGATTGGGATTTTGAGGTCTAGTGAGAGACCAGGAGCTTATTGAGTGAAGATCTACAGTAGGATATTGTGAGATGTGAGAAAAGATCTAGAACGGGTTACTGTGAGTTACGTGTATGGATCTCTATTGACTGTTCAAAGTTCAGTTGCCATAGGGGACAGCCGTTCTACAAATAAAAGGTCCTCTACAGGGATGAGCCGAACACCCCCCTGTTCGGTTCGCACCAGAACCTGCGAACAGACAGAATGTTCGCGTGAACTTTAGAACCCTATTAAATACAATGGACTCGAATGTTCGAAATCTAAAGTGCTAATTATAAAGGCTAATATGCAAGTTATTGTCCTAAAAAGTGTTTGGGGACCCGGGTCCTGCCCCAGGGGACATGTATCAATGCAAAAAGAAGTTTTAAAAACGGCCGTTTTTTTCGGGAGCAGTGATTTTTCTAATGCTTAAAATTAAAAAATAAATTTTCCTTTAAATTTCATACCTGGGGGGGGGGCAGTGTATAGTGTGCATGTAAAGTCGCACATGTTTCCCGTGCTTAGAACTGTCCCTGCACAAAATGTCATTTTTGAAGGAAAAAAAGTCATTTAAAACTCACTCTCGACTATTAATGAATTGTCGGCTCCCGGCAATACATAGAAAAGTCATTGATAAAAAAAAAAAAAAGGGTGGGGGTCCCCCCAAATTCAATTACTAGGCCCTTCAGGTCTGGAATGGATATTAAGGGGAACCCCGCCACAAATTTAAAAAAAAAATGCGTGCGGTTCCCCCAAATATCCATACCAGGCCCTTCAAATCTGGCATGGATTTTAAGGGGAACTCCACCCCAAATTTGAAAAAAAAATGGCGTGGAGTCCCCACAAAAATCCATACCAGACCCTTATCCGAACACGCAACCTGGCAGGCCGCAGGAAGAGTCGGGGACGAGAGAGCGCCCCCCCTCCTGAACCGTGCCAGGCCACATGCCCTCAACATGGGGAGGATGTCCCCATGTTGATGGGGACAAGGGCCTCATCCCCACAACCCTTGCCCGGTGGTTGTGGGGCTCTGCGGGCAGGGGGCTTATCGGAATCTGGAAGACCCCTTTAACAAAGGGGACCCCCAGATCCCGGCCCCCTCCTATGTGAATTGGTAAGGGGTACATTGTACCCCTACCATTTCACAAAGAAAGTGTAAAAAAAATGTAAATAAAAACACACAAACACCTTGGAAAAGTCCTTTATTAAAAAATTAAAAATAAATAAAATAAAAAAACATTCCAGCGATGAAATCTAGTGTCCCACGGCGATCCCGATGTCCAGCGCTGTCTGTCATTGGTTGAGCCTGAGCGGACCTGATGGGGAACTTCCTCCACAGTCTATTAAATGTATAGACCCGCCCCTTCTAAAGTTCCCCATCAGGTCCGCTAAGCGGACCAGATGCGGAACGTGAGAAGGGGCGGGTCATGTATTACACAGTGAAGGAAATTCCCCATCAGGTCCGCCCCCTCGTATGTCAGACCCCGCCTACGTTATTGGCCTGAGCGGACCTAATGGGGAACTTCCTTCACTGTGTAATACATGAATAGACCCGCCCCTTCTCATGTTCCGCATCTGGTCCGCTCAGTCAATGACTAGGTGTAAGGCTAAGCGGACCTGATGGGGAACTTTAGAAGGGGCGGGTCTATACATTTAAAACACTGCGGAGGAAGTTCCCCATCAGGTCCGCTCAGGCTCAGCCAATGACGGACAGCACTGGACATCGGGATCGCCGCGGGACACTGGATTTCATCGCTGGAATGTTTTTTTTTTATTCTTTTTTTTTTAATAAAGGACTTTTCCAAGGTGTTTGTGTGTTTTTTTTTACATTTGTTTTACACTTTCTTTGTGAAATGGTAGGGGTACAATGTACCCCTTACCAATTCACATGGGGGGGGCGGAATCTGGGGGTCCCCTTTGTTAAAGGGGTCTTCCAGATTCCAATAAGCCCCCTGCCCGCAGACCCCCACAACCACTGGGCAAGGGTTGTGGGGATGAGGCACTTGTCCCCATCAACATGGGGACATCCTCCCCATGTTGAGGGCATGTGGCCTGGTACGGTTCAGGAGGGGGGGGCGCTCTCTCGCCCCCCCCTCTTTTCCTGCGGCCTGCCAGGTTGCAGGCTCGGATAAGGGTCTGGTATGGATTTTTGGGGGGACTCCACGCCATTTTTTTCAAATTTGGGGTGGAGTTCCCCTTAAAATTCATGCCAGATCTGAAGGGCCTGGTATGGATATTTGGGGGAACCGCACGCATTTTTATTTTTAATTTGCGGCAGGGTTCCCCTTAATATCCATTCCAGACCTGAAGGGCCTTGTAATTTAATTTGGGGGGACCCCCACCCTTTTTTTTTTTTTATCAATGACTTTTCTATGTATTGCCGGGAGCCGACAATTCATTAATAGCCGCGAGTGAGTTTTAAATTACTTTTTTTCCTTCAAAAATGACATTTTGTGCAGGGACAGTTCTAAGCATAGGAAACATGTGCCACTTTACATGCATATCATACACACCCCACAGGTACGAAATTTAAAGGAATATTTCACTTTTATTGTTTCACTTTAAGCATTATTAAAATCACTGCTCCCAAAAAAACGGTCGTCTTTAAAACTTTTTTTTGCATTGATACATGTCCCCTGGGGCAGGACCCGGGTCCCCAAACACTTTTTAGGACAATAACTTGCATATAAGCCCTTATAATTAGCACTTTAGATTTCTCCCATAGACTTTTCGAATTTGCCGCGAACACCCCAAATTGTTCGCTGTTTGGCGAACGGGCAATGTTCGAGTCGAACATGAGTTCGACTCGAACTCGAAGCTCATCCCTAGTCCTCTCCCTGTATAGCTGTCTGCCTATTTTTGTCTCAAAGTCTGCCAATTGCTATTACATCTACATAAAGGTGTCCTTGCCCTAAACCCTCTCTCCCTCAGTTCTTGGTAACCACTAGAGACCCGGGCCATTGACAAATGACGGCCACAAGGTGTCTCTACAGGGCCAGGAGGACGTCTATTGACGTCCTTGGCTCCTCCCGGGCACTGGGGGGGGGGGGGCGCGTGCCCGGCGCATCACTCAGGTGCCGATGTGCGTGCCTGGCGGCCGCGATATCCGCCAGGTGCCCGCAATCTGCAGTTACAGAGCCAGGGACGTGGATCTCTGTATGTAAACACAGAGATCCACGTCCTGTCAGGGAGAGGAGACCGATGGTGTGTCCCTTGTACTTAGGGACAACCATCGGTACACCTCCCCCAGTCAGTCCCCTCCCCTCACAGTAAGAATCACAGGGCACACATTTAACCCCTTGATCGCCCCCTAGTGTTAACCCCTTCCCTGCCAGTCACATTTATACAGTAATCAGTGCATATTTATAGCACTGTTCGCTGTATAAATTTGAATGGTCCCAAAAATGTGTCAGAAGTGTCCGATGTGTCCGCCGTAATATCGCAGTCCTGACAAAAATCGCAGATCGCCGCCATTACTAGTAAAAAAAATATGTCATAATTCTATCCCCTATTTTGTAGGCGCTATAACTTTTGCGCAAACCAATCAATATACGCTTATTGCGATTTGTTTTTACCAAAAATATGTAGAGGAATACGTATCGGCCTAAACTGAGGAAAAAAATATTTAAAAAAAAAATGGATATTTATTATAGCAAAAAGTAAAAAATATTGTGTTTTTTTTTTTTTTTAAATTGTCGGTCTTTTTTTGTTTCTAGCGCAAAAAATAAAAACCGCAGAGATTAACAAATCCCACCACAAGAAAGCTCTATTTGTGGGAAAAAAAGGACGTCAATTTTGTTTGGGAGCTACGTCGCACGACAGTGCTGAAAGCTGAAATTTCAACCTGGGCAGGAAGAGGGTATATGTGCCCAGTAAGCAAGTGGTTAAGAGACAATAAATCTCTTTTGTTCGCATTCAAAAAGCTCTCCCTAACTCTGGTGGTCACCATTAGGCCTCTAGGGGTCAGGGACACTGCTACATATAGTATACTTTAAACATAGGGAAGACTGCTAGATCATAGAATAGTAGTCAAATTATTTCAAAACCAACCTTCACATATAGGCGTGGGGCTCCAATCATTTTTTGTGCATGTAAGTTGAGTAGTTGTAGATGGTTTATATCCCTTTTCACATGAAAATTCCAAGGTTTCTTTGTCCTTATAACTAAGTTTAGGATTGCTTACTCCCCCGTGAATAATCTTTGGTGAGCTGCACTTGACTTCTGTGTAAAACAAAGAAATACACATGTTACATACATTTTAGGGCAATAAAAAAAAAGACAGTCAACTTTCTTTTCTTTTTATTTTTGAATATATATTGGTACCTAAGTTTTTATGTTACATTTTGCACATGTTTAAACATCATCTTGGCTATCTCATGTCATCATGATGTCACTTCCATTTCCGGACTGATGTAAACAATGCAATTTTTTTTTAAAGCATTAGATCAATGTTTTAAATCTAATGCTTTCCATTGTAGAGGAGAGATGTAGGGTCTTATTGACCCCAGATCTCTACATAACGAGGACCTATCATGCTTTATTGTTGTCACAAAGAGATGTTTACATTTCTTGTTACAGCAATAAAAGTGATATCAAATAAAAAAAAAAAATTATAAACTAAATAAAAAATATTTGTCTTGCTTATTCCTATTACAAGGGATGTTTACATTCCTTGTAATAGGAATAAAAGTGATCATTTTTTTTAAAGTGTCAAAGTAAAAAGTTTAAAATAGAATTAACAATAATTTTTTTTTAAAGTGCCCCTGCCACCAGTAGCTCGCACGCAGAAGTGAATGCATACGTAAGTCCCGCCCACATATGAAAACAGTGTTCACACTACACATGTGAGGTATCGACGCGAACGTTAGAGCAAGAGCAATAATTCTAGCCCTAGACCTCCTCTGTAAACTCAAAACATGGAACCAGTAAAAAAAATGTAAGCGTCGCCAATGAGGACTTTTAACCACTTCAATACCAGGCACTTACCCCCCTTCCTGCCCAAGCCAATTTTCAGCTTTCTGCGCTGTCGCTGTTTAAATGACAATTGCACGGTCATGCTACACTGTACCAAAACAGAAATTTTATAATTTTGTTCCCACAAATAGAGCTTTCTTTTGGGGGTATTTGATCACCTCTGCGGTTTTTATTTTTGCTAAACAAATAAAAAAAGACAGAACATTTTGAAAAAATAAAAGTTTTGCTTTTGTTTCTGTTATAAAATTTTGTAAATAGTAGGATTTTTAAAACAGCTTACCTGTAAAATCCTTTTCTTGGAGTACATCACGGGACACAGAGCAGCATAGTCATTACTATGTGGGTTATATAGAATTACCTTCAGGTGCTGGCACTGGCAACTTCCAAAACAGGAAGTACCCTCCCCTATATAAGCCCCTCCCATCCGGGAGTACCTCAGTTTTGTAGCAAAGCAATACGTGTCCCCAAAAGAGGGGTGGGAGCTCTGTGTCCCGTGATGTACTCCAAGAAAAGGATTTTACAGGTAAGCTGTTTTAAAAATCCTACTTTCTTGTTCATACATCACGGGACACAGAGCAGCATAGTCATTACTATGTGGGACGTCCCAAAGCAATGCCACATGAGGGGGGGGGATACACCATACATAAGCTGGGCGCCATCAGGCATGAGGATCTTTTGCGGCCTGCAACACACTGCGCCCAAAGGCGACATCCTCCTGACTTCTCACGTCCACCTGGTAGAACCTAGTAAACGTGTGTACTGAAGACCATGTTGCGGCCTTACAAATTTGCGCCAGGGAGGCCTGGTGATGCACTGCCCATGAAGTTCCAACTGCTCTCGTGGAGTGCGCCCTAACTTTGAACGGAGGCGGTCTACTTTTCAAGCCATAGGCTTGTATTATGACCTGTCGAATCCACTTGGCTAAAATAGATTTTGATGCTGCCTGACCCTTTCTGGGGCCTTCCGGCAGAACAAACAGAGAATCCGTTCTACGAATCTGAGCAGTGGCTTTTAGATAAGCTTTAACTGCTCTTACTACATCCAAAGAATGCAATAACTTTTCCTCTACCGAGCTTGGTTTGGGGAAACAAGAAGGAAGAACCACATCCTGGTTCAAGTGAAACCTCGATACCACCTTAGGAAGAAAGGCTGGGTGAGGACGTAATACTACTCTGTCCTTATGGATAACCAGATATGGCTCTTTACAGGACATGGCGGCTAATTCCGACACTCTTCTAGCCGAGCATATGGCTACTAAAAATATCAATTTCCTGGTGAGTAGAACCAAGGAAATGTGCCGCAAAGGTTCAAATGGCTGCTTCTGCAGAACCGACAGAACCAAATTTAGATCCCATGGGCATATGGGAGCCTTAATCGGTGGAATAATACGAGTCACACCTTGCATAAAGGATTTGACAAGTGAATGCATAGCCAGGGGCCTTTGAAATAGTATTGACAAGGCCGAAACCTGGCCCTTGATAGTACTTAAGGCAAACTTCCTGTCTACAGCCCACTGCAGGAAGTCCAGAATTCTGCCTATAACGTACTTACGTGGATGCCATTTTCTGGCCTCGCACCAAGTGATGTACGCCTTCCAAACTCTATAGTAGATCTGCCTGGATACAGGCTTCCTGGCATTGATTATAGTTGATACCACAGAGTTAGAGAGACCTCTCTTCTTTAGGATGTGGGACTCAATAGCCAGGCCGTTAAACTTAGAGTTAGTAAGGAAGGGTGGTATATCGGTCCTTGCGAAAGCAGGTCCGGACGACGTGGAAGGGTCCAAGGACTCCCCACAGACATTTTGATGATCTCCACGTACCAGGCCCTTCGGGGCCATGCTGGAGCCACCAGGATCACGGCTTCTTCTCCAACCTGACTCTGCGAAGGAGTCGAGGCAACAATTGTAGCGGAGGGAATGCATATATCAGTCTGAACTGATCCCAAGGGAACACCAGAGCATCCGAGCCGCAAGCGAGGGGATCCCTTGTCCGGGAGACAAATCTGTCCACCTTTGCGTTGAATCTGGATGCTAGCAGATCTACATCCGGTGTTCCCCACCGCTGACATATTGCTCGGAAGACCTCGGGATGAAGGGACCATTCCCCTGGGCATAACTGTTGGCGACTCAGAAAGTCCGCCTTCCAATTCTCCACCCCTGGAATGAAGACAGCTGATATACATGGGACATGCTTTTCTGCCCATTCCAGGATGTGACTTACTTCCCTCTGGGCTGCACGACTCCTGGTGCCTCCCTGATGATTGATATATGCCACTGCTGTGGCATTGTCTGATTGAATTCTGACAGGGGACCCTTGGAGTCTGGATGTCCAGGCAACTAGGGCGTACCGGGCTGCTCGTATCTCTAAGAGATTGATGGGCAGGGTTTTTACTACATTTGACCATCTGCCCTGGAGAGACCATTGCTCCAGTACTGCCCCCCAGCCTGTAAGGCTGGCATCTGTAGTGACCACCTTCCAAGATATCGGGCTGAAGGGTTTTCCCTTCTGGAGATTCTGGGGGATCAACCACCAGCAGAGACTCTTCCGAACGGAAGGGGACAAAGCCATCGGGAAGTCTAGAGCCCGAACTTTTCCGTTCCAGGCTGACAATATGGCCCTTTGTAAATTCCTTGAGTGGAATTGGGCGTATGGCACAGCTTCGAATGATGCTACCATCTTTCCTAGCAGCCTCATGCACAGGCGTATGGACGGCTGTCTTTTTGCACAAAGCAGACGGACCAAGCCCCTCAAAGAGGATACCTTGTCTAGAGGTAAGAAAATCTTCCTCTGGTCTGAATCCAGCCGTAGCCCTAGATATACCAGGTTTTTCACTGGCTGTAGGGCTGACTTGTCCAGGTTGATGACCCAACCGTGAGATTCTAGATACTTGATTGTATCGACAATTACCACTTCTAGCTTGGCAACTGAGTGGTCCATCAACAACAGGTCGTCTAGGTATGCCATTATCGTTACACCCCGTGTTCTTAGATCGGCCAACAGTGGGGCCAGAATTTTTGTGAACACTCGTGGCGCTGTGGCCAGACCGAATGGTAAGGCTCTGAACTGAAAATGGCGCCCTTCTACTGCAAAGCGTAGGAATTTTTGATGACCTGGAAAGATGGGAACATGCAAGTAAGCATCTTTGATGTCGATCGAGGCTAACCATTCCTCCCCTTGTAGGGCAGCGGTGACCGATCGGATCGACTCCATCCGGAAAGACTAGACGTTTAGAAATTTGTTTAGACTCTTTAGGTCCAATATGGGTCTTATGTCCCCGTTTGGCTTCGGGACTGTGAAAAGGTTTGAGTAGAAACCCAACCCCCACTCTTCCATAGGAACCTCCATAATTACTCCTTGGAGCAATAGTTGTTCTAACGCCAATAGGAGAGACCGTCTTTTCAGAGGGTCTCTTGGCATGCCTGACCACATAAAATGGGACGGAGGAGACTCTTTTAACTCCAACTTGTATCCCAGAGTTACTGCAGAGAGCACCCATCTGTCTTTGATCGTCTCCCGCCAGGTCTCTGCGAACAACTGAAGTCTTCCCCCCACCCGTTTGAGTGGGGGCAGCCCTTCATAGGCTTGACTTGGAGGCTGGTTTAGTACCTCTTCGGATCCAGGGCTTTTTATTACCCTGTGGCTGTCCCTGATTTTTTCCTCCTGAGTTTGACCGAGGAGGCCGTCGGAACTGCTTAGTAACAGACGTCGCAGGGATAGGAGAGGTAGTCCTCTTAAAAGATGGACCCCTATACCTCTTCCTACTCGGTAAGAGAGTACTTTTACCACTGGAAATCTTCTGGATATACTTATCCAGGTCTTCGCCAAAAAGGCGTTCCCCATGAAATGGGAAGCTAACTAAGAGCTTCTTACAGGGAGCTTCAGCAGACCAGTTTTTGAGCCACAGAAGCCTACGCATATGTACCAAAGACAGCGTGAGGCGGGAGGCCTGATGGATAGAATCCTTGATGGCGTCAACCGCAAAGCATAATGCTCTAGGCAGATCAGCCAGAGCCTGGGCCTGTTGGTCTGGCAAATCCCTCAGGACCATTTTCATTTGATCCTTTAAAGCTTGGCAGACTCCAATAGCTGCCACTGCTGGCTGTGTAACAGCCCCTGCTGTGGAAAAAGCAGATTTTAATAAAGATTCCAATTTTTTATCCACTGGATCTTTGAACATTTGAACATTATCTACTGGACATGTCAGTGATTTGTTCACAGAAGAGATGGCTGCATCCACCGTAGGAACATTCCATCTCTGGGTGAACTTTTCCTCCATGGGATAGATCACCGGAAACCTTTTAGGCGGAACAAATAGTTTATCAGGATGTTCCCAGTCCTGGTATATAAGTCCTTCCAATAATGGATGTATTGGAAAGGAGCAATTAACCTGGGGAGCTTTTAGCGACCCCAATGAGGAGACAGCAGTAGTTGATGGTTCAACAAGAGGCATTTTAAATGCAGATCGAACCATGTCAGTTAGGGTCTGGACCCACAATCTTTCAGTCTGTGATGCTGAAAATGGTTCATCTACTGTCGATTCCTCAAAAACAGAGCTAACCTCCTCCTGATCCCCTTCAGGTAGGTCGGTCCCTTCCTGGGACTGTTGCTCTGCCAACAGGCACTCTAATGGAGGTGATGGAGATCTGGCGCGCTTTCTTTCCTGTAGAGAAGAAGCGATCAATGCTGCCAATCTCTGCTCCAATCCCTCCAGAGTTGAGGAAAAAACCTCCTCTGTTATATATGCAGGAGCAGGTGGACTGAGGACAGCCGCAGTACCTGGCAATCCCGGGGGTTCCTTATGGGTATTAACCTCTGATTTCTCAGGGGAGGAGGGTGCAGATGACTGCTCCAGATCCTCAGAGCCCGATGGAGACCCCCTACACTTCCTGAGAGGTATATCTCAGAGTTTTTTAGGCGGCATATTCCTTAGTTCAAAGCTGAGGTATTCCAGCCGCAATACACCCCTTACTGAAATAGTCTAATGCAATTTGCTGCTATGTACATCAGTGGGTGTCTACTAATGCGTCTTTCTGGGGATGCCTGTATCAACCGCCCGCTGTAAGCCCCTATACCATGCTACCAGCTCCTTTTCATGCTCTGTGTCCATAGCAAGCAGCGTGGACTGAGTCCTTTTATCTTGCTGGGACGCCCGCACATGCGCAGAAGCGCTGGGCGCACAGAGCGCGTCATCCGCCAGGCTCCGCCCCCTTTTTGAAGCTAAACTTTATAAAAAGAAAGCATGTGTGCGCGCGCGCGCGTGCACGTGTGCGCTCTTGGCGCCATGTAGGGAGAGGAGCCAGGGTCCCTGTTTCACCAGGACTCGGGGATGGAAGGAAACTACTTGGCAGCATGACAGAGGAATGCAGCTTCCCTGATAGAGAGCTCACTCATCTGCCTGGACTTTCACCATGGAAGGAATAGTCCCAAGAAAAAAGACGTTCCACAGCGGCCTCTAGTGGACAAACACAGGTACCGCACTTTTGTCTTTTTTTTTTTTTTTTTTAAAACCTCCTTTATGAAAAACATTTCCAGGTTTACAGTTTTTTTAAAACTTCCCTTATGAAAAAACATTTCTAGGATTTCTTAGGCATATACAGCTATTAGCGGGAATACCCTTTAGGTAACAGGCAGAAAGACATATTAGGCTTGGGGGTCCCCTCAATAGAACCAAGTTCCTGAGGGGCCCCCACTTACCTTTTCCCCGCCGCAGGACTTTGTTTGGTCCACAGAAGCCCAAACTTCACCTCTCACGGCAGGCATTGTACTAGACCTTCAGGGACCGGGTTCCCAAGGATTCCACTCCCCTGGACCTGTATAGCACCCTGAACAGATAGCCTCTTGGTTTTGGGTATGACCAGAGCTCTGGATCCCAGGGTCCAGCCCTCCTAAGAGAGGCATTACAGGCAAAACCCTGCTCTTCTCTGCAAGGCCCGGGTACCGACCGTTTAGCTATGAAGCTTTTTTGGTCGGATCCGGAATAGCTTGCTAAGGCCCAGAGAACCTGTACACAAGCCCAGATGAATACATGTTAACCTTGGCCAACACCTTAGACACTGGCAAAAAACTGAGGTACTCCCGGATGGGAGGGGCTTATATAGGGGAGGGTACTTCCTGTTTTGGAAGTTGCCAGTGCCAGCACCTGAAGGTAATTCTATATAACCCACATAGTAATGACTATGCTGCTCTGTGTCCCGTGATGTATGAACAAGAAAAGTAAGTTTTCTCCTTCACTGATGGGCACTGATAAGGCGGTACTGACGGGCACTGATAAGGCGGCACCGATGAGGTGGCACCAATGAGCGGGCACTGACCACCGACGATGGGCACTGATATGTGGCACTGATGGGTGGCACTGATATGCAGCACTGATGGGCACTCATAGGTAACACTGGGCACTGAAAGACTGCAAAGATGGGTACTTATGGGTGGCACCAATAGGCGGCACTGCTGGGCACTGATAGGCGGCACTGATGGGCATTGATACGTGGCACTAATGGGCACTGATATGCATCACTGATGGGTATCCCTGGTGGCACTGGCAGGCATAGTGGGTGGGTACTAACTGCCAGCTGCCCGGGCATTGATTGGCAGCTGCCTTGGCACAGATTTGCATTTCCCTGGTGGTCTAGGGAGGGCATACCTGGTGGTCCAGTGTGGATAGCCATCCAGGTGGTCCTGGGTGGGATCCGAGGGGGGGCTGCGCTGATAAACAATCAGCACAGACCCCCCTGTTAGGAGAGCAGCCGATCGGCTCTCCTCTACTCGCGTCTGTCAGACGTGAGTGAGGAAAAGCCGATCAATGGCTCTTCCTGTTAACATCGTGATCAGCTGTGATTGGACACGGCTGATCACATGGTAAAGAGCCTCCATCGCTCTTTACCGAGATCGGCGTAGCGGTGTGTCAGACTCACACACCGCACCACCGATCGCCACGATATGACGCCCAGTCAGGATAACGCAACCACCACCCGGCTGTCATTTTGCTATAGGCCGGGCGGTAAGTGGTTAAGTACTGAAGTTTAGCGCCATTCCACGAGCGTGTGCAATTTTTAAGGGTGACATATTAGGTATCTATTTACTCGGCGTAACATCATCTTTCACATTATGCAAAAAATTGGGCTAACTTTAATGTTTTTCTTTTTTTTTTTTGCATGAAACCGTTTTTTTTTTTCCCAAAAAAGCGTTCGTAAAATTTTTGTGCAAATACCGTGCGAGATAAAAAGTTGCAATGACCGACATTGTATTTTCTAGGGTCTCTGCTAAAAAAGCATACATAATGTTTGGGGGTTCTATGTAATTTTCTAGCAAAAAAAACAGGATTTTTATAACAGCTTACCTGTAAAATCCTTTTCTTGGAGTACACCACAGGACACAGAGCCAGTCATTACATAATGGGTTAAGGGTCACCAGCGGTGATTGGACACTGGCACAACCAATTGAAGACAGTTCCCTTCCATATAACCCCTCCCATCAGGGAAGTACCTCAGTTTTGTAGCAAGCAATAAGGTTCCCATAAGAAGGTGGGGACCTCTGTGTCCCGTGAACTGGTGTACTCCAAGAAAAGGATTTTACAGGTAAGCTGTTATAAAAATCCTGTTTTCTTTATCGTACACCACGGGACACAGAGCCAGTCATTACATAATGGGACGTCCCAGAGCAATGCTCAATGAAGGGTGGGAGACACAGATCAAGCAGGCCGCTACGGACAAGAAGCCCTATACCGCTGCCTGCAGCACACATTTCGCCTAAGGCGGCAACCTCATGTCCTTTCACATCTACGTGATAGAATTTGGAAAATGTATGAACTGAAGACCAAGTTGCAGCTTTACAGATCTGAGTCATCGAAGCCTGGTGATGCACTGCCCATGAAGCACTTATCGCCCTGGTAAAGTGTACCTTAACAGAAAAAGGAGGAATCCTATTCTTTAAACCATAAGCTTGAATAATTACTTGTCGAATACACCTCAAAATGGTGGATTTTGATGCCACTTGTCCTTTCTTGGGACCATCTGGCAAAATAAACAAAACATCTGTTTTACGTATCTGAGCAGTTGCCTGCAGATACACTTTTACTGCTCTCACTACATCTAGGAGCAGGCATCCTCAAACTACGGCTCTCCAGCTGTTGTGGAACTACACATCCCATGAGGCATTGTAAAACTGACATTCACAGACATGACTAGGCATGATGGGAATTGTAGTTCCTGAACAACTGGAGGGCCATAGTTTAAAAACCCCTGATCTAGAGAGTGCAATGACCTTTCCTCCGCTGTCCGCGGATCCGGAAAAAAAATAGGCAGAACAATATCTTGATTCAAATGAAATGCCGACACCACCTTTGGTAAAAAGGTAGGATGGGGTCGTAGAACAATTTTGTCCTTGTGACAAATTAAATAAGGCTCTTTACAAGAAAGAGCTACCAATTCTGATACTCTCCTTGCAGAAGAGATTGCAGTCAAAAAGGCCAATTTCCTCCTCAAAAGGATCAAATGAATATACAAATAGGTTCAAAAGGTTGCTTCTGCAATACTGACAATACCAAATTTAAATCCCATGGGCGCAAGGGAGACTTGACTGGCGGATTTATCCGCAGTACCCCCTGAATGAACGCCCAAACTAGGGAATGAGATGCCAGCGGTCTTTGAAGAAAGACTGATAGAGCCGATATTTGACCCTTGATGGTACTAAGGGCTAATTTCATATCCACTCCTAAAGCCTCGTACACACGGTCGGACTTCTATCGGACTTTTCTGTGTTTTTTTGTCCGAACGGAGTTGGTTGGGAACACCCATAGCATACACACGCTCTGACTTTTCTTCAAACTTTCTTAAAGCTTCTTACAACATCGCGTGTTTTTTCTGCTCTTTTCTGCTCTTTACTGCCACCCTTTGGTCAACTTCTGCTATTGTTGGTTGATTTTAACATGATTTGTTTTGTCCATCGGACTAAAGTCCGATGGTTTTCTGTACACACGGTCGGACTTTGCTCCATCTGACTTTTGTTGGGCAAAAGTTTGTCCGTTTGCAGACCCAACTTTGGTCCGATGAAATCCTAAACCAAACGAAAAAAGTTTGTCTGATGGAGCGTACACACACTCGGATTGTTGGTCCAACTTGCTCAAAATGAAGTTTGTTGGCCAAAAGTCCGACCGTGTGTACGGGCCTTTACTGGCAAAAGGCAAGAATCCTACTTATGTCATACTTCTGAGGATTCCATCTTCTGGTTTCACACCAAGAAACATATGCCTTCCAAATGCTATAGTAGATAATTAAAAAGAAAAAGGAGGGCAGAAGTCCCCCTTGAAAAAAGGATTCTTCAAAGAGAAACTATGGGTTATAGAAAATTAATTTATTATTTGTATATTAAATAATCCACCTAACAAATTTGTATAAAATACAGTATGATACCTTCACCATAATAATTAGAGATTGATAACGTTATCAAAATCACAGACGAAAAATCACTTATTAATCCACATACATACCATTCATCCAGATATAACTATACAGTTAATTAAGTAAATCACTTAAATAATCATGAATAATTTAAATATTTTCCTCAAAACTGTGCTGTTCACAAAAAATTATATTTTGTCATATGTATTGCTACAGAAAGTGAGAGAAAAAAATGGGAGTGGAAGTAAAAGTTGATTGGATTCCTGTTATTGTAGTAGATCTTCTATGAATGGTAAAGTAGGCACTGTCCGATATATATTGACCTAAATAGTTATCCTATTGGGATCTGAGTAGATATCAGTTTCTTAATTCCGTATAGACTGGTCAATGATGTTGTCTCCCTTATAAAGGTGAACTGTATTTGGATTGTCATATATAACCAAGCTTTAGAACGAATCAAGTAGTAAAACAAGAAAAAACTGAAAAGTAAATTCCTTTACTTACCCAGACCTACGTATGTTCAAAGGTGCAGGAAGCCGGGGGATGTTCAGTTCATTCCGCTATGCGGGAAGATCTTTAACGATGTCCGTTTGATTTGTTGGTGTGGTTAGTCAGTGTATGATAGCACGGAGACCTGCCTTTACCAGAGAGTGTTCACTCATGCACTTCAGAGGGATTGTAAGTCATTGCCTCAGTCGGCTTGTATGAAGTTCCCTCTGGTGCAGTAAATCTGTTTTGACACTGATTTATTATTTTCTTTTCTTTAATCCAGGCTGAAGAGATAGGGGGAACTGAGGTTTTTTCCGCTATACAGATCACAGTGGATTTGGGTATGTTCCGCTGTATAGCTACAGTCTAGCAAATCCTTCAAAGGTTCCCTCTCCAGCTGTGTAAAAGACAGTGTCTGTTCAGTGTCTCCGAAGATAGTATAGCTTATTTTCAAATACAGTCCATGGTAGTAGGGGAGGAGGAAAGTGCCGAGGTTGTGGAAGTTGTTAGGGGGGAGGGGGGTTCCCCCTAAGATGATTTAAAGTCTGTGATAAAGGTAGAATAGATGCAGCTATAATGGAGACATCTAGCTGGCTGACGCGTTTCCTTCGTCCAATGGGACGAGTTCTTCAGATAGTAGATAAGCCTGGAGGCTGGCTTTCTAGCATTAATAAGTGTAGAAAGAACTGGACCTGAGATCCCTCGTTTCTTCAAAATGTGGGTCTCAGTAGCCAGACCGTCAAATTTAGCTTTTGTAAGGAAGGATGGAACACTGGACCCTGCGACAGCAGGTCGTGACGAAGCAGGAGCTTCGAAGGTCTTCCTACCACCATCTTTATGATCTTGGCGTACCAGGGCCTTCTGGGCCAATTTACTGTAATTCCCTCCTTCTTGATCCTGCAAAGTAGCCTTTGTAAGAGAGGGATCGGAGGAAATGCATAGATCAGTGAGAACTGATTCCAGCATCCAATCCGTAGGCCAGAGGATCTCTTGTCCTGGATACAAAGTTGTCCAACTTCCTGTTGAGCCTGGAAGCTAACAGGTCTACATCCGGGGTCCCCCATCTCTGGCATATTGCCTGGAAGACATTGGGGTGGAGAGACCACTCTCCTGGTGACAGCTGCTGGCGACTTAGATAGTCCGCTTGCCAGTTTTCTACCCCTGGAATGAAGATTGCAGAGAGACAAGGAACATGATCTTCTGCCCATGCCAAAATCCGATTCTCCTCCTTCTGAGCACCCTGACTGCAGGTGCCTCCTTGGTGATTGATATAGGCTACTGCAGTAGCATTGTCGGATTGAATCCAAACAGGGTGGCCCTGTAACCTGTGTGTCCAGGTTTTGAGGGCTAGATATACTGCCTGAATCTCCAGTAGGGATGAGCCGAACACCCCCGGGTTCGGTTCGCACCAGAACCTGCGAACGGACCGAAAGTTTGCGCAAACTTTAGAACCCTATTAAATACAATGGACGCGAACGTTTGAAATGTAAGATGCTAATTATAAAGGCTAATATGCATGTTATTGTCCTAAAAAGGGTTTGGGGACCCGGGTCCTGCCCCAGGGAACATGTATCAATGCAAAAAGACGTTTTAAAAAACGGTAGTTTTCTCGGGAGCAGTGATTTTAATGATGCATAAAGTGAAAAAAAAAGTGAAATATTCCTTTAAATATCGTACCTGGGGGGTGTCTAAAGTATGCCTGTGAAGTGGCACGTGTTTCCCGTGTTTAGAACTGTCCCTGCACAAACTGACATTTCTAAAGGAAAAAAAGCCATTTAAAACTGCTTGCGGCTTTAATGTAATGTCTGGTCCCGGCAATATGGATGAAAATCATTGAGAAAAATGGCATGGCTACCCCATGGATATTAAGGGGAACCCCGCACCCAAAATAAAAAAAGGCCCTATATACTCTGAACAGCAGTATACAGGCGGTGCAAACAAGACACGGACTGTAGGTTTGTTCTTAAGTAGAATCTGTTTTTAATTTGGAACATGTACATTTTTTAGGTGTAGCTCTAGCCCAAAAATCTATTTTCAAGCTTTTTGAAGTACATAGGGAAGGGTTAACACACCTGTAACATTTGTTTTGCTGTCTGTGCACCTGTTCAGAACATTTCACCTCACTTTCCGTCCCAATGACAAATGTTTTTGGAAAGTTTGGGGTTTTTATTTAAACAAGGATTGGTAATAAAGCATCAGTAGAGAGGAGACACCTTTTTCCCATATTAACTCTTATGCCCCATACACACGATCATTTTTCATGCCGTTAAAAATGCCATTAAAAAAAATGGCCATTAAAAATGATCGTGTGTAGGCTCCAGAGCATTTTTAACGACGTGAAAAACGGCCATTAAAAATTTCGAACATGCTCTCTTTTTTCACGTCGTTTTTCATGTCGTTATTTTTAACAACGTGAAAAACGATAGTGTGTATGCTTTAACGACGTGAAAAAAAACGCGCATGCTCAGAATCAAGTATGAGACAGGAGCGCTCGTTCTGGTAAAACTAGCGTTCGTAATGGAGATAGCACATTCGTCACGCAGTCACGGACTGAAAAGCACGAGACTGAAAAGAGCGAATCGTCGCTCAACAAACTTTACTAACATGAAGGGTGGCGCCATTCGAACGGAACTTCCCCTTTATAGTGCCGTTGTACGTCACTGCGCTTTGCTTGATCGTTTTTTTAAATGATCGTGTGTACGCAAGACAGGCTTGAGAGGAAACATGAAAAAAACGACGTGAAAAACGGCAAGAAAAAAAAATGGCAAGAAAAACGATCGTGTGTATGGGGCATTACAGGAGAGAATTTACCTTCCTTGGGGTAGATTTCCTCTCACTTCCTGTTGTCTCCTTCCGTTTGCAAGTAGGAGTCGTTTGTAAGTTGGATGTTTGAAAGTAGAGGCCTGCCGTAGATACTCTGCAGAAATTTGCCCCTTAGGTGTTGGTTTTGCCACAACACTGTAAGCCCTCACAGTTGTTAGATATTGAATTTATTACTATTTTAGTGATAAAAGTTTCTGAACTCTTTACTGAAACATGTTAATTTTGAAGGTTGCTGAGGACAGACAAAGGACATTTGCTGTGTATGTAATAGCTATTCTAAGGAACTATGTCAGGACAATGGGTGGAGTTATGTTACTTAATATACACAAGTGGGTGTTACTTCTGTAGGACAGCAGCATCACCTTTCTTGGAGTGATTCTAAATGTAAATAATGCTGACATAACATTATTAAACAGTATATGTACCCAAGAGTTTTCAACATGAGTTAGGAATGTCGGGCGATGGAGCCTGAAGGAAGATACTGGAGAAGTGACCATTCATTATGGAAGGTCAGGGGACCCAGCTTGACGAGGAAGCCATCATACGATCTGACACCTCATTCCTCCTTCTGAAGCTACGAACTTACCATGTGTTACCAGCTGTCATTATGTAAGCATTGTCTTTTGCTTGTCTTTCTGAAGAATAAAACAACCTTTTTTGAAGATCTCCTGGCTCTATTGAAAATGGAACTAAACGCCTAGGTAGGGGACACTAATTGTTTTTACAAGTGTCTCCCACTCTTACAGGCGCTGGAACTCCCTGCTGTCAACTATTATATCAGGAATTGTAATTACATGCCATTGTTGAACAGTGGTAGGAAAAATTGGGCCTTTGGTGGTGGTGCTGGTGCCACAACACTGTAAGCCCTCACAGTTACTCTTGGTGGGCGCATGAATGGGCCCTGCTGTGAATTATTAGATCAATAATTGTAGTTGCATGCCCCTGTTGAACAGGGGCTGAAAAATTGGGCCTTTGGTGGTGGCGGTGGTGCCACAAGACTGTAAGTCCTCACAGTTACTCTTGGTGGGCGCAGGAATGGGCCCAGCTATAAAATATTAGATCAAGAATTGTTATTACATGCCCCTGTTGAACAGGGGCAGAAAAAATGGGCATTAGGCACTGGTGCTGGTGCCAAAACACTGCAACCCCTCACAGATACTGTACTTGGAGCGCAGCAATTAACCATGCTGCAAAGCATTGCATAAAAAATTGTAAATACACGCCCCTGCTAAACAGGGGCTGAAAAATTGGGCCTTAGGCACTGGTGCTGGTGCCACAACACTGCAATCTCTCCCAGATACTCTAGTTGGAGTGCAGTAATGAGCCCTGCTGCAAAGCATTGCATCAAATATTGTAATTACATGCCCCTGTTAAACAGGGGCTGAAAAATTGGGCCTTAGCCACTGGTGGCGGCACCCAGAACCAAAAATGTTCTAGCAAGCTATCAGTAGGATCATTGAGGAGGAAGAGGATAGTCAGTCAACATAACATGACATTCACTCAGCATCAGCATAGGCAGTCTTGAAGGGATGTGACATTTAAAAAAAAAAAATATTCGGTTACATCAGCTTCAGGTGCTTGGTAGCTGGTGGTGATCCAAGACTGATTCATCTTTATGAATGTCAGTCGATCAACCGAGTCGGTGGACAGACGCACCCTGTGATCGGTAACAAAGCCTCCAGCAGCACTGAATGTGTGTTCTGAAAGAACGCTGGATGCAGGACAGGCCAGTAGCTCAATTGCATACTGTGCAAGCTCTGGCCAGTGATCCATCCTCAAGACCCAGTAAGCCAAAGGATTTTCGGTGGGAAAGGTGTCCAAGTCTGCCCTTGCCCCTAGGTATTCCTGGACCATGTAAATCAGAAGCTGGCAATGGTTGCTGGAACCGATCATACCTTGGAGCTGCGGATTAAAAAATTGTCTGAATGCATCGGTCAGATGGCCACCTTCTCCACCGCTCCTTCTCTGACTGACCGAAGCCTCAGCAACTCTTTGTCCAGGACCAGGAGTTTGTAACCTCCCAGTCTCTGGGAACGCGTTGCACAGACCTTTCTGCAAGGTCTACCGGAGATGTCTCATCCTCTGCTCCCTCTTCGACGGCAAGATAAGGTCCGCAACCTTACCCTTATACCGTGGATCAAGGAGAGTGGCCAGACAGTAATGGTCCCTCTTCTTGATCCGAAGAATACGAGGATCCTTTCGCAGGCTTTGCAGGATCAGGGAGGCCATGCAGCATAGGTTAGCTGAGGCATTCGGGCCTGAGTCCTCTGAGTCACTAAGGACGACATGATCCGCAGCCACCTCCTCCCAGCCACGTACAAGTTCACGGGTTTCTTGGGACTGTAAATCATCCCTAAAAGACTGCTGCTGCTGAGTGCCAGGCTCCACCTCCATGCTGACACAATTCTCCTCCTCCTTCTCTTCCTGTGTGATGGGTGGGACAGAAGGAACACTGTCTGGATAAAGGGGGCCTTGAGAGGCAAGGAAGTCCTCCTCTTCTGCCTCTGTTCTGCCTCAAGTGCCCTGTCCATTATTCCACGCGTGTATGTTCCAACAGGTGGACAAGAGGTACAGTGTCACTGATGCATGCACTGTCACTGCTCACCATCCTTGTGGCCTCCTCAAATGGTGCCAGGACAGTGCATGCATCGCTGATCATGCCCCACTGGCGTGGTGAAAAAAAAAACAAGCTCCCCTGACCCTGTCCTGGTGCCGTAGTCGCACAGGTACTCATTGATGGCCCTCTGCTGCGTGTGCAGCCGCTGCAGCATCGCCAACATAGAGTTCCACCTGGTGGGCATGTCACATATAAGGCGGATCTTGGGCAGGTTCAACTCCTTTTGCAGCTCAGCCAGCCGAGCACTGGCATTATATGATCGGCGGAAATGCACACAGACTTTCCTGGCCTGCCTCAGGACATCCTGTAAACCCGGGTACCTGCCCAAGAACCGCTGCACCACCAGGTTAAGGACGTGATCCACACAGGGCACATGGGTCAGTTGTCCCTGTCGGAGGGCGGAGAGGAGGTTGGTTCCATTGTTGCAAACCACCATTCCTGGCTTAAGCTGGCGTGGCGTCAACCACCTCTTGGCCTGTCCCTGCAGAGCTGACAGAACCTCTGCCCCAGTGTGGCACCTGTCCCCCAAACACACCAGCGCAAGCACGGCATGGCATCTTTTTGCTTGCATGCTTGCGTAGCCCCTTGAACGAAGCACAGGAAGAGGCCATGGAGGAAGAAGAAGAGGAGGGGGTGGAGGAAAGAGGTGTGTCACAACCAGTAGTAGCATTTTGGAGGTGTGGTGGCGGAACAACCTCCAACACTACTGCACCTTGTCCTGCATCCTTCCCAGCTGCCAAAAGAATGACCCAATGGGCCGTGAAAGATAGGTAACGTCCCTGTCCATGCCTGCTGGACCATGAGTCAGCGGTAATATGCACCTTACCGCTGACCGCCCTGTCCAGCGAGGCATGGACATTGCCTTCCACATGCCGGTAAAGAGCCGGAATCGCCTTCCGTGAGAAAAAGTGGCGTTTGGGAACCTGCCACTGAGGAACCGCACATTGCACAAACTCACGGAAGGGGGCCGAGTCTACCAACTGAAAAGGCAGCAGTTGAAGTGCTAGCAATTTAGCCAAGCTAGCATTCAACCGCTGGGCATGTGGATGGCTGGGAGTGAACTTCTTTCGACGGTCCAGCAGCTGGGGCAGGGAAATTTGCCTGCTATTATCGGACGTCGGTGTACTGCTAGCAGAGCAAGTACTTGGCTGTGACACACCTAATTCTACACCTTCATTCCTCTCAGTGCAGGTTTCAGAGAGGACTGAAGGTATAGTGGGGTTGGAGATCCCAGCTGATGAGGAGCAAGGAGAGGTCCGCTTTGTTCTTTGGTGTGGGTCTTTAAGGTACGCTTGCCAACGAGCTGCATGGCAGGTCAACATATGTCTGGTCAAGCATGTGGTGCCCAAGCGGCTGATGTTTTGGCCACGCGAGATACGCTTGAGACATATGTTGCAAATAGCAGCGGTGCGATCTGATGCACTCGACTCAAAAAAGGCCCACACCAAAGAACTTTTGGAATAACGCGCAGAGGCAGTGCACTGCACAGGCGGAGCTCTGCGGTGTGATTCAGTCGGTGTGATGCCCTTACGCTGGCCCCCGGAGGGCATCCTGCCTCGTTGGAGATGTGCCTGCTCCTCATCCTCCTCCTCCTCCTCTCTCCTATCAGGCACCCATGTGGAGTCAGTGACCTCATAATCCCCTCCCTCTTGTTTACTGGAGCAAACCTGGCAGTATGCTGCAGCTGGTGGAACATGACTGCCAGATTGCTGTCCTTCTTGAGCATCCCCTCTCTCTGCGCTCACGCTACTGCCTTCCTCTAGCTGGGTATCATCATCAGACCCTTCAAAATGCTGGGCATCCTCCTGGATCATGTACCCAACACTGTGCTCAAACAGTTCGGGGGACTCCTCAGGAGGACATGGTGGGTCTAGGGAAGGAGTGACTGATGATGACATTGATACGAGGGAAGAGGACACATTGGCAGCTGCTTTGCCAGTACCCTGAGCCTGGGTGAGAGAGGATGAGGAGGAAGAGAAGGGCTTGGTCATCCACTGTACCAAGTCTTCGGTATGATGCGGCTCAACGCGTCCAGCTGCCGAAAATAAGGACAAGCGTGTCCCATGGCCACGTGCTGATGACAATGCACCGCGTCCACGACCAGCTCTGTTGCCCCCAGACACAGAGCCTGCTTGCCCGCTTTTATTGGCTCGTGACTGTCTGCCTCTCCTTGTTGGCCTTCCAGACATTCTAATGGCCTGCAGGGAGATGGGAAAACCAGCAATAAGGGGTAACCTCAGGTGTATACTGTGCAGGAGGCACCTACTGTACATCAACTGTAACTGCTTGCAGATGCCTGTCTGTTACACAACAGAACAACACCACGAGCAATAAGGGGTAGCTTCAGGTGTATACTGTGCAGGAGGCACCTACACCCACTGTAACTACTTGCAGATGCCTGTCTGTGTTACACAACAGAACAACACCATGAGCAATAAGGGGTAGCGTATACTGTGCAGGAGGCACCTACACCCACTATAACTGCTTGCAGATACCTGTTAGTGTTACACAAAAGAAAAACACCAGCAATACAGGGTAGCTTCAGGTGTATACTGTGCAGGAGGCACCTACTGTCTGTGTTACACAACAGAACAACACCACAAGCAATAAGGGGTAGCGTATACTGTGCAGGAGGCACCTACACCCACTGTAACTGCTTGCAGATGCCTGTCTGTGTTACACAACAGAACAACACTACGAGCAATAAGGGGTAGCGTATACTGTGCAGGAGGCACCTAAACCCACTGTAACTGCTTGCAGATGCCTGTCTGTGTTACACAACAGAACAACACCTACGAGCAATAAGGGGTAGCTTAAGGTGTATACTGGAGGTTTAGCAAAGAATAACACTTACAGTGTGTTGGCGTGCAGGGAGAGAGCAGGATAGGCAGGGACAGTGTCAGTGTTATTCTTTGCTAAACCTTGTGCAGTTACAGTGTGTTGGCGTGCAGGGAGCAGGGATGAGCCGAACACCCCCCTGTTTGGTTCGCACCAGAACCTGCGAACAGACAGAATGTTCGCGTGAACTTTAGAACCCTATTAAATACAATGGACTCGAACGTTCGAAATCTAAAGTGCTAACTATAAAGGCTAATATGCAATTTATTGTCCTAAAAAAGTGTTTGGGGACCCGGGTCCTGCCCCAGGGGACATGTATCAATGCAAAAAAAAGTTTAAAAAATAGAAATTTTTAAGGGAGCAGTGATTTTAATAATGCTTAAAATGAAAAAGTAAAATTGAAATTTTCCTTAAAATTTCGTACCTGGGGGGTGTGTATGATATGCAGGTAAAGTCGCGCATGTTTCCAGTGTTTAGAACTGTCTCTGCACAAAGTGTCATTTTTGAAGGAAAAAAAGTCATTTAAAACTCACTCGCGGCTATTAATGAATTGTCGGCTTTTATCAATACATAGAAAAGTCATTGATAAAAAAAAAAAAAAAAAGCGTGGGGGTTCCCCCAAATTCAATTACCAGGCCCTTCAGGTCTGGAATGGATATTAAGGGGAACCCCGCCGCAAATTTAAAAAAAAAATGGCGTGCGGTTCCCCCTAAATATCCATACCAGCCCCTTCAGATCTGGCATGGATTTTAAGGGGAACTCCACCCCAAATTTAAAAAAAATGGCGTGGAGTCCCCCCAAAAATCCATACCAGACCCTTATCCGAGCAAGCAACCTGGCCGGCCACAGGGGAAGAGGGGGGGACGAGAGAGCGCCCCCCCTCTCTCCTGAACCGTACCAGGCCACATGCCCTCAACATGGGGAGGATGTCCCCATGTTGATGGGGACAAGGGCCTCCTCCCCACAACCCTTGCCCGGTGGTTGTGGGGGTCTGCGGGCGGGGGGCTTATCGGAATCTGGAAGACCCCTTTAACAAAGGAGACCCCCAGATCCCGGCCCCCCCCATGTGAATTGGTAAGGGGTACATTGTACCCCTACCATTTCACAAAGAAAGTGTAAAAAAATTTAAATAAAAACACACAAACACCTTGGAAAAGTCCTTTATTAGAAAAAAAAAACATTCCAGCGATGAAATCCAGTGTCCTGCGGCGATCCCGATGTCCAGCGCTGTCTGTCATTGGTTGTGCCTGAGCGGACCTGATGGGGAACTTCCTCTGCGGTGTTTTAAATGTATAGACCCGCTCAGCGGACCAGATGTGGAACCCGAGAAGGGGCGGGTCTATACATGAATTACACAGTGAAGGAAGTTCCCCATCAGGTCCGCCCACTCGGTATGTCAGACCGCGCCTACGTCATTGGCCTGAGCGGACCTGATGGGGAACTTCCTTCACTGTGTAAATTTAAATTACACAGTGAAGGAAGTTCCCCGGTCAGGCCAATGACGTAGGCGGGGTCTGACATACCGAGGGGGTGGACCTGATGGGAACTTCCTTCACTGTGTATTACGTAAATAGACCCGCCCCTTCTAAAGTTCCCCATCAGGTCTGCTAAGCGGACCAGATGCGGAACATGAGAAGGGGCGGGTCTATTCACGTATTACACAGTGAAGGAAGTTCCCATCAGGTCCGCCCCCTCGTAGAGCGGACCTGATGGGGAACTTCCTTCACTGTGTAATACATGAATAGACCCGCCCCTTCTTGCGTTCCGCATCTGGTCCGCCGAGCGGACCTGATCGGGAACTTTAGAAGGGGCGGGTCTATACATTTAAAA
Source organism: Rana muscosa (assembly GCA_029206835.1). Classification (NCBI taxonomy): domain Eukaryota; kingdom Metazoa; phylum Chordata; class Amphibia; order Anura; family Ranidae; genus Rana; species Rana muscosa. The sequence goes on from CM055120.1 coordinate 200,963,510, forward strand.
CACTGCGGAGGAAGTTCCCCCATCAGGTCCGCTCAGGCACAACCAATGACGGACAGCGCTGGACATCGGGATCGCCGCGGGACACTGGATTTCATCGCTGGAATGTTTTTTTTTTTTTATTTTAATAAAGGACTTTTCCAAGGTGTTTGTGTGTTTTTATTTACATTTTTTTACACTTTCTTCGTGAAATGGTAGGGGTACAATGTACCCCTTACCAATTCACATAGGGGGGGCGGGATCTGGGGGTCTCCTTTGTTAAAGGGGTCTTCCAGATTCCGATAAGCCCCCCGCCCGCAGACCCCCACAACCACCGGGCAAGGGTTGTGGGGATGAGGCCCTTGTCCCCATCAACATGGGGACATCCTCCCCATGTTGAGGGCATGTGGCCTGGTACGGTTCAGGAGGGAGGGGGGGCGCTCCTTCGTCCCCCCCTCTTCCCCTGCGGCCGGCCAGGTTGCGTGCTCGGATAAGGGTCTGGTATGGATTTTTGGGGGGACTCCACGCCATTTTTTTTAAAATTTGGGGTGGAGTTCCCCTTAAAATCCATGCCAGATCTGAAGGGCCTGGTATGGATATTTAGGGGGAACCACACACCATTTTTTAAAAAAATTTGCGGCGGGGTTCCCCTTAATATCCATTCCAGACTTGAAGGGCCTGGTAATTGAATTTGGGGGAACCCCCTCGCTTTTTTTTTTTTTTTATCAATGACTTTTCTATGTATTGATAAAAGCCGACAATTCATTAATAGCCGTGAGTGAGTTTTAAATGACTTTTTTTCCTTCAAAAATGACACTTTGTGCAGGGACAGTTCTAAGCACGGGAAACATGCGCCACTTTACATGCATATCATACACACCCCCCAGGTACGAAATTTAAAGGAATATTTCACTTTTATTGTTTCACTTTAAGCATTATTAAAATCACTGCTCCTAAAAAAACGGCCGTTTTTAAAACTTTTTTTTGCATTGATACATGTCCCCTGGGGCAGGACCCGGGTCCCCAAACACTTTTTAGGACAATAACTTGCATATAAGCCTTTATAATTAGCACTTTAGCTTTCTCCCATAGACTTTTCGAATTTGCCGCGAACACCCCAAATTGTTAGTTGTTCGGCGAACGTGAGTTTGACTCGAACTCGAAGCTCATCCCTAGCAGGGAGAGAGCAGGATAGGCAGGGACAGTGTAACTGCACAAGGTTTAGCAAAGAATAACACTGACACTGTCCCTGCCTATTCTTCTCTCTCCCTGCACGCCAACACACTACACATCCTGTGGCCAATTATGGCTCTCCTCGCTGCCGGCACTGTGATTGGCCAAGCATGCGGGGTCACAGTGCATGCTTGGCCAATCACAGCGCCGGCAATGCACTGCGATGGCGCAGTGCATTGTGGGCCGTTCGTGTCACACAAATTTGGCGCGAACGGCCCACAAAGTTCTGGTTTCGCCGAACAGGCGAACAGCCGATGTTCGAGTCGAACAAGCGTTCGACACGAACACCGAGCTCGTCCCTAATCTCCAGTATGTTGATGGGAAGGCTCTCTTTGGTCTTGGCCCAGGTTCCCTGGGCTGAAGCTTCTTCTAACACTGCTCCCCAGCCCAATAGGCTGGCATCCGTAGACACCACCTTCCAGGTGACTGGGAGAAAAGATCTTCCATTCCGCAAGTTCTTGGTTTTTAACCACCAGCTGAAACTTTGGCGCACTTTTGGAGACAGATGCATGGGTAAATCCAGAGCTTGGATCTTCCTATTACAGGCAGCTAAGATACTGCCTTGAAGTAGTCTCGAATGAAACTCCTTCCCTAATAGCCTCATGTAAAGGCGTAAAGACGGCCCCCTCAAAGGAGGCCACCATCTTCCCTAATAGCCTCATGCAAAGGCGAATAGACGGCCCCCCCTCTTTGCCTTGACCTTGTGGATCAGGTCCTTTAGAGACTTGATATTTGGCTCTGGCAGAAATACCCTGCTTTGGGCTGTGTCTATGATCATGCCCAAATACTCTACCCTTCTTTGGGCTTGTAGAGAGGACTTTTGTAGGTTTATGATCCACCCTAAATGCTCCAGGTAATTTACTGTAGTGAGCACAGCGTGATCTAATCCTGCCACTGACCGATCTATGACAAGTAGATTGTCTAAATAGGTGGTTACCGCTATGCCTTGTGCCCTCAGGAATTTTTGGTGAGCCGGATGGATAGGCACATGTAAATATGCGTCCTTGATGTCTATAGACGCCATGAATTCTCCACCTTGTAGGGTGGCGACCACGGATCGAAAAGTTTCCATTCGGAAATGGCGAATGTTCAGAAACTGATTTAGAGATCTTAGTTCCAGGGTGGGTCTGACGTCTCCGTTTGGTTTTGGAATCACAAAGATGTTTGAATAAAAACCCAAACCTTGCTCTTTTAGGGGTACTTCTGTGATCACCCCTTGAGACAGCAAGTGATCCAAACCGGAACTGAGAAGATGGGATTTCTCGAAATTCCAGTTTGTACCTTAGTGATACTGTGGATACTACCCATTTGTCCTGGATTTCTGTCTGCCATGCCGCTGAAAACTGCCGAAGCCGTCCCCCCACTCGGCCGAGCAAGGGCACCTCTTCACAAAGAGGCTTTGGGGATTTGCTTATTTGCTTTTGAACCCCACAACTTGTTCTTCTGAGCCTGATTTTCTTTAGCCTTTGTGGCTGGCTGAAAATGCCGTCGCCACTGGCTGGAGGCAGATCTTCCGAGAGCCGGGGAAAGAGAACGTTTAAAACAAGGCCGCTTGTTTTTCTTCTTCTCTGGTAATAGAGTAGCTTACCACTCAATATCTTTTGGATATATTTTTCCAAATCCTCCCCAAAGAGGCATTCGCCATTGAAGGGGAAACTGGCCAAAAGGTTTTTGCATGGAGCTTCTGCTGACCAATACTTTAACCAAAGAATTCTGCGCATATGCACCAGCTGGAGTGTGAGGCAAGATGCTTGCTGAATCAAATGTCTCATGGCATCTACTGTAAAACATAAGGCTTTAGGCAAACTCTCCCAAAATTTGACTTGTTCCGGTGGCAGCCCCTGTTTTACCTGATCCTTGAGGACCTGACACATACCCACTGCTGCTACAACAGGTTGGGCAACTGAACCAGCCAAAAGGAAGGAAGATTTTAGTAAAGATTCCAATTTCTTTTCGGAAGGATCTTTAAACACCTGTACATTATCCACCGGACAAGTCTGGTTTTTATTTATACAAGAAATAGCTGCATCTACAGAAGGCAGACTCCACTTCTTGGAAAACTTTTCCTTCATAGGACAAAGAATGTCAAACTTCTTAGGAGGTGAGAAACGCTTATCTGGCTGCTGCCAGTCTGCGTAAATGAGCTTTTCTAGTAACGGATGAACCGGAAAAGCGCATGCACCCTGCAGGGATTTTAGTAAACCCAGGGAGGAGACAGGTGATTCAGTTAACTCCGAAGAGGGTAACTTTAATGCAGAACGAACTGTTTCAGCATAACATTGCACCTGTGACTTTAGCATCTGGGAAGCAGAGAAAGGTTCATCTGATATCCCTGATTCATCCGACTCCTCATTCTTATCCCCTGTAGGTGTTCCCTCATCCTCCTCATCCTCAGATTTTTCTGAAAGGAGATCTAGAACAACAGAAGGAGATCTGCTTCGCTTCTTGTCCTTTTGTGAGGACTTTGCGATTAGCGTAGCGATTCTCCCTTCTAAGTTGTCCAGAGCTGCTGCCAAAGTGTCCTCAGTGACATATGCAGGCCCAGGCACCAAAGGGGAAGTTGCTACTCCTGATAGTGGCAATGGCTCATCCTGTATAGGTGCGTCAGTAATTACAGGAGAGGAAGGTACCGAGCAGGCACGGCTAGAGCCACCTGTCTCAGACGGCGGTGCTTTCTTGTCTCTCTTAGTCCCTGAATTCTTTCCAAGGGAAGACATATGTAGCGCTACCCCCAATTAAGAGAGCCGCTGGATCTGTTTTGGGCCCTGCGTACAGCACCGCCAACCCCCGGCAATATACTCGACCCACTCTGGCACAGCTAGTCTAGGGGTTTTTCTGGTATCACAACCTAACAGTATTGCAAGGATAACCTCTATGCACAAAGAAAACACACCGGCAGCAATGATGAAAGATAACGTTTCTTTACTTTAAGTAAAAGGCATATTATTAACACACACCACACATATATATATATATACACATACACACACATACACACACACATAGAGATATATATATATATATATATATATATATATCTGCAGAGCCCTGCAGCAGCAAATACAATACAGGCGATTGCCCGTCCACTTCAGCTATTCCTATCTATGCGCCCTTATGGCGCAGCAATAAAGTTCTACCTACGGATCAGACCTGACCCAGATTTAGACTCAGTCTTTAGGGAGCTCAACTTCTTCGCATGCAACTGTACTGGTGGTGCACAACAGGAACAGTAATTTGTAATCCAAGGGGTATGCAATAAACATGGGATGAAACACTCACAGGAGACTACTCATCTCAGTTCCGCCACTAGTCTCCCGTGGGAAAGTAAATAGAACTCGGAGGGCCAAGGCAGTCTCTAGGCCTAACAAAGTACAGTTTATATGAATGAGCAGGTGCTCGCTCACCACTCCGGACGCGATCTCAGTCCGGGACTTCCACCTACTGTGTCTCCGCACACAGCGTCCGCACCGGCCGGGTCCCCGGTCCAACTGATGTCCCAAACTCGACAAGTCAGTTGCCACCCAGGCTTCGCAGTGGGGTGGAAGGCTCTCTGGAAGGTTGTGCAAGGCCCCAGGCTTCAGGCCTCGCACTGCAGCAGATGCGCGCAGGAAGACCTGTTGATTGCAGCGCAGTGTCCAAAGAGGCCGAGCAAGAAGGATCTAAGTTCTGTCACAGTGGTGGGCCTTGGCCAGGAGGTGACTGCCTCCAACTTCTCGGGATCTGTGGCTACCCCATCCTCAGACACTATGTGTCCCAGATAATTGACTGATGACTGAAAAAATTTGCATTTTTCAGGTGAGAGCTTGAGTCCTTCCTCTCTCAGTCTTCTCAAAACTTTCTCCAGCCTCTCCTCATGTTCTTCCAAGGTTCTCCTGAAGACAATGATGTCATCCAAGTATACAAGGACTTTGATGAGATTCATGTCTCCTACAGTCTTCTCCATGAGACGTTGGAAGGTGGCTGAGGCATCCGGTCGAATTCAAAGATCCCTACCGGGGTTATGAAAGCCGTCTTTTCTTTGTCTTCTGGATGCATAGGGATTTGATAGTACCCGCTCTTGAGGTCCATAACACTGAACCACTTGGCTCCAGACAAGCTCTGTAGGGCATCCTCTATCCTCGGGGTGGTATACTGGTCAGGTATGGTTCTATTGTTGAGGGTCCTGTAGTCTATGCACAGCCTCAATGACCCATTCTTCTTTCTGACCACCACTATCGGGGGGCATAGGGACTTCTGGATTCTCGAATCACACCTGTTCGCTTGAGCTCGGCGAGCTGTTCCCTCGAGTCTTCGAGGTCTGCTAACGGAACCCGCCTAACCCTCTCTCTGAAGGGCTTATCTTCCTGGAGGCGGATTCGATGGGTGGCACTCCTTGCACACCCCACATCAAATTCATCTTGGGAGAAGAGCCGTTGCAGCATGGCCACCGTTGAGTTCCACCTGGTGGGCATGTCACATATAAGGCGGATCTTGGGCAGGTTCAACTCCTTTTGCAGCTCAGCCAGCCGAGCACTGGCATTATATGATCGGCGGAAATGCACACAGACTTTCCTGGCCTGCCTCAGGACATCCTGTAAGCCCGGGTACCTGCCAAAGAACCGCTGCACCACCAAGTTAAGGACGTGATCCACACAGGGCACATGGGTCAGTTGTCCCTTTCAGAGGGCGGAGAGGAGGTTGGTGCCATTGTCGCAAACCACCATTCCTGGCTTAAGCTGGCGTGGCGTCAACCACCTCTTGGCCTGTCCCTGCAGAGCTGACAGAACCTCTGCCCCAGTGTGGCTCCTGTCCCCCAAACACACCAGCGCAAGCACGGCATGGCATCTTTTTGCCTGCATACTTGCGTAGCCCCTTGAACGAAACACTGGAAGAGGCCATGGAGGAAGAAGAAGAGGAGGGGGTGGAGGACAGAGGTTTGTCACAACCAGTAGTAGCATTTTGGAGGTGTGGTGGCGGAACAACCTCCAACACTACTGCACCTTGTCCTGCATCCTTCCCAGCTGCCAAAAGAGTGACCCAATGGGCCGTGAAAGATAGGTAACGTCCCTGTCCATGCCTGCTGGACCATGAGTCAGCGGTAATATGCACCTTACCACTGACCGCCCTGTCCAGCGAGGCCAAGACATTGCCTTCCACATGCCGGTAGAGAGCCGGAATCGCCTTCCGTGAAAAAAAGTGGCGTTTGGGAACCTGCCACTGAGGAACCGCACATTGCACAAACTCACAGAAGGGGGCCGAGTCTACCAACTGAAAAGGCAGCAGTTGAAGTGCTAGCAATTTAGCCAAGCTAGCATTCAACCGCTGGGCATGTGGATGGCTGGGAGTGAACTTCTTTCGACGGTCCAGCAGCTGGGGCAGGGAAATTTGCCTGCTATTATCGGACGTTGGTGTACTGCTAGCAGAGTGCCCGCAAGTACTTGGCTGTGACACACCTAATTCTACACCTTCATTCCTCTCAGTGCAGGTTTCAGAGAGGACTGAAGGTATAGTGGGGTTGGAGATCCCAGCTGATGAGGAGCAAGGAGAGGTCCGCTTTGTTCTTTGGTGTGGGTCTTTAAGGTACGCTTGCCAACGAGCTGCATGGCAGGTCAACATATGTCTGGTCAAGCATGTGGTGCCCAAGCGGCTGATGTTTTGGCCACGCGAGATACGCTTGAGACATATGTTGCAAATCGCAGCGGTGCGATCTGATGCACTCGACTCAAAAAAGGCCCACACCAAAGAACTTTTGGAATAACGCGCAGAGGCAGCGCACTGCACAGGCGGAGCTCTGCGGTGTGATTCAGTCGGTGTGATGCCCTTACGCTGGCCCCCGGAGGGCATCCTGCCTCGTTGGAGATGTGCCTGCTCCTCATCCTCCTCCTCCTCCTCTCTCCTATCAGGCACCCACGTGGAGTCAGTGACCTCATAATCCCCTCCCTCTTGTTTACTGGAGCAAACCTGGCAGTATGCTGCAGCTGGTGGAACATGACTGCCAGATTGCTGTCCTTCTTGAGCATCCTCTCTCTCTGCGCTCACGCTACTGCCTTCCTCTAGCTGGGTATCATCATCAGACCCTTCAAAACGCTGGGCATCCTTCTGGATCATGTACCCAACACTGTGCTCAAACAGTTCGGGGGACTCCTTAGGAGGACATGGTGGGTCTAGGGAAGGAGTGACTGATGATGACATTGATACGAGGGAAGAGGACACATTGGCAGCTGCTTTGCCAGTACCCTGAGCCTGGGTGAGAGAGGATGAGGAGGATGAGAAGGGCTTGGTCATCCACTGTACCAAGTCTTCGGCATGATGCGGCTCAATGCGTCCAGCTGCCGAAAATAAGGACAAGCGTGTCCCATGGCCACGTGCTGATGACAATGCACCGCGTCCACAACCAGCTCTGTTGCCCCCAGACACAGAGCCTGCTTGCCCGCTTTTATTGGCTCGTGACTGTCTGCCTCTCCTTGTTGGCCTTCCAGACATTCTAATGGCCTGCAGGGAGATGGGAAAACCAGCAATAAAGGGGTAACCTCAGGTGTATACTGTGCAGGAGGCACCTACACCCACTGTAACTGCTTGCAGATGCCTGTCTGTGTTACACAACAGAACAACACCACGAGCAATAAGGGGTAGCTTCAGGTGTATACTGTGCAGCAGGCACCTACACCCACTGTAACTACTTGAAGATGCCTGTCTGTGTTACACAACAGAACAACACCATGAGCAATAAGGGGTAGCGTATACTGTGCAGGAGGCACCTACACCCACTGTAACTGCTTGCAGATGCCTGTTAGTGTTACACAAAAGAAAAACACCAGCAATACGGGGTAGCTTCAGGTGTATACTGTGCAGGAGGCACCTACTGTCTGTGTTACACAACAGAACAACACCACAAGCAATAAGGGGTAGCGTATACTGTGCAGGGGGCACCTACACCCACTGTAACTGCTTGCAGATGCCTGTCTGTGTTACACAACAGAACAACACCTACGAGCAATAAGGGGTAGCTTAAGGTGTATACTGTGCAGGAGGTTTAGCAAAGAATAACACTTACAGTGTGTTGGCGTGCAGGGAGAGAGCAGGATAGGCAGGGACAGTGTCAGTGTTATTCTTTGCTAAACCTTGTGCAGTTACAGTGTGTTGGCGTGCAGGGAGCAGGGATGAGCCGAACACCCCCCTGTTCGGTTCGCACCAGAACCTGCGAACAGACAGAATGTTCGCGTGAACTTTAGAACCCTATTAAATACAATGGACTCGAACGTTCAAAATCGAAAGTGCTAATTATAAAGGCTAATATGCAATTTATTGTCCTAAAAAAGTGTTTGGGGACCCGGGTCCTGCCCCAGGGGACATGTATCAATGCAAAAAAAAGTTTAAAAAATAGACATTTTACAATTGGAAATAACCCTTTGTCATGTTTAAACAACAATTTTTTAAGATTTTCTGTACATGTCTTGAATTGAAAAATAAAAATTTATTGAAATAGAAAAAATAGACATTTTTAAGGGAGCAGTGGTTTTAATAATGCTTAAAATGAAAAAGTAAAAGTGAAATTTTCCTTTAAATTTCATACCTGGGGGGTGTATATGATATGCAGGTAAAGTCGCGCATGTTTCCAGTGTTTAGAACTGTCTCTGCACAAAGTGTAATTTTTGAAGGAAAAAAAGTCATTTAAAACTCACTCGCGGCTATTAATGAATTGTCGACTTTTATCAATACATAGAAAAGTCATTGATAAAAAAAAAAAGCGTGGGGGTTCCCCCAAATTCAATTACCAGGCCCTTCAGGTCTGGAATGGATATTAAGGGGAACCCCGCCGCAAATTAAAAAAAAATGGCGTGCGGTTCCCCCTAAATATCCATACCAGCCCCTTCAGATCTGGCATGGATTTTAAGGGGAACTCCACCCCAAATTTAAAAAAAATGGCGTGGAGTCCCCCCAAAAATCTATACCAGACCCTTATCCGAGCACGCAACCTGGCCGGCCGCAGGGGAAGAGGGGGGGACGAGAGAGCGCCCCCCCTCCCTCCTGAACCGTACCAGGCCACATGCCCTCAACATGGGAAGGATGTCCCCATGTTGATGGGGACAAGGGCCTCCTCCCCACAACCCTTGCCCGGTGGTTGTGGGGGTCTGCGGGCGGGGGGCTTATCGGAATCTGGAAGACCCCTTTAACAAAGGAGACCCCCAGATCCCGGCCCCCCCCCCCATGTGAATTGGTAAGGGGTACATTGTACCCCTACCATTTCACAAAGAAAGTGTAAAAAAATGTAAATAAGCGGACCAGATGCGGAACATGAGAAGGGGCGGGTCTATTCACGTATTACACAGTGAAGGAAGTTCCCATCAGGTCCGCCCCCTCGTAGAGCGGACCTGATGGGGAACTTCCTTCACTGTGTAATACATGAATAGACCCGCCCCTTCTCGCGTTCCGCATCTGGTCCGCTGAGTGGACCTGATCGGGAACTTTAGAAGGGGCGGGTCTATACATTTAAAACACTGCGGAGGAAGTTCCCCATCAGATCCGCTCAGGCACAACCAATGACGGACAGCGCTGGACATCGGGATCACCGCGGGACACTGGATTTCATCGCTGGAATGTTTTTTTTTTGTTTGTTTTTTTTTAATAAAGGACTTTTCCAAGGTGTTTGTGTGTTTTTATTTACATTTTTTTTACACTTTCTTCGTGAAATGGTAGGGGTACAATGTACCCCTTACCAATTCACATAGGGGGCGGCGGGATCTGGGGGTCTCCTTTGTTAAAGGGGTCTTCCAGATTCCGATAAGCCCCCCGCCCGCAGACCCCCACAACCACCGGGCAAGGGTTGTGGGGATGAGGCCCTTGTCCCCATCAACATGGGGACATCCTCCCCACGTTGAGGGCATGTGGCCTGGTACAGTTCAGGAGGGAGGGGGGGCGCTCTTTCGTCCCCCCCTCTTCCCCTGCGGCCGGCCAGGTTGCGTGCTCGGATAAGGGTCTGGTATGGATTTTTGGGGGGACTCCACGCCATTTTTTTTTAATTTGGGGTGGAGTTCCCCTTAAAATCCATGCCAGATCTGAAGGGGCTGGTATGGATATTTAGGGGGAACCGCACACCATTTTTTTTAAAAAATTGCGGCGGGGTTCCCCTTAATATTAATTCCAGACTTGAAGGGCCTGGTAATTGAATTTGGGGGAACCCCCACGCTTTTTTTTTTTATCAATGACTTTTCTATGTATTGATAAAAGCCGACAATTCATTAATAGCCGCGAGTGAGTTTTAAATGACTTTTTTTCCCTTCAAAAATGACACTTTGTGCAGGGACAGTTCTAAGCATGGGAAACATGCGCCACTTTACATGCATATCATACACACCCCCCAGGTACGAAATTTAAAGGAATATTTCACTTTTATTGTTTCACTTTAAGCATTATTAAAATCACTGCTCCTAAAAAAACGGCCGTTTTTAAAACTTTTTTTTGCATTGATACATGTCCCCTGGGGCAGGACCCGGGTCCCCAAACACTTTTTAGGACAATAACTTGCATATAAGTCTTTATAATTAGCACTTTAGATTTCTCCCATTGACTTTTCGAATTTGCCACGAACACCCCAAATTGTTAGTTGTTCGGCGAACGGGCGAACAGGCAATGTTCGAGTCGAACATGAGTTTGACTCGAAGTCGAAGCTCATCCCTAGCAGGGAGAGAGCAGGATAGGCAGGGACAGTGTAACTGCACAAGGTTTAGCAAAGAATAACACTGACACTGTCCCTGCCTATCCTTCTCTCTCCCTGCACGCCAACACACTGTAAATGCACAAGGTTTAGCAAAGAATATCACTGACACTGTCCCTGTCTATCCTTCTCTCTCCCTGCACGCCAACACACTACACATCCTGTGGCCAATTATGGCTCTCCTCGCTGCCGGCGCTGTGATTGGCCAAGCATGCGGGGTCACAGTGCATGCTTGGCCAATCACAGCGCCTGCAATGCACTGCGATGGCGCAGTGCATGGTGGGCCGTTCGTGTCACACTAATTTGGCGCGAACGACCCACAAAGTTCTGGTTTCGCCGAACAGGCGAACAGCCGATGTTCGAGTCGAACAAGCGTTCGACTCGAACACCGAGCTCATCCCTAATCTCCAGTATGTTGATGGAAAGGCTCTCTTCGGTCTTGGCCCAGGTTACCTGGGCTGAAGCTTCTTCTAACACTGCTCCCCAGCCCAATAGGCTGGCATCCGTAGACACCACCTTCCAGGTGACTGGGAGAAAAGATCTTCCATTCCGCAAGTTCTTGGTTTTTAACCACCAGCTGAAACTTTGGCGCACTTTTGGAGACAGATGCATGGGTAAATCCAGAGCTTGGATCTTCCTATTACAGGCAGCTAAGATACTGCCTTGAAGTAGTCTCGAATGAAACTCCTTCCCTAATAGCCTCATGCAAAGGCGTAAAGACGGCCCCCTCGAAGGAGGCCACCATCTTCCCTACTAGCCTCATGCAAAGGCGAATAGATGGCCCCCCTCTTTGCCTTGACCTTGTGGATCAGGTCCTTTAGAGACTTGATATTTGGCTCTGGCAGAAATACCCTGCTTTGGGCTGTGTCTATAATCATGCCCAAATACTCTACCCTTCTTTGGGCTTGTAGAGAGGACTTTTGTAGGTTTATGATCCATCCTAAATGCTCCAGGTAATTTACTGTAGTGAGCACAGCGTGATCTAATCCTGCCACTGACCGATCTATGACAAGTAGATTGTCTAAATAGGCGGTTACCGCTATGCCTTGTGCCCTCAGGAATTTTTGGTGAGCGGGATGGATAGGCACATGTAAATATGCGTCCTTGATGTCTATAGACGCCATGAATTCTCCACCTTGTAGGGTGGCGACCACGGATCGAAAAGTTTCCATTCGGAAATGGCGAATGTTCAGAAACTGATTTAGAGATCTTAGTTCCAGGGTGGGTCTGACGTCTCCGTTTGGTTTTGGAATCACAGAGGTTTGAATAAAAACCCGAACCTTGCTCTTTTAGGGGTACTTCTGTGATCACCCCTTGAGACAGCAAGTGATCCAAACCGGAACTGAGAAGATGGGATTTCTCGAAATTCCAGTTTGTACCTTAGAGATACTGTGGATACTACCCATTTGTCCTGGATTTCTGTCTGCCATGCCGCTGAAAACTGCCGAAGCCGCCCCCCCCCCACTTGGCCGAGCAAGGGCGCCTCTTCACAAAGAGGCTTTGGGGATTTGCTTATTTGCTTTTGAACCCCACAACTTATTGTTCTTCTGAGCCTGATTTTCTTTAGCCTTTGTGGCTGGCTGAAAATGCCGTCGCCACTGGCTGGAGGCAGATCTTCCGAGAGCCGGGGAAAGAGAACGTTTAAAACAAGGCCGCTTGTTTTTCTTCTTCTCTGGTAATAGAGTAGCTTACCACTCAATATCTTTTGGATATATTTTTCCAAATCCTCCCCAAAGAGGCATTCGCCATGGAAGGGGAAACTGGCCAAAAGGTTTTTGCATGGAGCTTCTGCTGACCAATACTTTAACCAAAGAATTCTGCGCATATGCACCAGCTGGAGTGTGAGGCAAGATGCTTGCTGAATCAAATGTCTCATGGCATCTACTGTAAAACATAAGGCTTTAGGCAAACTCTCCCAAAATTTGACTTGTTCCGGTGGCAGCCCCTGTTTTACCTGATCCTTGAGGACCTGACACATACCCACTGCTGCTACAACAGGTTGGGCAACTGAACCAGCCAAAAGGAAGGAAGATTTTAGTAAAGATTCCAATTTCTTTTCGGAAGGATCTTTAAACACCTTGTGAGGGGGTTAGCTCGGCAGCGGGTGTGTGTGACCCCCGGGATGGGCTCCCCACACAAAAACAGGCCCAGCAGACGGAGCTTGTGGTTTTCAAAATCAAAAGGTGCGGTTTATTTTCTATTTACAGTGACAAAACACAGCAAAGCAAAAGAAACATAAACAAAATAAATCCTGGTCAACTTGACCTCTGACTAAACATACAGGTTTCCTAACTAACAACTGGGATCAGCCTAGTGCTGTCCTAGTCCCTAAGTCCCTGGTTTTAAATGTCCAAGCAAATAGCCACACAGGCTTTGTCTCACCGCACAAGGGTTCACTCTCTCCAGGAAGTCCACACAGGTCTGCTTCCAGGCATGAGCTAACCCCTAATGAAGCTGGGAGTTCTTATAGAGGCCTAAATGAGCTGACAAGCTTCAGCTGGTCTCATCAACTCCCTGTCTGCACGACGCCCCACACTCTCCCTAGAGGTATGAGTCATCCATGAGCCCACTAGCCTCAGCTGGGCTTATACAACTCTCCACCTAGTTGTATAAGTCGGCGTAAAGCCTGAATCTGGGCGAAATATATCTACCCCCCTGGATGCAACCAGGTGACTTTACCTTCCTGCTGTCACATACCCCCCCCCCTCTTGTTTTAACCTCGGGGTTGGAACACCAGAAATCAGGCATTCATGTACTCGAGACAAAGCATCCACATTCCCCATTTGAACGCCAGGGCGATGCTTTACTGTGAAGTTGAATTCCTGTAGGGCCAGGAACCACCTATTCGCTCTTCTATTTGTCTCCTTGTTTTGAGCCATCCACTTTAACGGAGCGTGATCCGTAACCATGTCAAAGTGCCTACCTAGCAGATAGTACCGAAGGGAATCTAGAGCCCACTTCACCGCTAAACACTCCTTTTCAACGGTGGCGTAATTTACCTCATGGGACTTCAACTTCCTGCTGAGGTAAATGACTGGGTGCTCTTCCCCGTTCCAGACCTGGGACAATACTGCTCCTAACCCCACATCTGACGCATCACTTTGTACGACAAAGTCTTTAGAGAAGTCGGGTGAGTACAACACTGGCTGGCTACATAAGGCTTGTTTCAAGAATTGGAATGCTGCCTCAGCCTCAGGGGTCCATTTAATCATGACCGACCCTTTCCCCTTCGTCAGGTTGGTTAGGGGCACAGCCTTAGAAGCAAAGTGGGGAATGAATCGCCGATAATACCCAGCGATTCCCAGAAAGGCTCGTACCTGCTTCTTGCTGTTGGGACGTGGCCAACTCTGGATGGCCTCGACTTTGTTGAGTTGGGGTTTTATTACTCCCCTCCCAATGGTGTACCCAAGATATTTGGCCTCCTCCTGCCCAATGGTACACTTCTTGGGGTTAGCCGTAAACCCCGCTTCCCGAACAGAGTCCAGGACTGCTTGCACTTTTGGCAGATGTGAGGCCCAATCTGTGCTATGGACAATTACGTCATCCAGGTAAGCCGCAGCATACTTCCGATGGGGCCTCAGCATCTGGTCCATTTTCCGCTGGAATGTGGCCGGCGCATTCTGTAACCCGAACGGCATTCTTTTATATTGGAACGCCCCGTCTGGGGTTACAAATGCGGTTTTCTCTTTGGCCGACTTGGCCAGGGGGATTTGCCAATACCCTTTTGTGAGGTCAAGAGTCGTCATGTATCGGGCTGTTCCCAGCCGGTCGATCAACTCATCTATACGTGGCATGGGGTAGGTGTCAAATTTTGTAACTTTGTTCAACTGACGAAAATCGTTACAAAATCGCCAGCTCCCATCCGGTTTAGGCACCAACACAATGGGACTAGACCAATCACTTTGGGACTCCTCTATCACCCCTAAGTTCAGCATTTTCTGTACTTCCTCCCGTATTGCCTCTGGGATCCGATAGGGTTTTAACTTCACCCTTTCACCGGGCGGGGTAATAATGTCATGCTCTACCCCAGATGTTTGTCCCGGCAGCTCAGAGAATACCTCCTTGTTGCGAAGCACAAACTCCTTAACCTCCTGTTGTTGGGGTTGTGACAAGGTGGCTGCGATTCCAACCTCAGGAATCACGCAACCAGTTTGAGCTGGTGACCAAGTGTCTGCGACTAGGGACTCTCTATCCCTCCAGGCTTTCAACAGATTAACGTGATAGATCTGTTCGGGCTTTCGCCTTCCTGGTTGTCTGACCTTGTAATTCACTTCGCTCACTTTTTCCATTATCTCGTAGGGGCCTTGCCATTTGGCAAGGAATTTACTTTCAACCGTAGGGACAAGTACCAGTATCCTATCCCCCGGGGAAAAGGTACGGGTCTTGGCTCCACGGTTGTACACTCTCTGCTGTGCTAACTGCGCTTGGGCCAAATGTTCCTTCACGATGGGCATTACCTGTGCAATTCGGTCTTGCATCAGGGCGACATGCTCAATCACACTCCTGTGGGGAGAACTCTCACTTTCCCAAGTTTCCTTGGCAATATCCAACAGCCCTCTTGGGTGTCTCCCATACAGTAACTCAAAGGGGGAGAATCCCGTAGAGGATTGGGGCACCTCCCTAATAGCAAACATCAGATAAGGAAGTAGACAGTCCCAATCCTTTCCATCTCTATCCACCACTTTCTTCAACATTTGTTTTAGGGTTTTGTTGAATCTTTCAACCAGCCCATCGGTTTGGGGGTGATACACAGATGTACGTAATTGCGTCACTTTGAACAATTTACACAGCTCCTTCATAACCCGGGACATAAAGGGTGTACCTTGGTCCGTAAGCAGTTCTTTACAAATACCCACCCGGCTAAACACAAGAGATAGCTCTTTGGCTATGGTTTTGGCCGAGGTATTTCGGAGAGGGATCGCTTCTGGATAACGGGTGGCATAGTCCATTATAACTAATATGTACTGGTGCCCCCTAGCGGACTTGATTATAGGACCTACCAAATCCATGGCGATCCTCTCAAACGGGACCTCAATGATGGGTAGAGGGACCAGCGGGCTACGGAAATGTGGCATCGGGGCCGACCTCTGACACACAGGGCAGGAGGAACAATAATTTTCTATGTCCTTCATCACCCCCGGCCAATAGAATCTCTGTAATACCCTCTCTCGGGTTTTCTCTGTCCCCAGATGACCTCCAAGAATGTGCCCATGGGCCAACTCCAACACCAACTTCCTGTAAGGTTTGGGCACCACAAGCTGCTCAACAGTTTCTTCTGCCCTTTTTGCCACTCGATACAGTAGGTCCTTCTCTACGCTGAAGTATGGGTAAGTGCAGGTATTATCTGGGTTCACTAACTCGCCATCTATTTTCACTACGTTTTCCCGTGCCTTTATTAGGGCGGGGTCTTTCAACTGTTCTGTGGCAAAGTTTTCCCTGTGAACCTCAAGATCAGAAAACTCCACAGACGGTAGGTTTTCGTCTGAGGAGGCGGGCTCCTCTCCAGTTTCTTGAGTCTCCCCTGCCAATACTGACAAGGGAAATTCCGGAGAGTCCTCACCACTCTCAGGGGAGTTCTGGCTATCACATTCCTGGTACATAGGGGCACCAGTGGGGGGCTCAGGATCATCCCACAGTTCCCAGAACTTCGGAAAATCCCTTCCCACAATGGCGTCATGCGGTAACTGAGATACTAAGCCCACTGGATGAGAGAGGGTACCTTTGGGGGTCTCGAAACACACTGTAGTCACTGGATACTCTCGGGTGTCCCCATGCACACAAATAACAGCTACCTTGCTATTCCCAGAGACCTCTGTTCTAACTAACTCAGCCTTTATCAGGGTCACAAGGCTACCTGAATCCAGCAATACCACAACATTTCTACCATTAACACACATTTTGCATAAATGTTTCTCAGTTCCTCGAATGGCAGTGCATGCGACTGTCGCACACAGCGACTGACGTCTGCCCGTCAGAAAGTCACACTGCATGGGTTCCTCCACAACCGGGCAATTTGCTGCAATATGTCCCGCTTGCCGCCTCTTGAGCCGCTGATTTCCCAGGCTGTTCTCGCCAAACTTGGGGTAGAGCTCCCACCCTCTCACTCTCTCCACCCTTACCCCTTGGAATCATCTTATCCGCCCCTGGGGATGGTCTGGTCTTAGGGTGGAAAGTCCGAGTGTCTCTGGAAGAGGCCGTCAGGTTCTCTGAAGCCAAGTATTTCTCCACACGATCCACAAGACCATCGGCCGTCTCTGGGTCTCCATGGCTTACCCACTTTTGGATGGCAGTAGGAAGAGCTCTCAAAAACCGATCCATTACAACACGTTCCACAATCTTTGGTGCGGACCAAGTCTCTGGCTGTAGCCACTTTCTGCTCAGGTGAATGAGATCATACATTTGAGACCTGGGGGGTTTTCCAAGCTGGAAAGTCCAGTTATGCACACGCTGAGCCCGGACAGCCAGGGTGACACCCAGCCTTGCCAATATTTCAGCTTTTAGCATCACATAGTCTTTTGCTTGGTTAGGCTCTAGGTCATAGTAAGCTTTCTGCGATTTACCAGTTAACAGAGGAGCCACTAGTCCAGCCCACTGCTCCTCAGGCCACTTTTCTCTTTCAGCGGTCCTTTCAAATGTGGTCAAAAATACCTCTGGATCATCCTCTCCAGTCATTTTTGTCAATAAACGACTCACCCCAAAGGACGCGGTATTAGTGGGACGGCTTTCCTCACTGGTCTGCGGACGTTGCTGCATTACTGCTTCCATCTGTTGTAGTCTCTGCTCTTGCTTCTGCAACAGGTCTATGAAGCGGGCCTCAGATTGCTGCTGGGCTTGTTGCTGAGCCTCCAGACTCTGTTGCAAAGTTGCGTTTGTCTGCTGCTGGGCTGCAAGGCTCTGTTGATGAGCTTGCTGCTGGGCTGCAAGGCTCTGTTGATGAGCTTGCTGCTGGGCTGCGAAGTTCTGTTGTTGAGCTGCAAGGCTCTGTTGATGAGCTGCAAGGCTCTTTTGCAAACCTGCATTTGTCTGCTGTTGATTGGCATTTGCTAGAGCCAGCTGTTTCAGTATCTCCTCCATGCTGGCTTTAAAAAAAAACTGCCCGCATTCTCCACCAACTGTGAGGGGGTTAGCTCGGCAGCGGGTGTGTGTGACCCCCGGGATGGGCTCCCCACACAAAAACAGGCCCAGCAGACGGAGCTTGTGGTTTTCAAAATCAAAAAGGTGCGGTTTATTTTCTATTTACAGTGACAAAACACAGCAAAGCAAAAGAAACATAAACAAAATAAATCCTGGTCAACTTGACCTCTGACTAAACATACAGGTTTCCTAACTAACAACTGGGATCAGCCTAGTGCTGTCCTAGTCCCTAAGTCCCTGGTTTTAAATGTCCAAGCAAATAGCCACACAGGCTTTGTCTCACCGCACAAGGGTTCACTCTCTCCAGGAAGTCCACACAGGTCTGCTTCCAGGCATGAGCTAACCCCTAATGAAGCTGGGAGTTCTTATAGAGGCCTAAATGAGCTGACAAGCTTCAGCTGGTCTCATCAACTCCCTGTCTGCACGACGCCCCACACTCTCCCTAGAGGTATGAGTCATCCATGAGCCCACTAGCCTCAGCTGGGCTTATACAACTCTCCACCTAGTTGTATAAGTCGGCGTAAAGCCTGAATCTGGGCAAAATATATCTACCCCCCTGGATGCAACCAGGTGACTTTACCTTCCTGCTGTCACAACCTGTACATTATCCACCGGACAAGTCTGGTTTTTATTTATACAAGAAATAGCTGCATCTACAGAAGGCAGACTCCACTTCTTGGAAAACTTTTCCTTCATAGGACAAAGAATGTCAAACTTCTTAGGAGGTGAGAAACGCTTATCTGGCTGCTGCCAGTCTGCGTAAATGAGCTTTTCTAGTAACGGATGAACCGGAAAAGCGCATGCACCCTGCAGGGATTTTAGTAAACCCAGGGAGGAGACAGGTGATTCAGTTAACTCCGAAGAGGGTAACTTTAATGCAGAACGAACTGTTTCAGCATAACATTGCACCTGTGACTTTAGCATCTGGGAAGCAGAGAAAGGTTCATCGGATATCCCTGATTCATCCGACTCCTCATTCTTATCCCCTGTAGGTGTTCCCTCATCCTCCTCATCCTCAGATTTTTCTGAAAGGAGATCTAGAACAACAGAAGGAGATCTGCTTCGCTTCTTGTCCTTTTGTGAGGACTTTGCGATTAGCGTAGCGATTCTCCCTTCTAAGTTGTCCAGAGCTGCTGCCAAAGTGTCCTCAGCGACATATGCAGGCCCAGGCACCAAAGGGGAAGTTGCTACTCCTGATAGTGGCAATGGCTCATCCTGTATAGGTGCATCAGTAATTACAGGAGAGGAAGGTACCGAGCAGGCACGGCTAGAGCCACCTGTCTCAGACGGCGGTGCTTTCTTGTCTCTCTTAGTCCCTGAATTCTTTCCAAGGGAAGACATATGTAGCGCTACCCCCAATTAAGAGAGCCGCTGGATCTGTTTTGGGCCCTGCGTACAGCACCGCCAACCCCCGGCAATATACTCGACCCACTCTGGCACAGCTAGTCTAGGGGTTTTTCTGGTATCACAACCTAACAGTATTGCAAGGATAACCTCTATGCACAAAGAAAACACACCGGCAGCAATGATGAAAGATAACGTTTCTTTACTTTAAGTAAAAGGCATATTATTAACACACACCACACATATATATATATATACACATACACACACATACACACACACATAGAGATATATATATATATATATATATATATATATATATCTGCAGAGCCCTGCAGCAGCAAATACAATACAGGCGATTGCCCGTCCACTTCAGCTATTCCTATCTATGCGCCCTTATGGCGCAGCAATAAAGTTCTACCTACGGATCAGACCTGACCCAGATTTAGACTCAGTCTTTAGGGAGCTCAACTTCTTCGCATGCAACTGTACTGGTGGTGCACAACAGGAACAGTAATTTGTAATCCAAGGGGTATGCAATAAACATGGGATGAAACACTCACAGGAGACTACTCATCTCAGTTCCGCCACTAGTCTCCCGTGGGAAAGTAAATAGAACTCGGAGGGCCAAGGCAGTCTCTAGGCCTAACAAAGTACAGTTTATATGAATGAGCAGGTGCTCGCTCACCACTCCGGATGCGATCCCAGTCCGGGACTTCCACCTACTGTGTCTCCACACACAGCGTCTGCACCAGCCGGGTCCCCGGTCCAACTGATGTCCCAAACTTGACAAGTCAGTTGCCACCCAGGCTTCACAGTGGGGTGGAAGGCTCTCTGTAAGGTTGTGCAAGGCCCCAGGCTTCAGGCCTCGCACTGCAGCAGATCCGCGCAGGAAGACCTGTTGATTGCAGCGCAGTGTCCAAAGAGGCCGAGCCCAGCCTCGCCCTTCTCTTATATAGCCCCTCCCCAAGAGTCTCTGCGGTGGCTAAATGCACCCTGGGTGTCGAACGGGGTTCTGGGTAACGTAGTCCCGGGGCCTTAAAGGAGACCCCGCTACACACTTCCCCCACTTAAACTCTTTGGTCCCCAAAGATAACATTACATAATAGTACGTACAACATCAACCAAAGTTGCGTATGATGTTGGCAGAGGAAATCCCCACCAAAAACGAGGCAGTGAACTCCCCTGCTCACAGGTCACACTATCATCAGTGTCCTGCCTAACTGTGCCAGAGAGTGAGTTGGGGTTGCCCCCCACCAAATGAACAGTGGAGGGATTAGGGTCTTCCATACTCCTTCTGGCAGTAACCACAGTGTCTTCCGCACTCCTCCCCATCTGTGGGTAAGTTAATCTTCTGGGAGGCTTTATGGCCCTTCGCTTTCTTTGTCCTCTTGGACTTTCTGTTTCTGCTAAAACAGGTTCCTCTTCTGCAACCGACTTAGGAGTTTCCATTGATTCGGAAGCACTTGACTCCAGCGCAGGGATGTACATGGACTCTCTTGGATCCTCTCCTGGGAGTAGGTTACAGGCATTTTCCCAAGAATCTGACAAAGGACTGGACGGGATGAACTCAGTAGCTTCTGCATTCAGTGTTCTGTCTATGGTGTCTTCTTCAGGTGGAAGATCAATAGCAGAAGTTGCTGATACCTGGGAAGGCCAAAGCCAATCAAGTTCTTCTCCCCCTTCTTCGCTTAACTCTGAGGTCTCTGTGTCCCCAATCTGAGGGGTCTGGGACCGAGTGTTTGGTCTAGGCGTATCCAGGATAGAAGTTGGCTCAGGGGAATCCGTCACAGGGGGTTTCCGAACTGCCTCAGCTAGTGGGAGTAAGTGGTTCCGATGCCAGGTCTTCAAGGGTCCCACCCTCCCTTCTGGCTTAAGTCTGTAAACGGGTAGGCCAGGTAGTTTCTTACATATAACATAGGGTTCGGGTCTCCATCTGTCTGCAAGCTTGTGTTTTCCAGGGACCCCTAAATTCACAAAGCAACACTCTGTCTCCAGGTTGTAAATCGTGAATCCAAACCTTCAGATCAAAGTTTTTCTTGTTGCAGGCCCCCCTCTGCTCCGAGGCCGCCTGGGCCTGTTCATAGGCCAATTTCAAATTGTATCTAAGTCTATCAACATATTCTTTGTGAGAAGCGGCAGAACAATGGTCTATGGAAGTGCCAAAGGCCAGATCTACTGGCAGTCTTGCTTCTCTTCCGAACATAAGTCGATAGGGTGAGTACCCTGTAGCGTCACTGGTGGTTCTGTTGTATGCGTGCACAACTGCCGCTATGTGGTTGCTCCAATGATTCTTCTTTTCACTGCTTAAGGTTCCCAGCATGTTGAGCAGGGTTCGGTTGAACCTCCTCGGCTGAGTATCACCTTGTGGATGATATGGGGTAGTCCTTGTCTTCTTGATCCCCAAGGAATCCAAAAGCTTCCGGATCAGCCGACGCAGAGTCCCTTCCCTGATCCGAATGGAGCCGTTGTGGTAGCCCATAGTGTACAAAGTATTTCTTCATCAGTACTTTAGCTACAGTGGAGGCCTTCTGGTTTGGTTGGGAAGGCCTGGGCATACAGGGTGAAATGGTCGGTTACTACCAGAACATTTCCTAGTCCACTCAGGTCGGGTTCAAGGCAGAGAAAATCAATGCATACCAGATTAAGTGGGCTTTGACTTTGTAGATGGCCCATTGGGGCAGCTTGATGGGGTAAAGTCTTTCTCTGGATGCATCGTGCACATGAGTGGCAGTATTCTTCAACTTCAGCCCTCATGTAGGGCCAATAGAAGCGGCTCCTAACGAGTTGGAAAGTCCTTTCCGCCCCTAGGTGGCCATGGTTGTCGTGCAGGGCAACCAAAACAGTCTCCCGGTGTTTCTCAGGCAAGAACAATTGCCATCTGTCTTCCAGGTCATCGGAGGGGCCCCTTCGGTAGACCACTCCCTGATGCACCTGTAACCTGTCCCACTCCTTCCTCAACAGGCGAGCTTCCTTTGAAGGGTGACGCAGGAGCTTATTCGGGTCCTGATTCTCCAGGACCTCTAGAACCAACCTCCCCATGGGGTCTTCCAATTGGTCCGATCTCAACTCCTTTTTGGACAGCTTTGGCAGGTTATCTTCCCCCAGTTGGGTTACTCCACAATACTGCTTGGGAACTCCTACTGTGGTAACTCCTATCTCTTCTGCTCTTGAGCCGCCACTGGCTTGAAGTTCAGCCCCTTGGCAAAGGGCCCGCACCCCATCGGGTTCCACTTGGGTCCAATCCTTTGTACTGCCTGTAGGTACATGAGATCTTCTAGACAAGGCGTCCGCATCTCGATTTCCAGCTCCAGGCCTGTACTTTAGGCTGAAATTGAAAGCAGACAGTGCCGCCAGCCATCTATGTCCTGTGGCATCCAGCTTGGCGGTGGTGAAAAGATAGGTAAGGGGGTTGTTATCGGTTTTTACGGTGAATTCTGCCCCATACAGATAGTCTCTGAGTTTGTCTACTACCGCCCACTTAAGGGCTAGGAACTCCAACTTATGGGTGGGATAGTTCTTTTCAGAGGAAGTCAGACTTCTGCTTACATATGCAACGGGTCTCAGTTGCCCTTCATGCTCCTGGTAGAGCGCTCCTCCCAGACCGTCATGACTGGCATCCACGTGAAGTTCATAAGGATTCTTTGGGTCTGCGTAGGCCAGGACAGGGGCAGTGGTCACGTTTTTCTTCAACATCTGGAAGGCATCTTCACATTTCTCGTTCCACTGGTCCTTGACTGACTCTCCTGGCTTCCTAGGGCCCGAGACATCCTCTTCCCGTTTTCGTTTTGAGCAGCTCATTCAGAGGCCTGGCTATCCGAGCAAACCCCTCCACGAACCTCCTAAAATAGGAGCAGAACCCCAAGAAGGATCTGAGTTCTGTCACAGTGGTGGGCCAGGAGGTGACTGCCTCCAACTTCTCGGGATCTGTGGCTACCCCATCCTCGGACACTATGTGTCCCAGATAATTGACTGATGACTGAAAAAATTGGCATTTTTCAGGTGAGAGCTTGAGTCCTTTCTCGCTCATTCTTCTCAAAACTTTCTCCAGCCTCTCCTCATGTTCTTCCAAGGTTCTCCCGAAGACAATGATGTCATCCAAGTATACAAGGACTTTGATGAGATTCATGTCTCCTACAGTCTTCTCCATGAGACGTTGGAAGGTGGCTGGGGCTCCAGACAGACCTTGAGGCATCCGGTCGAATTCAAAGAAGCCTACTGGGGTTATGAAAGCCGTCTTTTCTTTGTCTTCTGGATGCATAGGGATTTGATAGTACCTGCTCTTGAGGTCCATAACACTGAACCACTTGGCTCCAGACAAGCTCTGTAGGGCATCCTCTATCCTCGGGGTGGTATACTGGTCGGGTATGTTTCTATTGTTGAGGGTCCTGTAGTCTATGCACAGCCTCAATGACCCATTCTTCTTTCTGACCACCACTATCGGGGAGGCATAGGGACTTCAGGATTCTCAAATCACACCTGTTCGCTTGAGCTCGGCGAGCTGTTCCCTCAAGTCTTCGAGGTCTGCTAACGGAATCCGCCTAACCCTCTCTCTGAAGGGCTCATCTTCCTGGAGGCGGATTCGATGGGTGGCACTCCTTGCACACCCCACATCAAATTCATCTTGGGAGAAGATCTTCTCCCACCTGAGCAGCTGGGCCTTGGCTCTCTCTTTCCAAGCCCTGGGCAGGTTTGGGTTCTCCATGGAAATTTTCTCCCACACAGTACTATCTCCATCTGTCTTCTCCACATCCGACAGAGCAACTGGGGTAGCAGGGCTCACCCGGCCCAGCAACATCCTAGCTGGGATTTCCATGGGGCCAGCCGTAGTATTCCTGACACTCACAGGTACTTTACAGTGGGCCTTCTTCAGGGCCCTCTACGGGACTACTTCTGGGACTACTTCTAAGCCCGAATGCTCTCCCCTTGGGTCGGGTTCCAGCATAACAAAAGGACCAGGCTGCTCCCAAGTGAGTTTCACAGTGGCTTTTAAACAGGCTACTTGACCGGGCTGCAGTACTACTCCTCTTCCTCCCAGCCTCCAGACCTTCCCTACCCCCTCTTCTGGGGCCTCTTGTTCAAAGATCAAGCGTTGGTAGGCTGCCTTCAACATTGGGTGGATCTTATTGACTTTTAGGTCTTTGCCTTTTGTTAGAGGGGCCAAGAGTCTTCGGACCAGATCCGTGTTGGTCCCTATTATAAGGGAACTCTTGTTAGCTCCAGGCGGTCGGGGGCATACCACAGCCAAGGTATCGAACACTTCGGCCTTCCCGGCTATGGATGGGTCAAAAGTTAGTTTTATAGGCAGATAGCCATCATAAGGGAAACTCTCTGTCCCAATTCCCCATATCTCCAGCTCTTCAAGCTTCTGGATGGGTAGGTGACTTAGATGCTTGTCATAAAAGTCCCGGTACAACAGGGTCACTTGTGCCCCAGTATCCAATATGGCTCTCGTGTAGACTCCCTCCACTTGGACAGGTACTACCGGGGAGGGACCTACCAGCTTCTCTGGATATCTCTTCAAAGGGGTCTCTTTCCTTGGATCTTTGCGTTTCCCTTTTGGACTTTCCTTCTTCCATTTTTCTTTAGACTTAATTCTCTCCTGGGTCTGGTATGCATTGATCTCCCTCCTTTTAATGGGTGTAACTACCCGCTGAGGGACACTACACTCTTTCTTTGGTGTACGTTCCCACTGAGGAACTTTGTGTTTCTTCTGAGGGGTCTTGTCCACTCTCTTTATGTGCTTCTCATTCAGTTTGGAGCTCACTGGAGATGATGGACACCTGGTTGACTCCTTCACCTCTAAAGTTTTCCGCCGGCTTGCGATTATTCAGTTTCTTTCTCTTGGGACTGGAACACACTCTGGCAGCATGGCCAACCCCTCTGCAGTTGAAACAAGTCATATCCCCCCAATCTTCCAGGGATGCAGGCGCTGAGGTATTGGGAAACAGCTCCTTCCTTGGACTTTCCCTCTCTGGTGCCCTTGACTTATTTTCCATCAGGGAGGTCAGCATCCCCAATACCTGGGACATCTGTGACTTCAAGGTATCCACCTCTGAGTCTCTTTCCAGGGTCATGGCCGTCCTGACCATCACCGGAGGAGGGTTAACCGACTCAACTGGTTGGTTCCTCTTCTTCTCCTCCAGCATAGCTTCTTCCTCTCTGACCACTCGGATCAAGTCAGGGTACTCCAGGCTCTTTCCGTCCTGTCTTGTGCGTAGCGCCAATGCGATGGGGTCCAGGGGCTGAGATCCTCTCATCACCTGTTGAACACAGGCCTCATCCACCTTCCGTGGGTCGATCCCCTTCTTCAGGATCATCTTATGCAGGATCTTATCCAGGCGCCTCATGAACTCTGACAGTTTCTCTCCTGTCTTTTGGTAGCAGTGCTCCAGCTGGTAAGTGAGCTTAGTGATTTTCTCTGTTCCACCGAACACATTCTGCAGAATGTCCAGATAATCCTGTGCATCACAGTCTGTCTTGCTCATCTTGAGGTTGCGTATAGCCTCTAGAGCAGGGCCCTTCAAACTCTCAGCGATCCTCTGCTTCTTTCTGTGGTCTGGGACTTCCCATTCTTCTAAGGCCTGAGTGGCGCCGTCTAACCACTCCTCAAACCCCTCTTCACCCGAAGGTACAGGCTTCTTTCCAGAGAATATTCTAAGTTTTCTGTATCCCGACATTTGATAGTCTGTAGGGTCTTTCTTACACTGGGCTACAATCTCCCCCAGGACTGCGCACAACTCTGCGCTAAGGGTGGCCGGTGGTGACCCGTGGTTCTCTTTAGCCTTCCGGTTTTCTGCTTTTGGGGACTGCGGTGGAGATATCTGTGGAGATGATGGTTTAGGTGTCTGAACCCATCCTCCTGGTATGAGTGGCAGCTAGTGATGAGCCGAACACCCCCGGGTTCGGTTCGCACCAGAACCCGCGAACGGACCGAAAGTTCGCACAAACTTTAGAACCCTATTAAATACAATGGATGCGAACGTGAGAAATCTAAAGTGCTAATTATAACGACTATTATGCATGTTATTGTCCTAAAAAGGGTTTGGGAACCCGGGTTCTGCACCAGGGGACATGTACCAATGCAAAAAGAAGTTTTAAAAACTGCCATTTTTCGGGAGCAGTCATTTTAATGATGCATAATGTGAAAAAAAAAAAGTCAAATATTCCTTTAAATATCATACCTGGGGGGTGTCTAAAGTATGCCTGTTTGGTGCCACGTGTTTCCCGTGTTTAGAACTGTCCCTGCACAAAATTACATTTCTAAAGGAAAAAAAGCCATTTAAAACTGCTTGCGGCTTTAATGTAATGTCTGGGCCCGGTAATATGGATGAAAATCTTTAAGAAAAATGGCATGGCTACCCCATCACAGCCCCCCCCCCTACCCCAGCCCATTACCAGCCCCTTTGGGTCTTGTATAGATATTAAGGGGAACCCCGCACACAAAATAAAAAAGGCCCTATATACTCTGAACAGCCGTATACAGGCGGTGCATACAAGACAGGGACTGTAGGTTTGTTCTTATGTAGAATCTGTTTGTAATTTTGAACAGGTACATTGTTGAAGTGTAGCTCCAGCCAAAAAATCTATTTTTAAGCTTTTTGGAAAACATAGGGAAGGGTTCTCACCCCTGTAACATTTGTTTTGCTGTCTGTGCAGTGTGCACCTGTTTAGAACAGTTCACCTCACTTTTCATCCTAATGACAAATCTTTTTTGAAAATTTGGCGTTTTTATTGAAACAAGAATTGGTGATAAAGCATCAGTGGAGAGGAGACACTTTTTTTCCAATATTAACTCTTACAGGAGAGAATTTGCCTTCCTAGGGGTAGATTTCCTCTCACTTCCTGTTGTATCCTTCCGTTTGCAAGGAGGAGTCGTTTGTAAGTTGGATGTTTGAAAGTAGGGGCCTGCCGTATACACTCAGCTGTAATTTGCCCCTTACATGTTGGTGTTGCCACAACACTGTGAGCCCACACAGTTACTCTTGGTGGGCGCATGAATGGGCCCTGCTGTAAATTATTAGATCAAGAATTGTAATTGCATGCCCCTGTTGAACAGGGGCTGAAAAATTGGGCCTTTGGTGGTGGTGGTGTTGACACAACACTGTAAGGCCTCACAGTTACTCTTGGTGGGCGCAGGAATGGGCCCTGCTGTGAATTATTAGATCAAGAATTGTAATTACATGCCCCTGTTAAACAGGGGCATACAAATTGGGCCTTAGGCACTGGTGCTGGTGCCACAACACTGCAACCTCTCCCAGATACTCTAGTTGGAGTGCAGGAATGAGCCCTGCTGCAAAGCATTGCATAAAAAATTGTAATTACATGCCCCTGTTAAACAGGGGCTGAAAAATTGGGCCTTAGCCACTGGTGGCGGCACACAAACAAAAATGTTCTTCCAAGCTATCATCATCAATCGGATCATTGAGGAGGAGGAGGATAGTCAGTCAACATAACAGGACAGTCTCTCAGCATCAGCATCAGTCTTGAAGGGATGTGACATTTGAAAATAAATTATTCTGTTATATCAGCTTCAGGTGTTTGGTAGCTGGTGGTGATCCAAGACTGGTTCATCTTTATGAAGGTCAGTCGATCAACCGAGTCGGTGGACAGGCGCACCCTGTGATCCGTGACAAATCCTCCAGCAGCACTGAATGTGCGTTCTGAAAGAACGCTGGATGCAGGACAGGCCAGTAGCTCAATTGCATACTGTGCAAGCTCTGGCCAGTGATCCATCCTCAAGACCCAGTAAGCCAGAGGATTTTCGGTGGGGAAGGTGTCCAAGTCTGACCTTGCCCCTAGGTATTCCTGCACCATGTATATTAGACGCTGGCGATGGTTGCTGGAACCGATCATACCTTGGGGCTGCGGACTAAAGAATTGTCTGAACGCATCGGTCAGACGGCCACCTTCCCCACCGCTCCTTCTTTGACTGACCGAAGCCTCAGCAACTCGTTGTCCAGGACCAGGAGTATGTAACCTCCCAGTCTCTGGGAACGCGTTGCACAGACCTTTCTGCAAGGCCTCCCGGAGTTGTCTCATCCTCTGCTCCCTCTGCGACGGTAAGATAAGGTCCGCAACCTTACCCTTGTACCGTGGATCAAGGAGAGTGGCCAGCCAGTAATGGTCCCTCTCCTTGATCCGAAGAATACGAGGATCCTTCCGCAGACTTTGCAGGATCAGGGAAGCCATGCAGCATAGGTTAGATGAGGCATTTGGTCCGGAGTCCTCTGGGTGACTAAGGACGACATGATCCGCAGCCACCTCCTCCCAGCCACGTACAAGTCCACTGGTTCCTTGGGACTGTAAATCATCCCTAAAAGACTGCTGCTGATGATGCTGAGTGCCAGGCTCCCCCTCCATGCTGACACAATCCTCCTCCTCCTCCTTTTCTTCCTGTGCGATGGGTGGGACAGAAGGAACACTGTCTGGGTAAAGGGGGCCTTGAGAGGCAAGGAAGTCCTCCTCTTCCTGCCTCTGTTCTGCCTCAAGTGCCCTGTCCATTATTCCACGCAGCGTATGTTCCAACAGGTGGACAAGAGGTACAGTGTCACTGATGCATGCACTGTCACTGCTCACCATCCTCGTGGCCTCCTCAAATGGTGCCAGGACAGTGCATGCATCCCTGATCATGCCCCACTGGCGTGGTGAAAAAAACCCGAGCTCCCCTGACCCTGTCCTGGTGCCGTAGTCGCACAGGTACTCATTGATGGCCCTCTGCTGCGTGTGCAGCCGCTGCAGCATGGCCAACGTTGAGTTCCACCTGGTGGGCATGTCACATATAAGGCGGTTCTTGGGCAGGTTCAACTCCTTTTGCAGCTCAGCCAGGCGAGCACTAGCATTATAAGATCTGCGGAAATGCACACAGACTTCCCTGGCCTGCCTCAGGACATCCTGTAAGCCCGGGTACCTGCCCAAGGACCGCTGCACCACCAGGTTAAGGACCTGAGCCACACAGGGCACATGGGTCAGTTCTCCCTGTCGGAGAGCGGAGAGGAGGATGGTGCCATTGTCGCAAACTACCATTCCTGGCTTAAGCTGGCGTGGCGTCAACCACCTCTCGGCCTGCCCCTGCAGAGCAGACAGAACCTCTGCCCCAGTGTGGCTCCTGTCCCCCAAACACACCAGCGCAAGCACGGCATGGCATCTTTTTGCCTGCGTAATTGCGTAGCCCCTTGAACGCCTACGGAGCACCGCTGGTTCCGAGGACAAAGCACAGGAAGAGGCCATGGAGGAAGAAGAAGAGGAGGGGGTGGAGGACAGAGGTGTGTCACAACCAGTAGTAGCATTTTGGAGGCTAGCGGTGGAACAACCTCCAACACTACTGCACCTTGTCCTGCATCCTTCCCAGCTGCCAAAAGAGTAACCCAATGGGCCGTGAAAGAAAGGTAACGTCCCTGTCCATGCCTGCTGGACCATGAGTCAGCGGTAATATGCACCTTACCGCTGATCGCCCTGTCCAGCGAGGCCAAGACATTGCCTTCCACATGCCGGTAGAGAGCCGGAATCGCCTTCCGTGAGAAAAAGTGGCGTTTGGGAACCTGCCACTGAGGAACCGCACATTGCACAAACTCACGGAAGGGGGCCGAGTCTACCAACTGAAAAGGCAGCAGTTAAAGCGCTAGCAATTTAACCAAGCTAGCATTCAACCGCTGGGCATGTGGATGGCTGGGAGTGAACTTTTCGACGGTCCAGCAGCTGGGGCAGGGAAATTTGCCTGCTAGAATCGGACGTCGGTGTACTGCTAGCAGAGTGCCCGCAAGTACTTGGCTGTGACACACCTAATTCTACACCTTCATTCCTCTCAGTGCAGGTTTCAGAGAGGACTGAAGGTAAAGTGGGGTTGGAGATCCCAGCTGATGCGGTGCAAGGAGAGGTCCGCTTTGTTCTTTGGTGTGGGTCTTTAAGGTAGGCTTGCCAACGAGCTGCATGGCAGGTCAACATATGTCTGGTCAAGCATGTGGTGCCCAAGCGGGTGATGTTTTGGCCACGCGATATACGCTTGAGACATATGTTGCAAACAGCAGCTGTGCGATCTGATGCACTCGACTCAAAAAAGGCCCACACCAAAGAACTTTTTGAATAACGGGCAGTGGCAGCGCCCTGCACAGGCGGAGCTCTGCGGTGTGATTCCGTCGGTGTGCTGCCCTTACGCTGGCCCCCCAAGGGCATCCTGCCTCGTTGGAGATGTGCCTCCTCCTCATCCTCCTCCTCTTCCTCCTCCTCTCTCCTATTAGGCACCCACGTGGAGTCAGTGACCTCATCATCCCCTCCCTCCTCATCACTGGAGCCAATCTGGCAGTATGCTGCAGCTGCTGGAACATGACTGCCAGATTGGTGTCCTTCTTGAGCATCCCCTCTCTCTGCACTCACGCTACTGCCTTCCTCTAGCTGGGTATCATCATCAGACCCTTCAAAACGCTGCGCCTCCTACTGGAGCATGTACCCAACATTGTGCTCAAACAGTTCGGGGGACTCCTCAGGAGGACATGGTGGGTCTAGGGAAGGAGTGACTGATGATGACATTGATACGAGGGAAGAGGATGCTTTGGCAGCTGCTTTGCCAGTACCCTGAGTCTGGGTGAGAGAGGATGAGGAGGATGAGGAGGGCTTGGTCATCGACTCTACCAAGTCTTCGGCATGATGCGGCTCAACACGTTCAGCTGCCGAAAATAAGGACAAGCATGTCCCATGGCCACGTGCTGATGACGATGCACTGTGTCCACGACCAGCACTGTTCTTTAGACACAGAGCCTGCTTGCCCTCTTTTATTGGCTCGTGACTGTCTGCCTCTCCTTGTTGGCCTTCCAGACATAGTAATGGCCTGAAGGGAGATGGGAAAACCAGCAATTGGGTAGTGTATATTGTTCTGGAGGCACACAACACCCACTAACTGCTGCAGATGCCTGTATTAGAGAACACCAGCAATAAAGGGTAGATACAGGTGTATACTGTGCTGTGCTGGAGACACACAACACCCACTAACTCCTGCAGATGCCTTCATTAGAGAACACCAGCAATAAAGGGTAGATACAGGTGTATACTGTGCTGTGCTGGAGGCATACAACACCCACTAACTCCTGCAGATGCCTGTATTAGAGAACAGCAATAAAGTGTAGATACAGGTGTATACTGTGCTGGGGCACACAACACCCACTAACTCCTGCAGATGCCTGTATTAGAGAACAGCAATAAAGTGTAGATACAGGTGTATACTATGCTGGGGCACACAACACCCACTAACTCCTGCAGATGCCTGTATTAGAGAACAGCAATAAAGTGTAGATACAGGTGTATACTGTGCTGAGGCACACAACACCCACTAACTCCTGCAGATGCCTGTATTAGAGAACAGCAATAAAGTGTGGATACAGGTGTATACTGTGCTGGGGCACACAACACCCACTAACTCCTGCAGATGCCTGTATTAGAGAACAGCAATAAAGTGTAGATACAGGTGTATACTGTGCTGGGGCACACAACACCCACTAACTCCTGCAGATGCCTGAGAAAAGAACACACTGTCCCTGCCTATCTAGCTTGGAGAACAGCAATAAAGGGTAGATACAGGTGTATACTGTGCTGGAGGCACACAACACCCACTAACTCCTGCAGATGCCTGAGAAAAGAACACACTGTAGAACACACTGTCCCTGCCTATCTAGCTCTTTCCCTGCACACCGGAACACACTACACAAGGCCGCCACGCTCGCGGGCTTATATAGTGTGGGGCGCGTACTTAACCCCCTGAGCTATAATTGGCCACAGGCATCCTGCCTGTGGCCAATTATGGCTCTCCTCTCTGCCGGCGCTGCGATTGGCCAAGCATGCGGGGTCACAGTGCATGCTTGGCCAATCATAGCGCCGGCAATGCAGTGCGATGGCGCAGTGCATTGTGGGCCGTTCGCGTCACACAAATTTGGCGCGAACGGCCCACAAAGTTCTGGTTTCGCCGAACAGGCGAACAGGCGATGTTCGAGTCGAACATGTGTTCAATTCGAACACCGAGCTCATCCCTATTGGTTAGTTAGGGGTCTGTGTCATGGCCCCCCTGCTTTGCAGTTTTGGTTTTGGGAACAAAGCTCTCATATGTTTGGGTTTGGGAGCCGGGAGGGTTAGGGTGGGATGGGATGTTTGGGGACTTTTGTTTGAAGTTGTTGTTTTTTTGTGTTCTGTTTTGCATTGCTGGTATTCATTTGTGCATGTCCATCTACAGGCCGGTCTAGCTGGCCCTTATAATATGCATCTGATTGTTTTATTCCCTACGCTGTTGTCTTGTATTTTTGATCTGCTTTTCGCCTTGTGCACTTCTCTTGGTCCGCGGGACTCCGGGTTCTGGTTGTTTCCGGCGAACCATAGGAAGTGGGTTCTTCTAGTAATGTACTTTACACCTCCTAATGTCTAGACTACGCTTAGTATCTTGGAATGTACGGGGGCTGAATTCCAAGGTGAAAAGATCACTGATGTTTGACTACCTGGCACGCCACAACCCGCATGTAATCCTACTTCAGGAAACCCACCTCCAGGGCTCTAGAATCATGGCCCTCAAGCGGGCAAAAATTGCCTATGCCCTCCACTCCACATATGCCAGGGGAACCTTCATCCTCATAGCCAAATCGGCCCCGGTTAGTATTAAGCATGTTAAATTCGATCCGCAGGGGTGTTTTGTAGTTGTTGTAATAGAACTTATGGGTAGGCCATATACAGTGACTATCTTATATGCCCCTCCCCTAAAATGTTATTTGAAAGGGTGATGACCTCCATATTGGCGATAGCGGAGGGTCCTTTATTGATAGCGGGTGACTATAATACAGTATTGGACAATTCCATAGACAGATTACGTTGTTCTACATTACCCCCCACTCCCCTGGGTTCCTTCTTAACTCAATTTGATTTGGTGGAGGCTAATTAATAAGCAAAGCGCCTCCGTTCCAGAGGTGTGGGATGCCTTTAAGGCCGCTACCCGTGGCTCTTTTGCTGCGGCGGTCGGCCAGACACGCAAGGCCTCTATGTCCAAATTGATGGATGCTGAGGGGACTCTCAGGAAGGCAGAGGCCGTTTATACTATGACTCCCTCCCCTGAGACATGTGCTGCTTGGAAGCACAGGACCAGAGATTTGGACTTGGTGCTTTTGGAACACACCCAGAAGAAGCTGCTGTACCAAAATCAGCGAATCTTCGAGTTTGGTGACAAGAACAGCCGTTTGTTGGCATATCTTTCTAAACCTGACTATCAGCCATGCAGCATACCTAGGATTAAGAGCGGAGAGGGCATAGTGGTAGAACAAAACAATGAGATCATGGATGCCTTTGTCACATTTTATTCCTCCCTATATGCTACTAGAGCTCACTACACGATTGTGGAATTAGATGATTATCTTGCTGAAATCTCGTTGCCCAGGGTTCAGACCAAACAGGAATCAGACCTTGACGCTCCTCTGATGACTGAGGAAATTGGGGAGGCTATCCAATCCTTTGCCAGAAATAAAACGCCAGGATTGGATGGGTTCCCTATCGAGTGGTTTATGCAGTACAAAGATCTGCTTATACCTCATCTAAGCAGGGTATATGATTTTGCTATGAAAACGGGACAGTTACCGCCCTCTAGGTCGGAGGCGTTGATTGTCCTCATTCCTAGGCCACATAAGGATCACCTCCTATGTGAATCTTACAGACCGATATCACTTATCAATTCAGATGTTAAGATTTTGGCCAAGGTGCTTGCCCAGTGATTGAACACAGTCATTACTACTCTCATTGGTGCGGACCAAACTGGGTTCATCCCTGGGCGATCGACCTCCATCAACTTACGTAGATTGTTTACCAATCTTCAGGCCACCCATGAGGAGATGGGTTCCAGGGCTGTTCTGGCCTTAGACGCACACAAGGCATTTGACTCTGTCGAATGGCCTTATCTGCTGGAGGTCTTGGCGAAGTTTGGTTTTGGCAACACCTTCATCAGGTGGGTCCAGTTACCACTAGACTGATGGTAAACGCAGCCGTGTCTGATCCCTTTCCGATAAAGAGAGGCACCAGACAGGGGTGACCTCTGTCGCCGTTGCTCTTTGCACTGGCGATAGAGCCCTTGGCGGCACTGATAAGATCTTGCGGGGAGGTTGCAGGTCTGACGATTGGGGGTCTAGAGGAGAAGGTGTCTCTTTATGCTGATGACATGTTAATATATTTGTCAGATCCCCAGTCGTCTCTCCCAGTCCTGCTGGATATTATTGGCAGGTTTGGGCATTTCTCCGGGTTCCGGGTTAACTGGGACAAGTCCATCTTATTTAAGATTGACCAAACAGAGTCACTCGTGCTACCTTCCTCTTGCCCACTACAAATAGTCACCTCCTTCCGATATTTAGGAGTTATGGTACAGCTCCCTATTGCCCCTTATGCTAAACTCAATTTAGACCCCTTATAGGGAGAATGAAAACCACATTCAAAACCTGGGCTTATCTCCCACTTACATTACTGGGTAGAATTAATATCTTTAAAATTATATTCTTACCACGATTTCTGTATGTCTTGGGTAATTCGCCAGTAAATGTCACTAAACTTAAATTTAAGGAAATAAACTCCATCCTTACTTCCTTTCTGTGGAGGGGGGGGGGGGAATAGTCAGGATTGCCAAGAACACCCTCCAGTTACCGGTACTGGAGGGCGGATTGGCCTTACCCTGCCTCCACACCTATTATATTGCCTCATAATTAGCTCATGCACATTGGTGTTTTTTTCCTGAAGTCAACAACGCGGCCACTGCCTTGGAGGCTGCTATTCTTACCTCCTATGAGTCACTGCAGTATCTGATTCATTGTATGTCCCTTGGAGGGCGGGAGGGTACGAGTGTCCTGGCAATGACTATACGGCTTATTAAACTTACAAAACTGCAATCCTCCACTGACAGTAATACTTACTCACCGAACACTCCACTCTGGGGGAACCCGACTCTACCAGAGTTCTTCCGCAGATCTGACGGGGGATTCTGGTCGAAAAGGAGGGTAAAAAACATTTTGCACTTCTTCTCAGACAATGTGTTTTGTTCTTTTGATGAATTTCGTAGAGACTACAATCTACCACGCACAGCTTACTTCCTTTACTTACAGATATGCCACACTGCAGCAACGCAGTTTGGCCTTTGTAATATAGCTATTCAGCTCTCCCCACTGGAACGTCTACTGATTGACTCCTCTCACACCAAACTAATCTCCACATATTATGGGTCCCTTCTGCATTCCACGACTCAAAGACTGAGCAAGACGGCCGCCAGCTGGAGAGCTGACATCCCTGAGCTGACGGAGGACATCTGGCAGGAGCTTTTGCCCCTCCAGGTTCCCTCTGTCATTTCTTCCTGTGACAAGGTAATACAGACTAAATTATTATACAGATCCTATTTTACACCATGCTTACGGTTTAAATTGAATAGAATACCCTCTGCATTATGCTCTCGTTGCGGCATGGCTGATGGGACGTTTATTCATTTAATGTGGGAGTGTGCTCCGATTAGTAAGTTCTGGTTGGAGGTCACAGCCTTCATTAGTTCATTGACACAATTACCAAATGTATGTAATCCTCTGAGGTGTTTACTAGGTTATATTGATGATGATAGTATATCCAAGAATATGCAAACATTTTTTAGAATAGTATTGTTTTATGCTAAGAAATCGATAACCTTCCACTGGAAGTCTTCATCCTTGCCCAATATTGCCTTTTGGCTCACTACCATTAACCATGCTGTATCGCTATACAAACTGATATATGAGGCTAGAGGGTGTCTGAAAAAATTCAGGAAGGTTTGGGGCTATTGGATTGACTCCGAGAGCACTGTCCCTCCTGCTCCTTAGAAATGTGACTGATTTTTATTCTCTTTGCATATGCCAACTGTCTACCAGCTTTCAGATTTTTGCACTGTAATGGATTGGGCGATGTTCGCTCCATATGTGCTTGTTTGTTGTCTATTGTATGTCTTGTTTTGAAAAAAAAATCTAATAAAAATTTACCTTTAAAAACAAAACAAAAAAAAAACATATAACTTATAAAAAATAATAATTTCCCTTTGGGATTAATAAAATATTCAGTAACCCTGTCTACAAGTCATTGCAGTTCTTCATTATCAGCTGTAAACTATATTTGAACACTGTCTGTCCTAAAAAAAAAGGTTAAATATTTAGAAACCTCCCTCCTGCATTGTATGTTAATGAAGTCTTTGTGGGGACACAGACTCTCCAGAAATTCTTAGATTCAGCCATAACATCTTCTCCTTAGAAACATCTAAAAAGGTATGAAATATATTTTAGAAATTTGTTTAGGTATGTTAAAGTGGTTGTAAACCCTTACATACCACTTTTTGCTACAGGTAAGCCTATAATAAGGCTTACCTGTAGCTATCCTGGATATCTCCTAAACCTGCACGGTTTAGGAGATATCCCTCTGTATCTGCATGTGCCGAAGACATCGGCACATGCGCACTAAAGCAATGGCACGTCGTGCCGTTGCTTCAGTTGGACTGTGCCGTTTCTTTGACAGGTATCTATTCCCACTTCCGGGAGCCCACGCTGCGGCCCATGACTTCACCGCTGGGCTCCCTCCTCCTCCCCCTGTCGCTGGGCCAGTAGGAGAGAGGGGCAGGGTCTCATGCCTTTGTAGTAGGGTTCCTGGTGTGAAGCCGTAAGGCTACACTGCCAGGTTCCCTTACACGCAATGGCGGCGGCAGCACCCGACAGCTGATTGAAACATCAGCTGCGGTGCCGACATCGCTGGACTCCAGGACAGGCAAGTGTCCGATTATTACAAGCCAGCAGCTGCAGTATGTGTAGCTGCTGGCTTTTAATTGTTTTTATTTATTTTTTGGCGGACCTCCGCTTTAAGCAACTCTATTTATTGAGCTAGCACCTCCACTTCAGAAGCAGTATAAATGTCCCAAAAAACCTGTAGAAAAAAGACTGATACATTTCATTCTCATTTTGATAACAGGAACAGTTTGCTGTTGTCATTGGTATGGTTAAAACTATTTTATATTGGATATATATGCTGATATACACATTATCGTTACCTTCACATATTGGTGGTTGTGCATTCCATTCTCCTTCAGATGTACAGAAAATCTCAGAGGCACCAGTTAGTTTCTGGTTAGCATTTTTACATTCAAATCGTATTACTTGGCCAACAGAATACTCTTCTTCATATGAAGTAGTTAATAGATTTACATTGTTGGTAACTTGAACTGGTGGGCAAAATCTTACTGAAAAGGCAAAGAAAAAGTGATTAATTTAAATTATTTATGACACGCATGCATATTTTTCTATACCAAAAACTATAGAAGCAGTGGTCTATTTACATACTATATAGGTGTGGAATTTACCAAATAAAATGGGAGCTTCATAAATGATAAAAAATACATGTTTACAGGGATTTTCACTTCCAGTAAAATAATAAAGCCCGTAGCTTTTATGGGGGGGGGGGGGGGGTAGGAATTGTAGCTAAACCTTCAGGTGTCCAGCAACAAATTTGCAAATCAGAGAATTGCCAGCTGTTAAAGCGTTACTAAGCCCACAACAGTAAAATCAGTCTGTTTATGCAGAAAAGTATGCTTGTTATACTCGCTGTGGAACCTAAGGGGTTAATCCTCCGCATTGTGTAAAAAGGCTGTATAATCCTGGCTTCTCTGATCCTCCCCTCCTTCCACTGTCCCCTGATAATACAGAGTCTATGGAGTCAGGCTGCACATGCTCAATTTGGTGTGTATTGCTAGAGAGCTTAGCTTCTGATGACATAATTTACTATGGCAAAACATGTCAAGCTAGGATACACTGTGTGTTGAAGCAAACTTTAGATGCTTTACAGTAAGTTTTAGATGCTATACAGTAAGCCTATTGTGGTTTGGAGAATTTGTGAGGAATTTAAACCACTTCAGCGCCGGAAGATTTGGCTGCTCAATGACCAGGCCATTTTTTGCGATACGGCACTGGGTCGCTTTAACTGACAATTGCGCAGTTGTGCAACACTGTACCCAAACAAAATTGACGTTTTTTTTTTCACAAATAGACCCTTCTTTTGGTGGTATTTGATCACCTCTGCATTTTTAATTTTTTGCGCTATAAACAAAAGAAGAGCCACAATTTTGAAAAAAAACACAATATCTTTTACTTTTTGCTATAATAAATATCCCACATTTAAAAAAAAAAAATCCTCAATTTAGGCTGATATGTATTCTACATATTTTTGGTAAAAAAAAAAAAAATAGCAATAAGTGTATATGGATTGGTTTGCGCAAAAGTTATACATGTAGCGTCTACAAAATAGGGGATAGATTTATGGCATCCTTATTATTATTATTTTTTTTACCAGTAATGGCGGTGATCTGTGATTTTTACCGGGACTGTGATATTGCGGTGGACAAAAAGGACACTTGACATATTTTTGGGACCATTGACAATTATACAGCGATCAGTGCTATAAAAATGCACTGTCTACTGTAAAAATTTCACTGGCAGGGAAGGGGTTAACACTAGGAGGCGATGAAGGGGTTAACGGTGTTTTAACTGTAGGGGGATGGGACTGTCTAGGAGAAGAGACAGATCGTGTGTTCAAACTGAGAGAACTGGGATCTGTGTATTTACACACACAGATCCCGGTTCTCGCTCTGTCATGATGGATCACGGGTGCCCGACGGTCATCACGTCCACAGGGCACTCGCGTCGGTTCCGGCACGCGCGCCCCTAGTGGCCAAAAGGCGAAGCGATGAAAGGTAACGTAGTTTCGCCCATCCGTGCCATTCTGCCGCAGTAAAACTGCGGCGGCTGGTCGGCAACCAGTCAATGTCCCATCAGTAATTAGAGCAAGCTGTTGTTACTATTATTTTTTGCTGAGAACTGTTTTAACCCCTTCCATACCGGGCCATAGCAAAATGACGCCGGCAGGAACCCTCTCTCCCTCCGGGTGGACGTCATATGACATCCTGGGTTTGATGAGGGATATCTGAATGATGCCTGCAGCTAGTGGCATCATTCAGATATTTTTTTCAGCCGGCGATCCTGCGCACAATAAGAACGATCATAGCGGCGGCTCCGCCGCTTGATCGTTCTTATAGGCGGCGGGAGGGGACATCCCCCCCTCCCGCCGCCATCCGGTGCTTCTCCGGTCTCTCCCGTGCGATCGGGGACCCGGAGAGGATCGTCGGCGCCGGTGGTGGGTCACGTGATGAGCATAGAGATGACTGGTGACCAGATAGTCACCAGTCATCTCTATGATCGAAGGCCCGGGCGCGATGTGATGACGTCACGCCTGGGTACTCAAATGTAAACAAAGCCGCCATTGCGGCTGTAAGTATGAGATTGTGAAAAAATGTTCACTGATCTCATGCTTTCCAGCCTGGAGGAGAGATGTGGGGTCTTATTGACCCCGCATCTCTCCATAAAGAGGACCTGTCACACACATTCCTATTACAAGGGATGTTCACTTTTATTCCTATTACAAGGAATGTAAACATCCCTTGTAATAGGAATAAAAGTGATCAAAAAAAAAGTGTAAAAAAAAAAAATATTTTTTTAAAACGCCCGTCCCCAATAGCTTGTGCTTAGAAGCGAACACACACGCAAGTCCCGCCCGCATATGTAAACGCCGTTCAAACCACACATGTGAGGTATCGCCGCGTGCGTTAGAGCGCGTGCAACAATTCTAGCACTAGACCTCCTCTGTAACTTTAAACTGGTAACCTGTAAAAATTTTCAAAGCGTCGCCTATGGAGATTTTTAACCACTTCTCCACCAAGGACGTCATATGACGTCCTTGACTTTGAGGTGGGATATCTGAATGATGCCTGCAGCTACAGGCATCATTCAGATATCATTCTGTCGGGCCGGCGATTCTCTGCACCATAAGAATGATCATAGCGGCGGTTCCGCCGCTTGATTGTTCTTATAGGCGGTGGGAGGGGACATCCCCCCTCTCCCGCCGCCATCCGGTGCTTCTCCGGGCTCTCCCGTGCCATCGGGGGCCCGGAGAACGAATCAGCCGGCGCCGGATGAAGAGCATAGAGATTTCTGGTGACCAGATGTTCACCAGTCATCTCTATGACTGTCGGAGGACCGGGCGCGACGTTGTGACGTCACGCCCGGTACCCGGAAGTAAACAAAGGCGCAATTGCGGCTGTCAGCATGGGATCGGTGAATTTTTTTTCACCGATCTCATGCATTTCAGCCTGGAGGAGAGATGTGGGGTCTTATTGACCCCGCATCTCTCAATAAAGAGGACCTGTCACACACATTCCTATTACAAGGGATGTTTACATTCCTTGTAATAGGAATAAAAGTGATCAAAAAAAAAAATATGTAAAAAAAAAGTGTCAAAATAAAAAGAAAGTAGTAAAATAAAAAATAAAATGAAAAAAAAAATTTTTTAAAACGCCCCTGTCCTTGGTAGCTCGCGCTCAGAAGCGAACACGCATGTAAGTCCCGCCCACATATGAAAACGCCGTTCAAACCCCACATGTGAGGTATCGCCGCGTGCGGTAGAGTGCGAGCAACAATTCTAGTACTAGACCTCCTCTGTAACTCAAAAATAGTAACCTGTAAAAAAATTTAAAGCGTCGCCTATGGAGATTTTTAAGTACCGAAGTTTGGCGCCATTCCATGAGTGTGCGCAATTTCAAAGCATGACATGTTAGGTATCTATTTACTCGGCGTAACAGCATCTTTCACATTATACAAAAACATTGGGCTAACTTTACTGTTTTGTTATTTTTTAATTTGTGAAACCGTTTTTTTTCCCAAAAAAAGGCGTTTGAAAAGTTATTACGCGAATACCGTGCAAGATAAAAAGTTGCAATGACCACCATTTCATTCCCTAGGGTGTCTGCTAAAAAAAATATATAATGTTTGGGGGTTCTGATTAATTTTCTAGCAAAACAATGATGATTTTTACATGAAGGAGAGAAGTGCCAGAATAGGCCCGGTGGAGAAGTGGTTAAGTACCGAAGTTTGGCGCCATTTCATGAGTGTGCGCAATTTTAAAGCGTGACATGTTAGGTATCTTTTTACTCGGAGTAACATAAGCTTTCAGATTTTACAAAAAAATTGGGCTAACTTTACTGTTTTGTTATTTTTTAATTCATGAAACCATTTTTTTCCCCAAAAAAAGGCGTTTCAAAAATTATTGCGCAAATACCGTGCAAGATAAAAAGTTGCAACGACCGTCATTTTATTCCCTAGGGTGTCTGCTAAAAAAAAACATATATAATGTTTCGGGGTTCTGAGTAATTTTCTAGCAAAAGAATGATGATTTGTACATGTAGGAGAGAAGTGCCAGAATAGGCCCGGTATTGAAGTGGTATAAAAAACCCTGTATGGAAGTGGTTAAACACTTAACGATTTTCAATAAACCATGCTGGTTTACGCTATGTGGAGCCCGTTTTTTTTTAAATGCCATTTGTCCATCTGGAGCACGGAGGGTGGAAGGGAGCTATCGGCTGGAGTCCATGAGTGGAGCCTGTGATCGCTTAGCTCTGATCATTGGTTGGACCTCGCGGAGAGTAGGGGAGCGTAGGATTCCTCTCTTGGCTGTTCCTTGGAACCATGGATTATCAGTTACCATCGGGGGCCAGTTCC
Organism: Rana muscosa; assembly: GCA_029206835.1. Taxonomy (NCBI): domain Eukaryota; kingdom Metazoa; phylum Chordata; class Amphibia; order Anura; family Ranidae; genus Rana; species Rana muscosa. The sequence goes on from CM055120.1 coordinate 201,005,492, forward strand.
TAAATTATAAAGTTATAGGTATTGGAATCTCCTTTCAAATTTGGCTGTTAGTGAACGTAACGAATACAAATTTATCCAAATTTACGAATTATCCGAAATAACGAATGCCGCATCTAAACAAATGGAACGGAACAAATTAATAATAATAAAAAGTTTTTATTATTATTATTATAATTGATTATTATTAATTTGTTACATCCATTCGTTTAGATTTGGCATTCGTTATTTCAGATAATTTGTAACTTCGGAAAAATTTGTATTCATTACGTTCACTAACAGCCAAATTTGAAAGGAAATTCTAATGACTATTACTAGCTATTAAATTATAGGTAAGTTATTATTATTTCATTATGATTTCAGATTTTCACATTTTCGGGGTTTTGAATTCCCGAATTTACGATTTTTTTAGAATTTACAAATTTTTGAATATTCGGAAAAGTACGTTAAACGGGTTTTGTCTAAATTCGATTAAAAATTAATTCAGAACAAAACAAATTGTACATGTCTACAATTCACTATTTACCTTTATATATTGTTTCTTTCACTGTGAGATACTTTTACCTGTTTATGAATCGGCTGGGAGTACCAACTTTTGTTTTTTCTTTCACTGAGGCATATACAGCACGATTATATTTGAGCAAGGACGCTGACTTTTTTTGCTACATATACAATCCCTTTGTTGACCTTTTTCACTGGACACATATCTTACACCTATTGTATATATAAATTTGCTTGGATTGTTAAATACCTATTAATCCCCTTTTTGTGTAGAGGATCGTTTCACCATTTACCTTTAAATATTATTAGGCACCTTGCTAGCGCTGTTTGATTTAGCAGTTTATATTTACAAAAATAATTGCATTTCAATGTTCTGTGTACTGTGGAAGACTAGATATAGTGAATGCAGGCTCCTGGGTTTAGTAACACTTTAACATGTTATGATAACGTTAAACTAAACCTGTCATAGGGGAAACATGGAGATCACCATTGCTGACTTCTACTTCTAAAAACGCTAGTCGGACATGTTGACAATCTGCTTTCATTACTCACAAAATGGAACAAATATGCAGCTATAGCCACCCACAGTGATTGCATCAAAAAAAAAAAAAAAAAAACGGACAGGTTAGTTGTACTGAAGTCAATTATTAGATCAACTTTAGTACAATCACCCTGCTCATAAATGGAATGATAGGCGGCACTGTCTTGGGGAGGAAGTAAACAGAACTGTGTGTTAAATAGCCAGGCGGTTAATGGTTATTAACACGCTTACAGGGAGGGTACTGCAAAAATACAATTAAATGAGTTTACAGAACTGATAGTTTCAAGAGACCTCCTCCCAAATCTCGGGAGATAAGGATTGCAGCGTCTAGGGTATAGTGCGAGATGAAGGTGATGAAGTATGACTAACTAGCCGTCCTGCAAATTGTCTCCGGAGAGACCCTAGCCCAAACGTTGCCGAGGCAGAGGACCTTCCCCGTGATGAGTGCGCATTCGGCGCACTTGGGACTGGGAGACCACTAGCCCGATACGTCCTTGGACTAGCCTGGAGGGCGTCATTGCTTTCTTCGCGCCCTTGCCAATAACGAATGAACATTGATCTTTGCGAAACTGTTGTGTTAGTTCTAAGTAACGCCTCAGGGATCTGGCTATATCCAAACCGCGTAGTTTGAGGAGATTGGATCTTCTCCGAAGGTCAGGAGAATCCATACCCGGCTGAGAATGTAGAGTGCAGACACTTTAGAGACATGCTGGTGGATAGGCTGTAGGATTACCCTGCCTGGGAAAAAGGTGACGTAGGGTTCCTGTGCCCCTAGAGGCTGTGCTTCTGACGCCTTATGACCTGACATGATGGCAATCAGCAAGGTAGGTTCCCAATGTAATGTCTCCCAATTCACACAATTTTTTTTTTATTTTTTTTTTAACAAGTTTTTATTGGAATAAAGAAAGACACTTGAACAGGTGTAAAGATAAGTACACAAGTACAAAAGAGAACATAAGGCTGTTAGTCAGGTTTAAAACAATGGTACATAGGAATATCGGTGTAGCTAGTTGGGTACAACAGGTAGGGCAAAAACAAAATGTAACACATGACACTAGCTCACTTGAAGACTAACCTTATGGGGTCATGAAGTTATGAAGATATGAAGATATGAAGAGAGGAAGCTGTATACACAAAATTCTCACCTAGTGAGGGTACAGCAGGTCATCCTAGATAAATACCTAAAAAGCAATGCAACCAGAAGGTGGAATACTGGATGGATCTGTCTACGCGCCCCTGTGTTTAGAATCAGGAATAGGGGAAAAATCAAAACAGAAACTAGGAAGGAAAAATGGGGGGGGGGAGGAGCTCCAGAGACAGTGGTGTGCTGTTCATTCCATTACTTGAATGGTCCCGAGAAGGAACAGCCCTGGTGGGCCATCCGGAATGTATAGACTGTGCAATGTCATCAAGATTTACAGCCCAATTGGGATAGGGTCAGCGTACGAGAAGGAGAGTTGTTCCAGAGCTGCCTGATCCGCTGCCGAGAGGGTTGTTATGATGAAGGATTCCCATCTGTAAAAAAAACGAGCTCTAGATCTGGGTTCTTTAAAGTCCGTAAGAAGTCGTTCTTTGTAGAAGAGGTTGAGGCAGTCCTTTTCGAGTTGGACGAGAGAAGGGCTTTGGGGAGAGATCCAGTGCCTAAGAATGAGTCTCCTCGCGACAAGCAAACAAAGCAAAATCCAGTCTTTCGAGGAGGGACGTTTGGTAGTCCCTGAGAGGATCGATGCAGCCGGCGATAGAGACCAGGGTAACAATAGAGGGTCCCAATAACCAAATATTAGAAGTAAAGGGTCTTTGGGGAGTTTCAGCAGAGTGATTTTGAATATATAGGATAGGACTTGATCCCAAAATGAGGAAATGAAGGAGCAGGACCAGAAGCGGTGGGAGAGAGGAGGTCTGGGTACGTTGCATAGAGGGCAGGAGGCGCCATCTTTATTGGAGTTAGGAGAGATAAATGGGATATAAGCCCGGTGTGCGATCTTGAGTTGGGTTTCTCTCCAAATTTTGTTGGGTGTCAGTCGAAGGGTTTTCTGCAGGCCAGATAGGATTTTGTTCGTTATATCTGGAACTGGGAAATCCCTAGCCCAGTTCGCAATAGAGGAGGAGGACATAGACAGGGAAGATTCTTGCAGGAGAGGTCTGTATATGTCCGTGATTTTATAACATCCACTTTGCAGTAAACGTTCAGAAAAGCAGTTTTCGAATCTCCGGAGGTTGTCTTTACACGTGTTAGATAAGAAGCTAATGCATTGGTTATAATGAAATACGTGAGAGGGGGGCAGAGAAAAAGACGAGGATATTGTAGAAAAGGGCAGTGGTTTTCCAGTGTTGCCATCGCAAAGTGAGGAGAAGTTTGACAGACCTTGAGCCTGCCAGACCGAAAAGGCTTTGTAGTGGAGACCAGGGATGAAGTCAGGATTGCCTTGGATTGGTAAATGGGGAGAGATGAAAGGAGATAACTTGAGTGTTTTTCTGATTTCTCTCCAAGCTATAGCTGTGTCCCTTAGCAGGAGATTGTGTTGATAAGGTGGGGGGACAGTTTTCCATCTGCAGTGTAGAAGGACCACCAGAGAGTGCGGGTGAGCCATTTCGGATTCCAGGACGTAATTAGAGTATTGGGATGATTGAGCTATCCAATCCAAGCTGGTCCTGAACAGACATGCTAAATTATACAATCTAATATGAGGTAGACCGATACCCCCGTCGCTTCTAGGAAGGTGTCGTTTTTTAAAGGCTATCCAAGGTATTTTGCCGTGCCAGATGAACTGTGAAATTTTGGAGTTGAGGAGTTTGATATCTTTATGTTTCAAAAGCAAGGGAATGGTTTGCAAAGGATAAAGCAGTCTGGCGAAGCTAATCATTTTGATAAGGTGACACCTTACTAGGAGCGAGAGGGGAAGATTCATCCAGTTCGAAAGTTCCTGATAGAGTTTTGTGAAGAGGGGGGGGTAATTGAGGTGATAGATGGAAGAGGGCAATTTCCCAATCTTTATACCTAGGTAGGTGATGTGAGAAGATGCAACCTTAAACAGAGAGTGGTGAGCCCAGGGGGGTGTGGAGTGTGTCCCTATAGGGAGAATCTCGCTCTTGGAATAATTGATACGGAGGCCGGAGCACAGTCGAAATTCGTCAAAGGTGGTTTTAATGGTCGACATGTCGTTGCTGGGGTTGCCCGTGAATATGAGGACGTCGTCGGCGAATAGTGAGGTGCGAAGTTCCGCTTTGCCTATTTTGATGCCTCGTAAAGGGGCTATCTGGGAAAGGTATCTAGACAAAGGTTCTAAGGCCAAGTTGAACAGGAGGGGGGAGAGAGGACAACCCTGTCTGGTCCCTTTATGGAGGCGGAAATCCTCTGAGAGGAGTCCAGCCGCAACAAGTCTAGCTGAGGGCGCTGTATACATGGCATTAATAAGGTGGCAGAAAGGGCCTGTGAATCCCATTTTAGACAAAGTGAGGGAAAGCCAGTCAAAGCTTACATTGTCAAAAGCTTTTTCAGCGTCCAACGTTATGATTGCATAATCTCCTGTGGGGTCCTGTTTGGCTCGTTCAAGGGCCAGGAGAACCTTACGTATGTTAAGGGTGGCCGTCCGCCTTTTCACGAATCCTGATTGGGCCGGGTGAATGAGGTCCGGGAGGATGACTGCTAGTCTGGAGGCCACAATCTTCGAGAGAATTTTGACATCCAGGTTGAGTAGTGAAATAGGCCTGTATGAGCCCGGATCCTGAGGATCTTTGCCCTTTTTAGAAAGTAGCTTAATGATGGCCTGGTTGCCTGTCGGTAGATAGGGACCTCCCGCCCAGATGTTGGAATAGACCGAGTGGAGCATGGGCGCAGTTATATTTTGGAGAGTTTTATAAAATTCACTTGTGAAGCCGTCTGGGCCGGGGGCTTTAGAGGGGCGGAGAGCATGTATAGTGCCTTCTATTTCAACGAGGGAGATAGGGGCATTCAGGGAATCTAGAAGGGCAGTTGAGATAGTTGGTAGATTCATTTTTTCAAGGAAGGCTTGGGCTATTTTATGGTCAATGGGATTGGGTGCATAAAGGGCTGTGTAATATTCCAGCATGGTTTTATTTATGCGAAGTGGGGTAGAGTGTGTAGTTCCCGTGCGGTCCCGCAGTGAGGTGATGTGCGTCGGGCGGTGGGCACCCTTACAGAGTCTGGATAGGAGTTTGCCAGCTTTGTTACCAAATTTATGAAGGGAGGCATCTAGGTGAGATTTTTTTGTGAGTTCCAGGGTGTCCGCCCAGGTGTCAAAGGCAGTTTTAGCCGCGGACCACTCCGCCTTGTTTGCCGGTGACGTCGAGGTGGCTAGATTGCGTTGTGCGAGGTGAAGTCTGTCGCTGGCCAGCTTGAATTTCGATAGTGCGTTTCTTTTAAAGGAAGTGGCATATGAGATGATCCGACCCCTCAAGTATGCTTTTCCAGCATCCCAGAGAAGGTTCGAGTCCCCTGCATGTGGAGGAAAACTCCTCCCATGCTCGTTCCATGTAAGCGCGAAAATCAGCATTATTGTGGAGGAAGGAAGGGAAGCGCCAGATGTTAGGGTGGGGGGGAGGTCTAGATTGTCTAGGGTAAGGAGTATTGGGGCATGATCCGAAATGGCTATGTCTCCGATCTCTGCGTCTGAAACCAGGGGGATGATACTGTCGGTCCCAAAAAAATAGTCGATCCTAGTGAGGATCTTGTGAGGATTAGAATAGAAGGTGAATTCCCTGTCTACCGGGTGTGTTAAGCGCCAGATGTCTGTAAGATGGAGGGAGTCCATAGTGGAGGCAAATAGGGTGGGAGCAATTCCAGCAGGCGCCGGTATGGTTTGTTTTGGAGAGGATCTATCGTCTGTAGGATGCATGAGGTCATTAAAATCTCCCCCAACTAGGTGAGGTAAGTGAGAAGTGTTGAGGAGCCAAGTGGAGAGCTGAGAGTAAAATGTCTTTGTGGGACTGTTGGGGGCGTATACATTGGAAATCACTATTTCTTTTGTCCCAATTCTAACCCTGGAGGAGATGAAGCGTCCTTGGTTGTCTGTATGCGTGGATAGAACAGTACAAGGGAGGTTTTTGTTGAAGAGAAGGAGGACACCAGCCTTCCGTCCAACCGATTCTGAACCCAAGACTGTTCCAACCCAGAGTTTCTGCAATCGACTGAAGTCAGATGCCGAAAGGTGGGATTCCTGAAGTAATGCTATGTCTGCTTTTAGCCTTTTGAGGTGGCGAAGAATCTTCATTCTCTTGTTAGGAGAACGGAGACCCCTCACATTCCATGAGATTACCTTAAGATATCGCGGATGATAAGGTGTAGAGGTGGCGCTTTAGTAGCTGTAAGATTATAGGCAGGGATCAAGAGGTAGAGTTTAGGCACGTTAGTGATGTGAGCATCTGTGTGTGGAGCCCTCGGGTAAGGAGTGCATGTTGAAATGTGGAGTGGGGAGAGGGGGGATGAGGGGGGGTAGAAGAAAAGAGAACAAAGTAAAACAAAACAACAAAGTAACGTGAGCATCATAGAGAACTTCGCTTTTTTCCGCATGAGTTCGCTGTGCCAGGTAGCTCCCCATACATGACCCGTCTTGGAAAAGAAAGACCAGTTATTGAGCCTGAGCGCCCCGGGGACCTCGATAACGTGCGAGGGACCCCTGGAATGGAGTTATGGCAGGGAGCCTAAAAGAAAAAATCACACAGCGGAGTCAGGGAGGGCAATTACAGTACAAATGAACTAGAGTGTAGTGCGGCCTGTAGGCATGTGCGCACGCATTACCACCCTGGTAGGGGGAAAAAAGAGAAAAAAGAATGGTTTTAGGCATAACATATGAAACAATATATTGATTGAACCAAATAAGATGGGGAAAAAAAAAAGATGGAATGGATGGAACGGCACACGGATTCAGAGCCGTTGTGGAAAAGATCACTGGGTGATCACTCGGGTGACAGTGCCTGATTGAGGATTAATGGAGAGCACGATGAGTAGATCGTGTATCCCCGACACTCGAGTTGACAGAACAAAAAAAAAAAAGATCATACGACCTGTAATGGCGAGGAAGGAAGTTCATGGCGGTGTAAGGCAGTCCATCAACGGGAGTTTTGGTAGCGCTGTTCTGGAGCAGAAAGTCTAAAACGTTTTGGAGAGTCCTTGCGGGGGCTTCTCTGTTCCAACGCTCGCGGACTGGAATTCGACCTGGAGGGCGTGTGAGGGTGTGCTTCACCCCTTAGGGAGCGGAGAAAAGATTTTGCTTCCGCCGGATCCTGGAAGGAAAGTTGATCCCCTTTTGGCGATTTGAGGCGTAGAGTAGCAGGAAAGGCCAAGGTAAATTTTATGTGTTGCTTGAAGAGTTCAGTGCATATCGGTTGAAAAGCTTTTCTTTTCTTGGTGACTTCAATCGAGTAGTCCGCAAAAATTAGGATTTTTACCCCGTCTATTTGGAGAGAAGGGGACTGTCTGAATGTCTGAAGAATGATGGATTTGTCGGCATAATTGAGATACTTGGCAATAATAGGTCGGGGTGTTTTACGTTCGGGATTGAAGGACCCCATACGGTGTGCGCGTTCCACTGTGAACAGGCCTGAAAGGCCTAAAGCCTCCGGAATGCGTTTTGAGCAGAATTCTGCCATAGCTGCAGAGGGAAACGATTCGGGGACGCCTACAAATCGCAGGTTGCTCCTTCTCGACCTATTTTCCAAATCTTCTAATTTTTGAATGATGTACTGATTTGTTTTGTCCTGCGACTGTTCTGTGGCTTGCGCTTGATAGAGTTCATCTTCAACCTCAGAGAGGCGGTGTTCCATTTCATTGAGCCTAGTGGAGTGTTCAGCAAGTTGGGCTTTAATTTGTTGCATGCCTGCGTTGACTGCCTTTTCCACCGAGGCAGAGATCATGGGGGAGAGAAGAGCTGCTACAGCAGCAGCAATTCGGTGGGTGCTATCAGCAGCATCCCCGGGGGGTGGGGAGCTGGAAATGTCCCCTGGTGTGGCTGGCTGTGAAGATAGCATAGAGGGACCCTGAGATGCAGTGGCAGGGGGTGTAATGATCTGCTGGGAGGGATGAGCGCTCACCTCCATGTCGGCTGCCTGTGTTTCTTCCGCGGCGTGGGAGTAGGCCGAAGCCGGGGCCTCGATTTGCGGCTTGCCCGGCGGCGCCGCCGCGGCTGCGAACGAGCGAGCGCCGCTTTTTTCCAGGAAGCGGTCCATGTTGGTGAGGGGGTAGCCCGGGTGAAGAGGATGGCTACGAGGGGCCGCTCTGGCTGGCTTTACAAGCCGTTTTTTGGGTCCTGGTGCGGGAGCTGTGAGGAGGTGCAGTTACCTCATGCGGCGCCGGAACCGGAAGTGATTTTCACACTCTTTAGTGGGTGCAAAGAAAGGGTTTGTTAAGACATCTGTCAGACACCCATATGGGATATGAGTCTTCACGGGAGGACGTAGACTTTGTCTGTTTTCAGGAAACGTTCTACGAGGAGATTCAGTGCCCAGCGTACGCCCGTCAAAGCTGACAAGACTACAGGCTGAACCTTCAGAGTGCTTTAGATTTCAGCCTAAGTCCAGACCAGTTAGTAGAAAGAGTAGAATCTTTGGAGCCCAGGGCCTAGCGGATTGAAATTATTGGATTCTGCCAGTTCTGTGAATCCTCTTCAAAACCTAATAGAAGGTGGCATAGGTGGATGACTCTCTTGACTGTAATAATGTTTGGGTGGCACCATGCGAGCACCCTAGGTTACCCAGTCTGCTCTGCTCAGCTTTCAGGGCTTCAAGTCCAGGATCCCCGGATGTGGGAGAAAGAAGTCGTCTTGATATAGGAGGTTGTCCGTGTGTGGAAGCTGTACTGAGCTATTTGACTAATAGTGGAAACCGTGTGTGGAATCGGAAGTGGGCTGCACCGAGCCATTTTGACTGAGAATGGAAACAATTGTCTCCTTTCCCAGAATGGCATGGTTGCCAGGATAGTGACCTTCTCTGACAATAGAAGCTGGAGGAAACTCAGTATCAGAGTAATCTTGAGGGAATGCATATCCCCTTTGGAAGTTGCACGATTGAAATATGACATCCACTCCTGCTGACCACAGGAGGTGGGAATCTCATAAAAAGCAGAGGAGTTTCGCTTTGAGCGGGAAGCTCCAAGCTCTCAATGGGGAGTACCCCGCTGTTGGTATATCCACCGGACAATCCACAGGCCTAGTGACTATTCGTTGTTGCTGTTGAAAGACCTTGAAAGGCGATCGGTTAGCTGATTCTCAAGGGCTGGGATGTAGGCCGCCTGAAGATTGACCAAATTGTCCTCCATCCATGAACTAATTGGGGCCACATCGCTGGACAGAGACCTGCTGTGCGTCCCGCCTAGGCTTTGAACATAGGCCACTGCCACCTTGTCGTCTATCTAAACCAGTATGGACTAGCTCCCAAGAAGAGGGACTAGATGCGCTGTCCATGCCACTCTTAGCTCTAGGATATCGGAAATCATACTCTCCGAGTTGAAACACCATCTTCCTTGTACTAACTGGTTCTTTTGGTGATGTGTCACCACCCAGTCCAGATGACTTGCTTCAGATGCAAGAATGGTTCATAAGGGTCAAGGGAGCGGTGAACTAGGAGGTTGGGAGGTCATGCCCACCCCCAAGGCTGGTTTTCACCGATAACTCTCATTTGTCTTCGGTGCCTCTTCCTTTATTGTGCCAGAAACCCCAAACAGAGATTGTAAACACCAACTGTTCACTTCCTCCACCTTCTGTACCAATTCAGGGATCCTCTCTGATGGAAGTGACACCGCCTTCCCCGGGGTGTTGACTAAACTTTGCAGCTGCGCCCGTAGGCGTAAATTGACTGAGCAGATAAGTCACTTGAATTGGAAGAAATGCAGAACCCTGGCCTCCTTTCCCAGAAGAAAGCCAGGATGGTTACTAAGACCTTGGTGAAGGTTTTGGGGATTGATGAAATCCCAAAGGGAAGATATTGGAAGTGGAGGCGTAGATCGCCTACTTTGAACCCGGGAAAAAGATTGGAAAGATGGATGGGAATGTGAAGGTATACATCCTGGAGACTTATAGAGACCATCCAAATATCTGGCTGTACTGACAGAATTACTGTGTTTAGGGATACCGAATGACATGTTATACCCGAATGTATCCGTCAACCTCTCTGGATCCAACACGAGTCTCCAGCCCCTAATTTCCTGGGAACTAAAGAAAGGACTGGGGAGTAGAGCCCCGGGTGTTTCTCCAAGTTTGGTACTGGCAATACTGCCTGTTGGTGTAGAAGTATTTGAATACACTGAAACAGCGCTTCCTTCTCCCCCTTGGAGATCGGAATTTGGTGGGTCGGAGCGAAGGGGGTGGAGGATGGATTGAACTTCCAAAAAAGAATAAGCCCTTGAAGGACCATGGAGGCTGCATGGACCATTGCAGTTTTCCCACTCCAACCTAGACGAAAAGGCCTGATGTTACTGCCAGACCTGTGGATCAGGGGGGTCAGAAAGACTTCTGGCTCTCAACCGACGAAGACGCGGTCTTAAGAATTGTCCAATTTGGGAAAGGTGGCTCGTGAGCCTTCCCAGCGTCTTCCCTTTTGATCTTTGTTTGGTAACTGACCGTGAGGCGAACCCTGTTCTCCTATCTTGGGGACATTTTTTTATTTTTTATTTTTTTTATATCGCCGAATTGGGCCTTTGATCATATGCGACATCAGGATTGCATTGCAGATGGGTCCACTGACCATGGCTTCTGCCAAAATGCCCTTCTGGTCGTGATAAAGTATAGCATGGCTCTGGGGGAGCACCCCAGGACATCGATGGCTGCATTCTTGGCTAGCCTCATGACCGACGTGCTCAAAGTCGGATCTGAATCAAGGGGCTGAGCATCTGCTTCTGAGACATTGATTGTAGGCGATGTGCTTTCCCCACTTTTCGCCCCTCGTTCTCCTGACCTCGCAAAGGTAACGGCCGAAGCTTTCTTTGTCAGGTGAGGGAAAAACAATATATACTCCCGTTTGGACTTAGGATACCGGATCTTCCTCCCACTGAATCGCATCTTTAAACGCAATAACATGATAACAATGTGATGCGATTTTACTACTGACTGACTATTGACTGACATCAAAATGTTGATATGTTCTTTTTGGCTGCAATCGACTCACCTTCTGAAACTGCTTCTGAACCAATCTGGAGAGAAAATAGCGTGTTTTATTGCTCTTTCCTCCTTAGACAGACCTTGGCCATACGCCAATTTTCCCAGTAGGGCTTGTTCCCACCAACTCAACAGGCCTTTCCCCTGGATGTGCAGAATTGCGCTGGGAGTCATGCCTGGTTGGGGTATGCTGGGGTGACCTCCGTCACTGCGGGAGGTATTTCCCTTGAGAGAACCCCATCGGGTGGCTCTCGGTGCGGGCTTGCGGAAATAAACAGAGAATGTTTCCATATGCCCTGTGCTCTTTGAATGAAGGGACTTACCTGTTAGTTGCAGCCCTTACCTAGCGGTATGTTGAGGATCTTTATTGATGCGGCATTGTAATATCAGAGTGGCTAGGGCTAGGATTAAATCTAAATACGTAAAGGTATAGAAAGGGGATACTAATTAATACTACTATTAATTATTTACCAATATACCCCTGTACATACACGTAGATATACACCCATACACATATATATGTGCGCACGTGTATGTATACACACACATATGTACCTCATTAATACTACTGGCCAGGCTATATGAAAAGGTAATGGTGGGAGCAGAGAATAGGAGATGTCTTATTTTACTGGCAGGCTTTAAATTAGCCAAAAATCATACAATCTACAGGGTGTACCAAGATGGCTGCCGCTCGGCCTCAGAAGGCTAGTGCGCATGCGCCGTGATGTTTCGCTGTGACTCCACCCCCGAGATGATGAGACTGTGCAAGGAGACGCGCGCGAAGCGCCCGCACCCACAGGAGGGGGGGGGGGAAATGTCGGCGCATCCAGCGGTATTATCAGGCCACTCACGGCTCCCACCAATGGAAGGAATCTACAGGAGAGGACCGCACCTGGAGGCAGCGCATATTAGGATAGCGTCCAGCGCCAGGTACACGGGAGACAGCACCGGGTACACATGGAGGCAGTGTAAGGTGCACATGGAGGCAGCGCCAGGTACATATGGATGCAATGTTAGGCCAGAAATTCATGAGTGCAGAGTTAGGTGCACATGGAGGCATCACTAGGTACACATAGATGCAGTGTTAGGTGCACATGGAAGCATCAGCAGGTGCACAAGTATGCAATGTTAGGTGCACATGGAGGCAGCGCCAGGTACACATGGCTGCCGGGTTTAGGTGCACATGGAGACAGTTGCGCATGAATGCAGTGTCACGCATGAATGCAGTGTCAGATACACATGAGGAAAAAAAAAACGCCACTGAAGTGCTCTAAAAGGTATTGTACCTTGTGCTGTCTTGCCCTGGAATAGTCAGCCAAAAGCCACAGAGGAGAAGGAGGTGCTCCTGGATGTTTTAGACAGGCCCCAAAAAGATCCACAGAAAAACAGGCTCCTATACTTATGTGATGCATTTAGCAGTCCAAGTGATGGGACTCCATCCTGCAGGAGAGCATGAACCTGCAATGGTTACACCATATGACGGTGAGGCAGGGCTGATCTGTGATCCTGCAGGGATGAGGACAGGAAAAAAGAATACCTGAGGGGGGAGTAACTCTTTCTTTTACAGAGTTACGTGGTCCTGTGGGTTAATTGGGGCGGAGCCATTAACCATTGGTATGCTGCCATGAAGGCACCAGGAAATAAAATTACTGCAAACACATTTAAGGACACATGCGGAAAATACCGTTATCCTGGCTGTGGATTATCACCAAAAATAGGCACACACCTGGTAGTGATAAACAAGTTGAATATTTTGGCACGGTTTAAAGCATATGGAAACTTACAACACTGTTAAACCTTGCTAAAAATAACTAATACGTTAGAAAAGACAACCTTCAACATTTAGCAACTGCAGGTAAGGAAGGGCAGTAATCTATATGCCCTTAACACAGGTGCTGAGAAGGAGGAGAGAAGACTTGTCAACTTCTCAGCTCTATCTGGATCGCAAACACCCTTGAGAGGAAAACATGCAAAGAAAATAATGGGTTACACAAGTACAGTAAACACATTTCTGTAATTTTGCAGGTCCTGAGGTGAAGAATACTAGTGTCTTCGGCTAGCAAATGACGGGGCCCTTGTAGATTTAAACAAGCTTGCATGGAGCAGTAATCCCCTAGAATGTTCCATTAGGTAGAGATTAAAAAGGGCAAACTACTAGAGATGGTAGCTTCCAAACAAGCATTCCGTGACACTAAAAAGGGAAATTGGCATCTGCATGCAGTGTCAGTATGGTGTCAAGAAGGATATTGGGTTTGCACCCTCTCACCAATCCTCTGTGCGATGACACAATGATAATCCCAGGTGGTGGTTCAGGCTCCTGATGCTCCTAGCGATGTTGTAAGGTACTGGATCCCCTTCTGAGGGCCGATCAAGATGACCCGTAGCAAAACTTGCAAGGTGAAGAGGCAGTGGCCGACCCGATACCTGGATGGATATCGCGACCCCTGAAACGGTGTGGGTAGTCTCCGCCGAGCTGGGTGCTGCTTGGATCACCAATCAGGGTCCTTGAGCCGAGTGGTGGTAAAAGGTGTGGATGACACCGATCCTGGCTCCCCTCTGTCTTCTTGGAGCACTCTCCCGGTCGTCTCAGGAAGAACGTGTGTCTCTCTCTTCAGGTGGAGTTCCACCACACAGTCTGGTCACCTCACCACACTCTCTCTCTCCTGGCAGTCTCTGGAAAGCTTGGCTTTCTCTCTCTATAATAGGTCACACACACACACTCTCTGGTCAGTGTGTGTCTCTCGCCTCACTCTGGCCCCTCAGTTCCTTCCCGTCACACACTCCTCTGCTCCTCACTGTTAAGTGTCACTGTGTCCCACCAGCAAAGGACTTTTTGAGCCTTGGTATCTCCCTCTCTTTTAAGCAATCTCCTCTCCTCACTGTTAGAACTCTCTCACTCTTTTACCTCAGTCCTTCCCTCTCTTCATTTACCTCAGCACTTCCTGAAACTCCCCTTTTTCCCAGTGTGCTTTTTTTGTTTCAGAGCTTTCTGGAAGGACAAGTCAGCATCTCTCTGTCTCCATCTTGTGGCCAAAAGGAGAAATTGCATTACAAAATGCCTGCTACAATTGTAATGCCAACCAAACCAAACCTTGCAATGGCAGAACACTGCACTACTTTTGACATTTTATACAAATAAAAGCCCTAAAACATACTCTGCTATGTTGCAAAGAATAAGCTGTATGTGCTGCTTACAAATCCAGTGCTCAAGGTCCTTGAATCCAGCAGGCTTGATATATTGCTAATATAATAAATGCACGGAAATGTATCCAAAGACTAAATACAGTGTAGCGCAGCAGTAGAAACAGTCTACAAAGTCTAAGGATGTGATCACATACACATCCAATTGTGTTGTGAATAAATCGTGAAAAAATAAACAGACAAGTGAAGTCCTCTGTGAATATGTGCTTGGCTATTTCAAAACACCCAATGCCTAATCTTCATGCACTGTGATTATCCATTACAGAGCAAAGTTCCTGCTCACCTACATATAGATCAAAGGCGGCTTATCTCCTCACAACCCATATAAATGGCTCCGATACTTCTCTCCTCCTCGATGGAATATGGACTCCCATCCTCACAGGTCCCCACAAATTATATGTGTATCAAAGCAGAAAGGACAGACATAGCGTACTTCCGTATTTACTGTTTTATTAAACCAACCTTAAAAAGTGGCACTTACAAAAAGCATGTATTAAAAACACGTTATTCGTAAGAAATTTATTTTCACCATGCCTTCGACCAGTGGAAAACAAGACTGCAGCAAATGGGGAGTATATTGAAGGGGACAAGCATATAGATAAAGGTGAGTTATTTAATCAGTCTCATTATTTAATAACCATACCTCATATACTAGTAAACAAAAACACTCAGATGTCCAGCATGCTGCATTTTGTAGCAAACAGCACCAAAAGGCAATGGCTGTAAGCGTAAAAGACAGGGCCTGTGTCCCTCCATGGATTTCTGGAAACGGGTTTTACTGTGCAGAGGCGGCTCTTTAATTAGGCAAATTATGCAATTGCCTTAGGCCTCGCCCACAGAAAGGGCCTCGCCGTCGCGCGATTGCCTAATTTGCCTTTCAGGTGTTGTGTTGTTGTGTGGGACTGGTGGTGTTGTTGTGTGGGACTGGGACTCGCAAGCGGATGGGGTGAGCGGGCGCGCTGCACACAGCCGTGGCGCAGATTGAGCTGCTGAGCCACCACCGCGGTCTGCGGCGGCGGACGAGGCGGGACAACACTAAGTTACAATCGATCATGGTGGATGGTGGGCATGGCTCAGGTTGCCTGCGTCCAATAGCAGGCTCCACTGCCGCGGCGCCGTCCTCCTAGCCTTTCCCCTAAAGTCGGCGACCGCGGCCCCAGCGCATGGCGGGAGTTGTAGTTCTCCCACAGAGCACAGGCACACAGACTTCAACATGGCCATCTGGTGCCTGTGCTCTGCAGAGACTACAACTCCCAGATTGCACTGCAGGGCAGAGAGCGATAGAGAACATCACGTGTTGCTTCTCCGAGTCTTGCTGCCATTAGTAGGGGACCAAGTCACCGAGGCGAGGAGCAGGAGCAGGTAGTCTATAACTATATTATCTATATATATATATATATATATATATATATATATATATATATATATATATATATATATATATATATATATATATGAAAAACTACAACAATGCACCCCCGAGTCAATGACCATAGTATCTCTGCATGGGCTTTAGGTCATATTATGAATTCTTGGAGGAGTTTGTTTCTTCATTCATGGCAAAGTGCTTCTTTTCTCAAATTAATAATTTCAAAATGTTGACCTATTCGTTCATGTATCATTGACGAGACAGTTTTATTTTCCCACATTGTAAAAATAACTTGTCATCTGCTTTACTGAGGTTTTGGTTTGCCTTTTCCTGGATCAATAGAATTAGAATAGTTCCACCATACTGAAGGTGAGAATCTCTATGAACCTTAGTAGCTTTTTACTAATGGGCCCATCATGGCTGAGGCCATATCTTTATGCATTTCCTGTAACATGATCCACAATGTGCGAGTCAGCAAAAGCTCAGTATTATAGGTGACTTTTTCTTTCTGCAAACACTTTGGATCATATTCACCTTTCCTAACTTTCCTAACCAATACTTACATTACTTTTTATTAGCTTCCATTACACTCCATCCTTTCCGTCTTAGGTACATTACTACATGCTGTCTGTCTGTACTGTACCCAATCTCTGTCTATTGGTCTCATCATCTTTGTCTGTACCCTGTCACAGTGACTGTGTTTGATTGGCACAGTGGCTGCGTTTGATTGGCACAGTGGCTGCGATTGATGGGCACAGTGGCTGCGATTGATGGGCACAGTGGCTGCGATTGATGGGCACAGTGGCTGCGATTGATGGGCACAGTGGCTGCGATTGATGGGCGCAGTGGCTGCGACTGATGGGCGCAGTGGCTGCAACTGATGGCCACAGTGGCTGCGACTGATGGCACAGTGGCTGTGACTGATGGCACAGTGGCTGCGACTGATGGCACAGTGGCTGCGACTGATGGCACAGTGGCTGCGACTGATGGGCACAGTGAGGCTGCAATTGATGTTTTTTTTTTTTTTCAGTTTGTTTGCGTCCCCCAAAAATTTTTGGAGCACCAGCCACCACTGGATGGGATCATCATTGTGCCCTTCTCCCACCTGTACCCCTTTGCCAGTTTCCTACCACCCCACCCCCTGTAATCTTCACCCTCCCTTTACCCCACTGCCAGCTCCCTACCACCCCACCCACTATCATCATCATCATCATTCCCATACCTAACCTCTGACATCCTACCAACCTTTCCCCTGTCATCAACATCCCTATCATCCCACTGTACCCCACCTCTAGAATCCAACCATCCTATCCCCATCATCACCCCCCTGTACCCTACTGCCAGCTTCCTACCCACCCACTGTCATAATTATGCCCCTTTGCTGACCTCCTACCACCCCACCCATTGTCATCAACATCCTCATCATCCCTCTCTACCCCACCTCTGGCATCCTACCACCCCACTCCCTGTCATTATCAAACCCATCATCCCCCTGTACCCCACCTCTGGCACCCTACCACCCTGCCTCCTGTAATTATCATCATCCCTCCTGTACCCCACCTCTGGCATCCTATCACCCTACCCCTTATAATTATAGGGAAGATATGATCTCAGCCTCACACCCCAATGCTGCCACCATCATCCCAAACTGCATCCTGTCATCCAACCAACTGTACCCCAACAGTTGCATCACACATCACAATACTGCTCTGCCACCCAGTAAGAGGTAATAATGTGCAGTAACCTCTAGCAAACAAACAGTGAGTGATAATGATGAGCAGTAATCTATAGCAACCAATCAGTGAGCAGTAATAATGTGCAGTAACCTCTATCAACCAATCAATGTGCAGTAACCTCTAGCAACCAATGGGTGGGCAGTAATGATGTGCAGTAACCTCTAGCACCAATCATTGAGTGGTAATATTGTGCAGTAACCCCTATCAACCAATCAGTGAGCAGTAATGATGTGCACTAACCTCTAACAACCAATCAGTGAGCTTGGAGCAATCAGTGAGTGTGACCCAGATTTTTATGTGTACATTATTAAAGTTTTTTTTAGATACGTCTATGTGCATGTTTGTTTTTTGGGATGTTGGAGTGGAGAGCGAAATTGCTAGAGGTCTATTGCTTGAATTATTTTTTTCCATTATGGGAGTTAGTAGGGCCTCATGTCTAAGATTTGCCTAAGGCCTCACAAAGTCTAGAGCCGCCTCTGTTACTGTGAATGCAAAAATCCAATTTTCTGATCATCTTTTGTGGGACATTTGATTCTATAGATCACCATATACCGTATGTTACAATCTGACTGTACAATTTTTAAACAGTCAACTTTTAAATTTACCAAAGCTATGTATTATGAGGACCTACCTAATCTGTTCAATCAATTTGTATCTAATCAGGCAGGCCCTTGTACTATATAGTTGTTGGTAGATCTAAAAGACTTTTCACAATCAGGTTGTAATGTGTGTGGTGGTCTTTAGACAATTGAGATGTCCAAAAAGCAGCCCAACAAAAGTGTGGACAACATAGCAACACTGGCTAATAGGCCCAACAGGAAAGAAGCATAGCTATTAGCAACTCCCCTAGTTACCTGAACCACTTTGGGGGTAATTAATAAAATTTATCTGAGACAAGTTCTCTTTCTCAAGTCGTACCATTGCCCATGGTAAATGAAAATTTTAAAGTGTTTGATTGCACTCAAGTTGAGACAAAGGTGAGACAAGGTTTGTCTCAAACACTTTATATCGATTTTCCTCTTTATACCCAAATCTGGCATAAGCAAAGACATCCACCTAGTGAAACTTTAGGCAATGTGTGAAAAGAAGACCAATGCCCACAAAGTGCTCAAACCTTGAGTGGAATACGCTTTTGCAGGAAAGGGGTACTCTATTCTTAAGACTATGTGTTTCAACATTGCTCTGATGATTTCATCTGAAAATGGGTGCCCTTCTGAGGAATCAGGAATGAATCTGCAAGCCAGTCTTACTGAAAGAAGCCTGGGTTGAGAGACAGACATGAACAGCTAAAATGACGTCAAGAAAATAAAAGATTTCCTTCTGGTTAATTAGAGCCAAATACAGATATGGAAATACCACTTTTGGAAGGCAAGAAGGTCTAGGCCTCAGAACTTCCTTTGTCCCTGTAAAGGACCAATAATGATCACTTACACAACAGAGCTGCCAGTTCTGACGCACGTCTGACCAAGATGATAGCTACATAAACAGCCACTTTGCAGATCAAGACAGAAATAGGAATGTCCCTGATAGTTTAAATGTAAGGACTTTGATGGCTCAAAATGACTAGGCCCAAATCAGATAGGTGCAATAACGATTTGAAAAAAGTGCCTTCAAAACACGCAACTAGTGTTTGAAAAAGAATAGCCAATGCTGCACTTGAGCCTTGATGGGCACAATGTTGTTTCACACCCAGCTTTAGAAAGGACAGAATATGTCCAACAGAGAAATTCCTGGGGTTAAAGCCCTTTGCCTCACATCACCCAAAGTACACCTTCCTAGTGTGTAGGGATGACACATAACACAATGCCCCTGTCCCTCAGTACCAAGGCTTTAACAGCTATGCCATTAAAGACTGAGAAGAAGAGTAGAAATTCAGTACCAATGACAGCATAACCTGGAGGAACATATGGAGAGTCAGTGAGTTACTAGGTTGGCATACAATGTTCACATGGGAAAATCCACGGCTGTAAGAACCACTGGAATGTCCTCCAACTGGATCTTGCAGAGCGGGGAGAAGGTTAGCTTTAGGGGTAGAAATGCATAAATCAGTGTGTAATGATCTCCAAAAGCCCCTGTTGCATCCACTCCCTCCATCAATGCATCCCGGGACCTGAAGATAAACCTGTCCAGTTGGTTGTTAAACCAACACATCAAGAAATTCACATCTTTTGTCCGCCAACAATAGCAAAGGTTCAGGAGCACCTGCTGGTTCAGGAACCACTCTCCCTGGTCTAGTTGTTACCTACTGAGAAAATCCCTCTACCGATTTTCCACACCATAAATATTCCATAGCTGAGAGGTCTGAAACATTCTGCACAGGTCAGCCAGAATGCAGCCTCTCTTACGACATTCAGACTTCCCTGATGGTTGCACATATGTCAGGACTGTGGCATTGTCCAATTGCATCCAAACTTGATGTCCCACAAGAAGACCAATTACGTGCTGAGGGGAAAACTTTATCACCCAGTTCCAAGATCTGTATTGGTAGCCAGGACTCCATTGTGCCCTGCACAAACAGGGTGCCTAGACTTCTTGCTAGCCCTCTAGGCTGGCACCTGTTATCATAATCTTCCAAAAGAGAAAAGCAACACTGAGCCCTAGAACCAACATAACAAGGATATTTTGGTCTGTGGATTAAAATGATTTGGCCTGTCCAGAAAAGGGGCAAATTAGCCAATGGATACAGAACGTCACACTACAGATTATGGAAATGGAACTGAGAAAAATTGACTTCTTCAGAGAATGCCACTATTAGTCCCTGTACACTCATACAGGAGCAAAGCGTCAGTCGATTCCGAGATCAGAGGGCGTGAATCTGAGGTAGAAGTATTAGCAGCTTGCCTGTAGGGAGAAACACTCAGGTCCAAAAAGTGTCCCAGATCCCAAATAGTCCCAATTCTGGGTCAAAACTAATAAAACTCCTGGAAATCGAGATCCTGATACCTGGAAATCCCTTTGATACAGCAATGAAATAAGAACTACAAAAACAAACGAACAAGAAGGCGCATGGACCTAGTGCATTACCGAAAGACATTTATTCAATATAAAAATGGATAAAAATAGATACTCACAAAGTAGCAACTAGAAACAGCCATAGAACCACACAATCAGGAAAAGAAGGGGAGAGGTCCCAGTGCTCACTATGTATATACTGTACACTCACACTATGCCTGAAAAATAACAGACGCACAGTGTGACATTTAGATGGCAGACTCACCAAGTCAGGTGCGGTCTCTCTGTGGCCTATAGATAGATATATAAAGAAAAACCCACCAGGGAGAAACCTAGAGAGTTGGACTCCCCCTGGATAAAGAAGCCACAGGTGGACCACGCCGCTTATGAAAACAGATAACTTTTATTGGTACAAAAAAATTAATTAAATAATAATAGAAAAATCAATACACAAATTACTGATGCTCAAAAAAAAAACCCACACCAGCACCCACAGACAATTAAAATTAATATGATGACGTCATCAATATTAAAACCACAAACTACTTAAATGCGGACGCATGCATGCATTAGAGCAGGGTAATCAACTGGAAAATTGGTCCAGGTAATGGCCCTGTGTATAATAGGGCCAGTCAATAGGGCTAGACCAGTTCCAAAGGAACATGAAAAATGCAGATATAGCTGTGCAATGAAAAGCTGAAACTGGGATAAAAAAGTGACACTATGCAAAAAATACGGTTCTAATGGAGTATTTTGGTATGAAATAGCAATGATGAATGAAAATTGGATAGGTCACATTATATCAATCTATTCACTGGTTGAAGCAAGCAAAAAGCAGAAAAAGCAAAAATAGAAAACGCAGGTCAATGAAGGGCAGCAAATTGGCAGCAGACAGCAAAAAACCACTGAGTGTGGATAAGACAGGCAGTTGTGATCATCAAGTGGCTAGATGAAACAGCAGCATGAACAGCGGCCTGAATAAAGTGACATTGCTTGGACCGAAGGTCCCCTCACCCAGCCTGGGAGCAGCAGACACTCGTCCTGTGTTGCAGGGTTTGTCTTCTCTGTATCAATAGGAGGAATTCACAGCAGATAATACGGCCGTAATTGGCATGTTCACCCCGTGCGGGGGTCAAAGGTGCTGATTCTCCTAGATAAGAGGAATATTAGTGCCTTGTATAGGTCTTCCAGGCGTCAGTCATCCAGGATTGGGCAGAGAGCTAAAAGTCCCGCTCCCACAATCACTCAAGCCGCATATAGAGAGCCTGCTACACAGCGTGATGCTTCAACTCAGCTCAGCTCAGTCCAGTCTCAGTGCAGAGCGCATGCGTCCATACAGCGTAGCTGTGTGTAACGGAGGAACGTTACTACAACATGTAATCCGACATGTTTTTTTGCTGTCTGCTGCCAATTTGCTGCCCTGCATTGACCTGCGTTTTCTATTTTTGCTTTTTCTGCTTTTTGCTTGCTTCAACCAGTGAATAGATTGATATAATGTGACCTATCCAATTTTCATTCATCATTGCTATTTCATACCAAAATACTCCATTAGAACCGTATTTTTTGCATGGTGTCACTTTTTTATCCCAGTTTCAGCTTTTCATTGCACAGCTATATCTGCATTTTTCATGTTCCTTTGGAACTGGTCTAGCCCTATTGACTGGCCCTATTATACACAGGGCCATTACCTGGACCACTTTTCCAGTTGATTACCCTGCTCTAATGCATGCATGTGTCCGCATTTAAGTAGTTTGTGGTTTTAATATTGATGACGTCATCATATTAATTTTAATTGTCTGTGGGTGCTGGTGTGGGTTTTTTTTTTGAGCATCAGTAATTTGTGTATTGATTTTTCTATTATTATTTAATTAATTTTTTTGTACCAATAAAAGTTATCTGTTTTCATAAGCGGCGTGGTCCACCTGTGGCTTCTTTATCCAGGGGGAGTCCAACTCTCTAGGTTTCTCCCTGGTGGGTTTTTCTTTATAGAACCACACAATGCCTAGCCTAGCTCTAAGGAAGGGGGTGTGCCCCGAAACGTGTCAGCTTTGCACAACTTTAATGTTCAAAAAATGTGTGTGTCAGCACTGCATGGCATTGTGTGATTTTATGGCTATTTATAGTTGTTACTTTGGTAGTATCCATTCCGCGCCACACTTTTCAGATATTTGTAAAAAATCTTGAAAACCATTTATCATTTTCCTTCCACTTCACAATTACAGTGGGTCAAAAAAGTATTTCAGTTCGTCAAAAAGCAGTACAAACTTAAAAAGGAGGGGTGGGTGCTGTGTCAGTCCATGGACTCAGAGAAAAGGATTTTACGGTGAGTAAAAAATCCTATTTACTCTTTCGTCCATGGACCGACACAGCTTCTCTATTGACAAAGTGGGACGTCCCAAAGCAGTGTCAGAGAAAAAACGAGGGGTGGTAACAGCATAAAAATAAACTTCATCGCAAACACAAAACAGCACTCCTCCAACGGAGGAGTTGCAACTCTAAACAGCCGCTTGCAAAACCTTGCGGCCGAAAGAGGCATCCGAAGATGCACCTACATCAACTTTGTAGAATTTTGTGAAAGTGTGAGCGGATGACCAAGTCACCGCTTTACATAATTGGGAAACAGACGCTTGATGTCGGAAAGCCCAAGAGGCACCTATTGCCCTGGTCGAATGCGCTGTGACCGGAAAGGGGGGCGCTTGACCCTTTAAGGCGTAAGCCTGGATTACTATCTGTCGGATCCACCTAGAGATGGTGGCCGACGAGACTGCTTGGCCCTTCTTGGGACCAGCCACCGAAACAAACTGTGAGTCTGACTTCCGAAACAGGGAAGTAGCAGATAGGTATACTCTCAAAGCTCGGACAACGTCCAAGGAATGCAACGCTGACTCCTTAGGATTCGACGGGTGAGGACACAAGGATGGAAGTACAATGTCTTCGTTGAGATGAAAAGCCGAAACGACTTTCGGAAGAAAGGAAGGCTGCGGCTGCAGCACCACCTTATCCTTGTGGAAAACCAAATAGGGAGCCTTGCAGGACAAGACTGCCAGCTCAGAGACTCGTCTAACTGACGTAACAGCCACCAAAAAGACCACCTTCTGAGAAAGTGTCAACAGGGGAATATCTCTAATATTCTCAAACGGTGCCTTCTGAAGCACCGAGAGGACCAGGTTCAAGTCCCACGGAGGTAGCGGGGGACGGACCGGAGGGGCCACATGTCAAACCCCCTGCACAAATATACTCACGAGAGAGTGAGCCGCCAGGGGTCGCTGAAAAAAGACAGCCAGGGCAGATATCTGTCCCTTAATCGTACTTAAGGCAAGCTTTTGGTCCACCCCATGCTGTAAAAACAGCAGGATTCTGGAAACCAAATAAGTACGCGGATGCCATTTCATTTCCTCACACATGGAGATGTAGGCCTTCCAAGTGCGGTGATAAACCTTCCTAGAGGACGGTTTCCGAGCACTTCTCATAGTAGAGATTACTGAATCTGACAGGCCTCGGTCTCTCAGTACCTGGTTCTCAACAGCCATGCCGTTAAAGCCAGTGACCGTAAAGCAGGATGGAGTATGGGACCTTGCGATAGCAGGTCCTTCCGTAGTGGTAGGCGCCAGGGGTAGTCTGCTACCAGACGTACTAGATCGGCGTACCAAGGACGCTGAGGCCAATCTGGAGCAATTAAGATCATTGGAATTCCCTCTGCCTCCACTCTGTGGAACAGAAGAGGAAGAAGCCTTAAGGGAGGGAAGGCACAGATTAGCCGATACTGACCCCACAATGCCACCAACGCGTCTGTTGCGTCTGCCCATGGGTCTCTTGACCGGGCCACACACCTCAATACCTTCCAATTGAGTCAGGAAGCCAGAAGATCTACGTCTGGTGTGCCCCCTCTTTGGCAGAGGAGTTGGAACACCTCCGGGTCTAAGGACCATTCTCCCTGGTCCAGCATCTGGCGGCTCAGGTAGTCCACCTGCCAGTTTTCCACACCCGGAATTTACATGGCCGACAGTGCCGGTACGCTCCTCTCTGCCCACTTCAGGATGCGAGCGACCTCCGATGCTGCAGCTGAGCTTCTTGTTCCTCCTTGATGATTGACATATGCCACTGCTGTGGCGTTGTCTGACTGGATCCTGACTGGACGCCCTTGCAGCCTCTGAGACCATTTGAAGAGGCACAGCCTGATCGCCCGGACTTCCAGGACATTGATCGACAGGAGGGATTCCTCTGGGGTCACCCCAGACTCCCCCTCAACCTGTAAGGCTGGCGTCCGTCGTGATCACTATCCAGTAAACCGGAAGAAATTACTTCCCGGCCATTAGAGCCGGTGCAGTCAGCCACCATACCAGGGATCTCCTGACTAGGTGGCTCACTCGGATTTGATAATCCAGAGATGATGGACATCTGTTCCATCTGGACAGAACTTCCTTCTGTAACACTCAAGTGTGATATTGAGCATATGGGACCGCCTCGAAGGAGGCTACCATGAGGCCTAACACTCGCATGCAAAAAACGGAGTGACGACCAATTCCTGGAAGTCAGCTGCCGTACTGCAGCCCGGAGGGTCTGCAACTTCTCCACAGGGAGGAATACCTTTGCCTCTGAGGAATCCAGAATCAACCCCAGGTACACTAGGCGTTGAGTGGGCACCAATACTGACTTTTGCGTGTTTAGTATCCAACCACACTCTCGAAGAGTCTGACAGGCAATGGACACACTTACCTCTAATTCTGAGCTTGAAGGGGCCTTCAGAAGAAGGTTATCCAAGTAGCCCATGATAGCGATACCCCGCTGTCCTAGAAGTGCCAGATTTGGAGCGAGCACCTTGGTGAACGTCCTGGGTGCTGAGGCAAGGCCAAACAGGAGGGCCACAAACTGGTAGTGGTTCTTCCCGATAGCAAATCGCAAAAACCTCTGGTGTCTGGAGTATATGGGGACATGCAGGTATGCGTCCTTGATGTCAAAAGGAGGCCAGAAATACCCTCGGATGGAGAGCCGTGACTACAGATCGAACCGACTCCATCCAAAATCTTTGTACCTTCACAAAGCAATTGAGGGCTCTGAGATCCAAGATTGGATGAACCCCATCCTTCTTCGGCACAATGAACAGATTTGAGTAAAAACCCTGACCCCGTTCCTGTTCTGGAACTGGAATAACTACCCCGCTTTCCAGCAGACCCTGGACCGCCCCATACAGGGCCTCCCGACGGGTTGGTAGTAGCTGGAGATTGGAGGTGACGAATCTGTCCGGTGGACAAGAGAGAAATTCTATCTTGTAGCCTGAGGAGATTACTTCGCAAACCCACCTGTCGGAGACTAGAGCTGTCCACTGAGTCGCAAATTTGCGAAGACGTCCCCCACCCGAGAGCTGGGTGGGGGCGGACCTCCATGCGGACGCAGATTTGTCCGCAGGCTTGTTGGGTCTGCGGGACCAAGGACGCTTTTGTCCTTGGGCAGGCGCCTTGTCAGCCTGGGGTCTTTTCCCTGTCGCCTTAGGGGGACGAAAAAAACGCTTGCGTGCAGTAAAGGAGGGCCCTTGCCCTTGGCGTGGCCCCTACCCTTGCTAGTTTGAGGAAGCAAAGTGCTTTTACCTCCTGTGGCATCCTTGATGATGTCATCCATAGAGGCCCCAAAAAGTCTGTTGCCCTTAAAAGGCAGATCCAACAGGGCTTTCTTTGAGGTCTGGTCCACGGACCAGCCCTTTAGCCAGATCAGGCGGCGTATTGCTACTGCATAAACCAAAGCTTTTGACAGCAGGGTAATAGTATCCATGTCTGACTCGCAGACAAACCTAAGGCCCTGGACCAACTGGTCGGCCAATGTTATCTCATCAGGAGGAGCATCTTGCTGCTTAACCCCTGGAGTAGCAATCTTGCCCATTCAGTAAGTGTCTGAGACATTAGGGCCCCCGCCAATGCCGGGTGTACTGCCGAGCCTACCACTGAGTATAGGTAGCGAGTGAGTGCTTCAGCCTTCTTATCCACAGGGTACTTGAAAACAGGAGCCCCTTCTACTGGAATAGTGGTGGCTCTATTAAGTCTGGACACTGGAGGGTCCACTATAGGGGGGAGAGGTTCATTTCTTCAGAAAACTCTCCTCAAGGGGTACCGTACCGCAAACCTCTTTGGGGCTGTTAAGACCCTCAGTGGGTTCTCCCATTCCTTGTATAAGAGTTTATCAAAAATAGGATTTTTATAACAGCTTACCTGTAAAATCCTTTTCTTGGAGTACATCACGGGACACAGAGCGGCATAGTCATTACTATGTGGGTTATATAGTTTACCTTCAGGTGCTGGCACTGGCAACTTCCAAACCGGAAGTACCCTCCCCTATATAAGCCCCTCCCATCCGGGAGCACCTCAGTTTTGTAGCAAAGCAATAAGTGTCCCCAAAAGAGGAGTGGGAGCTCTGTGTCCCGTGATGTACTCCAAGAAAAGGATTTTACAGGTAAGCTGTTATAAAAATCCTATTTTCTTTCTCGTACATCACGGGACACAGAGCGGCATAGTCATTACTATGTGGGACGTCCCAAAGCAATGTTCAATGAGGGGGGGGATACACCATACATAAGCTGGGCGCTATCCGACATGAGGATCTTTTGCGGCCTGCAACACACTGCGCCCAAAGGCGACATCCTCCTGACTTCTAACGTCCACCTGGTAGAACCTAGTAAACGTGTGTACTGAAGACCATGTTGCGGCCTTACAGATTTGAGCCAGGGAGGCCTGGTGATGCACTGCCCATGAAGTTCCAACTGCTCTCGTGGAGTGCGCCCTAACTTTGAACGGAGGCGGTCTCCTTCTCAAGCCATAGGCTTGCATAATGACCTGTCGAATCCACTTGGCTAAAGTAGATTTTGACGCTGCCTGACCCTTTCTGGGGCCTTCCGGCAGAATAAACAAAGTATCCGTTCTGCGAATCTGAGCAGTGGCTTTTAGATAAGCTTTAACTGCTCTTACTACATCCAAAGAATGTAATAACTTTTCCTCTACCGAACTAGGTTTGGGGGAAAAAGAAAGGAAGAACCACATCTTGGTTCAAATGAAACCTCGATACCACCTTAGGAAGAAAGGCTGGATGAGGACGTAACACTACTCTGTCCTTATGGATAACCAGATATGGCTCTTTACAGGACATAGCGGCTAATTCCGACACTCTTTTAGCCGAACAAATGGCTACTAGAAAAATCAATTTCCTGGTGAGAAGAACCAAGGAAATAGTCTGTAATGGTTCAAATGGTTGTTTCTGTAGAACCGACAGAACCAGGTTTAAGTCCCATGGACATATGGGAATATTAACCGGAGGGCTAATACGCATCACTCCTTGTATAAAAGCTTTGACTAGTGAATGCGAAGCCAAGGGCCTTTGAAAAAATATTGACAAGGCCGAAATCTGACCCTTGATAGTACTCAAGGCAAGCTTCCTATCTACAGCCCACTGTAGGAAGTCCAGAATCCTACCTATTACGTACTTACGTGGATGCCATTTCTTGGCCTCACACCAAGCGATGTACGCCTTCCAGATTCTATAGTAGATCTGCCTGGATACCGGCTTTCTGGCATTGATCATGGTAGATACCACAGGATTAGAGAGACCTCTCTTTTTTAGAATGTGGGCTTCAATAGCCAGGCCGTCAAACCTAGGGCTGGTAAGGAAGGGTGGTATATCGGTCCTTGCAAAAGCAGGTCCGGACGATGTGGGAGGGTCCAAGGACTCCCCACAGACATTTTTACAATCTCCGCGTACCATGCTCTTCGGGGCCACGCTGGAGCCACCAGAATCACTGGTTTCTTTTCTACCCTGATTCTGCGGAGTAATCGAGGTAACAATTGTGGCGGTGGGAATGCATATATCAGCTTGAACTGATCCCAAGGGAACACTAGGGCATCCGAGCCGCAAGCTAGGGGATCCCTTGTCCGAGAGACAAACCTGTCCACCTTTGCGTTGAATCTGGATGCTAGAAGATCTACATCCGGTGTTCCCCACCGCTGACATATTGTCCGGAAAACCTCGGGGTGAAGGGACCATTCCCCTGGGCATAATTGTTGGCGACTTAGAAAGTCCGCCTTCCAATTCTCCACTCCTGGAATGAATACCGCGGATATGGCTGGGACATATCTTTCTGCCCATTTCAGGATGCAATTTACTTCCCTCTGGGCTGCACGACTCCTGGTGCCACCCTGATGATTGATATATGCCACTGCCGTGGCATTGTCTGATTGAATTCTGACAGGGGATCCTTGGAGTTTGGATGTCCATGCTACTAGGGCATACCGGGCTGCTCGTATCTCTAAGAGATTGATGGGCAGGGCCTTTTCTGCATCCGACCATCTGCCCTGGAGAGACCATTGCTCCAGTACTGCTCCCCAGCCTATAAGGCTGGCATCTGTAGTGACCACCTTCCAAGAAATCGGACTGAAGGATTTCCCTTTTTCCAGATTCTGGGGAACCAACCACCAACGGAGGCTCTTGCGAACGGAAGGGGACAAGGACATTGGTAAGTCTAGGGCCTGAACTTTTTTGTTCCAGGCTGACAGTATGGCCCTTTGCAAATTCCTTGAATGGAATTGACCGTAGGGTACTGCTTCGAATGATGCCACCATTTTTCCCAGCAGCCTCATGCACAGGCGTATGGACGGCTGTCTTTTTGTACCCACTAGGTGGATCAAATCTCTCAAAGACGACACCTTTTCTTGAGGCAAGAACATTTTTCTCTGGTCTGAATCCAGCCTTAGCCCCAAGTATTCCAGACTTTTGACTGGTTTTAGGGCTGACTTGTCTCGGTTGATAATCCAACCGTGAGATTCCAGATACTTGATTGTCTTGTGAACGACCACTTCTAGTTTTTCCACTGAGTGGTCTATCAGCAACAAGTCGTCTAGATATGCCATTATCGTTACACCTTGTGTTCTTAGATTGGCCAATAATGGGGCCAGAATTTTTGTGAACACTCGTGGTGCTGTGGCCAGACCGAAGGGTAAGGCTCTGAACTGAAAATGGCACCCTTCTACTGCAAAGCGTAGAAATTCTTGGTGAACTGGAAAGATGGGAATGTGCAAATAAGCATCTTTGATGTCGATCGAGGCTAGCCATTCCTCCCCTTGTAGGGCAGTGGTCACCGATCGGATCGACTCCATCCTGAAAGTTCTGATATGTAGGAATTTGTTTAGCCCTTTTAGATTTAATATGGGCCTCACGTCCCCGTTTGGTTTCGGGACTGTAAAGAGGTTTGAGTAAAACCCGAACCCCCATTCTTCCAGGGGAACCTCCATAATTACTCCTTGGAGCAATAGTTGTTCTAGTGCCAACAGGAGGGATCCTCTCTTCCGGGGATCCCTTGGCACGTTCGACCTTATAAAATGGGAAGGAGGGGAGTCTTTTAACTCCAATTTGTATCCCAGACTTACTGCGGAGAGCACCCATCTGTCTCTGATCGTGTCCCACCAGGTCTCTGCGAACAACTGAAGTCTTCCCCCCCACTCGATTGAGTGGGGGCAACCCTTCATGCATTTGACTTTGGGGGAGGTTTTGTACCTCTCCTGACCCAGGGTTTCTTGTTACCCTGCGATTGTCCCTGATTTTTACCCCCGGGATTTGACCGAGGAGGCCGTCGGAACTGTTTCACAGCCGATGTCCCAGGGACTGGAGAAGCAGGCCTCTTAAAAGAGGGACCTCTAACTCTGTTTTTAACCGGCAAGAGTGTACTTTTACCGCTGGAAATTTTCTGGATATATTTGTCCAGGTCTTCCCCGAATAAGCGTTCACCATGAAATGGGAAGCTAACCAGCAATTTTTTTTACAGGGAGCTTCAGCAGACCAGTTTTTTAGCCATAGAAGCCTGCGCATATGTACTACAGACAGCGTAAGGCGGGAGGCCTGATGGATTGAATCCTTTATGGCGTCAACCGCAAAGCATAAGGCTCTAGGTAGATCAGCTAGGTCAAGGGCCTACTGATCTGGCAAGTCCCTTAAGACCTGTTTCAACTGATCCTTCACTGCTTGGCAGACCCCAATAGCTGCCACTGCTGGTTGTGTCACCAAGCCTGCTGTAGAGAAAGAAGATTTTAATAAGGACTCCAATTTTTTATCTATTGGGTCCTTGAACATTTGGACATTATCTACTGGACATGTCAGTGATTTATTCACACAAGAGATGGCTGTGTCCACTGTAGGGACCCTCCATTTTTTGATGAACTTATCCTCCATGGGATAGACCACCGGAAATCTCTTGGGAGGAGTAAACATTTTATCAGGATGTTCCCAATCCTGGTAAATGAGCCCTTCCAGTAAAGGATGGATTGGAAAGGAACAGACAGTCTGGGGAGCTTTTAGCGACCCCAACGAGGAGACAGAAGTGGATGATGGCTCCGCAAGGGGTATTTTAAATGCTGATCGGACCATGTTAGTCAGGGACTGAACCCATAATCTTTCAGCATGTGATGCTGAGAATGGCTCTTCCACTGTTGATTCCTCTACAACAGAATCAACCTCATCCTGATCCCCTTCAGGTAGGTCGATCCCTGTATGGGACTGTTGCTCTGCTAACAGGTACTCTGAGGGAGGAGACGGAGATCGGGCGCGCTTTCCCTCTGACAGGGAAGCAGCGATCAATGTTGTCAATCTCTCTTCCAGTCCTCCCAGAGCTGAGGAAAAAACCTCCTCTGTTATATACACAGGAGCAGGTGAACTGAGGACAGCCACAGTACCAGGTACTCCTGAGGGTGCTCTACGGTCACTAACCTCTGATTTTTCAGGGGAGATTGGTGCAGCCAAAGCAAGCCCAAGATCCTCAGAGCCCGATGGAGACCCCCTATGCTTCCTGGGATTCTTAGTCCCGGAGACTTTAGACGGCATATTCCTAAGCCCAAAGCTGAGGTATTCCAGCCGAAATACACCACTTACTGACAATAGTCTAGCACAATTGCTGCTATTAAAACAGTTGGTGTCTACTAATGTGCCTTTCTATGGGGATCCCTGCATCAACCGCCTGCTGTATGCCTTTCTAAATGTTGCCAGCTCTGTTTCTGCCTTCCATAACCAGCTGACAACACCTAATTGTGCTTTTTATCATTCTGGGACGCCCGCACATGCGCAGAAGCGCTGCGGCGCGCACAGAGCGTCATCCACCAAGCTCCGCCCCTTTTTCCAGCTCACCTCTATAAATAGAGGCGCGTGCCTGCGCACGGGCACGTGCGCCTTCGGCGCTTTTTGAAAAGGAACTAGGGACAGAAGCCAGTTCCCTGTTTGCCACAGGGCCGGGGATGGACGAGCATTGCAACATGGCAGAGGAAACAGTTTCCCATCCAGAGAACTCACCATCTGCCTGGATTTTGACTTGGAAAGAAAAAATCCACATGACAAGAAAACTACGTTCCACAGCGGCCTCTAGTGGTTTAACACAGGTACCGCGGTTTACCATTTTTTTTTTCTTGACCACTCTTAAAATTATTACATTTTTTAGTAGTTACAGGCATGCACAGATATTTAGCGGGAATACCGTTAGGTAACAGGCAGAAAGACATATTAGGCTTGGGGGTCCCCCAATAGAACCAAGTTCCTGAGGGGCCCCCACTTACCTTTTCCCCGCCGCAGGACTCTCTTTGGTCCACAGAAGCCCAAACTTCACCTCTCACGGCAGGCATTGTAATTAAACCTTCAGGGACCGGGTTCCCAAGGATTCCACTCCCCTGGACCTGTATAGCACCCTGCACAGAAAACATCTTGGTCGTGGGTATGACCAGAGCTCTGGATCCCAGGGTCCAGCCCTCCTAAGAGAAGCATTACAGGCAAAACCTTGCTCTTCTCTGCAAGGCCCGGGTACCGACCGTTTAGCTATGAAGCTTTTTTGGTTGGATCCGGAATAGCTTACTGAGGCTCAAAAGATCCTGTACGCAAGCTCAGTGAAAAACACATGTTACTTCTTGGCCAACACCTTAGACACTGGCAAAAAACTGAGGTGCTCCCGGATGGGAGGGGCTTATATAGGGGAGGGTACTTCCGGTTTGGAAGTTGCCAGTGCCAGCACCTGAAGGTAAACTATATAACCCACATAGTAATGACTATGCCGCTCTGTGTCCCGTGATGTACGAGAAAGAAATAAGACACACAAGGGAACACCTTAGCAGTGCGGGCAGGTTTATGAAACCCAAAGTGGACCGGAGTCTCTGCTGCTTCTGCAGTATTTTCCAACTTTAGCATATCCCGCACTGCAGTAATAAGGTCAGATACCAAAGCCGTCTCGCGTACTGACCTGGACTTGGAGTCATCCTCACTGTCCGGTCACGGTCTGCAGTCTCTGATGCGTCAGAATCTGGGCCACGAGCGGTAGCTGGACCTGGTTCTGCATCAGAATAATCCCCAGAAGCTTGCAGGGGACGGGGGCGTTTACTAACCCCTGTATTCCCGTGTGCTGCTTCCACCCTGGCAGCAAACGCCTCTAGGATTGCCGTCATAGCGTTCATAGACACCTCAGGGGCACCAGCTGCTAAATCTGGTGTTTCAGGGGAGAAGACATCTGGCTCAGATGCCATGCTGACCACGCGCTGACACCCACAGGGCTCAAGGCAAGATATCAATAGGCCACCCTCCTGTGCTTCAGAGATGCTGGGTCACCCAGAGGACTCACCACCCTTGGATCGGTAACGCTATGCTGCCGTGTGCTGCGCCTGTGATGCTGTCCCACCGCTGCTGTGTCAGTCTGCTTCTTTTATCAGCGCTTCCTGTGTGAATTTTTCGCGCCAATGTAATGCACCCTAGAGGCCGGAGACTCTCGCAAAATGGCCGCCAAACGTCTGTATGGAAGATAATGTGGGCTCTAAGATAGAGGTCAAAGCAGCCGTAGACCACAAAAAGATGGCCGCCGAACGGCAATATATACCTACAGCGTGGATCATTACAAACATGGCCGCCGATCAGTCGATAGAGGCCAGAGGGTGTGGAACTACAAGAAAATGGCGCCGAAACCACAGGAAGATGGACGCCGGGCAGTCACTAGAGGCCGAACCCGGCATGGACCACCGCAAAATGGGCGCCGACAGCATGGAGGGGGAAGAAGCACACACACACAGGGGGACACGTCTGGGACTGCAGGATCTGAGTCCCTGGCGGCGTAGTGTGTTACTGATGGTAGCCTTTGTTACGTTGGTCCCAGCTCTCTGCAGGCCATTCACTAGGTCCCCCCCTGTGGTTCTGGGATTTTTGCTCACCGTTCTTGTGATCATTTTGACTACATGGGGTGAGATCTTGCGTGGAGCCCCAGATCGAGGGAGATTATCAGTGGTCTTGTATGTCTTCCATTTTCTAATTATTGCTCCCACAGTTGATTTCTTCACGCCAAGCTGCTTGTCTATTGCAGATTAAGTCTTCCCAGCCTGGTGCAGGTCTACAATTTTGTTTCTGGTGTCCTTCGACAGCTCTTTGGTCTTCACCATAGTGGAGTTTGGAGTGTGACTGTTTGAGGTTGTGGACAGGTGTCTTTTATACTATAACAAGTTCAAACAGCTGCCATTAATACAGGTAATGAGTAGAGGACAGAGGAGCCTCTTAAAGAAGAAGATACAGGTCTGTGAGAGCCAGAAATCTTGCTTGTTTGTAGGTGACCAAATACTTATTTTCCACCATAATTTGCAAATAAATTCTTTCCAAGTCAGACAATGTGATTGTCTGGATTTGTTTCCACATTTTGTCTCTCATAGTTGAGGTATACCTATGATGACAATTACAGGCCTCTCATCTTTTTAAGTGGGAGAACTTGCACAATTGGTGGCTGACTAAATACTTTTTTGCCCCACTGTATGTGCCTATTGCGTTGGTCTATCACATAAAATCCCAATAAAATACATTTATGTTTATGATTGCAACATGCCAAAATGCGGAAAATTTCAAAGGGTATGAATACTTTTTCACGTCACTGTATATATCCCAAGATATGAGAATAGGTTATACTGAGCTTCTACTTTAAATTGAAGGCATCTCTAAGCTACTGTATATGGTCTGTAAAAATATTTTTGAAAGATGTGATTCCTCTATGGACAGTCTCTCTTATTCCTTAAGCTGGGTTTGTTACACTTAGGCATTTGTCCACAGTCTTTTTTGGTTTACATTCTCTTTCTACATGCAAGTATGATTCTTGCATGCCTACAACATTCCAATGGTGCTTTATTTTAAAACCAACTGTATAGGAACTGCTCTAGTGGCTGAACAAAAAATTCAAGTTCTTATCCTGACCAAGATCCTGAGCACTGCTTTATACAGTATATGCAGTCCTGTCGACAGTGTTCACGTGGTAAGCAAAGGAAATTCCATTCTATCCAAAAGAAACCTTTTGGCTGGAGTTATTTTTAAACAAAACAGCTATTATGTATATTGTATTTATCAGCACCTATAATTATTGACCCCAGACACCTAAAACAGCATTAAAATGTTTAGTATCTGTTCATTTTTATAATTAGTGCCATGGAAGTATCTAGCTTGCCTGATCGATTGTTTTTTATATTATAGCACAGCAGCAAGTGATTTTGCCTATCTTAATTGTATAAAGATGCTGTTTAATTTTAATATCCTCCACTATAAGATCTAGAATAGGGAAAACATCATTTCAATCACTAAGCTATGAAAAACATTGTTAGGCCTCTTTCACACGGACGGACCGTTCAGGTCCGCCTGTCAGATTTTTAGGCGGATCTGAATGGACGCTCCATGTCCTCCTATGGAGCCACGGATGTCAGCGGTGACATGTCTGCTGACATCCGACCCGCTCCGATCCGCCAAAGTGTCACGGAGGAAAACCCTATTTTTCCATCCGTCGGCGGATCGGATGACAACGGACTCTACGATCCGTCGTCATCTGATCCCCCATAAGGGAGAGCGGCGCTCTGACAGGGCGGTCCCTGCACAGTGTGCGGGGACCGCCCAGTCATCCGCCGGCTCAGCTGGGATCAACAGAGCGATCCCCGCTGAGCAAGCGGAGCTTCACGGGGCGGATCTTCACGGATCCGTCCCGTGTGAAAGAGCCCTTACTCTCTTTACATCTGTTAAGAAACCACTGTAAAGGTTTTCTTTTTACATTATATTGTATTATGTTGGAATGTATATCTTTTTGGAAACTTCTGTTGCGTTGTCACTGAATCCTGGTTGAAATCTGTGAACGTTGAACCTAGCAGCAAAACTCAATGAAGTCTAAGTGGGGTGAATCTTAGTGCAACAACTGGTCACAGACATAACAACCAAAGGGGCAGGTGCTGTGTCCTTCAATAATCACAGAAAAAAAAAGGATTTTATGGTGAATTTTATTTTGCATTAATTGAAGGACACATCAGAAATCTTGAATTTCTGACCATTGGGGTGTCCCAAAGCAGTGTCTATCAAAGGGTGGGGCAAACTTAACAACTCTCTATATACAGGAACACTGCAATCAGTCTGTTATGCCGCATACACACGATCAGATTTTCCATCGGGAAAAAACTCGGATGTTTTTTCCGACGGATTTCCTCTCAAGCTTGGCTTGCATACACACGGTCACACAAAAGTTCTCGGAACTTTCGACCGTCAAGAACGCGGTGACGTACAACGAGCCAAGAAAATAAAGTTCAATGCTTCCGAGCATGCATCGGAATTTTGCGCTTCAGGATTGCTACAGACGATCGGAATTTTCGATCTGAAAATTTGAGAACCAGCTCTCAAATTATTTTCTGGTGGAAATTCCGACAGGAAAAGTCTGATGGAGCCTACACACGGTTGGAATTTCCGACCAAAAGCTCACATCTGACTTTTCTTGTCTGAATATCCGATCGTGTGTACGGGGCATAAGACTTGCAAGCAGGGAATGGATATGTCATCCTCCACCCTCTATGAGAGGTCCCCTGACTGAGTAACATGCAAGTCTTAGTTCCAATAGGATAAATGGTCAGGGGGAGATCAAAGAAAACAGACTTCTGAATGGAAGCAATGACTGTCAATTTAAGTGAAACATATGTAAAAAATTTGGCAAACAGGCAGGATTTTAAATGAGCAAGAAACATGCTTTGTGTCTTCTGCATTAAACTTGCCTACCTGCAAATGGCACCACTCTACTATATGGTGCATCCAATGTCCTCATGCCCTCATTCTGGGATATGTTTAAACATAACTATAGGTTTCACCCTCAAGATATCTGATATGTTATTTTCTCTGTTAACTTTGTTTTGTTCTGTTTTATTGTCTGTGCTATGTATAAAAATGCAATAAACTAAATTTACAAAAAAAAAAAAACTTGCCTACCTGCCTGTCCAACCGAGTAAAGTGAGCTGCACACACTTGCTCAGGAGTGACATCATATCGGCCCGGCCAATGAAACTGGCTTGTGCTCGATACCCAGAAGCCAGACGAGGGGCTCCAGGTTGTTGCATCGCTGGAGTAAAGGTGAGTATATTTCAGCTTTAAGCTGTCTAGCATGAACAAATACTGGACAGAAAGATAACTTTTCTACTGATGTACTGGAGCTCAACCAGGATGAGGTAAAAAAACAAAACCACATTAGGAAGGAAGAAGGCTCTGGGCCTCAAGACCACTTCACCCATGTGTAGGACCAGAAGGGGTTTGGTACAGGACAAAACTGGTATAGCAGAAATATATGCCTTCCAGAGATGTTAGCAACAGAGGCGGCTGTTTAATTAAGCAAATGAGGCGGTTGCCTAAGGCCTTGCGCTCACAGGGGCCTCGTGGCTGCCTAATTACAGAGTTGCCTCTGAGGCTGCAGCAGGGACCCCCCTGCCATCAGCACAGTACCGAGTCCCAGCCAGGCTATAAGCTGTACAATCCGGGGCTGCAATCAGGACCAATTCACTGGGGGATGGGAGCTCACTGACAGCTCTGGATCACAGCCAGAAAGAGAACCAGCGCTGACAGTTCCCCCACTCTCACAGATGAGAGAGAAGAAAGAGCTGCTTCTGCTCCTCCTCCTGTTGCCCTCTCCTGCTGTGTCTGCCCTGCCCCCACACTCCCCGACAGCATTCTGCCTAAGAGAAGGGGATGTGTTGGTGGGAAGTTTCAAGCCCAGCAACCAGAAGAGAAGAAATGCAGCCTGATCCATTCTGAGCCTGAGTATTCTGATGTAAGGGGCACTCTTCCTTCTTCCTTTCTCCCTCCCTTTCTTCCTTTCTCCCTCCCTTCCTCCCTTTCTCCCTCCCTTTCTTTCTCTTTCTTTCTTCCTCCATCTCTCTCTCCCTTTCCATCCCTATACAGACCAGGATCCCCCTACCCACTCTCCCCCCCCTTTTTACCTGCTCTTCATTCTCCCCTACCCCATGCTTCCCAGTCCCATCCCCGTCCCCATTTTTTCAGGGGCTAAGGAAGAACCCTGAGGCGGAGCATCTTATTACTGCTGCTGCTTATGTGGGTGGGATGTGTACTGCACCAATCCCTGCTGACCCTCCTCTCCTTTTCATCCCATGTAATTGGTGCAGTGCACATCCCACCCACACAAGCAGCAGCAGTAACAAGATGCTCCGCCTCTGGGTTCTTCCTTAGCCCCTGCAAAGGGCGTGGGTGGGGCCTCATTTCTAAATTAAGCTTAATGCCTCACAAAGCCTAGAGCCACCTCTGGTTAGGAACAAGGAAGTCAACCTTGTAAGTACCTAATAGGTTTAATAAGTGGCTGTTGAAGAACCAACAGAACCAAACTGAGTAACAGGAGACAGTACACACTGAGCTGCAAGAGAGAGAACCTGAACAAAGACTAAAAGAATAGATATACAGTATGTATAATAAATCTGTGGCTAATCTGTTCATATTTGCACATCCCTGCCAGATGTGAATCATTTCTGTCTAGATAAAATTGTGAATTTTGCAGATCAGTTCATAGTAACATGCTCTATTTGGGTAGGAAAACAAAGAACTCACATCCCCTCTTCATTTACAAGGTCACATTCTATGTGGCATGTTGTGACAGAACTGTCATTGTTTTCGAATCAAAAGTATACACTGTATAAATGCATATGTATTTCTAGAAAGGAAAATTCTGGTCATGCATTAGAGGTATTTCTTTTTAAATTTACCTTCACATTCGGGACGATAATTGGTCCACCCTGTTGCTGTACATTCTCTTGTTCTATGTTTGCTTATCATTTGATACCTAAAAAATATAAAGTTATGTTATATTAACAGTAAACACCATGCTCTGTTATTGTAGTGTGTAATAATTAGTGATTAGAGTTGAGCGGACACCTGGATGTTCGGGTTCGACGGGTTCGGCCGAACTTCGGAAAAAAGTTCGGGTTCGGGACCGACCTTTAACCTGAACCCGGACCCGAACCCGAACCCCATTGAAGTCAATGGGGACCCGGACTTCTAAGGACTAAAAAGGCTCTAAAAAGGTAATGGAAAGGGCTAGAGGGCTGCAAATGGCAGCAAAATGTTGTTAAGAGCATGGCAAGTGCTCTGCAAACAAATATGGATAGGGAAATAACTTAAAATAACATAAAAAAAATAAAAATAAAAAATAATAATCTTGACCTAGGAGGACGAGGTCCATATGGAGTAGGAGGTTGAAGTGGCGGTGGATGTGGCTGTGTAGGTGGAAGCGGCGGTGGAGCAGAACACACCCACAGTACATAACTGCTGAATCGCACAGCTACAGAACTGCAGAAAATGCTATTCAAAAAAAATGTTTTTTTTTTAGTATAGCACAGTAGGAGAAAACTATATAGAAATTGTTTATTTCACACACCTCAAAATATGTATAACACACTGCAAACTTTTTTTTGTGCCCCTAAACGGCGTTTTTTGCAAGCGTACATTAAAGTGCAAATTTATTTTATTTTTTTGCCCTAAACGGGTCTTTTTTTGCACGAGCAAAAAAAAATGCTTTTTTTTTTTTTTTTGCCCTATGGGTCTTTTGGAAAAGAGAACAATAAAGTGCCTTTTTCTTTCCCCTAAAAGTTAGATTTTCTCTGACACTGGGCTCATGGCAGTGTAAAAAGACTGCACTGCAACACAAATAGGTAGACCTATGCAGATCGCTGATTTTAATCTCTGAATCTGGACTCCTATATAATATTCTCTCTCCCTGAAAGCACCAACACAGGAACCTGGCCCTACACTACACTATCTCTCTATCTTTTCCCTCAGATTGTAGAATCAGGACTACCTCATCTATCTTTCTATCTCTCCCTAAAAGCAGCAGCAGCAGACTAGATCCTCTCCCTATCTATTCTGAAGCAGAGTGTCATGTGTGCTGTGTGCCTCTAGCTTATATAGAAGCTGGGTCACATGTTGCACTGACCAATCACAGCCATGCCATTAGTAGGCATGGCTATGATGGCTTCTAAGGGCACACCAGCTAATCAAAAGGTGATTGGCTGGCCCCTGAAGCATTTCTAAATGGGTTATTAGATTGCCGAACCCGAACCCGGACTTTTGGGCAAAGTCCGGGTTCGGGAAAAAGCTAAAGTTCGGTACGGACCCGAACTTTACAGTTCGGGTTCGCTCAACACTATTAGTGATGAGCGAACCAAGTAAATTTAAATTTGCCGGACACTTATAAAAATTTGCAAACCCCGAACATACACTAGTATCTGAAAGCCAATTTGCAAGTTTTTGTTAAAAAAGGGCTAGGGTTGCTTGGCATTGCCATGGGTGATATTTACCAAGGCAAAGAAATGAAAAACTATCGTTCAGCAGGAAGCAGGTTTTTAAAAAAACTTTTGTAAAAGATACTTTTTTTTTTTTATTAAAAAAAACAAACATGTCATGCTTACCTGCAAGCAGCACCTGCAGGCTCGATCCAAAGCTGGGCTCTGTATCTATTGTTACACACAGCGTGGC
Source organism: Rana muscosa (assembly GCA_029206835.1). Lineage (NCBI taxonomy): Eukaryota > Metazoa > Chordata > Amphibia > Anura > Ranidae > Rana > Rana muscosa. The sequence continues at coordinate 201,045,689 of CM055120.1, forward strand.
TCAGCCCTACCCCCCTACTCTCTGCTCACAGGATTTGATTAACAGCAGAAGAAAATGGCTTCCACTGCTGCCTCTATGAGAGAGAGAGAGAGAGAGAGAGAGAGAGAGAGGAGAGAGCCACTGCAGACAGGCACAGTGCTGCATCACGTTAGGACTTATAAAAGGGGGGGGGGGGGGAGTAAAAGGGTAATACCAACACTGGGACATTTTTTACCTTAACCACTTGAGATTTTACCCTATTCATGACCCGGACATTTTTTGCAGTTCAGAACTGCGCTACTTTAACCACTTAAGCCCCGGACCAATACGCAGCATAAAGACCAGAGGTGTTTTTACAATTTGGCACTGCGCTGCTTTAACAGGTAAGTGCGCGGTCATGCAATGTTGCACCCAAACAAAATTTGCGTCCTTTTCTTTCCACAAATAGCGCTTTTTTTTAATGGTATTTGATTGCCGCTGCAATTTTTTTTGTGATATAAACGGAAAAAGACCCGAAAATTTTGAAAAAAAAAAAAGATATTTTCTAATTTTTGTTATAAGAACAATCAAACTCAATTTTAGTCATACATTTAGGCCAAAATGTATTCAGCCACATGTCTTTAGTAAAAAAAATGTCAATAAGCGTATATTTATTGGTTTGCGCAAAAGTTATAGCGTCTACAAACTAGGGTAAATTTTCTGGAATTTTCACAGCTTTTAATTTATGACTACCTATCTCATTTCTTGAGGTGCTAAAATGGCAGGGCAGTACAAAACCCCCTCAAATGACCCCATTTTGGAAAGTAGACACCCCAAGAAAATTGCTGAGAGGCATGTTGAGCCCATTGAATATTTTTTTTTTGTCCCAAGTGATTGAATAATGACAAAAAAAAAAAAATTACAGAAAGTTGTCACTAAATGATATATTGCTCATACATGCCATGGTTATATGTAGAATTTTGGGAGCCTAGCCACGTACAGGACCCAGAAAACCAAGCACCGCCTTCAGGATTTCTAAGGGCGCAAATTTTTGATTTCACTCCTCACTATCTATCACAGTTTCAAAGGCCATAAAATGCCAAAATAGCACAAACCCCCCCCCCCCCCAAATGACAGCATTTTGGAAAATAGACACCCCAAGCTATTTGCTGAGAGACATGGTGAGTATTTTACAGCTCTCATTTGTTTTTGAAAATGAAGAAAGTAAAGAATTTTTTTTCTTTTTTCAAAACTTTGTGACAAAAAGCGAGATCTGCAAAATACTCACCATACCTCTCAGCAAATAGCTTGGGGTGTCTACTTTCCAAAATGGGGTCATTTGGGGGGGGGGGGGTTTGTACCATCTGGGCATTCCATGGCTTCCGAAACTGTGATAGGCAGTGAGGAGTCAAATCAAAAATTTACACCCTTAGTAAGCCTGAAGGCGGTGCTTGGTTTTTGAGGTCCCGTACGCGGCTAGGCTCCCAAAAAGTCTCACACATGTGGTATCCCCGTACTCAGGAGAAGCAACAGAATGTATTTTGGGGTGTAATTCCACATATGCCCATGGCATGTTTGAGTAATATATAATTTAGTGACAACTTTGTGCAAAAATAAAATATATATTTTTTTTTTCCGCAACTTGTGTCAACATATAAAATATTCCATGGACTCGACATGCCTCTCAGCAAATAGCTTGGTGTGTCTACTTTCCAAAATAGGGTCATTTGGGGGGGTTTTGAACTGTCCTGGCATTTTATGTACAACATTAGGAAGCTTACGTCACACATCATCCACTCTTCTAACCACTTGAAGACAAAGCCCTTTCTGACACTTTTTGTTTACATGAAAACATTTTTTTTTTTGCAAGAAAATTACGTTGAACCCCCAAACATTATATATTTTTTTAAAGCAAAGGCCCTACAGATTAAAATGGTGGGTGCTGAATTTTTTTTTTCCACACAGTATTTGCGCAGCGATTTTTCAAACGCATTTTTTTGGGGAAAAAATAACTTTTTTTCATTTTAATGCATTAAAACACACTATATTGCCCATATGTTTGATGAAATAAAAAATATGATCTTAGGCCGAAGTACATGGATACCAAACACGACATGCTTTAAAATTTCGCACAAACGCGCAGCGGCGACAAACTACATACATTTTTAAAAGCCTTTAAAAGCCTTTACAGGTTACCACATTAGATGTACAGAGGAAGTCTCCTGCTAAAATTACTGCCCTCCATCTGACCTTCGCGGTGATACCTCACATGCATGGTGCAATTGCTGTTTACATATGATGCCAGACCGACGCTTGCAATCGCCTTTGCGCAAGAGCAGGGCGGGACAGGGGTGCTTTTTTTTTTTTTTTTTATTATTATTTATTTAGCTTTTTTATTTTTAAACTGTTCCTTCCATTTTTTTTATCATTTTTATTGTTATCTCAGGGAATGTAAATATCCCCTATGATAGCAATAGGTAGTGACAGGTACTATTTTTTGGAAAAAACTGGGGTCTATTAGACCCTAGATCTTTCCTCTGCCCTCAAAGCATTTTACCACACCAAGATCGGTGTGATAAAATGCTTTCCCAATTTCCCAATGGCGCTTTTTATATCCGGAGGGGGGGACATTCCCTCCCACTGCTTGTAAAAGCAGTCCAGAGGCTAATTAGCCGCTAGGATTGCTTTTACATGAAAGCCGGCCTCTGGCTGAAAAGAATGATACCAAGATGATACCTAAAACCGCAGGCATCATTCTGGTATAACCATTCAAAGTCCAGCAACATACCAGTACGTTGCTGGTCCTTGTTGGACATGTATTGTAATCTTTTTTTTCATGCAGCTTGTTGGCTGAACGAAAAAAAGAGATTGATCAGTGGGTATGCCCACCATTAGAATACCTCCCTTCATTCACCCACTTCTAATGATGGGCATACATGCACCATTTATATATGCCGAAGCATGGGGGCATCCTCCCGCAAAAGTTATGCCGCGTACACACGGTCGGACTTTTCCACGGGCAAGCTTCCGTCAGAATTTCGACCATATGTACGCGGCATTAGGAGCAAAATCGCTCCTCCGCCCCTGCTGCCCCCATGCTTCGGCATATATACTGTCAGGGACTTGCCAGAAATAGAGGACGATCCCTGCTTCCCTCTGTACCTGTGCGTCGGCACGCGCCAATTGCGCACGCGCCAATTGCGCGTGCGCGTGCGCCAATTGCGCGCGCGCGTGCACGCTAAATGACATGGCGCCATTAGGCCTTTAAAAAGCCAGCAGTTGCAATAGTGCACTGCTGTCTGATCGGCAGCTTCTGTGTATCTTTACCTGCATCTGCTATCTGATTACCTGGACGACCCGGCTCTGCTGACTTACCTGTTATCTCCAACCCTGACCTCGGCCTGCCTTGACCCTGCTACTATTACCTGTTGTTCCGTTGCCAGACCTCTGCCTGCTTATCTGATCCTGCTCCAGTCCACCGCACTGCTCTGCCTGACCACCTGATCTGACCCGGCTCGCCTGACCCTGCACCTGCCTGCTACTTGCTCTGTGTGTTCCAGTGTTGACCTGGCTTATCTCTCCCTGCTTCAGCCTGCTACTGATCCTGCTGTCATCCGCAGTTCCAGCCTACTTGGAGGATCACCAACCAGCTACAGTGTCAACCACCACAGTCTCCACAGGCACTCCTACCCCGCTGTGTTCCCGAGACCACTGTTCCCACTCCGGTGGCTCCTGAACCAGAGCTGTATGAGAGGTCTTCTCCTACAAGTCAGACTCGTCCTCTGAGGTACGCAACATATACTCTTTTTTTAACTGTGGTGGTGAAATCACTTCCTACAGCACTGGAGTCGCAGGGTTCAGGCCTGTCTCTGCGAACGCTGCAGTTGTGTTTTGTAAGTGACAGTGATCGATCGATACTGCACTTGGGTGGCCTGGGCTGGACGGAGGGGCAAAACGCAGGTGCTAGCAGGTATCTGGGCTGATCCCGCTAACACTGCGTTTTTGGGAACCCTAAACTGCTGGGGACGCTTGTATAGATCTGATCAAATCAGATATTGATCTGTTCAGATACTATACCACTAAGGGAGGCGTATGCTTCACGCGTGGGTGTTAGCGTTACTGGCACTAACCCGACGCTGCCTGGGGTGTGACGCAGACCCTCTCTGATGCTAAAACCTAACTGATAGCACCCGCCGGCGATCAGGGGGTTAAACCTTTATTGGGTTATATACAGCTGGTGCCCTGACACTATAAAAAGCAAACTAACTAACCAGCGTCACCCGTAACACTTATACGGTGATCACTGGTGAATGGGTTAACTAGGGGCAATCAGGGGATTAAAACCTTTATTAGATAATATATGGGGGTACCTGACGCTATAAAAACCTGGCGGCGAACCTAAAAAAAATAACTGGCTACCTAGCGGCACCAGCATAACTAATACACCGATCAGAAAAACGATTGCATAGTGACACTGGTGATAGGGGGTGAAAGGGTTACCTGGGGGGAGATCAAGGGGTTAAACCTTTATTAGATAATAAATGGGGGTACCTGATGCTATAAAAACCTGGCGGCGAACCTAAAAAAATAACTGGCTACCTAGCGGCACCACCGACACTAATACAGCGATCAGAAAAACGATCGCTTAGTGACAGTGGTGATAGGAGGTGAAAGGGTTACCTGGGGGGGCGATCAATGGGTTAAACCTTTATTAGGGGGGGTAGGGGGCTACCCTGGACCTAAAAGGGACCTAACACGAACTACCCTGACACTTTTACTATCACAAATGTCACTGATTGCAGTGATCAGTAAATAAATGATCACTGCAATCGGTGACACTGTGAATGGGGGCTGGGGGGTGAACTGGGGGGTGATCTGGGGGCGACTGGGGGGTGGATTGTGTACCCATGTGTGCTGGTGTCAGTGTACTGTTAGTGCACTAACCTGATGTCTTCTCTCCTCGGCGCTCCGGACGAATAGAGCGCCGCATTGAGAGATGACATCACTTCCCCTGCCTGTGTTTACATTACACAGGCAGGGGAAGGATCTAATTCGCCGGGAGCGATCGCGAGGGGGTGGCCAGAAACCAATGGCCGCCCCCTCATCATGGATCGCTCCCGATCGGACCCCCCACCCATACGAAAGCAGTCACATACAGGTACGTGATTGTGCCTTTCCGTGCCATTTTGGCGACGTATATGTACATGGGGCGGTCGTTAAGTGGTTAACTAGCAATTGAGCGGTCATGCAATGCTGGACACAAACAAAATTTATATAATTCTTTTCACGCAAATAGAGCTTTCTTTTGTTTTTTTATTTTGAAAAAACAAACAATATTTTCAGCATTTTTTTCTTCAATTTTAAAAATGTATTCTGCAACATGTCGTTAGTAAAAAAAAAAACAAAAAAAACACAATACGTGTATATTGATTGGTTTGCGTGAAAGTTATAGCGTCTACAAACTATGGTATAGATACTGGAATTTTTATTTATTTATACATACTAGTAGGGATGAGCTTCGAGTTCGAGTTAGCCCGTTAGCAGAACAGCGAACATTTTGGGGTGGTCGCGGCAAATTCTAAAAGTCTATGGGAGAAATCTAAAGTGCTAATTTTAAAGGCTTATATGGATATGCAAGTTATTGTCCTAAAAAGTGTTTGGGAACCCGGGTCCTGCCCCATGGAACATGTATCAATGCAAAAAAAAGTTTTAAAAACGGCATTTTTTCTGGGAGCAGTGATTTTATTAATGCTTAAAGTGAAACAATAAAAGTGAAATATTCTTTTAAATTTCGTACCTAGGGTGTGTGTATAGTATGCCTGTAAAGTCGCGCTTGTTTCCCGTGCTTAGAACTGTCCCTGCACAAAGTGTCATTTCTGAAGGAAAAAAAGTCATTTAAATCTCACTCGCGGCTATAATGAATTGTCGGCTCCCGGCAATACATAGAAAAGTAATTGATGAAGGGGCGTGGCCTGGACATGGCTGAGTGAGGCTGTTTTCTCTTGGAGCTCCCGGCCCAGGCCCTCCTAAACCGGCAAAATAACGAGATATACCAGTATGAACTCGACCAAAAGGTATAGCACCAGAGCAGCTACTAAGGGGAACCCCTCCGGGAAGAACCAGAGCGAAATCCGCAGGTACTTTAACCTCCCTGGCGGTATGATTCTTTCTGGAATTATGTACCAAAAGCGGTACAATTATTTTGCATGAAAATTTGGTGTTATGTATTATAGGCCTGCGATTCTTAGTAATTACTTACTTAAACCTAAGCAAACCAGAGTCTAGTAAACATCCCGGGTATGATAAATATGAAACACAAAATTATAAATTATAATATAATAAATAACTATAAATAATTATAAAAAATAGTAATCTAATTATAATAAAAATTATTCAATAATGTAATCAAATCAAAAACACTGAAATTTGCTCAGTTGCAGAATTGTCGCTGTCATTAGATTTAGTGTTTGATGACGAATTTCCCCACAAATCGCTATCGCTCAATTCTGCGAGTGATTCTAATTTATTATCGCTGCTTTCTAGTTGGTCTAAGACCACTTTTGACATAAAGGGACACTTTTTGGTTGCTATGGACAATCCCCAGTTTACAGGCAGAAAGAACGATTTTTATTATATAAAAGTGCATGCAGGACACTGGACAGACCACTAGGGACCAAGGGGGTGTGTAATTATTACATACAGTACTGTAATCTGTAAGATTACAGTATACTGTATGTATACTATGTGTTTACCTTTTTGAATTTGCCGCCCAGTTCCGCTCCCATGCGCCGCTGCGGCTCGCAGGGAACGGAACTAGGAAGTCAGATGGGGTCGGAAAGTGCCGACACTCGCCGGAGATCTCGCTGGCGATCACAGCAAAGGACATCATCGCTGGATCGCCAGGAGAAGGTAAGGAAACTCCGCTGTGGGCTCTGCAATGTCTACCCCGAGCGTGACTCGGGGTTACCGATCCTAGCATAAAAAAACAACCCCGAGTCACGCTCGGGATTACCGCTAGGGAGGTTAAGCTCCTGCAGGACGACTCCCCTGGGACCAGAGCAACGGCACCACGAGGCTCCACGCGGGGAACTACACGGAAGGCCCAGGCACCGTCCTCTAGTAGCATCTTACCTGATTCCGCGGCGGGAACACCGGAGACACATTGCGACCCTGGATGTCAGTGGATCCGCAGCTAGACGCCGAGATGCAGGAGCAAGACATCCGGGCTTTGTTGTTGGCCCTCCCCACCTGGGCAGACATAGAGGCCCTCCCAACCCGGACGGACATCGAGTCCCTGATCCTCCGTTTGGAGGAGACACACAGGCGGGACATCCAGAAGGTGTGGGGGGGGAAGTATCCACACTTGCGGAACGAGTGAACGCGGGGGAGGCCTCGGTGTCCTCCTTGGAGGTCAGAGTGGCGGCCTTGGAACGTTCCAGGGACATCCACCGAGAGACCGCGGTGGACCTACAGCTCCACTTAGAGGACATTGAAGATAGGAGCCACCGCAGTAACCTCCGGATACGTGGGCTTCCGGAGGCCGAGGGTGTGGAGAACCTCAGGGACTCGGTGCGGAAGCTGTTCCGGACGGTCCTGGGAGAACCGGAGGTGGAGATAGTGCTAGACAGGGCGCATAGAGCCCTAGGCCCCAGACCTACAGATCCTAGTAGGCCGCGTGACGTCATCTGCAGGCTCCATCGGTATACCCAGAAGGAGGCAATCCTGCGTCGGACCTGGGACCATGGTGATGTGGAGGTAGAGGGTGTCCCGGTGAAGATCCTCCCCGACCTCTCCAGGGCGACTCTGCGTCGCAGGGCCCTGCTGCGTCCCCTTCTGGAGATGGCCAAGCAGAAGGGATTTACTTACCGCTGGGGATATCCATTCTCTGTGTCCTTCAGGAGTAGGGATGAGCTTCGTGTTCGAGTCGAACATACGTTCGACTCGAACATTGGCTGTTCGATCGTTCGACGAAGATCGAACGATTTGGGCCGTTCGCGCCAAATTCGAGTGACGCGAACGGCCCACAATGCACTACGCCATCGCAGTGTCATCCAGGCGCTGTGATTGGCCAAGCATGCACTGTGACCCCGCATGCTTGGCCAATCACAGCGCCGGCAGCGAGGAGAGCAATGATTGGCCACAGGCAGGATGCCTGTGGCCAATTATTGCTGAGGGTGTTTAGTACACGCCCCACACTATAAAAGGCCGCCAGCACGGCGGCCTAGTGTAGTGTGTTCCGGAGCAGGGATAGAGTAGCATAGGCAGGGACAGTGACTGTTATTTCTTTCTTGCTTAACCTGGATTCCTTTAGTTTAGGGAAAGAGAAGGATAGGTAGGGAGAGTGTCAGTGTGTTTTGTGCTTCTGCTATAGTGTGCTTAAAAAAAAACATTTATTCTAGGGACAGAAAACTCTAGGTAGGGACAGTGTCAGTTTCTTTCACTCTGCAAGTCCTTGTTTCCAGGGACCTGGAAGGACAGTGAGTGAATTGTCCTTTTGCTATATTGTGATTAAAAAAAACATTTATTCTAGGGACAGAAAACTATAGGTAGGGACAGTGTCAGTTTCTTTCACTCTGCAAGTCCTTGTTTCCAGGGACCTGGAAGGACAGTGAGTGAATTGTCCTTTTGCTATATTGTGATTAAAAAAAACATTTATTCTAGGGACAGAAAACTCTAGGTAGGGACAGTGTCAGTTTCTTTCACTCTGCAAGTCCTTGTTTCCAGGGACCTGGAAGGACAGTGAGTGAATTGTCCTTTTGCTATATTGTGATTAAAAAAAACATTTATTCTAGGGACAGAAAACTCTAGGTAGGGACAGTGTCAGTTTCTTTCACTCTGCAAGTCCTTGTTTCCAGGGACCTGGAAGGACAGTGAGTGAATTGTCCTTTTGCTATATTGTGATTAAAAAAAACATTTTTTTCTAGGGACAGAAAACTGTAGGTAGGGAGAGTATTTTTTTTCTTTCACTCTGCAAGTCCTTGTTTCCAGGGACCTGTAAGGACAGTGAGTTAATTGTCCTTGTGCTATATTGTGCTGAAAAAAACATTTATTCCAGGGACAGAAAACTCTAGGTAGGGACAGTGTCAGTTTCTTTCACTCTGCAAGTCCTTGTTTCCAGGGACCTGGAAGGACAGTGAGTGAATTGTCCTTTTGCTATATTGTGATTAAAAAAAACATTTTTTTCTAGGGACAGAAAACTGTAGGTAGGGAGAGTGTTTTTTTTCTTTCACTCTGCAAGTCCTTGTTTCCAGGGACCTGTAAGGACAGTGAGTTAATTTTCCTTGTGCTATATTGTGATTAAAAAAAACATTTATTCTAGGGACAGAAAACTCTAGGTAGGGACAGTGTCAGTTTCTTTCACTCTGCAAGTCCTTGTTTCCAGGGACCTGGAAGGACAGTGAGTGAATTGTCCTTTTGCTATATTGTGATTAAAAAAAACATTTATTCTAGGGACAGAAAACTCTAGGTAGGGACAGTGTCAGTTTCTTTCACTCTGCAAGTCCTTGTTTCCAGGGACCTGGAAGGACAGTGAGTGAATTGTCCTTTTGCTATATTGTGATTAAAAAAAACATTTTTTTCTAGGGACAGAAAACTGTAGGTAGGGAGAGTATTTTTTTTCTTTCACTCTGCAAGTCCTTGTTTCCAGGGACCTGTAAGGACAGTGAGTTAATTGTCCTTGTGCTATATTGTGCTGAAAAAAACATTTATTCCAGGGACAGAAAACTCTAGGTAGGGACAGTGTCAGTTTCTTTCACTCTGCAAGTCCTTGTTTCCAGGGACCTGGAAGGACAGTGAGTGAATTGTCCTTTTGCTATATTGTGATAAAAAAAAACATTTTTTTCTAGGGACAGAAAACTGTAGGTAGGGAGAGTGTTTTTTTTCTTTCACTCTGCAAGTCCTTGTTTCCAGGGACCTGTAAGGACAGTGAGTTAATTTTCCTTGTGCTATATTGTGATTAAAAAAAACATTTTTTCTAGGGACAGAAAACTGTAGGTAGGGAGAGTGTTTTTTTTCTTTCACTCTGCAAGTCCTTGTTTCCAGGGACAGAGAAGGACACCTGAAGGTAGCCCTTATTGCTTTTTTCCCATCTCCCTGCAGGCCATCTATTAGAATGTCTGGAAGGCAAACAAGGAGAGGCAGACAGTCAGGAGGCAATAAAAGAGGGCAAGCAGGCTCTGTGTCTGGGGGCAACAGTGCTGGTCGTGGACGCGGTGCATTGTCATCAGCACATGGCCATGGGACACGCTTGTCCTTCTTTTCGGCAGCTGGACATGTTGAGCCACATCATGCCGAAGACTTGGTAGAGTGGATGACCAAGCCCTCCTCCTCCTCCTCATCCTCTCTCACCCAGGCTCAGGGTACTGGAAAAGCAGCTGCCAAAGCGTCGTCTTCCCTGGTATCAATGTCAGACAAATCATCAGTCACTCCTTCCCTAGACCCACCATGTCCTCCTCCTGAGGAGTCCCCCGAACTGTTTCAGCACAGTGTTGGGTACATGCTCCAGGAGGATGCCCAGCGTTTCGAAGGGTCTGATGATGAAACCCAGCTAGAGGAAGGCAGTAGCGTGAGAGCAGACAGAGGGGATGCTCAAGAAGGACACCAATCTGGCAGTCATGTTCCAGCAGCTGCAGCATACTGCCAGATTGGCTCCAGTGATGAGGAGGGAGGGGATGATGAGGTCAATGACTCCACGTGGGTGCCTAATAGGAGAGAGGAGGAGGAGGAGGATGAGGAGGAGGCACATCTCCAACGAGGCAGGATGCCCTTTGGTGGCCAGCGTAAGGGCAGTACACCGACGGAATCACACCGCAGAGCTCCGCCTGTGCAGGGCGCTGCCTCTGCCCGTCATTCAAAAAGTTCTTTGGTGTGGGCCTTTTTTGAGGCTAGTGCATCAGATCGCACAGCTGCTGTTTGCAACATATGTCTCAAGCGTATATCGCGTGGCCAAAACATCAGCCGCTTGGGTACCACATGCCTGACCAGACATATGTTGACCTGCCATGCAGCTCGTTGGCAAGCCTACCTCAAAGACCCACACCAAAGAACAAAGCGGACCTCTCCTTGCACCGCATCAGCTGGGATCTCCAACCCCACTATAACTTCAGTCCTCTCTGAAACATGCACTGAGAGGAATGAAGGTGTAGAATTAGGTGTGTCACAGCCAAGTACTTGCGCCCACTCTGCTAGCAGTACACCGACGTCCGATTCTAGCAGGCAAATTTCCCTGCCCCAGCTGCTGGACCGTCGAAAGAAGTTCACTCCCAGCCATCCACATGCCCAGCGGTTGAATGCTAGCTTGGCTAAATTGCTAGCGCTTCAACTGCTGCCTTTTCAGTTGGTAGACTCGGCCCCCTTCCGTGAGTTTGTGCAATGTGCGGTTCCTCAGTGGCAGGTTCCCAAACGCCACTTTTTCTCACGGAAGGCTATTCCGGCTCTCTACCGGCATGTGGAAGGCAATGTCTTGGCCTCGCTGGACAGGGCGGTCAGCGGTAAGGTGCATATTACCGCTGACTCATGGTCCAGCAGGCATGGACAGGGACGTTACCTTTCTTTCACGGCCCATTGGGTCACTCTTTTGGCAGCTGGGAAGGATTCAGGACAAGGTGCAGTAGTGTTGGAGGTTGTCCCACCGCCACGCCTCCAAAATGCTACTACTGGTTGTGACACACCTCTCTCCTCCACCCCCTCCTCTTCTTCTTCCTCCATGGCCTCTTCCTGTGGTTTGTCCTATGAACCAGCGGTGCTCCGTAGCCGTTCACGGGGCTACGCAAGTACGCAGGCAAAAAGATGCCATGCCGTGCTTGCGCTGGTGTGTTTGGGGGACAGAAGCCACACTGGGGCAGAGGTCCTGTCTGCTCTGCAGGGCCAGGCCGAGAGGTGGTTGACGCCACGCCAGCTTAAGCCAGGAATGGTGGTTTGCGACAATGGCACCAACCTCCTCTCCGCCCTCCGACAGGGACAACTGACCCATGTGCCCTGTGTGGCTCACGTCCTTAACCTGGTGGTGCAGCGGTTCTTGGGCAGGTACCCGGGCTTACAGGATGTCCTGAGGCAGGCCAGGAAAGTCTGTGTGCATTTCCGCAGATCTTATAATGCCAGTGCTCGCCTGGCTGAGCTGCAAAAGGAGTTGAACCTGCCCAAGAACCGCCTTATATGTGACATGCCCACCAGGTGGAACTCAACGTTGGCCATGCTGCAGCGGCTGCACACGCAGCAGAGGGCCATCAATGAGTACCTGTGCGACTACGGCACCAGGACAGGGTCAGGGGAGCTTGGTTTTTTTTCTCCACGCCAGTGGGGCATGATCAGGGATGCATGCACTGTCCTGGCACCATTTGAGGAGGCCACGAGGATGGTGAGCAGTGACAGTGCATGCATCAGTGACACTGTACCTCTTGTCCACCTGTTGGAGCACACGCTGCGTGGAATAATGGACAGGGCACTTGAGGCAGAACAGAGGCAGGAAGAGGAGGACTTCCTTGCCTCTCAAGGCCCCCTTTACCCAGACAGTGTTCCTTCTGTCCCACCCATCGCACAGGAAGAGGAGGAGGAGGAGGAGGAGGAGGAGGATTGTGTCAGCATGGAGGTGGAGGCTGGCACTCAGCATCATCAGCAGCAGTCTTTTAGGGATGATTTACAGTCCCAAGAAACCAGTGGACTTGTACGTGGCTGGGAGGAGGTGGCTGCGGATCATGTCGTCCTTAGTGACCCAGAGGACTCCGGAGCGAATGCCTCAGCAAACCTACGCTGCATGGCCTCCCTGATCCTGCAAAGTCTGCGGAAGGATCCTCGTATTCTTCGGATCAAGGAGAGGGACCATTACTGGCTGGCCACTCTCCTTGATCCACGGTACAAGGGTAAGGTTGCGGACCTTATGTTACCGTCGCAGAGGGAGCAGAGGATGAGACAACTCCGGGAGGCCTTGCAGAAAGGTCTGTGCAACGCGTTCCCAGAGACTGGGAGGTTGCAAACTCCTGGTCCTGGACAACGAGTTGCTGAGGCTTCGGCCAGTCAAAGAAGGAGCGGTGGGGAAGGTGGCCGTCTGACCGATGCGTTCAGACAATTCTTTAGTCCGCAGCCCCAAAGTATGATTGGTTCCAGCAACCATCGCCAGCGTCTGATAAACATGGTGCAGGAATATCTAGGGGCAAGGTCAGACTTGGACACCTTCCCCACCGAAAATCCTCTGGCTTACTGGGTCTTGAGGATGGATCACTGGCCAGAGCTTGCACAGTATGCAATTGAGCTACTGGCCTGTCCTGCATCCAGCGTTCTTTCGGAACGCACATTCAGTGCTGCTGGAGGATTTGTCACGGATCACAGGGTGCGCCTGTCCACCGACTCGGTTGATCGACTGACTTTCATCAAGATGAACCAGTCTTGGATCACCACCAGCTACCACACACCTGATGCTGATATAACAGACTAATTGATTTTAAAATGTCACATCCCTTCAAGACTGATGCTGATGCTGAGTGCCTGTGCTGTTATGTTGACTGGCTATCCTCCTCCTCCGAGTCCTCAATGATACGATTGATGATGATAGCTTGGAAGATCATTTTTGTTTATGGGTGCCGCCACCAGTGCCTAACGCCCAATTTTTCAGCCCCTGTTTAACAGGGGCGTGTAATTACAATTTTTGAAGCAATACTTTGCAACAGGGCTCATTGCTGTGCTCCAAGTACAGTATCTGTGAGGAGTTGCAGTGTTGTGCCACCAGTGCCTAAGGCCCAATTTTTCAGCCCCTGTTTAACAGGGGCGTGTCATTACAATTTTTGAAGCAATACTTTGCAACAGGGCTCATTGCTGTGCTCCAAGTACAGTATCTGTGAGGGGTTGCAGTGTTGTGCCACCAGTGCCTAAGGCCCAATTTTTCAGCCCCTGTTCAACAGGGGCATGTAATTACAATTCTTGATCTAATAATTCACAGCAGGGCCCATTGCTGCACCCACCAAGAGTAACTGTCAGGGCTTACAGTGTTGTGGCACCAGCACCACCATCAAAGGCCCAATTTTTACTACCACTGTTCAACAATTATATGTAATTAAAATTCCTGATATAATAGTTGACAGCAGGGCGTTCCAGCACCAACCAAGAGTAACTGTGAGTGCTTACAGTGTTGTGCCAACACCAACAACTAAGGGGCCTATTTCTGCAGAGTATATACGGCAGGTCCCTACTTTCAAACATCCAACTTACAAACGACTCCTACTTGCAAACGCAAGAAGACAACAGGAAGTGAGAGGAAATCTACCACTAGGAAGGAAAATTCTCTCCTGTAAGAATAAATATGGGAGAAAGGTGTCTCCTCTGTACTGATGCTTTATCAGCAATCCTTGTTTCAAGAAAAACACCACATTTCAAAAACAGTTGTCATTGGGACGGAAAGTGAGGTGAAATGTTCTGAACAGGGGCACAGACAGCAAAACAAATGTTACAGGGGTGATAACCCTTACCTATGTTTTCCAAAAAGTTTAAAAATAGATTTTTGGGCTGGAGCTACACTTCAACAATGTACCTGTTCAAAATTACAAACAGATTCTACATAAGAACAAACCTACAGTCCCTGTCTTGTATGCACCGCCTGTATACGGCTGTTCAGAGTATATAGGGCCTTTTTTATTTTATGTGCGGGGTTCCCCTTAATATCCATACAAGACCCAAAGGGGCTGGTAATGGGCTGGGGTAGGGGGGGGGGGGTCATGGGGTAGCTATGCCATTTTTCTTAAAGAATTTCATCCATATTACCGGGACCAGACATTACATTAAAGCCGCAAGCAGTTTTAAATGGCTTTTTTTTCCTTTAGAAGTGTCATTTTGTGCAGGGACAGTTCTAAACACGGGAAACACGTGGCACTTCACAGGCATACTTTAGACACCCCCCAGGTACGATATTTAAAGGAATATTTGACTTTTTTTTTTCACTTTATGCATCATTAAAATGACTGCTCCCGAAAAACGACCGTTTTTAAAACTTCTTTTTGCATTGATACATGTCCCCTGGTGCAGAACCCGGGTTCCCAAACCCTTTTTAGGACAATAACATGCATAATAGTTGTTATAATTAGCACTTTAGAATTCGAACGTTCGCATCCATTGTATTTAATAGGGTTCTAATGTTCGTTCGAACTTCCGGTCCGTTCGCGGGTTCTGGTGCGAACCGAACCCGGGGGTGTTCGGCTCATCACTATTCAGGAGAGACTCCGGCTCCTTCACCCTGCAGACTCAGGCGGACCTCCCTGCTCTCTTTCGTTTTCTGGAAGTGGATCCCATTAAGATCCTAGACTGGCTTCGGTTGCTGCCACGTCCCGCCGGACGTTCGGGCCCCTCGGTGCAGCGCGGCCCCTTCCCACTCCGTCAGCAGAGGGGACGCCGGAGGAATCGATCTGTGTCCCGGGAGGGACCACGTGAGTAGGCCGTAGGCCATATCTGCAAACATATGCCTCCATCCTCCCTCCCCCCCCCCTGATCCTCCCGGATACCCCCTCCCTCTATGGCGTGCGATGTGGCACTAGGGCTCTTAGCCTCCCCTCGGGTTACCCGAGGGGGGGTCCGTGGATCTTTGACTCCCTGGAGTAATATGGATGATACATGGTCCCCTGGGCTGATGCCCCCCCCTCCCCCTTCCCCTCCCCTCCGAGTGCCCGGTGGCCCAGGCCTGCCACCCATACATGAGAAGCTGACATTCGACGAGGCAGAGCTTGAACACTGACTTGGCCTGCACATGAGAGATGCTACTTTTGGGGTTGGAGGCGGGGATGCCGCTGGGGGGTTTCGGGGGGAAGTGGGGTGTTTTGTGCTTTTCTTTCTGACCCAGGAAGCAGTCCCCCCGCCATGAGGCTGAGGGGATTGACACCATTGACACCACTTTCAGCCTAGGGAACACCACTGGAGCCACCAAATGCTGGGCGCGATCCACGCCTGCACAGTTGATGTACCATGTTTGGGAGAGGAGGGCAGTTTGGGTTTACATTTTGGGAGGCGGGGATGGATGCCGATTGACAATTCCGTGGTTATGACCTTTGACTTTTGCACTGTTACTGCTGGTTATCAATGTTAGGTTCCCTTTGATGCTGCTGCAGTCCGTTAGAATGCAAAATTTGGAACACAATGTCATACTTTTATGGTTGCCTTTTTTATCTTATAAGTTTATGTTTTATACACTACCGGTGTTAGCCTTTTTCAGCTGTCATACGGGGGGGGGGGCGGGGAGTTCACATCTCGGTCCTGTACACCCACCACCCCACTTAGGACGGCGCTCAATACCCAGGAGGTGCTCTTTATAGGAACCTTCGGCGAGTGTCATTGCCAGATAGGCTGTTGTAGACTTCTAGTATTGCTGTCTGCCTAGGGGCAGCTCTCTTTTTCTTCCGCTATCCTCTCTTTAACTGTATTTTTCTACACTTAAGTTTCTACGTCTCTGATCTTTTTCTTTCCCTCTTCTTCCCCCCTCCCTTCTGTCTTTCCCCTCCCTTCCCCCTCTCTATTCTACCCTACCCCCCTCCCCCACCTCTTTTGTGGTGAAGTGCGGACATGGACGTGCTTAATGTTATGTCATTGAATGCCAGGGGTCTGAACATCCCGGAGAAACGGAGAATGCTGCTCAATGACATGCGTCGCGCGAGAGTAGATTTAATGATGCTACAAGAAACGCATTTTATAGACACGAAATTACCACTGCTTAAGAACAGACTGTACCCCCTGGCCTACCACTCTGCCTATGTACAGGCCAAATCCAGGGGGGGTGTCCATCCTTATCTCCGCCAGAGTCCCATGGAAACTGGTGGATGTTCAAACAGATGGAGAAGGCCGCTTCCTGTTTTTGAAGGGCCTGATTGGGGATAAGAGGGTGACATTGGCGAACATATATGCACCCAACGCTCATCAAGACACATTTCTTAAGAGACAGATTGACAGGCTAGGGCATTACTCTGAGGGCCAGCTCATTGTAGGGGGCGACCTGAATATACCCCTAATGCCGTCGGAGGATACCTCTACAGGTACATCCTCCACTCCATGAGACGTACGTAAACGCATAGGATCGACACTGCACGCTGCACAGTTAGTGGACACCTGGAGACTTTTCCACCCAGGGGAACGTGACTACTCCTTTTACTCTAAACCGCACAAGTCATACTCCCGTATCGACTACTTCCTAGTACCACACGGACAATTACACGCGGTCAAGGATACCTCAATTGGCTCAATAACATGGTCAGATCATGCCCCGATAGGGCTGCGGTATGCACTGTCAGACACCCCTAGAGAGACAATACCCGGTTTGGAGACTCAATGAGAGTCTCCTGCAGGAGCCGGAGGTTTTGGCGGAGGTGACCACCGAGGTTGGCCACTACTTTGACACTAATGCTACAGTTGACAGCGACCCCGGACTTGTTTGGGAGGCGCACAAGGCCGTGATTAGGGGGGTGCTTATAAAACACGGGTCCAGATTGAAGCGTGAGCGTACGGCGAAACTGACACTGCTTCTGACCAACCTGCAGGCCTTGGAAAAGTCGCACAAGACAAACCAGACTAGACAACTTGGGACGGAGCTAGACACGACCCGGCGACAAATCACGGATATCTTACAATTTAAGGCGAAAGCTGTGATACAGATTTGCCGTAGGAAGGTCTATGAGTCCGGTAACAAATGTGGCAGGCTCCTGGCACAGGCCCTGAAATCACAACGACTGGCGTCTTGCATACCGCATGTGGTTTCCCCCTCTGGACAGAGGGTGTCCCTTCCCCACCAGATTACGCAGGAATTTCGATCCTTCTACAGCTCCCTGTACAACCTGCGTGCGCCCGACCCCGATCCTGACCCCACACAGGTCTATCTTGAAAGGTCCCTCATGCCTAAGCTATCAACAGATGTACGGGAGGCCCTAGAAGAACCCATTACTAT
The DNA here is from genome assembly GCA_029206835.1 of Rana muscosa. Classification (NCBI taxonomy): domain Eukaryota; kingdom Metazoa; phylum Chordata; class Amphibia; order Anura; family Ranidae; genus Rana; species Rana muscosa. Next base: position 201,063,552 of record CM055120.1, read on the forward strand.
ACCTGAACTTCAACAGGCTCTTAAAAACACAAAACCTGGTAAGGCCCCGGGCCCGGATGGCTTTACCACCCAATATTATAGGTCCCTCTTTCCCTCATTGAGTCAGCATATGGTGAGACTCTATAACGCCCGGGGTACGGGAAAGTCCTTTCATACCACCACGCTGCAGGCACAGATCTCGGTTATACCGAAAGAGGGTAAAGACCCTTCTCAATGTGGGAGCTATCATCCCATCTCCCTTCTGAACGCGGACCTTAAATTGTTTACCAAAATCCTTGCGTCTAGATTGCAGAGTCACCTACCTCACCTGGTCCACTTGGACCAGGTGGGCTTTGTCCCGACTAGGAAGGCCAGGGATAACACCACCAAGGTCCTTAACCTGCTGCACATAGCGGTCAGCGATAAGACACCGTGTGTGCTGCTGGGGACGGACGCCGAGAAGGCGTTTGACCGAGTAGATTGGAGATTCATGTTTGCGACACTGAAGTACATAGGCCTAGGAGATCAGATGATGAGGAGGGTGGCGGCGGTCTATTTGGACCCAACGGCCAGGGTCAGGGCGAACGGAGTCCTTTCAGAATCATTTCCGATAACGAATGGGACACGGCAGGGTTGCCCCCTGTCGCCCCTGCTCTTCGCCCTGACCCTGGAACCCTTTTTATGCCACGTCCGACAGAACCCTGGCATCACTGGGGTGACCGCCGGGGGGACACAACATAGGGTATCGGCTTATGCTGATGACCTAATGTTCACGCTTACGAACCCCTCTGCTTCTCTTCGATGCCTCCTGCGTGAGTTTGACACGTATGGCCAACTGTCCAACCTGAAGATAAATCTCTCCAAATCAGAGGCCATGGGAGTGGGGATTCCTCCACACCAATTGATGAGGCTTAAGAACAGTTTCAACCTGAAATGGACAGATGACGCCCTGAAGTACCTGGGCACCTATATACCTGCGTCTTTCTCTCGCCTATTTAAGCTTAATTTCCCCCCGCTTCTCACTAGGGTGCAGAAACTCCTGGACCAATGGGACAGCGGCCTCCATTCGTCGCGGGGCCGCTGTAACATTCTTAAGATGTCAATCTTACCCAAATTCCTCTATACCCTACAGGCTCTCCAGATCTCAATCCCGGGATCCTTTTTTTAAGCAGATCAACTCGGTTTTCACTAGATTTCTCTGGGCAGGGAAAAACCCGCGCCTTAGCAGGAATATGCTATCCCTCCCGAAATTACACGGAGGCTTAGCCATGCCGGATATTCGCGTCTATTACCAAGCGACCCACCTCAGTAGACTCCTAGACTGGTGCCGACATACAGACGCCAAGCTCTGGACGCAAATAGAGCAGTCACAGAGCATTGTCCCCCTTCATAGAGCACCATGGTGTCACGCAGCTTTACCCATGGAGCTTAAACGACACCCGCTGATTGGCACAACAGTTAAGATTTGCTCACAATTGTTGTCAAAACCCTCAATCTCGACTCGGGACTCACCGCTGAGACCGGTGTTGGGACACCCTCACTTTGTGCCGGTATCCAGGATAGGAGGTTTCTGGATTTACAAGCGGCGGGATATTATCAGGCGTCTCATTTTGGTACTCTAGGATGGTGGAAAACGACCGCAGAGCTATTAGACCTCTCTGGACCGTACAAGCTAGACTTCATGCGAGCTCACCAGCTCAGCCACTTCCTACATGGTCTGCCGCCCCCCCCCTGACGCGACCCGATCCCCGCCCACGGTGCTGGAAGGACTCTGCACGGAGTCAGGGACGATCCCCCATTCCTTGTCCTTGACATATGACATGTTGATTACGCCGACAGCGGACAGCCCCATACCATACCTAACTAAATGGGAAGGAGACCTGAACTGCCAATTTACCGAGGGGAAGAAGAAGCACATACTCCACTTCGCCCATAAATCCTCTCTGTGTTCTAGATTTCAGGAGACAAATTACAAAATCCTCACTAGGTGGTACAGGACCCCTGCGCTCCTCCATACTCTCTTCCCGGCGTCTTCAGACCTTTGTTGGAGATGCCGGGAGGAGAAGGGGACCCTCTTACATATCTTTTGGTCCTGCCCCCGACTGCAAAATTTCTGGAGTGAGGTCCGACGGATTACACAGGACTTTACTGACCGTGAGGTGCCGGACGACCCAGCCTACTTTCTACTTCACGCGACAGATACACCGTCGCGAATCTACCAAAAATCAGTTGTGCGACATTTGTTGGACGCTGCTAAGGCCTGCATACCACTTCAATGGAAGTCACCCCACCCGCCGTCCATTTCCCTTTGGCTTAAAAAAGTAGACGACATATGTCAGCTGGAGGACCTGATCCTCACCAACCAAGAGAGACAGGAGACTTTTAAGAAGACCTGGCAGCTATGGAATGTTTTTAAATACTCTGTAGAGGGTCAGCGACTTAGAGGCGTAGACGGGGAGGACACTTAGATTAACATACGGCTAACCGTTCGGACCTGCTGACTCCATCGATGACTTGCTGGGGAGGCTGACGATCTGATGGAGATCCCTTGCGGAGGGGTGGGCTCCCCCCCCCTCGCCCCCCTCCCTCTACCATGTCCTTGTTCGCGCTCACAGCTCCCTTCCCCTTTCCCATTCTCTCCCCCCCCTTATTCTCCCGTCTTTCTTTATCTTTTCTCCTACTCCTTGTTTTTCTGTTTTTCTAATCTCTTATTTTTCCTATCTACTATTCTGGGAAAAAAAAAGTTGAGGGGTTGGTCCTGTAGGACCGGGCAGCATCGAGGAATCTCCCGGTGTGGGACTCCCGGTTGCCCTGGGGGTGGGGGGCGGCAGGGATTGCATCCGGGGTCATGGTGTGGGTTATCCGCGCATTCTGTCCTTTTGATGCACACGTTACCACACAGGTATGCTG